>JARYSY010000004.1:0-600000 GCA_031081805.1 Schwanniomyces etchellsii | reverse complement strand
GGTTCTACGGTAAATTTTGATGAGAGATCTCAAACGGCCATTAGTAAAGACATCGAGTCATTTATGAAAAATGAGAGAAATGCAGAGTCACTTTTTAACTACTCTTATACGGACTCGAGTTCGGAGGAGAGTTTGATTCTGTGGAAAGATGCAAAAAGAATAACGGAGACCATAAATAGACCTGAAATGAAAGATGCATATGGAACTGCGGAGGAGCTACGAGTGTGTAACGTTTATCTAGCCCTTGGAACTAAAAAAGGATATGTCCTTCTCTTTAATTTTCATCAAGAGTTGGATAAAATCTTAATGCCCTCTCATGGTCATAGTTCAGACGGCGACGATACTCCCATTAGCTCGTTGTGCTTTTCTTCTGATTGTACACGTCTAGCAGCTGGTTATGCTAACGGAGTAATTACGATTTGGAATTTAGCTAAAACCAAAGAGTCACATAGGAAGATTGATCCCTTTTATACTATACATCCCCTGTCAAGCAAAGAGGGTGCGCTTGACGTGCCTAGAAAACATCATGTGGGAATTCCTATTTCATTTATTAGTTTTATTGGGACGCTGAGTTCTCAAATAGTGAGTGCGGATAGAAATGGGCTTGTTTTCTATCATTATGCATTAAAGACTTTTCTCAGGAACTATTTTCTGTCCCAGTTTGTAGTGGGAAAACTAGCACTAAATCAAACGAAAGGCGAAGGAGCTTCCCATAAATATGAATTCCTTCCTTTGGGGACTTCTTCTGAAATCACAGACGCGGTCGGTGTATTCGCAATTCTAACGCCTCATGTATTAGAAATTATATCGGTTTTATCACTTGAAGACCCTGCTAATATGCGAATTGTGCTGCTCTTCAAAACCAAAAGGCCTAGCTCTATAGGGGAATCGCCATCTCCGTGTACAAGTCTTAGCTGGTATCCATGTATGATCAATGGAAACACGAAATCTAATGCCAGGCTTGCATATTGTTGGAATAACTGTCTTACTGTGCTAGAAGTATGCAATGATTTGATGCCTTCGAACTATCTTACACTCATTTCCAAGGCTAGAGATAAAGACAAAGCTTTCAATGGCCTTCCTTTTAAGAAAACGTTCAGATATTACCTTCCTGAGGATGGCACCGTGATTACTGATGTAAAATGGATATCCGAAGAAATACTTTTTCTATTCACCTCGAGCCGCTCTAATGGCCAGGCAAAATCCCAAGTAGTCTATTATGACAGTGAAGGTAAAGCAGGTAGTCTGGCAAGGATTGCTTCTGAGCCATTGAGTTCAATTCTTTCGCAAAACCTAAATACAGCGAGGCACGGAGAATTAGCAGATTCGGAGACTTGTGACTCAAATTCAGATAGTTTTTCCATTGTCGCTTATAAGGGCAATATCTTCTTACAATACAAGGAAAAGGAAGAGAGGAGCATCTTCAATGGAAAGAAAGTAAATTGGGCGTATCTCATTATACAGTTATTAATGCTGCATAGATATTTGGATGCTGTTCATTATATCTCTGACTACTATAACTCAGATGATTATGCAAAGTTGGCGTTAATTAGCCTAGAATTTAACAAGACTAAGCGCCATTCCTTGTTAGTTCCGAGCATTTTCAAGATAATGCAAGAATCTTTGATCACTGTATTCAACTCGGATGAGCAAACCATTGAGATTCGTCTAAGATTATATTTGGATGTCTTGTCAAGGATATATATGGACAATGCAAAGTACAGCCATGATATATCTTTGCTTATAGAGGCAATTTTTGAAAGCATCCAGAATCGAAGTATCTTTTTCAGAGTCCTTGAGCCATATTTAATATGGAGAAGAATAGCAACTCCCTCACCGGTCGTGCTAAAGTCTCTTGTTGAGCATTACACTTCAGCAGAAGATGGACACAAGTTAACAGAAATTTTATGTCAGCTTGACATTCGCTTTTTGGATATTGACTTTACCGTTCATCTTTGCGAGCAATTTCACCTCAAAGATTGTTTGATATATATAACGAATTATCTCCTTCATGACTATAAATCTCCTATGTATGAGTTTTTGAAGGAAATAATGGATGCTAATACTCTGCAACATGAAGAGTCAGATAAAGTTTATACTTACATTTCCTATATTCTCACAGGTAGGCAATATCCTGTTGACAGATATATTGAGCATGATGATATGGAGTATTCCCGCAATAGTATTCTAGAAATACTTTTTGGTAATGAGCCGTTGGATAAAGTTTGTGATGCGAAACCTATTTCAAACATCCAAACGGATGCGTTATTTCCTAACCTTCATCTTCTTTTGAAAAGCAATTCCTTTAGGATGCTATCTGCATTGAATGAATTTTTTGAGGACTCCTCTCTCAATGACGACAGCAGCGGTAATTTGACCAGACAGTATATTATAGATGCTCTTTTAGATATTTATGAGCTACAAGCGAAAGATTTCTCGGATTATGATCGCACCCAATTGTCCATTTTTATTGCCAGAAATTATGCTAAGTATCCTCAGTTTATCAGGCTATCTGACACTACTTTGAATAATATTATTGATACTTTATGTTTCAAAGTGGATACTGAGTTAAAAGAAGAATGTGAATTGGCATTGCAAAGTTTCCTTTCAATTTATGATCCTGTTGATTATGAAGGTTTGGTCGAAAAATTGAGGTCTGCTAAATACTATGATGCGTTGATGTATATTTATCAGTCAAGGGGTGAATATTCGCGCATATTACAAGTTTTGCTAGAGATAAAGGGTTCGAAGGATGAAAGCATGGAGCTGCATACGTACTCGTTGCAAAGAATTCTTGAAGGAGCTTTCATATATTCAGGCAACAAGATAGAAAGATTGAAACTTATAAGTCTTATTAAAAATCATTTTCATGAAATTGCAGACATGGACCTAGATGCATTTATCTCCCTTATTTCCGAGTATAGTCCTCTGTTGCATAGCGAATTGGTGAAAGTTGATGATGCTTCCTTTATCTGTCGGTACTTGGAACGTGCTTCAGTCGACGAAAGGCTAAATCAGCATACTTTGAACCTCTCAGCTGATATAATCAAAGTTTACGTAAAATCCTTATGCACCATTAATCCTAAGCTTGTGCTAGGAGTGTTGGAAAAGTATGATACCGTGCTCCGCAATGATAGTGCTGCATATTCGGATGTGAAACAGATTCTCAGAGAGAATGGCTTACGTGATTGCTTGTTTTATCTCCTTATGAAAGAGAATAAATTCTTGGATGCACTCAATCAGGTTCTCGAAGAATTGAGCATAATTGCCGATAGGTTGAATTTGGAAGCGAAAGAGGAAGACTTTAAAAACTTTGACCACTATTTTCATCTCGCTAGTGACTGCTGTCAGAATGAAGACACCTATCATCAGCTAATTGAAGGTCAATTGCTCAATGAGAAAATGTGGCTCAGTTTGATCAAAAAATGCGTCACATACTCTAATCGCTGCGCTCAAGCGCTGGCTGGTGATGACAGCAACTCAGAAAAGCTATCTTCCTTTTACGATCGTTATGTGCAGAAGGCTTTCAAGCGTATAAGTGAGTTGAACCTACTGCCTAACTCCTCGAATAAGAACGCAAGAGAGCAGTCATTCATCAACATTTTTAACAAGTTTCTAGAGGAGACTGACGATGCCTCAAAAGGCTCCTCTGTGGCGCTGCTTTCTAATGTGAAGGAGATCCTTGAGGAGCTTTTCATCTCCTATTCCTACGAGTCTGAAATGTTAGAGTTATCCATGAAAAAATTGAACAAAAACTTGTTCCAGACTTTGAACCTCTTGACGGAAGAGAATAATAAAGGCTGGGACGTATCAAATGCTCTCTGTAGTTCCTGCGGGAAGCATCTATGTGGTTCGGAAGTTCCTGAATATAATTATACCGCGTGGGAATATAGGAAAAAGCATTTTGTATTACTTCTTAGTAGCCATTACAGCAACAGTGCCCCCATGGGCCATATTGATATGCCTGAAATCTTTGCCAATTGCAGACTTATCATATTTAAATGCAGTCATAGCTATCACTCTCAGTGTTTGAGCCAGCTCGGAATCAAGGAAGCCTTTTCATGCGTTCTTTGTTCTGATACGGAGGTGCCTGATAGAAGAGATGCGAAAGAACAAAACAATTTGATGATTAAATAATAATACCTAAAACGGATAATTGTAAATAGAGAATTTTTTTAACCAACCTATTATTAGATTTATACAAGACGGCATTCCATGTTTGGTGTAAGTATTATCTGAATCCTGAAAAGCAAATCGAGAGGAAGTTTAATGTTCATCAATCCTATCGGCATAAACATAACATATTAAAAATCATGGGCACAAAAGGTAATAGCAGCTCTAATTTGAGCGATGAGGATGATTTATTCGACGACAACTTGAATGGCCATGGAGAAGGAAACAACAGACAGCTGAATGGAGTGTATCTAAGAGATCAAGGATATGTTAGTCCTTTCGACATCGATACGCATAACTCGCTGAGCAGTGGCCAGACCAGCCTAAGACTCACCCCTTCATTTATCAACATGGCGACAGCGTACACACATCCGCAGAATACGAATTCGAGTTACAGTACTATGGTAGATGAGGATGCATATCAGGAGAAGGGCGAAGTAAATGGAATGCCTTCTACGCCTAGGAAAGCAGCGAGGTTTTCTAATGCGCCTGAGTATCCGCCAATTGCATACTCGCCCCATCGGCCAGCCAACTTTGACGAAAAAGGTATTTACAAAATGGAAACAGTCGATTCGTACGATTTTGAGAATGCATCTGTGCCACTTAGGCCGTACTCGCAAGTCATGGAATTCACTGGTGATGACTACAATCTCAATCCGCTCGAAGACCCAGATACTGAAAGCATTGATCCGTTTGGAGATGATGAATCACTCTTCCTGGATGCTGATGACGATTTGATCAGGAGAGGAGCTTCAATGAAGCACAACGGCGCACTTTCCTCAGCCAGCGTTCGTAATGCTAGCGGCAATACTGATGCAGAGGGAAAAAGCGTTGTGTACGACTATGAAGACGAAAATTTTCAGCCAAGATTAAACTATACCAAAACAGTCAAAAGAGCGAAATTACTACATGGAAACTATGTTATAGATGCCCCTGTCCCCAAAGCTTTACTAGACACCTTTGGAAAGAAAATAATGGATGGAAGAGAGATGTCATTCATGAGATATACTGCCGTCACCTGTGGTCCATCCAATTTCGTTCATTACAATTACAACCTTAGGCAAGCATTATATCAACCAGTTCGTGAGACGGAAATATTAATCTGTGTGACCATGTACAATGAGGATGAAATTCTCCTTGCTCGTACTTTGAGCGGGATCTTTGATAATATGCGAGACTTGACTAACAGAAGCGACCCCAGGTGGGGAGAAGATTCTTGGAAAAAGGTTGTTGTGTGCATTGTTTGTGACGGAAGAGTTACTTTGAATAAACGGGCCGAGTCTCTTTTAACGGCTCTAGGAGTGTATCAAGAAGGCTATGCGAAATCTAAGATAAACGAAAAGCCGGTGAAGGCCCACGTATACGAGTACACTTCCACTGTCGGGATTGATACTGTCAATGACAGAGTTCATCTATGCCCAAATTCTACCCCAATACAATTTCTCTTCTGTCTTAAAGAGAAGAATTCCAGAAAAATTAACTCGCACAGATGGTGCTTCCAGTCTTTTTGCCCTCTCATTAATCCACGTATTGTAATATTATTGGACTGCGGTACAAGACCAGCAAAGAGTTCTATATATTCATTATGGAGGGCCTTCCATGACTCAAATGTTGCAGGAGCATGTGGTGAATTGAGAGCAGCACTTGGACCAGGAAAGAAACTATTAGTAAATCCTCTAGTTGCCGCACAGAATTTTGAGTATAAGATCTCCAATATTTTAGACAAACCAATGGAATCAACTTTTGGATTCATTACAGTCTTGCCTGGTGCGTTTTCAGCATATAGGTATGAGGCATTGTTGAATGTTGATGGAAAGGGTCCTCTTGAGAAGTATTTTAAAGGAGAATTTTTACATGCTAGCACACAAGTTGATGATGATGATGATGAAAAGAAACTCAAAGAAAAGAACTTTAAAGAAGCTGGTTTGTTTACATCTAATATGTACCTTGCTGAGGACAGAATTCTATGCTTCGAATTAGTGGCCAAGAAAGGTCACAACTACATTTTGAGATATGTTAATGAAGCGACTGCTGAAACTGATGTTCCTGAAGGTATCGACGAATTTGTTTTACAGAGAAGAAGATGGTTAAATGGATCAATGTTTGCGGCCTGTTACTCTGTTGTACACTGGACAAAAATATGGAAATCTAATCACTCGTTATTGCGAAAGCTTTTCCTTCAATTCGAGTTTTACTACCAATTTGTAACCTTATTGGTGTCATGGTTTTCTTTGGCCAGTTTTTTCCTTGTTTTCAGGATTTTGACAGCTAACTTGGGTGCGTCCGATATGAACTTTAGTATTGGAAAATATCTTGCTGTCATCCTTCTATGGTTTTATGTCGGGGCCGTGGTTTGCTCTTTTGTACTTTCGTTTGGTAATAGGCCGAGAGATGCAAAGAAGTTTTACCTAGTCATTACATGCTGTTTTGCTATTCTCATGGCATACATGACATTTGCTGTTATCTTTCTTGCAGTTCACACGATACAAATGGTATTAAAAGACCATAAGGACGACTTTTCTGTGAGCATGCTTTTCACAAACCAAAAATTTAGAGACTTGATCGTATCGATTCTTTCCACTTACCTCCTCTACACAATCGCTGCTATGATGTACGGAGAATTGAGTTTCATGGTTACTTCATTTTTTCAATATTTGCTTTTGTCGCCAAGTTACATCAACATCTTAAACATATATGCATTTTGCAACATCCACGATATCACATGGGGTACCAAAGGGGACCAACAAGCGAAAGATTTGGGAAGCGCTAAATCTTCTGGCGACGACAAAGAGAACATAGTCACAGTGGTGCCTGGTGTACCTGAAGAATTGGATGATATGTACACGAATACATTAGAAACGTTGAGAGTGCTCCCTCCACAGAATGTCGAAATTAATAACTTCAAGCAGAAGAATGACTCTTACTACGCACTAGTGAGGACATTGACAGTCTTGGTATGGATGTTGACGAATTTCATCCTCATTGCCATAGTGCTAGAGTCAAGTGGTATCTCTACTTTTACAGGAAAGTCCTCTGAGAATGCTGACTTTTCTATTGGTGGAAACTCTGGTGTATTTTTGACTGTAATTCTTTGGATTGTTGCTGCATTAGCTGCGTTTAGATTTGTAGGCAGTTGTGCTTACATTATCCTGAAAGTATTCAGACCTCTAAAATGGAAATTTAAAGCCAGAAGATCCCTCAGAAACGCTTAGAACTTTACAAATTCATAGTTACTACTAAATATAACATTATTCCTAATCTTAGATAATATCCTAGTAAGAACTAATACCTGAGCCTTCAGTCAAAGGTATATCCTCTATTCATTCCTGATCTTTTACGAAAATCTGTAAATTGCTGCAAAATCTTAAAAAGGAAATCCTTGAAGCCGAGCATGTCACGTGACACAATTTCCGCCCAGCACCACTCAAGAAGAGGAATCGCCGGCACAAGTTCGGCTCTGCATGCTTCGCTAGGACGCTCGGAGTCTTGCACGAGCCCAGATTGCCAGCATGCAAGGAAAATAATACGGAAGATTATAGAGAAGAGGACAAGTTCCGTACACACAAATTGGCTCCTAGTAGTTACTATTAATCAAAAAGAAAAAATAAAAACAGCTGAGAGCAAACCAAGTTCTTGCTATTAATGATGACTCAAGTATTGTCCTCAGCGTAATTCACGTAATTCATAGTAGGACCGTTGAAAGAACCTGGAAGAACGCTTCTCGCCCGAGACAGCGCAATCTTGCGTAAGGAAGATATTTCATGCATGAGGGAAGCTTGTCCAATCACAAACGTACGTTCCGGCCGTCATTCCAGCGCGAGAAGTCTTTTGAATTCGAATGCTATCTCTAACGGACAGGTGCCACGGCTGAAATTTAGCCGGTGACACCGAGCGTCTTATGTATTGTACCCGGACAGCTGGTACATCCAATATTCGCTCAATCATAATCGCTGTAACTGCCGTCCGTTTATAAGGAACAGTCGTTTCCTCGGGAAAATATTTTCCTCTATGGTACCTACATGTTTTGGTGATTTTGGACTCTGCATACAAACATTCGACACCTTTGCTAATGGAGATATTTCCATCGGTAAATTTTCTTTTTCATGATTTTGCCAAGGGTAATTAGCAAAGGAATCACGTTACAAAAGATGTTTCTGGTGCACGCAACCAGCTATTGATTTTTCTCCACATTCAGTTAATTGCCTTTTCTGCTTCTCGATATCCACCAACCCACCGTCGAAAGATATTCTGCTTATACGCCGCCTCTGCCGCCTCCGCATGGATGGCGTGCAACCCTGAAAGGTTGCACGCCATCCAGCTAACAGTATCGCAGTGTTTCAAGCACAAAGGCTCCATACCAACATCCGCGTGAAGAGCCTCTGCACCACATTCATGCGTCAAAATGGCTACATCAAGCCCTACACTAACTTTCCTATACAAGCATTCTATCAACATTCCTATCTTAGTAACCAACCATCTCTACAACCATCTCATCCACAATCGCCCATCCTTAAATCCGTCCTTGCTACTCTAATGTCAGGCGTAATTAATCCCTTGCTCCTTTGCCCTCTACTAGACCCATCCACCGCTCTTTTTTTCTTTTTCCTCGCTACGTCGTATTGCCCGCCACCACTTGTTAGGCAATTGGCCGCTTAACGCTATCCTGGGGAATCCGATTTTTTCTCATGTAAACATACTATGTTTATGCGGATTCATCGGAGTGCTCGGTAATCCATACACGAAAGGTCTCTTCTCTCTTTTCATCTCACCGACCAGCCAAAATTCCAATATCCGAAGATTTATTGCTTTTTCTGATGCGCGACTTCCTCTTTAGATAGGTTTTTTCTGCATCGCTAGCCCTACCGGTTCCGTCTTCTAATATTATGGTTACTCTAACCCGACGGTTGGTAAACACACTTATACCTAAAAGTGTGCCGATATTCCCTCATCGGGCAAGTTCCGACTTATTGTTGTCAATAAAAATTAAATTACTAGTCTCATTTCTTAGTGGTTACTTAATCTGACGTCACAATATGCAGGCCGATAGTCAACCTTATTGGAAATTTCCAAAAATTCCCTCAATAAACTAACCAGTTGGTTGGATAATTGGAATCCAGTATTACCAATTCTAGCCGTATATAAATAAAGTCAGAATCCTTTCAAGGATAAGATCTTTTTGAAGATTTTTTCTTACTATTTCATTAGTTTTTTTGTTACGTTTTTTATTATTACTTAGAGAACGGCGATTTGATAATTGTTTATTTTTAAATAAATTATTTAATCAGCAAAAAACACCTTTTTCTAGTTCATTTGACTAATAATTGGAGGAAGGAGTAACATAAAAACAAAAGGAAATGAGTGCTACAGAACCTACGAGTGAAAAGCCACCTAAGAACGTGAGTGATGACGATGATGAGGATATCGATCAGTTGATTATGGATTTGCAATCCAACAAGGACGAAGAAGAAGAGTCTGACGAGGAACAACAACAAACCACGTTCAAGGCTGTCCCTGAGGAGTTATTGCAAACCAACCCAGCCACTGGTCTTAGCAGTGACGAGGTGATCAAGAGAAGAAAGAAGTATGGTTTGAATCAAATGGCTGAAGAGAAGGAGAACTTGGTCTTAAAGTTCGTTATGTTCTTCGTTGGTCCTATCCAATTCGTTATGGAAGCCGCTGCTATTTTGGCTGCTGGTTTGGAAGATTGGGTCGATTTCGGTGTTATCTGTGGTTTATTGATGTTGAATGCTGCAGTTGGTTTCATTCAAGAATACCAAGCTGGTTCTATTGTCGATGAATTGAAGAAGACTTTGGCTAACACTGCTAACCTTATCCGTGATGGTTCTTTGGTTGAAGTGCAAGCTAACGAAATTGTTCCAGGTGATATCTTGCAATTGGAAGACGGTGTCGTCATTCCAACTGATGGTAGAATTATCTCTGAAGATTGTCTTTTGCAAGTTGATCAATCCGCTATCACTGGTGAGTCCTTGGCTGTTGACAAGAGACACGGTGATGCTTGTTACTCTTCTTCTACTGTTAAGACTGGTGAAGCCTTCATGGTTGTTACTGCTACTGGTGACAACACTTTCGTTGGTAGAGCCGCTGCTATGGTTAACAAGGCTGGTACTGGTCAAGGTCATTTCACTGAGGTCTTGAACGGTATTGGTACTGTGTTATTGGTTTTCGTTATTGTCACCTTATTGGTTGTCTGGGTTGCATGTTTCTACAGAACTGTCCCAATTGTTCCAATCTTGAGATACACTTTAGCCATCACCATTGTTGGTGTCCCAGTCGGTTTGCCAGCTGTCGTTACAACCACCATGGCTGTCGGTGCTGCTTACTTGGCTAAGAAGCAAGCTATTGTCCAAAAATTGTCTGCTATTGAATCTTTGGCTGGTGTCGAAATCTTGTGTTCCGATAAGACTGGTACTTTGACCAAGAACAAGTTGTCTTTGTACGAACCTTACACTGTTGAGGGTGTTGAACCTGATGACTTGATGTTGACTGCTTGTTTGGCTGCTTCCAGAAAGAAGAAGGGTTTGGATGCTATTGATAAGGCTTTCTTGAAATCTTTGATCAAGTACCCAAGAGCTAAGGCTGCTTTGACCAAGTACAAGGTTCTTGAATTCCAACCTTTCGATCCTGTTTCCAAGAAGGTTACCGCTATTGTTGAGTCCCCAGAGGGTGAAAGAATTGTCTGTGTTAAGGGTGCACCATTATTCGTTTTGAAAACTGTTGAGGATGACCACCCAATTCCTGAGGATGTCCACGAGAACTATCAGAACACTGTCGCCGAATTTGCTTCCAGAGGTTTCAGATCTTTAGGTGTTGCCAGAAAGAGAGGTGAAGGTCACTGGGAAATCTTGGGTATTATGCCATGTTTGGATCCACCAAGAGATGATACTGCTGCTACTGTTGCCGAAGCCAGAAGATTGGGTTTGAGAGTTAAGATGTTAACCGGTGATGCCGTTGGTATTGCTAAAGAAACTTGTCGTCAATTAGGTTTAGGTACTAACATTTACGATGCTGAGAAGTTAGGTTTGTCCGGTGGTGGTGACATGGCCGGTTCTGAAATTGCCGATTTCGTTGAGAACGCTGATGGTTTCGCTGAGGTTTTCCCTGAACACAAGTATAACGCTGTCGAGATTTTGCAAGGTAGAGGTTATCTTGTTGCTATGACTGGTGATGGTGTTAACGATGCTCCATCATTGAAGAAGGCTGATACTGGTATTGCTGTCGAAGGTGCTACTGATGCTGCTAGATCTGCTGCCGATATTGTTTTCTTGGCTCCAGGTTTGTCTGCTATTATTGATGCTTTGAAGACCTCTAGACAAATTTTCCACAGAATGTACTCTTATGTTGTTTACCGTATTGCCTTGTCTTTGCATTTGGAAATCTTCTTAGGTTTGTGGATTGCTATTTTGAACCGTTCCTTGAATATTAACTTGGTTGTTTTCATCGCTATTTTCGCTGATGTTGCTACCTTGGCCATTGCTTATGATAATGCTCCATTCGATCCAAAGCCTGTCAAATGGAACCTTCCAAGATTGTGGGGTATGTCCATTATCTTAGGAATTGTGTTAGCTGTCGGTACATGGATTACTTTGACCACTATGTTCATGAGCAAGGGTGGTATCATCCAGAATTTCGGTGGTATTGATGGTGTTTTGTTCTTGCAAATTTCCTTGACTGAGAACTGGTTGATTTTCGTCACCAGAGCTCAAGGTCCTTTCTGGTCATCAATCCCATCATGGCAATTGTCTGGTGCTGTCTTCATTGTCGATGTCATTGCTACCTGTTTCACCCTTTTCGGATGGTGGTCTCAAAACTGGACTGACATGGTCTCTGTTGTCAGAACCTGGATTTTCTCATTCGGTGTCTTCTGCGTCTTAGGTGGAGGATACTACTTGATGTCTACTTCTGAGGCATTCGACAACCTTTGTAACGGTAGACCAACCAAGAAGCCAAGAGACACTAGATCTCTTGAAGATTTCTTGATGTCTATGCAAAGAGTCTCCACTCAACACGAAAAGTCATCTTAAGCGACTGATTACTAGTGTTGAGAATATGTTAGCCGAACAATGTAATTTGTTTGTCCTGTTTATTTGTGCGTGAAGTAATGTTTGGTATATTGAGTGCAGCTTTTAGCTGTTGTTACTTGCGTGCGAAAGATAGATGCGAACTCCCTGGTGAGGCTAACAATTAAGTCTAATAATTAAATCTAGTCATTCATTCGCTTTTGTCGATATTCTTTTTATTCGATTTGATCACGGACTTGATATATATTCCCTTTTTCCCGTCATAATTTTTATAATTTTCCCGTATTATAGTTGATAGATGATATATTAAAAATCTTAGCTTGTAGTCATCAAATATTCTGGAGTTTTCTAACTGTGAACTTCATTTATTTGGTAGTATATTTGGTGGATATCAATTATGCTACAGGAATGGATCAGTTGTGAGATAGAGCCGAGAATGAACTTTTTTTAAGAGTTTGGCAATATGTCACTATATCATGTATTACAAGAAAGAGCTTCAATGAAGCGATGCTCATGCTCACACTTAAAACTCTAGCATCCTGTCAAGGAGGATGCTTTTGGAGTTATCTCTTGTCGTTCTGTCTTGAGCCCTCGTTTCTAATGATTCAATTATGTGCACTCACTTTCAAATGATTTTCCAAGAAAAAAATTAGCGCCAGAAATTTAAGACATAGATCACAGATCATTAAAGATTACTATTAACCTATTTCTTTTCTTAAGTGGAGCTAAGAATTTTTAATTCTAGGTTCTATAGGTTAACCTTCAATCAAGAATTCATTTCTCTCGTGATATCCTAGCGTTGCTGCATTATACTGAATTTTGTTGGAGTATTCTTTACAATTCACATCGTTCAAGAAGAAGCTCATAGAGTTGAGATTCCTGTTTTAGATTTTAGAGACTTATAGTTTCACAGAATAGGATCCTTTGATTCCTTTAGGCATTTAGGGAGTAGAAGGAAGGAAAAGGAAAAAGAAATAGAAAAAAAAAAGAGAAAGTGACAGAAGCTCGAGAGCCATAGATTGTACACTAGTGTATTTTAGATCATTTGAATCATTTGAATTTTTGCATATTTTTGATAACTAGAGAACTACTATTGTTAAATGACGGAGCAATATCAGACACGGTCGGCCTCTATTTCGGGAGCTGGCGATACGGATATTTCAGCATTTCCGAAAACCAGTATCGTGGGTGAAAATAGAGCTGTTGGGAGCGCCTTGAGATCTGCGTCCATAGGATCTGCGTTTTTTCGAGGTGATGTTCCTACGTTTTACCCTAAGAACGATTTATCTAATACGCCATCTAGTTCCATCGACGATGAGAATGGTCTGAACCGGAGTTTAGATCAATCTCTAGTTGGTGACTTAGGTATTGTTGATTCACTTGGGTCTTTGAATTTAGATGGAAGCTTTCAAGCTTTGAATTCTGATAGAAAAGATCTCGAAAACGGTGTTCCTTCGCTAAATAAGATGGCTTCGGATACCCAATGCTCCACTCCATTCTTTCAACAGCACCCATTTTTCGGCGGAGCTGGAAATAACATGTATCCTAAGGGTTCATACTACACTGGAAGTGGGTCACTTACTCCTAATTTAGGGCCTGCAAACTTAGTATCGCCTCTGTTGGGGAGCTCCAAGACGCCCCACAATACTTGGAACAATCCCTACATCACATCCTCCGCACCTGCGGGCACTTCACAAGCTACACCATCCAATGGTACGAAGATTCCATTCGATGTGAAGCCGTTTGAACTTCCAGAAGAAACGCTGAAGGATAATGCTACCGGAATTTCGGACAAGAATGACTTCATAACCAATTTGAATATGGATTTCGCCTCACCAAAGTTAGACAACTTTGGTGGTTCTCTTGCTTCCCAGTATCCTTTTAATGGATCAGGTATTCCGTTTCTTCCAGAAAATTATGGCGACGAGTATTACAGGATGAAAGAAGGCAGCTCTTCTGAAAGTGAACTTGAGAATTCTTTGAAATCAGACAGTCAGAATACGATCCTGGGGAGAGTAAACTATGTGACAAAAGGCGTTGGCATTGAAAATCCAATTTTGGGAGAACATCTTTCGTTTGTACCTCCAGATCGCCCAAACAGTAACGAGGGAAATGGTTACACTAACCTTAAAGATGTGGGATTGGCTTTCCAAAATGCGCCATATCTTATGCCATCCCAAATTCCCGTGGCTGCTGGTGTATGGAGCAAATCTCAATACGGGCAGAACCCTCTGGCCAGATCTACGTCAAATCTAATGGGTAATAGATTACCCAATCTGTATTCTGGTCGCACCTCTTCCGTCTATTCTGACCGTAATAATATGGGACATACAGGTGAAAACAATACCAGAAATCCACACAGGAGAAATCATTATAACGATGGGATTAATGTCCATCGCAAGGCGCACGCAAGTAAAAGAAAGGCTGATGATGCATCGAAATATGTGAATGCAAAATTGGAGGACTTTACTGGTGAGATATATTCTTTGTGTAAAGATCAACATGGCTGCCGTTTCTTGCAAAAGCAACTTGACCTAGGATCAGAATTAGAAACAGATCAGAGAGGAAAAACCACCCAATTTTCAGCTCGGAATCAAGTTGCTGCCACAATGATATTTAATGAAATATACTTGAAAATCGTCGAATTAATGGTCGATCCATTTGGAAACTATTTGATTCAAAAACTTTTCGAAAACATTTCAGCAGATCAGCGAGTTATATTAGTGAAGAACTCTGCTCCAGAATTTGTGAAAATCGCATTGGATCCTCATGGAACAAGAGCCTTACAGAAATTAGTTGAATGTAGCTCTACGCAAGAAGAATCCCAATGTATTATCAGTGCTCTATCTTCGCATATCGTTTCCTTATCTAGAGATTTGAATGGGAATCATGTTGTTCAAAAATGTTTACAAATATTGAAGCCCGAGGATAATCAATTTATATTTGATGCAGCTTCTAAACATTGTTATGAGATAGCTACTCACAGACATGGTTGCTGCGTGCTTCAAAGATGCTTGGATTATGGTAATGAATCTCAGCGCAAGCAATTATCTGTAAAAGTTGCTGAAAACGCGATTGCTTTATCCTTAGATCCTTTCGGAAATTACGTTGTTCAATACGTTTTATCTAGGGGAGATGAGGCATCAATTGAGGCAATTTTGGTCCAGGTTCGTTCTAATATAATGATGCTTTCGCTTCATAAATTTGGCTCCAACGTAATTGAGAAGTCTTTGAGAACCAACAAATTTTCTGAATTTCTTGTAGAAGAACTTTTAAAATACACAGAGAGGTTCAGTCAAATGTTGAGCGATTCATTCGGAAATTATGTGCTACAGACGAGTTTGGATGTTGCTCATGGAGCAAACCTCCGAAAGCTTTGTCGTGCACTACAGCCTCTATTACCTTCTGTCAAAAATACACCACACGGAAGAAGAATTACGATGAAAATTCAGAGTATTACTACTTGAAAATTATGAATACTGGATTATAATTTGTATTTTAGTATGTACAATAAATATTTAGCAGTTGTAAATAAGATCATTGTCCTGTATAATTTAATTCTCAGTCTTATCTGAAGATTACGCAGCACGATTGAATAGCGATCGAGAGTATCACAGCTTGTCTCCAGCAAATATTCTGGTGAGTATGGAGGCTACCATGAAGGTCTCAAAGAAGAGAAAATATAGCAGAGGAGGCTGCAATGAATGTAGAAGACGAAAAATGAAATGCGATGAGACAAAGCCATATTGTTATAATTGTACGAGGTTGAATAAAGAATGCATGTACAGACCTAAGTTTCAATTCAAAGATATTGCCAAAGGGTTCGATTCAAAGCAGACTAATGTCAAAGAAAACACCGGTGATGTTGGTTTTCAAAGAGATAAGAATATATCCTTGAAGAAGGTAAGCATTAAGTCGAGTACTCAAAATGATAACACTAGAAGAAACACCCAAGATCGGAAAGGAGATACGTCCCTTATTTGGAAAGAAAAGCTTGGAAAGGCATCTCCTCCTATTAATTCAACCACATCATCTAATGACTCATCATTGGGGTCGTACAACCTGACGATGCTGCTTCCAATGGAGAAGATGGAGCATGAAAATGTAGTCAGCCAGGAGAACTTTTCAGAAGAGAAAATCGTTGCAGCAATGGACCAAGAATTTGATATTACAGACATGGATATGATTTTGGATGAGGCAAATGTATTAGTCACAGGAATTAATGATATTACGATGTATAATTATTCCCTTGAGGATGGAATAAAGAATATTGCCGATTCTGTTTCAGATATTCAAAGAAGTCACTCTGTTAATATGTTAACCCAAGATGCGGATAGAGAAGAGTCTCGAAGTCAAGAGCATAGTTTCAATATTGGCTTGAATGCCCTCTCGGCACACTCTTTTCTAGACTCAAAAAATTCTAATTATGCACGTCTCCATGAGGTCAATAAATTCTTGAGGCAAGAAACTCGTGATGCTTCAGATCATCCTACTTTTTTGAAGAATTCAGAATTGGCTGAACTAGTCGCCGATTCTGTAATGCTCAATGAAGCCGAAAGAAACGATTTAAACGCATTTGTTCTTCTGAACTTATCTTATTCAATTTATCCATTTGCATCCTCTATTGAATCTAATCAGGCTACGATTCTTTTACTTAGTTATCTGAAAAAATGTCATTACTTGGTGTTTTCTTTACTTGCATTTTCAGCAACGTTACAGCAGAATATTTTGTGCCGAGATAATCAGAAAAAGTCCCAAGAATATGTTACAAAATGTTTGAAGTTTCTAAGTAAAGCTTTTGCTGATAGTAAATGGGATAATGCTGAAGAACAACCAAAGAATATCGAAAGATTATTATTAACTGTTCTTGTTTTGACTTCAAATTTTGCTTCAGTGTCCTACTCAAACGAGAACCAGATTCTTAATTCTTGGAAATATCATCTTAAGGGAGCTAAGGACCTTTTATTAAAGTTTTCACGGACCTTAAGCAATAGAAAAGAGAAGCGTACGACGTACATGTCACCTGGATTAGCGTTAGCAAAAACTTGGTTCTTTGCAATCGAAGGTATAGCAAGCATTTTCACGCCATTAGGCGGTACTTTGAATGGCACTACCAAAAAAAGGCTTACAAATAATGTGGATGGACTGGTTGCTCATGACAATACGGCAATATTTGCGGAAACAGGATTTTTCGATAGGGAAAATAATCCTGAGTATCATGATACTCTTTTGACGGAAGGTTTTCTATACAGCGACCAAAAGAGTATTGACTTCAACCTTTTCCTTGGATACACTAAAGAGCTCGTTTTCGCTATTGAGAAAATTTCGAACGCTTTGAATCACTTAAGAGTCTATGGGCCTACTCAATTGTCAAACCAGGCCCTAGGAGAGATTATGACTTCACTACATTCAGCAAAGGGTGTTCGAATAATACCAAACATAAACGAAGAGACCTTTGAAATACATAAGGACAGCATAGCCCATCCAAACTACGAAGGACCAGAACAGTCGCGGTTATCTCCTGAGACATACTGCAAAATATCTAAGCAAGGAGAGGACTCATATTTCTCGTGGCTAGATTTCTCTCATCAGATTCATGTTGACTCTCTCTACTTGCGCGTCTACAATACTTCTGGCCTCATGAAGTTACCTCGTTCCCACAGTCTTATCCAGCAAATCTTGAAAGGCATGCTTCGATATATGTTTTTCCTAAGATCAAAGAGCTCCCCAGATTTCGTGGATCATAGATATGACATTTTGGCAGAGACTGATAGATTTTACGTGCTTAAGGATGAGTTTGACACCAGGTGTATGATGGCTCATAGTGCTTACGTTATGTGCATTCCGTTGGTACAAGATGAAGTAGATTTTGAAAAGTTAGAATTATACTTTTTAGGCATAGCATGTCTTGGAACGGGAAGCGCTCTTCGTTCTCTCAAAAATTTAAAAGAATCAAAGAAAAAGTCAAAAAATTATCATAATGCATACCAAAGGCTAATGGAATATGATGATTGTGTCTTACAGGATATGGACATTCCCTTCTGCTAGCTCGTATAGGGGCTCTCGTATGGGAATTTTTCAATAATGTATATGCAGTATCATATGTCCCTCGAGCACATATAAACATGCCCAAAAACCGCAATGTTTGGACTCCATGGAGAACATGTCAGAAGTAGAAGATGACAGAAGACATTTGATGTCTAACGATCCTGTCGATAAGGGACGATTCTTGAAAAAGGATGAGATTGAATGGGACTTTGGAGGGCCAGCAGGTGCATTAGGAATGATGGTTGGATTTCCAATTCTTATGTATTATATGTGGATCAGTGCTCAATTCTACGGAGGAAAGCCAGCATGGCCATCAGATGGTCAAAGTTGGGAAGAGTTCTTTAATGAATTCTATGGCTTTTTATTGCAAGCCGCAATTCCTTCTTTCAAGAGTTGGTTTGTGTTTACTGCATTCATTTTGGTTCAAGGCATTTTCTATTTGACATTGCCGGGCATCTGGTCAAAGGGACAACCATTAACTCATATGAATAATACACAGTTACCATACTACTGTAATGCTATCTGGTCTTTCTATGTTTCTATAGCAGTGATGCTAGTTTTTCATTTTACTGGGGTCTTAAAGTTGTATTATATCTTGGACCATTTTGGTGAGATAATGACGACTGCTATTATTTACGGACTCACATTGCCAGTGATATTGTACATTGTCTGCATGTATATCACTGGAGATTATTATCGTATGACGGGAAATGTAATCTACGATATATTTATGGGTGCTCCTTTAAATCCTAGAATTGGAAAATACTTGGACTTGAAAATGTTCTTCGAGGTGAGAATTCCCTGGTTTATATTATTTTTCCTTTCTTTAGGATTGAACCTCAAGCAGTATGAGCAGTATGGCAAGTTCACTCCCCAAGGCCTTTTTGTTTTGCTTGCTCACTGGCTATATGCCAATGGCTGCGCAAAGGGTGAAGAATTAATTGTACCTACATGGGATATGGCTTATGAAAAATTCGGATTTATGCTTTTATTCTGGAATATTGCTGGCGTGCCTTTCACGTATTGCCAGTGCACCTTGTACTTGAATTATCATGATCCCGAGGAATACAGCTGGCCCATATGGTATAATTCTCTTTTGGTCATTATCTTGCTTGTCGCTTACTACTTTTTTGACACTGCTAACCGCCAAAAGAGCACTTTCAGAAGGCAAATAGCAGGAAACTTCTCGCTTCGTAAAACTTTCCCATATTTGCCTTATTCTGACTTGGTAAATCCCAAGTATATTAAATGTAAAAATGGATCGTGTCTCTTGACTGATGGTTGGTTCGTCTATGCACGTAAAATTCACTACACTGCCGACTGGACAATGTCTCTAACCTGGGCATTTATTTGCGGCTTCAACTCAATATTCCCATGGTTTTACCCTGCCTTCTTTTTTATCGTCCTCGTACATAGGGCTGAGAGGGACAGAAGAAAGTGCGAGCGTAAGTATGGTGAGGACTGGAATAGGTATTTGGAGAAATGTCCATACTTGTTCATTCCTTACGTTTTTTAAGCTTACAACCGACAACATAAACGTTTATATTCAATAAAAGTATAAATTAGTATGCAAATAGAACCCTATTTTTCTACTGAAATATAAGCTAGTCTTGCTCCGCGATGGAAATCAACCTTTCATCGATTTCATCAGGAGTCAAGATGCGGAAGCCTTCTGCGGCTGCCACTCCAATCTCGATGTCATTCTTCCTGAAATCAATACCTAGTACACTACTCAACGCAATAATGGCAAATTCAACGGTAGCTTTCCAATCACCCTTTACGTAGTCTAACTTTTTGAACTTTTTCTCCAAGTAAGCAGATGCTTCCTGTTGCTTTGGCCCTACGGCAACTGCTTTCATACCTGTGTAATAACCAGCAGGATCGCATTTGTAAATCTGAGGGGCCGTGTTCTCATCATCGGGGTTCACCTGACAAAATGTTAACGCAACTCCCAAAGGTCTCATATATGCTCTCTGCGTGTACAACTGAGAGAGATTAGCCATTCTTTTCGCTAATCCCTCGACAGGCATTTCATAACCATATTTATAGCGAAATTCTGCAGCCTCTGCTCTAGCTCTTAATGCCTGAGCTCTAGCATCTGCTATCGACCCAGTCGCAACCATTCCTATAGAAGGCGTGATTTTGAACATATATGATACAGTGCTAGGATCCAACAATTTATCAGGAATCTTTTTTTGTGAAATCAAGACGGCAGAGTTTTCTCCAGTTATCCCAAGAGCTGTGATATTCGCCGAATTGATCGACTTGAAAGCATATTCAACCTGATATAACCTACCCTCAGGAGAGAAGATGGTAATGTGTCTGTCAAAACCTGCAGAGCCTAAAACACTCCGTTAGTACTTCTATTTTTTCTTAGTTTTGCTAAACATAGTAGCCAATATACTTACTAGACATAATTATCTCAGTTATTAGTATGCAAATCTATGACACCCTGATCGTTAACAACGTATTCTAGTAACAGCGTACTTCAGCCATAATCTAGTGGCAAGTAAGATTTCAAATGTCGCGATGAGACATTGTGTATATGTCGTTCAAACTCAACTTCTTAAAAAGCTCACACAGCATTATTTACTTATATTAAAGACAGAAAGAAAGCTCATCTTATTGAAAGTGATTTAAAGCAGAATTGCTATGCCTTCTGGATTTAGTACTTTCACTAATGACAAGAAAACTGAAGAAAATGCTCCCTTGTATCTTCCGAATTCTGGAAAGAAAGGATTGAATGTGTCCTATCACTACAATCCAGAAGTTAGTAAATATCATTACGGGCCTCATCACCCAATGAAACCATTTCGATTAATGTTGACGGATCACTTGGTAATATCCTATAAATTGTATGAGTTGATGGATTTATATACGCCAAGAGCGGCAACAAAGGAAGAGCTTTTAGAATTTCATTCTGAGGATTATATAAATTTTTTACAGTCCATAACGCCCGAGAAGACACGCAAGCTTCCTGATAATACATTGGTACAGTTCAATATTGGAGATGACTGCCCTGTATTTGACGGAATGTATGATTACTCTTCCATTTATGCTGGAGCATCTCTAGACGCCCTGCGAAAATTAATCAGTGGAATGTCTGATATTGCGATAAATTGGTCTGGGGGTCTTCATCATGCAAAGAAGATGGAGCCTAGTGGCTTTTGTTACGTGAATGATATCGTTCTAAGCATACTAAACCTATTGAGGGTTCACCCACGAATAATGTATATAGACATTGATTTACACCATGGTGATGGCGTCCAGGAGGCATTTTATTTGACTGATAGAGTAATGACGGTGTCATTTCACAAATATAACGGCGAGTTCTTTCCCGGCACGGGTCGCATAGATGAAATTGGAGTTGGCAAAGGAAAGAACTATGCCGTAAATGTGCCCTTGAAAGATGGAATAGACGATGAGTCTTACATTAGGCTATTTAGGCTGGTTATGGAACCTTTAATTACCAAATTTCAGCCAACATGTATAGTACAACAATGTGGTGCGGATTCTTTGGGTTATGATCGACTAGGTTGTTTTAACCTAAACATCAAAGCACATGGTGCCTGTGTAAACTACATCAAATCTTTCGGAATTCCCATGTTAGTAGTAGGAGGAGGAGGGTACACACCGAGGAATGTGTCGCGTTTGTGGTGCTATGAGACCTCAGTTTTGAACGATGTTAGCCTTGACCACAAAATTCCGAACTATATTCCTACGTATGATTGGTTTGGGC
Organism: Schwanniomyces etchellsii; assembly: GCA_031081805.1. NCBI lineage: Eukaryota > Fungi > Ascomycota > Pichiomycetes > Serinales > Debaryomycetaceae > Schwanniomyces > Schwanniomyces etchellsii. Next base: position 578,001 of record JARYSY010000004.1, on the reverse strand, counting down.
CCGATCATTCGTTACATCCTCAACTTGATGGCCGTATAGACAATAAGAACACGAAGAAGTATTTGGAATGTGTGAAGCAGCAAGTCCTTGAACAATTACGCTTTCTCAATTATGCTCCTTCTGTTCAAATGCAAGAAATACCACCAGATATTATGGGACTTACAGCAGAAGAGGAAGAAATTATAAAAGAGCTCAACATCGAAAATGATGATCCTCATACTCTCAAGATGCAAAATATCAAAGATGAATCCAGGATGGAAGAAATGAAGACATGAACAGAAAAGGCTTAGACTTAACTTACTTGTATTATTAGTTAAACAAACCAATGTAACTTTATAGACAATTCACATCAAGTTATAATACCATTATAAGATTCAAGTAGAACAAAGCAGGGAAAAATGTGCGACTAAAATATGCGACACAATATCAATTGGCATTATCAACGTTTATATCGTACTAGTCTACAGTCATCAATTCTGTGGGAGAGAACAATATTCACTGCTAAAGGGTATATTCAAGAGTTTTGATGCAGAGAGTTAGGGTTGTCATAAAACTGTCATCTCATGAAATCAATGGATGTGTCTGAATTGTGCATCGAGACTGACCCGAGAACTGGCAAGAAGGTAATTAATAAGAAATATCGCATATTGAAAAAGATCGGCCAGGGTCAGTTTGGAAAAGTTTTACTAGCGGACAATGTTCTGAATAAGAGTAGGCAATCGAATGAACCTCAATACTTTGCAATCAAAACTATAAGGAGAGTAGATAAAACCAGACTAATTACTAAGACCTACTTGAGTCATACAACTAAGATAAAGAGAGAAATCCAAATCATGAAAGAATGTCTGCATCCAAATGTTGTCAAACTCTATCAAGTGATCGATGACTTGAAATACGACAAAATTCTATTAGTACTTGAAAATTGCCCTTACGGAGAATTGAACTGGAAACGTTATAATCATTATGAAGAAAAATCAAAAAAGGATGGAATTCCACTCAACAAGGTCCTTAGAGATGTTGTTAACGGCTTGGAATATCTTCATGTATGTAAAAATATTATTCACAGAGATTTAAAACCTTCCAATCTATTGATTAGTGAGGATAGACGTATCAAAATTTCAGATTTTGGGGTGAGCTTGATCCTTGAAAATAATGCAAACGACGCAAAAGAGTTAGGTAAGAATATGGGAACGCCGGCGTTTTTCGCTCCCGAATTATGTCAGTTTGTGAACCATAGATTTTCATTCATACATGATGCCTTCAAAGCAAAACATAAAATTGACGGAAGGATAGATCTATGGTCTTTGGGTGTTACCCTATACTGCTTAATTTTCAATGATTTACCTTTCAACGGGTTGAACGAGTTTGACCTCTTTAAGAACATTGTAAATAACGACCTAAAGTTTCCTGAGTCACATAATGCTGCACTTAGCTCGAAGGATAAGGAGGAGTTTGTACTTTTAAAGGATTTGATATCCAAGTTACTAATTAAAGATCCTGCTGAGAGAATCTGTCTTACTGATATAAAAAAACATCCTTTTACTACGTTCGATTTAACTTTTAAAGAAGCTGCAGGATTCCAGTCCTTTAACCAAGAATATATTGAACGAGAAAATAATCTCACAAGCAAAATTAGAAAATTGTTTACTAAAACTTCTTTTGGCGGCTCGCAGAATGCAAATAATCACGAAGAACCGCGAGCAGACCTAGAACCTGTAGATGATTTGCTCGATACCTATTTTGAGGATGACACATCTCTAGGTAGCTTAGAGGATGAAGACAGCTCTTGTGACGGCGATGATGATCGTAGAATCAGTATGTCCAATATGTTGGATTCTTTAAAACTTGGTGATAGCGCGCCGATTATCCCAGAAGCAAAGAGAAATGAGACAAGACAGGAAAAGGAACATCATGGAAAAAAAGATCTGCATGATACATCACCGCTTTCATTGTCACTATTAGCACATGATAAGTCTAAATCACCGCTTCCTCGTTCTACGTCTGGCGCTTCTATAAACCTGCACGCCACGCTGCCATTGGGAGACTTATATCCCTCTTCGATCTCTCAATCGGCAACTAGAAGTCCGTCAAGAAGTATCTTGAGTAGAGATAGAGATAACTACAAGGCGACTAACTCATCCAGTTTTAGAAGTATGTCAGGAAGCCATCACTCGCAGGTTCAGAAACATCCCGAGAAAGCCAAATCGCACCTCACAGACTTGATGGAGCCGCCTCCTATTTTCGGTGGTGGGTCTATGAATAGTTTGGCTCGATCATACTCGTCTACTTCATCTCGACCATCTCGGAATAACTCAATTTCATCAGCGCGCTCCAATGGCTTATCGCGAATGACAAGTTCAAGCTCATCTTTAAATTTAAATGCATATTTGACAGACGAAAGTGGTCTGCCCATTGCGAATCAGGACCACGTTTCTTTTGACCAAAGCCGGCATGACAAAACTCGGTTACGATCTAACTCATTTTTCTCAAAAAGCTCTTCTCACGCACAATCATCACTGAAAGAAGAACCAGAGCTTGACGCTGACGACACATTAAGCGCGACTGATGCAGATAGCACCACTCTTCAGTATCCTGAGTTGCAGCATTATACAAGCATATCAGACTATCTTGACACTCTTTGAATTATGACCTCTTCTATCTCGCCACATTGGACCTCACATAAACAGCTATACACATAATCGCACGAGCATGGATGCGAAAGCTTGATAACGCAATATAGGAAATCCAGGTTAGGACTAATACAAAACACAACTATCCCATCATACAATAATTACGATCATTTATCGCACAATAAACTTAATACAGAATACTCATATCCACTCCTAAATACAAAGAAAATGGATGCGCTATCAGACAATTTTGCACCTCACTAGCTCATGGATTGCTTTGGACCACCACCAAATTCGGCCCTTTTCTTCCCTAATTCTACCCCTGTGACTATCTTATTCGCTTTATGCTCGGCGTCCCTTTGTCATGAAGCCTTACTGTGTCCTAAAACGCATACAAGTATTTATTAAAAAGTGCTTCGATGCACATCCTCCTCTATATTCATACGTGATGCCTCTGATTCAGTCCTCATGCATTTCACTGCGCAGCTAACATATCGGTTTTGATTTCCTTCAAAATACAAAATCATGTATCCAAACTCGCGACTTTTCTCTTATTGTTGTTATTTATTATTTTCTAATCGTACTTTATTTTGTCTTTATCTCGCCTTAGCGTCTCACTCGCTTACAGCTTGTAAATACTAAATAATAAAATAATAAATGCTTAAGTGGCCGCCGTGCCACGCTGTATATTATAATGCGTGAGTAACTTTCTTCCTTACGCTTCGTTTCGCCGTCGCTTATGCCAGAGCTCAATGTAAGTCAAATATGTTATTATGCATTACTAATCTTTTCTCTCCCATCTGCTTTCCTATCTTCCTACTCTATCCCATCACATTCACAATACCCACTATTATCAATCTAAAGAATGTTTCGTCTAAACCTCATCGTGACGTATATGCATTGCAGTCATCATCAGTACAAACTAAAATTAGTTCTTTGACTCTCACTCCTCCGCGATGCATTTGAAAATACTCCTTTAGGTCTCTTCTGTGTATTCGTGACCTTTGGTTGCTATGCTAAATAGCTCTTGTATCTGTGGTTGCCCAATGGTTGCCATTCGTAAATACTTTGCAACCACAAAGACGCGAATTTAAGTTCTTTGTGTCGCGTTTACTCAACCCTTCCTCCCCCCTTCAGGCAATCTATATACAGGGTGACACATGACCAACTCCGCGATACTTTACAGAAGGGTTTACCGCAGAAACAAATTGACGCATCACAAGAAGAATGCTGTAAGTGATAGTGACAAACCACAGCAATTGCCTATTGTGTACCAAACACGGACCAGAATAGAAGATTGCCAAAGCATATCTTTTCGGCATATGAATAACACAAGCTTCTCTTAGCTGCAACAATATAATAGAGTACAGAAGTTAGAGACACAAAAGAATGTAGCCGATGAAAACGGCTTGAACCATTTTTTAGTGGACTAAGATTGCAGGGTAACATTGGAAACACATTTGTACACATTTGTACACATTTGTACTTGCAATTAGTACGCAAAACAAAAATAAAGATTGTAAAGTAATATAAACAAAGTAATTATATATAACAAATAATTAAAAAAAAATCAAATAGAAGGAAAACCATTGATTTAGAATTCTAGAGTTTAAGTTGATCTAGATAAAAGAATGGCTTATGATGGGGATTACTATCACCAAGAACAAAGCATAAGCAAAGATCAACAGGGAGTGAAGCGGCTAAGCGGGGGTAAAAGAGATCGGCCTATAAGTGGATACTTTGAGTCACCAACGGGAAAGCTTTCGACGCGGTTACTGGATTTTTTTAATCTTGAGGGTAGAAAGGGCATTGATGGACTTCAGATTGGAGATGAAACAGAATATGAAACTGAAGGAGAGGATAGCGGCAGGGGCAGCTTCAGAGTTAGCCGGGAGGAACAGGATGGCGATGACACCGTAATTGATGTGACAGAGGATACTGATGTCGAGATAGACTTCGAGGACAGATCACCGCTTCTCAATTCGAGGGCCCTTCGCAACATCACCAATTTTGTGACCAACTTTGATCTTCCCAATATGAAGAAAAAGCTAGTCAATAAGAGACATAATATATTACATTCAATAGACCACTTTGTCAGTGAGTCCCTGAAGTCGCAAGACGACTTTATAATGCCATCATTGGGTGATAATGATGGTGTTTCGCAGCATTCTCCTGAGCAGTGTGATGAGCAGAACTCAAGGTTCAGCTATTCTGAAATGGTTACGGGTTCTCCGTTGCAGAATAGAAACAGAAGGGGTAAAGATCTCCGCAGATTCCATTCAATGGTCCAAACTTCAAAAGAGAAGGAATCTTACGTTATGGGGGATAACTCTTATTTATCCAAAAGCCCAATCAAGTATTTCAAAGTAGAGAATGACTTGTTGCCTAGAATTGACGAGGATGAGCTCCACAAGATTCTCCTGGGTGCTTATAAAGATGCGTTTGATGAGTACTTGGTTGTCGATTGTAGGTTTGACTATGAATATAACGGTGGTCATATCAAAGATGCAGTTAATGTTTCAACCCAGAAAGACTTGGAGGAGTTCTTTATCAACAATGAGGCTAATCTCACTTCGAACAGAAAGCAGTTGCTAATTTTTCACTGTGAGTTTAGTATTTTCAGAGGCCCAAATATGGCATCATTCCTTCGAAAACGGGATCGATTATTGAATAAAGACAATTACCCCATTCTTTCCTATCCTGATATTGTAATCTTAGAGGGGGGTTACAGAAAATTTTACGAGAAATATAGGACAGCTTGCTACCCTCAAGCTTATGTTGAAATGAGGGATGTGCATCATCAAGAAAGGTGTGAACTAGAAATGGGCCGTATCAGACACAGCTTCAAATCAGGCTTGTCGAAATCGAATCCAAGAGACAGTTTATTAAAATCGCATACCAGATCTCATTCGTTCACGATCGTTACTTCCCATGCCGCCAATCTAAAGATTTTAAAGAGACAACGTTCTACATCTAAAGCATTTGAAATGGCATCAGAGAAAAGATATTCCAAAGAAGAATTAGATATATATGAGAATGGAACTGAGATGGACGAATGTCTGAAGTCAACGAGTGCCACAACGCTTTCTTATAATCCATCTTCTGTAATATCTCCTGTCCCCAGTCCAACAATACTGGGTAATGGATTATTAGACGAAGTGTTTTTCCCACCGTCAACATCTTTCAGGACTGGTGGTAAGAAAACTAACAACACAAGATTTTCCAATTCGTCTTTTAACTCTTCATGTTCCTCAATTAGCTCTGACCAAGGATATCCATTTTCATCTACAGACTCTTTGACGGATTCATGCTTGTCATCACCCAATAAAGCAAGTGAACATGATAAACTACACAGGACACCATTTGCAAGTTCGACTTCTGAAAATTGTCTCCCTTATATGAGCTCTACAAGGCCCACGCTATTAACTCCTTTAGCGAACAAGCCTAAAGGTGCGCTACCTGCATTACCAAATCAAAGAAATATGGGGAGTTGTTTAAGTTCGAGTGTGTTGAATGGTAGTCAAAATCAATCCTTTCTGGATTTCACTTTCCCTAAACCAATGCATAAGTGTCGTGAATCTTTCAATAGATCTCATACTAAACACAGTAAAATTCCTAATCTTTCCTCCACGAATAGTACGAGCACAATCTATTCTATTATGTCAGACTCAACCTCAGCACCATATTCGGACTTTTCATCCAGCTCTATTATTGATCCACTGAATACAGAATTTCAGGACTTATCTTCGTTTTCAAAGCCATCAATTGATAGGCCCTTGAGACAGACTAAGAGTCTGCAAAGCTTCGGATCAACCATGCGAAATAGAGACAAAAATTTGAAAGACTACTACTGAGTATAGCGAACAAGAGTATGAGACAAATGAAGATTGTAACGCATTTTTAATAAATTTATATCCAAATCAATAGCATATATTCTGAATCAAGTTTTACTAGATTATAATCTCAAAAGAAACGTACTTAAAAATATATATTTAGAGGTTCATATCTTTGCCTTGTTCGAAAGCAATTTGATTGCTGCACTACTGACAGCTAAAGTATTTCTTTCCACCACATGGACTTGGAAGGTGACAACATCGCCATCTTTCCAAGCAGATACTTTAAGGGTTTCACCGGGGAAAACAACACCGCTAAATCTTGCCTTGATTTCGTCAAATGGTCCAAACTTATCGAGCAAAACCTTTGCAGTCAATCCATATGTACACATACCGTGCAATATTGGCTTATCAAAATTGGCACCTTTTGCGAATGCAGGATCGATGTGCAATGGGTTTCTGTCACCAGTCAATCTGTACAAAGCAGCTTGGTCCTCGCTCACCTTGATCTCCTTAACGAAATCAGGTGAATTACTTGGAGGAACAAAGTTTGTGATTGCGAACTTTCTTCTATCACTATAGGCTTTTGTCTGACCCTCGCATTTTCTGATGAAGAACGTCGCTTCGTTAGAGAAAACTGATTCTCCAGTTTTCACATCCTTACTTTCAGAACCTTGCACTACTATAGTGTTAGTGCCCTTTTGCGTGACTGTCAAAGGCTTGAACTCAGTTTTGAGTTCTGCTTCAGTTGGAATGGGGAACTTATTTATCTTAATGTAATGTTCTCCATGCAACAAAAACATTGGATTGAAATTCTTAAGGAGTTTCAGGAAACTGTATGAATCTTTTTGGTTGAAAGTGGAAAGGTGTCCAAAAGTTGGAATGACTTGGAAATCAGAGTCATTTTCATAAACATATTCCAACTCATTTGCTTTAGCACCTACCGCAATATTATATAAGATGACATCCCTGTCATTGTATGGGAAGGTATCCTTAAGAGAAGTTTCATCGTCATCATCATCTTCTTCATCATCATCTTCATCGTCATCGTCATCATCGCCATCTTGCACAGCGCTTAAAATAGCCATTGATGACTCCGTTGTGCTCTTAGGATTCTCGGTTCCCTCATTGAAGTCTGTGATATCCTTCAAGTGATCCCTCACAAATTCAGGCGTTGTGACGCTGTCCCGTGAGACCGCTCCTTTAGCCCTTTGCCATCTGGTATTTCCAATCCAGCCACCACCGGCTTCAAATAATTCTCCAGTCACTGGCACGTCGTCAGTAGCTAAGAAGACCAACAAAGGTGCAACTTGTTCAGCGTGGAATAAATTCTTTTCTTGATCGTTGAAAATTGTTAAGGTCATTGCCGTTTCTGCATGTGGAGCGACAACATTGGCCTTAATGTTGTATTTAGCACCTTCAATAGCGAGAGTCCTGGTGAAGCCAACAATTGCACCCTTTGCGGTGGCATAGTTTGCCTGACCAAAGTTACCATAGATTCCTGATGTTGATGTGATGTTTATAATCCTTCCATTACCTTGCTTCAAAAAGTGTGGATAGGCTAAACGCACCAAGTTGAATGTACCAAACAAGTGTACCGCAAGGACTTGATCCCAATCCTTTTGACTCATTTTCAAGAATGATTTGTCTCTTAAAATTCCGGCATTATTCACCAAAATATCAATTCTGCCATACTTATTAATAACGTTGTCAATAATAGCTTGTGATTCAGTAGCAACATCATGTTTATCGCCATGAGCATCTCCACCATTCTGAACAATCTCATTAACGACTGCAGATGGATCCTTGAAATCATTAACAACAACCTTTGCACCATACTTAGCAAAAAATAATGCATAGTCTCTACCTAAACCAGCCCCAGCACCAGTCACTAATACAACCTTTCCCTTCAATGAAATTTTGGGAACACCGCTATCATCATTTGGAGGTAACTTTTTAGCCTCCGCAATCAAAGAATTGTAGTCGTTCAACCTGGTTGGATGCTGCGTCTGAAGAAGTTTTGGTTTGCCTGAGTCATTAAAGTTCATAATCTCATCAAACTTCTTCGCAACTGCTTCAGCAGTGAAATTTTTATCAGGGTTAAATAAAACTCCGCCAGATCTTTCCCATCTGATTTGAGCAAAAAATCCAGCGGCAACTTCAAATATTTGTCCGCTTATTTTGTTGCTATCATGCGTTAAGTACAATACCAATGGAGCCACCTTCTCGGGCCCCAATTGCTCCAAAATAGGTGGAGGTAACACCTTTTCTGTCATTCTGGATCTTGCCAATGGAGCAATCGTATTGGCATATATATTGTATTTATAACCCTCTTTTGCGAGCGTCTCTGCAAAAGAGGCTAAACCTAACTTTGCAGCAGAATAATTGGCCTGCCCAAAATTACCGTAGAGCCCAGCAGGTGATGCAGTGTTGATGATCCTACCGTATTGTTGCTCTCTGAAATAAGGCCATGCAGCCTTGGTAGCCTTGAATGCACCATTAACGTGAACGTCAATTACAAGCTTAAACTGATCTTCAGTCATCTTTTTGAATTGTGCATCTCTCAAAATACCAGCATTGTTAATCAAAACGTGGACCGTACCGAAGTGCTTCACAGCGGTCTCAATGATCTTGTCGCCATCAATCACATTATTGTAATCGGCAACCGCTGTACCTCCAAGCTTTTTGATCTCCTCCACAACAACATCAGCAGCCCTGCTGTTACCTCCTTCGCCTCCAAGTGATCCACCCAAATCGTTAACCACCACTTTTGCACCTCTCTTAGCATATTCCAAACAATAATGTCTTCCAAGGCCTCCTCCGGCTCCTGTTACGACAACAACCTTGTCCTTAAAACTTAACTCAGACATCCTATTAATTGGATAACCTCGGTTCTCAACAGATTGATAACTTTTATATTTTATTGAAATTATAATAGGGATTGACAAATGTTCTGTCAATTAATCCACTAGCGTCTCAACAAATTCCTATGAAGTATTATATCAACTCTCTGATTGAGTATATACTATTTGCAAGACACTGGCCCTTAAGGTATTTTTATAATTAATTACTTTGCGGGGTTACCTGGTTTGTTCCAGTGAACCTGCGATCTTTCTAGACGCCATGGCTTACAACTTGGATTCCCCGGATTAATCCATTTTGGACCGAGGTATTGGAACTAGTCACGGGACATGGAATATGAATATGAAGATGATTTTTACCACGAATAAGCCGATGTGGGAATGAATGAGGTACTTCTCATCAGGAGGATCGGTGTACCTCCCGACGACTTTAATAGAGGGATTTTTCATAACAGTGGTTCAATCGACTAACTTATTCGCATTTATGGAATGCAAGAGACTTGTGTCTTGATGGTGCCAATTGACCTCGGACGAAGAGAAGACCTCGGTGCGCGCTGCGCAGGCATATTGCGAAATTCACAAATCTGACCAAAGAAGCAAAGCAAATACAATTGAATGAAGACAAAGAATAGAGTGATAATGTCTGACAAACTTTGTAGAGAGACAATAATAACTACTAATGTGAGTAAAGTTGGATTACGGATCGGCTTTGCTTTTTTTAGTATGAATGATGGTTCATTATATACGAAAAATTTGCCTTCATCATAGTTCTGTAGTCATGAAATGCCTTGCACCTCAACTGATCTTGCAAGAGTAGGAGTGTGTAGGTATGGCGGTATTTTAATTTTATTTCATTGCAATTTCTGCTTCAAGGCCAGCTTAAAATAGATTCTCCTAAGATGAAAAATAATTGCCGTATCTTACTTTTACACTAAACTTTAGAAAGTCTATAGACAGGCTTGAGAGTTGAGATCCCAGGTGGCATATATAATCATATTTGGGCTTCTGGCAAGCGCTTTCTCAAACATGAAGGTAACTTCGTTTTGCAAGCCTCTCTTTTTGTATATTTGAAGTGAAGCATGATCTAAATTACTAATTACAAATAGCCATCAGTAATGTCAAGCAATGCTTGCAGCGTTCCGAATTCAAAGTTGTATGACGGATCTGCATATTTACACTTATCACACTTACTTCGCCATTGGCCGCAAAATCTCTCCTTCGTGGCACAGGTAGTGGTTGTCTTAATAATTTATAGCGTGCGTATTTCTTAACCTGAATTCTTTTCAATCTTTGAGTTGCAGTCATGTTACAGAGAGGCCGCATTGCGTTAATATGATCCAGGGTTTATTTTTTCGTTGATTTCGTATTTGACATCTAACATCATGAAAATTAACATGTATTGACTTAGCTCTCAGTTTTTTTTTGAATTTATTACTATATAGATGTTTCAACGGCCGAGTTATGTTGGAGCACACTAATGATTAAGCTGTTCTCATGATAGAGACACGTTTCAAGCTTCCTGACTTGGCGATATGCTGCTTTGCTCACGGAGTGTTTTGAGGGACCCCGGATCATGCAAACTATCACGTGATTGTTTGTGTCACCATCATCGCCAGTTATAACATGGCATCCGCCTTAGAAAAAGGATTCAAGGGTACCTAGAAAGCGATGAGTGAAGAGCATGATGGCTCGAGTAAGACTTCTATTCATGATGATAAGATGACTCAGGATGTTAATCTTCTCGAGGAAAAGATGGTAAAACGAGACTATAACTCGCAACATCAGAAAGAGAATAAGCAGGGAAATGACGCAAACAAGGAGAAGGATTTAAATCTAGAATACAGAGAACCTCTGTGGCTTCGCTACCTTTTATACGATATACTTCTATGGATCTTCTCAGTGATTTTTGATTGTTTTTTTAGGGAAATAAGACCTAGAGGAGCATTCAAACTTCCACGTCAGGGCCCAGTGATTTTCGTTGCGGCTCCTCATGCTAACCAATTCGTCGATCCTATGATTTTGATGCAGCAAGTCAAAAAGGAGTCTGGTAGGCGTATTTCTTTCATGATTGCTGTTAAATCCTATAGACAAAGAGTGATTGGGTTCCTTTCTCGTTGTCAACTTTCAATTCCCGTTGTGAGGGCTCAGGATAATCTCAAACAAGGGTCAGGGAAAATCAAGATTGATGTTGATAAAGATCCTCTTTTGGTTAAAGGCATAGGGACAAAGTTTTTGTCAGAATGTGGTATTCGTGGTCTTTTCGCTCTTCCCCAATCCTTAGGAGCATCAGAAATTGCGCTGATTATTTCAGACAATGAATTGGTACTCAAGAAGGAATTTAAAAGAAGCGAGAAGATAGATATGCTATTGAAGCGAGGAACGACGTATAAAGTAGCTGACAAGGTTGACCAAAAGCAAGTGTATAAGTTGGTTTTTGATCACCTTTCTCATGGTCATTGTATTGGCATATTCCCTGAAGGCGGATCCCATGACCGGACTGACCTCTTGCCTTTGAAGGCTGGTGTCGCTATTATGGCTTTGGGTGCTATGGCAAATGATCTGAAGTGTTTTGTGAAAATAATTCCTTGTGGCATGAACTATTTCAATGCTCATAAATTTCGCTCCAGGGCTGTGATTGAATTCGGTGATGCAATTGAGATATCGCCAAGCATGTTGGAAAAGTACAAGGACTCAGAAACTAGTAGGGAAGCGGTCAGGGAGTTGCTTGATACTATCACGGATAGCTTGAGAGCAGTGACCGTTACATGTCAAGATTATGAAACTCTAATGGTTGTTCAAGCAGCAAGGAGGTTATATGCTAGTAGCTTCACTCAATTTTTACCTCTTCCCTTGGTTGTAGAAATGAACAGGAGGTTAGTGAGAGGCTACGAAGTTTTTAAAGATCATGATGAGGTGAAGAACTTGAAGCATAAGATATTGAAATATAATAAACTTTTGAAACAGATATCTTTGCCCGATCATTTTGTGGCCGAGTGTGATCATTTTGGTAAGGCTAGGATGCTTGCGGTACTCATTTTTAGAGTAATTAAATTAGTCATTTTGATGTCTTTGGCACTTCCTGGTGCAATTCTTTATTCCCCAGTGTTTCTTGGAGCGAAACTTTACTCAAAAAAAAAGGCCAAAGAAGCTCTCGCAAACTCCATTGTAAAGATCAAGGCAAATGATGTTGTTGCTACTTGGAAGATTCTAATTGGAATGGGATTGTCACCAAGTATATATGCTATTTATGCAACCGTGGGTACTTGGTATCTTGCAAGACACAATCTCATTACCAGCTACATATTCTCATGGATCTCCTTATTCTTGACGATTAGTGCCATTACATATGCTGCTTTGATAACAGGAGAGCAAGGATTGGACATTCTCAAATCAGTTCGTCCATTATACTTATCCATTACCTCTTCGCGATACATGAAGCAAGTGAAGGAGTTGAGAAACGAGCTTGCCGAGCAAATTACTGCTGTTGTAAACCACTTGGGCCCAGAGCTTTATCCTAATGATTTCAACCTATTAAAGAGGTCTGCGGGAACATATGAGAATGAGGCTGCTGTCGATAGCGATGAGGAAGAGGAACGTTTGACTCAAGCCTTGCGGAGGCGTAGAATGAACAAACGAAACAAATCAAAGAAAGCATTCCATGAATCCTCGGATTCAGTAAGTGACCTTTCCTCAGACAGTAAACGCTCCTCTACGCCTTCGGATGGGTTATCCTTAATCAGTTCAGATAGCTCACTTACCGACATTCCATTCTTCTCAGATTACCATTTGCATAAAAATGTCAGGAACCCGAAAGTGGTAATTGATCTTCCATCCTCTTCCCACCTGTCTACTTCCTTGTATTCAGACTATGACTCATCGGGAAGCGAGGGGCTGAAGGTAATGCACAGAAGAAGCTCGTCTGGCCAACCCATTGAGTTGAATTTTGGAAAGCTTTCGAAAGGATCAAATTTATCTGGCAAAATTAGAGATAAAGTGAGAGAAAAAAGAGAGCAGAACGCCGCCTAAATGAAACTGCATTTAGTATCTACATTTTTAAGGACTTTGAATTTTAATAAAATTATTGAATTAAGAATGCGACGTAGCAGAATATATACACAAAAACGATTATAACACACCATGTTCAGCTTATATGGCTTTGTCTCTCATAAAGTTCAGTAATTTGAGACGAACTTGTGGCATCCTCTGTACTTTTATCATCTCTTATTCTTATATACCGCGGAAATCTAAGAGAAATTCCTTTTCCATAAAGTTGATGCCCTGATTTGTATATTGGACTTAAAGATAAATCAGCTGTTAAGACTTCAAAAACAGTTGTAGGTTCAAACCATACATCTGGTACAGCGTTCGAGTTTTCTCGGTCATAAACGTAATAAGACTTAGGAACATCTATTTCAGTGGGCTTGAGCAAGGAATAAAGAGAAGCCAAGTCGTCATCAGAAAACCCAGTACCAATTTTACATGTTGTCTCATACTCTCCAGTATCGCTGTTATACGTGGCTAATAAGAAACCACCATAGGAGCCGGTTCTTTTACCTTTTCCCAAATATGCACCAATTACAACCAAATCTAGAGAATCACCAACTCCAGAAAGATAATCCTTCTTTAATTTTAACCAATTTATAGATCTTTTAGATGGTTCATACTGTGAACTAGGCCCATGCAACATTTTCACCATCAAACCTTCGCAAGAATTTTGAACGGATTCATTTAAAAAGGCTTGCATTTCATCTACATCAGATGTGTTTTTGTGGGTAGCAAATTGAAACTTACCTTCCACTGGAACCAAGTTACTGAAAAGTATCTCTCTTCTTTCCGCTAAAGACTTTGATATTAAAGGAGTCCCATTATAATATAATATGTCAAATGCAAACAAACAAATATGGACCTTGATATCCTTTTCTTCTACGTCTTTGCGTTTTCTAGTGGACAAAATTTGAAAAGGAAGAATTTTATCAGTATTTCTGTCCCATGCAACGGCTTCACAATCCAATATAACCGACTTAATTGCTGATCCTTCTTTGCTCAAAAACTCTTTCATAATAGAGACCAAATCAGGATATCTTTGAGACATATCTTCAGAATTCCTTGAGTAAACTTTAACTCTACCGTCTGACAAGACGTGTACTTGAGCTCTTTCTCCATCATACTTGTACTCACAGGTAAACTCATGCCCTTGAAACCTGTCTAGAATTTCGCTAATAGACCTCGTGGGTTTGGCAAGCATCGGCTTTAGTGGTATCCCTGGAGTCAATGCACAATGATCCAATAAATTGAATATTCCAAATTTGTAGGCGCTTTGAATAATAATCTCATAATTTGGAATTTGTGAGTATGCTTCTCGTATAATATCTTCCGCTTTGGTTAATCTCTCTGGGGAAACTTTTTGATTCTGAGCTTCAAAATCGACAAAAGCTTGAGCCAAGCTAATCAAAACGGTTTTTTCAGCTAATCCTATTCGAAGTTTTCCTTCAAGGGACCTAATTAAAAACTTGGCCTCTGAAGTTTTCATATCACAGGCAGTTAACATCCGATTAATTGTTGAGATTTTTCTGGATTGTGAGTCCTTACCTGTAGACTTGGCAATCTTTGTTAAGTTTTCAAACACAGTATCAACATCTAATCTTGGTGGCTTAAACATTGTGGGCTGTCCTGAACGTGATTTCTGTGCTACTACCCCTAAATCACCCACTTCTTGATAATCCTTCTTAATCTTGGAAGCAGGCCTACCGTAACACTCACTTATAGCCTTTATGAGTAACGTTTCACCTAACCCTAATTCGAGATCTGGTTCATAATCTGGTCCTAACCTATTGATGAATAAGTAGACCACTTTTACTAACTTATCTGCGGTTGAAGACCTCAAAATCTGAAGAAAAAACTGGGATACCAATGCTGTGATTTTTAGTCTTGATGATTCCACTTCTATAGCATCAAAAACATTTGTCAATTCAGAATAATGAATCTTCGAAGATAAATTCTCACCTGCGTGTTCCTTCCGTTGTTCCTTAGCAAGTCTGATAAGCTCGGTTGCATCATCAATATCTTGCCTCTCAAGAGCTCCTGGCTCCTTTTCCAGCTTCCACGTCTCGGACTGAGCTATGTCATGCTTCACCTTCTTCGCAAGATGCTCATTCAGTTCTGTCTTCGTAATTCCTGGGCTGTCGTCAGATGCTCTTTTCGTACTATTGCTTTCATTCTTGCCATCTTCGCTCCTTTTAGTTTTATTATTGGAGGCAAAAAATCTCGCGAGGCTTTGTTGCTGAGGCATTATATGTATAGACAGATACCCTGGACTGATTGAAGTCCTATTTACAAAGTTTCTTGTGGAAATAAAGCGAGTCAGAAACCTCATCGAAGAAACTAAATATTGGTCCTGTTCATTTGGGCGCGAAAACGCGTTTGCGTTGGCTTATATCATGAGCTACGCTTCTAATGATGCATTTACTAACTATGTCTATTCTTTTACTAAATAACAGCATCCCATATGGCTTGAGGACCCCTCTCTTCATAGACATCCGTATCTACGAATAATTCACCTCCTTGATTTGAATTTCCGCCAAATATTTGCTTAGCATAGATTTCCGCTCCTAAGAAGTATATATCTTCCCAAGAGCCGCCTCGTTCTTTTGGCTTCTTCCACTCGGGAAAGTACTCTGGATATTTTGCAGACCTTATTGATGAAGGGACTTGGGCTAAAACGAAAGTCGCATCACCATTTGTTTCATTAGATTCATCAGCTCTTTGATATGCAGCTATAGTGGATGTAACTTCTTTTTTTCCAGTTTCTTGCTGAGAAGGTGGATGCACAAGATAATCCGTGACAAGTTTCAGCAACAAAGCATTTTTCAAACCAGGGATTTTAAAGGTTGATCCCACGAATATTAAATTGTCGTAACACTCCTGTCTCTTTTCCAAGTCTGATATCAGTAATAGAGACTCATATATGGCATCAGACAATCCATTGATGAGTGAGGAAGTTCCCTGAAATCTTTCTTTACCAACATATATTTTTTCCTGTGTATCGGGATCAATAAAATAATTTTTTTCTAGTTCCTTATTGGGCTTTGGCTCCCCTTCTTCCTCTTCGTCTTTTTTCTCTTCATCTTCGCTTTTAGCGATCCCTTCTTCCCTTATAGTCTTCTCTAGCTGCTCAACATTCTCACTGGTAACTAATTTAGCGACATCAAAGCTTTCATCCTCGTTACCCTCATTATTTAAATCAGCTAAATTATAATACGAACCTTCCTGCTCATTTATTACTTCAAAAATTCCTGAGGTCTTCAATGCTTCTATCTGGTCTGAAGATAACTGAGGAAGCAGCTTTTGGATTTCTCTATCTATTGTAATACCTCCGAAATCTGACAAGTGCTTCGTGGCATAAGAAATGCTTCTGTGTCCTATTACAGGAGATACTTGACAAGATTGGTGTCCAACGTTGACCACCAAGGAACTTGCCGAATTGCCAATGCCAAATGAGGCAGCAATAGATAAATCAACAATGTTGAATGCGGTTAGCTCTAGAGATTCAAACACATACTTTGTTATTACCTCCACTTGATGCCTGGACCACGTGAGTGAAGGTACTACTATCAACAAAGGGATTTGATTGATGGTGATTATGGGATTATCATTAATGACACTCTGCAATATGACTTTGAGTAAATAATTAAAAGCATCTAAATCAGCGATTTTGGATTTCTCGACAGGATATACTTCTTCGAAGTCATTATCAGCAGAGTTCTTTGATTTTAGCTCTTTCGTATTGGGATCCCGATATACGACAGATCTGATTTTGAATTGAGGCGGAGCAAGGGAGTCCTGTAGTCCAAATGAAAATATAGTATATTCTGACCCAGGATGGACTACTAGAAAGTTGTTTTCCCTGAACAAAGGCATAGCTTCTCTATCAATTCAAAGGAATAAGCTCTTGTCCATAATTCATACATTAACAAAAGTTTGGTAATCGCACTATCAAGTATTGAAAAAATACAATAACTGTTGCAATATGCTATATTCTATCCTTAAAATTCGTAAATATGTGATACTTATATACTAATAGTCAATGTTACTTCATGTGATTCCTTTCAGCATTTGAAATGAAGACCTTGTATTTTTCTCTAGTGCCAAGAATTGAATTGGAACTTTTTATGCTAGTCATTGGAATTCTGTCTTTCGATGAACTATGCTTTTCAGGCACCTCAGGCAAGTTTTTATATAACCTAGGAGGGCATTTGAGAGCACTGTCAGTAAAAGAAGGAAGCTCCTCAGGTAGAGTCAGAATAATTGATTGTTTGGACTCATACGTACCCTGGGAATTCTCTGATAAGGGATTCGATTGGTTCGATGGTACCTTTGTCAAGGGAACAAGTGTGGCCGCCGCCTCTGCCGTATTAGATTCCGTTTGAAGTTTGTCGAAAAGTGCGAGATTACTCAAATCAGCAAAATTTCCATAGTTTTTGCTGTCATAACAATGATTAAGCATCCTCAGATCTCTAAGTGTGCTTCTAGAGTGAGGAAAGTCTCTAGTGTGCAGCTTGTTCAGAATGATCAGCTCATGAGATTTAGATTCAGTACCATGCAAATCATTATAGCCTTGGAGTTTGTGCAAGGTGTGATTTCTGGGAGACTCATCTGCAACTGCCATAGAAGGATTCTGTCTTTTCTCATTTAGAATCAGTTCATAGTACGTTAGGATTTGTCGCACATCGTCTATTCTCAAAATGCCGAAATACCAACAAAATGCACCACATACTGAAAGAAAAATGAGTAAGGATTTGATAACTTCAAACATTTTTTTAGTAAATTGCGTAATCTGGGGAAAACATGTCATTAAAACAGCACCTGCCATGGTACCTAATACAAAACTGGGAGCATGCAAATTTAGGTTTGCCCCTGCATCTTTTTGCCTTTCCCTACTGAAACATGGTTTATGTTTTATTGGATGAGGCAAGGACCTACTTTTGGTAGAATGTTTTTTGTTGTGATGGTAGGTGGAGTTACTTGATTCCGAATGTAAAGTTTTCTCTGATGGCTCCAGGCTCACTGTATATGTGCATTCTATCAATTCATTGTTCTCTTCATCCTCTTGAAACTGCTTTTCTTTTAACCTGAACACTCCATCGTCGTCCCTTTTATATACAAGCTGTTTCTTTCCAGCCATAGCTTAAGAAAAATGGTCTTCAATATGACTTTAAAGATATGAATTGAGCGGAACTAGCTGATTCAACGTAAGTCGATTTTACTAATAGCAGCATATATAAAGCTCTTACTAACAAAAGAGTAACGCTCAAATGTCTTGTGCTATTTGGCTTGATCTAACAAAGACGACATGATATTTGATTCAGTAGATATCAAGTGATATTTACTTATTTCCAAAAGCGGTTATATAATTAAGACCAGCCATCTATCTACACATTTTACCGTACCGTTCCATTTCTAATTATACTACACCTAAATTACAAAGACTAAACATCTGTACTATCAACAAGGTCAGACTAGATGTGTCCTCTTATTCTTCTTGCTAATTGAATGTCTTTTTGCATAATCGTGACTCTCTTTGCATGTATCGCACAAAGATTTGTATCTTCCAATAAATGAATTAAATATGCCTCGCAAGCCTCTTGTAGAGCTAATATAGCATTAGATTGCCACCTAAGGCCGTAATTCATTCCAATATAATTCTCAGCGACTTCTTTAACAAGTCTTGCAAATGGAAGTTTCCTTATCAAAAGATCTGATGTTCTCTGATAATGCCTAATTTCCCTCAATGCTTTGGTCCCTGGCCTGTATCGCCTTTTTGTGGCCGTATGCCTTGGTCTGTTTAAAAGAGGATCCCCTGGTTGATTTCTATAGATACCTACTTCTCTTTGGCTTACCTCTGTACGTTGTTCTGCTCGTACTCTGGTTGTTTGCTCGCGTTCTCTTCTCCTGTTGGCATCAGAACCAGGGGTATTCCTCCCACCTGATGAAATCCTCGCCATTGTATTCTTGAAATGTATAATCTATGAACAATCTTCTTCGGCTTCTTATATGAATCAATTATCTATAGAAGTTTCTGTTTCATTTGAAATCACTTGACTAACTGCTTTCTGTGTTTCTTCAAGAACTTTGCACCAGATTATTTTTCCAGATATTCTACGACCAGCCATTCGAGAACCACTTCGCGGGAAGAAAAGAAATCGAGAGTGAATGATCTCAGACGCATTAGAGTAGATATGTTTCAAATATGTACAAGCCCTCTCATCTACTTTATGTACAGGGGGAGTTTCTATATATGTAGGGAGTGAAGGGTTGAGCTATACATGATAAATTCTCAACGTAGAATAATCTCCATAACATTTGCTAAGGTTACACTTTAATGATGACGAAAGGACTTCCAGCGACTTGCGCAGACGATGAAAAGAAAGAAAACTCCATCTATTTCTCCTCACTTTCAAAATCGTACCTTCCCTCTAGTATGTCATTTAAACTGTCCTGAACTAAGGCACTTTCCTGGTCCATAGGCATTTGGGCCAATTCTTTCTGTTTGTCATAACCACCTAATAGGCTCTTCATTCTCCACCCGAACTCGTTCATATGTGAAATATCTGCAATCCAGCAAAACCCAAAGATTAACATCGAGGAAACACTTCCACAGAGAACTGTTCCAGTAGCCACTGCAACTGCAGCATCTGCTGTAAAATTATAGGTCAAAGGTGGTGCGTGGTTTCCTTGGAAAAAAGTAGGAATATATTGTCTGGCAATGGTAGATTTATAGGCAATACGAGAAGCAAAGATGGAGAGTGCAGCTGTGCCGAAGAAAAGCACCATCTGCCTCTTTCTGCGACTCTTATACTCATCGCTTGCTTGAGTTATCTTGAAGTTCTTTTCCTTCAAAAACCTTCCCAAGAGTGATTGGTCCAAATTCTCTTTATTATTCATTGCAAACTTGTAATCTCTATGAACAATAGGTTCTTTTATTAATATTTCTACAAGTTCGCGATGTGAAAATACTGTTACAAAATTAAAATACTAATTAATCGATACAACTAGATTGTTTGCAGAATAATAAAGCTTAAATGGACGCCAATGTCTCAGAAAATACCAAAAAGCATAAGCGCAAATCAGCAGTGGATTTCAGATAAAAAAATAAAACAATAGATAGATAGATTCGAAAATATCTCAACACACAACTTGCCTGCTTGAACTAAATCTCTTCCTTAAAAATGCCTCCTTGATTCTTGTCCTTGTTTAAGGAAGTATCATCAAAGTCTATTGCGCTAGCTTCCGATGGCTTACTGGATTCATGATCCTTAGCAACCGGTTTCTCAGTCTTTACAGGAGCCGTTGATGTTTCGACGGCCTTCGAAGCTGGCTTCGCTTTCTTGGGCTCCGCCCGCTTGACTGGTGAAGTCTTCTCTTCATGAAGAAAATACTTGGCGAACTTTTTGAAACCGCTCTTTTTTTTGGGAGAACCATCTGAATTTTTCTTAGGAGAGCTTTCCGACTTCTTCTTTGGAGAAATTTCGGACGTCTTCTTGGACTTTTCAGCAGTTTGTACCTTCGAATCTTTCACAGGATTTGTTGCTTTAGTTGCATCAGTCTCATCAAGAAGCATGGAGGGTTTTGCAGCCTTAGTATTTCCCGCTTCAGCTGGTTTTCCTTTCACTTCAGAGGGCTCATTAACCTTTTTCTCGGTACTCTGAACTGTGAACAAAGAACCAGTATCTCTTAACTTAGACTCATCAACATCTTCCTGTAAATGAGCAGGTAATTCTTTGTTATAGGAATGCTCATTAGCAACTTGCTTATCTATCTGAGCCAAAATCTCGTTCTTCTGTTTCGCCTTCTCTTCTTGCTTTGTTGATTTTTCCTTTTCTAACTCATCTACCTTAGAATCCAAGTCTTTTTGCGCTGCTTCATTTTCCTCAAGCTCTTTGGCCGAGGAAATCTTAAGGTCTTCAAGCTCCTTTGAAGTTTCCTCATTCTCCTTCTCAAAATCATTCAATTCACTGGTATACTTTTCAATTTCTTTTTTGATATTCTCTAAATTCTCATTCAACTCAGCAACCTTATCTTCATATTCCTTGTTCAAAGTCTCTAATTGTTTTACTTCATTTTCAACAGTGTTCTTAGACTCCGTCAACTCGGACAATTTTTCCGTCTCAATTTTATGATCATCGAGTGTAGGCTTCAAATCTTCATCTTTTTCAGCTTGCATATCTTTGAGTTCCGTCTCACGGCCTGATTTCAAATTAGACTCATCTTCATCAATTTTTTCCTGGTTTTCTTGCTTTTCGGCTAACAACTTCTCCTTCTCTTCGGCGTATTTTTGTTCCAACTCCTTAAGCTCGTCAACCTTGGACTGCACCTCACCCTGACGACTGGTCTTATATTCTTCAAACTTTTGATCTTCACCTTTCATTTTTTCTTCATTAGCCTTTATTCTATCCTGCTTTTCTTGTTCTCTTTCACGCTTTTCGCGTTGTTTCTTCTCATTTTCAAACAACTTGGACTTCATGTGTAAATCAATCAATTGCTTCTTTTTAGTAGAAGCAGCAAGGTCGATCTCTCTTTGAGCAGTAGCCTTCTCGTCAATTTCTTTCAAGACAGGATTGACGATAAGAGAAACTTTTTCATCAAGCTCTGCCTTGCTAATGGACAAACCGCCTCCCAAATTAATCATTCCAGCTTCATGCCTTTGAAGCCTTTCCTCGCATCTCTTCTGCGCAATGGCCAAAACATCTGCATATTCCTTAGCCTTTAATTTGAAGTCTTTACTGTCAACATCCAATGTGCTAAGTCTCTCCTTAGCTTTTAAGTTAGCTGCGGCTAGCAACGCAGGATAAGGAAGCTCACTCGATTTCATGGATTTTGATCTAGTCCCCGACTTTGCTGCAGAGGATGCAGCACTACTCAACGCTGCGGCAGCACCATCATCAGCCAATATTTCTTCCAGTTGAGTTAAATACTCAGAGGAAGCTAAAAGCCCAGATCTGTAATCAGGGTTTGGATTCATCCTATCATTCAAAGATCTGGAAGAATTCTTCGTTGCCAATTTGTTAATCTGAGCTATATTCAAACTCGCAGAAGCGCCCTTAGTCGCCAAACCATGCCTCGAGTCTTTTTCGGGATTGACTCTAGAATTCATAGAATTCAAGGCCAATTTGTTAGCAGCCAGGTAAACCGAAGTCCTGTCATAAGTAGGTATCCCGGTCTCTCTTATGCTTTTTGAGGTAACAACGGACGTTATAGACACACTTCTTGCACTGTTAGCAGCACTCTCTGCAAGTTTATCGACTTTCTCCCGTCTCCAGGGTTGTACGTCCTCCGCCTTCGCGGCCAAAGCAGCGGTCCATGCTTCCTGTGCAACTTGTCTCTCATACGATGGCTTCACTGAGAGATCTGACGACGCTGCGAGTAACGCAGCGGTGTCGGATGCATTCGTATTAACCCCCACCGTAGGAAAGCTAGGAGAGACAAACTGTCCCTTCCTCAACCTCTGCTGATGAATCGCAGTCTGCGACAATGGCTTACCTTCCGTTTGATAAATTGATTGTGACATTATTCGCTTCCTTCTTGTCACCTATAACTATCAGAAAGTCAGTCTTTCTCGTGTTCTTCTCTTGCAATGCTCTTGCTAATGCCCTAATGATTGCTTCTTTAGCACGGAGGGTGTGATTGAGTATATGCAGGTTTCAGTCTCAGTACCTGTTTACGTCTTATGAGTTTGGAATTTCCTAAAAGGTGTTATAGGCTTTCCACAAAAGGGAGTCACATGCTTCACAGGCATTTATTTTTGCATATTTGGTCAATTGTGCAGGTTCATCTATTATTTCCCTTTTCGTCATCGAAGTAGCACAAAGTGGTTAAAACAAAGACAACCAGCATTCCACTATAGGATTATATGTGGACCAGAGAAAAGCGGGCTCGCAGACAGATTGAATGCAAATTTAGTACATAAGTTTGAGTATGGAAATTTATGAAATTTATTGAAGTTAATGTAATTTAATGAAATTTAATGAAATTTAATTATGAACATTCAGGCAAGGAAAGATTTAGTAAAATTCATGATGGAATGTAGATAACATGCGTCAGCTCCGTAAAATGTATGATGTCTATAAGCTGTATGAGGGCTATAACTTGTACGAGGTCTATAACTTGTATGAGGTCTATAACTTGTATGAGGTCTATAAGTTTTATGAGGTCTATAAGTTGTATGAGGCCTGTAAATTGATCTTAGGTTGAAAGGTGCTGCAAATTAAATAGCTGCAAAGGTGCTTGGATTCTTTGATGAGTGGAATTTTCAAGATTTTAGGGCCATGGATAATAGGGACAGCACCAGATATGTAGTAATCTTGGTGATGGCCATATAAAAATGAATGGTGCCAATACCGCCATATATTCCAGACTTCGAAAATATGATGGTTCTGATATTGGGTTATCCATAAGCCACAAAGGCGAAGCATTAGCAATGCAGAGGTCGCGAATTATTTTTTTACTGAAGGTTATACTTCGAAATGTCACCGGAGCGGCTGATAGGTATAATGCGTTCTAGTGCAATTGTGCACACGATAACCAAAAAAGAGAACTCAAAAGGAAACATAGATCGCCGAATGTAGAGTGACAAAAAATTGTGTAGAGATAAAAGACAAGCAAAAATACATATGTATATAAAAGGTCCAAAGTAGACTAAATTATAAGAAAAGTAAAAATATATGAAAAGAAGTGAATAACAATCAGCAGTCGGAAAGCTTTTTCCTTCCCCCTCTGTTGTGAAGGTTTGGGTTACCGTAAATGATGGAGGTAGTACCATTATTATTGACCTTGTAATGTGTCTTCAAATGTTGCGCCAAATTATCACTTCTACTAAACTTCTTTTCGCAGTATTTGCAGTGGAATGGTCGAATATTCGAATGAACTGATCTTATATGCCTCTTAAGATGCTCTGACCTCTTGAACTGTTTTGAGCAGTCGGGACATGGGAAAGGCTTTTCTTCTTCCTCTTCATTATTTGTATTATTCTCTTTAGGGGTATGAGATCCCAATACCAAATCCAGTTTATGAGCATTAGCACTGTTATTAAGAGTCGCTGCCGGACTCCTGGACAAAGTGGCCGCAGCACTATGCAAAACATGCGTCGATTCGTCCTTCGCGGTCGCATGCTCATAATTGTAGGACTTTCTTCTCTTCCGTCTCTGCGCTTGAGGACCTTCTGCGGTTGTAAATGCTTCTACGGAACTAGTGGCGTCTTTCATATGAAGAGAAGGCCTCATCATCTCGATAGAGTTTCTTCTGCGAGAATAATTGGGCTTGATTATACCTGTTGGATTGATCATAATCTCTTCTGCGCCTCCCAATTCTTCACCATCTTCACTTATCTTCGAATTGACGTTCTGTAATGTATCATTCATCCAGTACAGTATAGCATTGAAGCACTCGTTATTCATCACGAAATCAACTTTAGCCGCTTCTGCTGCCTTTGAACTCATTGATATTGAGTGTGACTTGGATTTTACATATGTCTTGCAGTTCACATTAAAAGATGTGGATAAGGAGGGAGAAGACGATGACGATGGAAGAATGTAATTCTTTGTACACGAATTGTAATGCGTCGTGTTTGAGCCATTCTCCTCTAATAATTCAACATTACCGTTTGATACGCCATTGGGCATAGTTAAAAGCTGCCTAGGGTTTATTGTTCTTTCCTCGACAGTAGGACTTGCACTCATACGATTGAAGTTGCATTCTGGTGTTGGTGAGTCAGATAATCTAGAGGCGGTAGAAAGTGACCTCAAAGATAGCAAGTTTAGCTGATCTATAGGCAAGGATGATATACTAGAGCCCCTTGCATTCATCAGCTTTGGAGGTGAAGAAAACTCTGGTGTTGTGTTAGTCGTAGAATAGTTATTTCCCAGAAAATTGGCCAAAGACGACCGAGAGGAAGTTGCACTCTGTGATTCTTCTATAAGGCTGGGCACATCGATTTCCTGTCTTTGGTCCATATTCGTGATTTGTTCTATCTGATTTTGGAGAAAAAACACCTCATCATGAAAGTTGATCTCTTCCGGAGAGTTCAATGGGAAATCCAAAAAGTAGGAGCTTGTCAATTCCGTATTCAGCGCCATACTTTCCATAGCTAAATATTTATTGTTGAAAGTTTCTTTCTTGCAAGTATTGTTCTACTTCAATGTTTCTCAGTGCTCTAGTATCAACACTCGTCGTCAAGAGTTAATGCAGATAATGTGTTCTAGACGATAATTAAATAGCAATCTTCTTAGACCTATTATAGCCACGAAGCTGTTACACAGTTATCTCCTGCCTTAAAGTTTTCTAGCTGCCAGAAGGATTATAATTAATTACCTAGACTTATCTATTCTTATGGCTAATTAATTAGATAAAGGTCGAGTGGAGTTGACCTTGATTAGCAAGTAATAAATGGTTATGCGGCCCGCGCAATCAAAACCGAGCCATGGAATTCGCATAACGTTGGAGGTAATTTGCAAAATCTCCAGACAAAATACAAATTGCGCCATCGGATACAAGGACCTTCGAAGAACTACAGTACCTGGGGGCACGGATCTAGTTGGCTATTAGAACGTTGGATCTTGGAGTTAGGCCTATTTTTTCTTGCTTTTAGGCTTCTATTCATTTCTTAATTGTAATTACTACTAGAAATGTGGCCTCGTCACTCTGTTACTATTTGGGACATCGAAAAATATCCGGCCAAGCATACAATTCCCGGTCTGCTTCACTGATTTTTCCAATGCAGACAGAAAAAAAGAAAAAAAAAAAAGAAAAAGAAAACGCATAACATAGATGTAGATGACGCTAACAAACTACCAGGATAACGTAGTAACTTTAGTTGTATATAGCTCAAGTGAATAGTACAAGCGATAGTGCTTGGTCGAAGACAGGGCCGCACTCGTGTTATCAGCTTGGCAAGCATGTGGCTACTGAGATATGTTTGTTATATACAGTACCGAAAAGACTGCTGATAAGTCACATTAATTTTATATCATCACGCATAGTAAGAAAGAACAAGAGAGAATAGTTATCATTATTTGTAACCGAGTTGGTTGTATTGTAGGTGTGTCAGTGGATTACAATGCTCTTGACTAGATAAGCCTTACTGTGTACCTATTATCATGGGAGAGAGCTCATGAAGACAGTACAATAAGTACATATTGCATCTCACGCATGCTATGATATGACTCGCTATCACTAGTATGCAGGATATTTGTTAGTTGCCTTATTCGTCATAATAGAAGATTGTGCTCTGAGATGATACGAGTCTATGTATCGTAGATGGCCATACTTCCAAGCGTTAAATTAGATAGTATACACAGCTAAGAAAGAGTCAAATAGATAATCAAGAATCATAGATGCAAAACCGTGGTTTAATCTCTGAAATAAGTCAAAAAGCCACTCTTTCTGCCTACTTTGGTATAGAGCAACTGTGCTCTGTGGTTTTCAAACTGTGTGGACCAGTAACACTTCTTGCAGTTTAGCCTATCAGCCTCAGAATAAACGTACTCTATAAGCTTTCGGCCGACTCCTTTGAGCCTGCAAGTGGGTTTCACGAATAAATCATTCAAGTACATGGTATCTTCGATAGTCCAGGTATTTCTGTGGGTCAAATAGTTCGCAAAGCCAACGAGTTTTCCTGTTTCTTCATCTTGAGCCACAATCGCATACACAGGTTCATTTTCATCGAAGAAACGTCTAAAAGTTTCTTCTGTCACTTCGGCCGGAACTGTTGATTTGTAAAAGACCAAGTAGCCGTCTTCCCCTGACCACATCTCGGTCCATTCTTCTTTATCCTTTTTCTCTATAGGTCTTATTATAACACCCATGATTCCTGGTTCTATTTTTCTTTTTGGGTAGATCAAGTTATAAATTTATATCTCATAAGCACGATCCAAATTAGGAAGTTGATTACCGTCGTTAAGGGTGTAATATGTCAGTGATGATAATTTGAGACATCCGCTAGCATCTCTATCAGCAAAGACACAGGATGAGGCTTTCCATTCCCCATAGTGGTACCAATTGCCTTTTTAGTCGGAAAGATCTAGTCGCAGAATACGATAAATTGATTTAGCACATCAGAAAAAGGCCCTCGTTAGACATTATTTCCGTATCGCATACTTCAGGTAGGATCACCTGGCTTATCGTTGTGATTACGATAGCGAGAGCGTCATACTTCAGATTTATAGAGAGTTGTAACAGATTCAAACGTGCCTCGCATATACTATATTCGTCCAACTTTAGTCTTCGAAGAGAGCAAGACTACATGTTAATGAGAAGGCATAACAAACCAGCTGAACTAATTACCAAATGCGTGTAAATCTATATAATGTTAAAATACCCGTACTTATCTCTTATGCTATCATTGCTATTCATCGAAATCCTCGATATCTGTTTCCAAGTCACACATAGAACGGCAATTTGGACAATAGAATTGAGGATAACTCCTCAAAATTAAAGGTCTTATGCATTTGTAGTGCCAAGTGTGCGAACAAGGACTGATGAAGAGAGCCTGACAAGGTTCGAGCTTTAGTAAACAGATTGCACATTCCGAAAGCTCCTCACTTGTATTTTCATTAGCGTTTAATGCTAATGTTTTCAACTTCTTATGAATTTCAAGATTGAACTGATTGACTTTCCGTTGCCAACTTTTATTGAACTCGCACCTCATTTTTACGCACCTATAGACTTCTTCGGTGCCTCCTCTGTAATCCATTCCTAGCTGAATAATATCTCCGTCGATAAGAGGCATTAATGTCAGCTCTTCGGAAGCTTTTGATAATCTAATATGATTCAAAAATGTTCCCGAGGAAGATTTACAGTCCTTCACGAACCACTGTCCTTCCTCATTACAAAAGAATAATGCATGGGATCTAGACACAACCTTTGATTTGAAAACTATAGGCGAAGACGATCCTTGAGGGGCATGTGCGGCACTTTTGTTCTTCTCTGTATATCTTCCAATGGGAATCTGATTATTAGGTTTTACTCTTCTTATCAAGGGCCCAAAATAAAGGCCGCTTCCCATAGATGAGTAGTCAATTATTGGAGTCAATCTTACAGAAAAAAAGCCATCTTTGTCCATTTCAGAACCTTGGGCTTTGTTTAAGTCCTCCGGTGTCTCAGACTCTGTGGCATTATCTGAAGCTTCGGCGATTCTCATATTGCTTTCATTGTTGTTCGTATTTGTGCCCTCATTCGTTGGTCTGTCTTCTATGTGGCTCTCTTGATTTGATGAATTATTTTCATTCACGCTAGAAGCTATCACATTCTCATCAGGTCTACTCTCCCCCTCATTATTCGTGACCTCGTTGAGGGAGGGCGAAGTATAATTATTGAAATTTGCAATTGTTGGACTATTTGACATCAATTGACTTTGTCCATTTCCATTACGCCAGTTGCTTGGAGCACTATAGCTCTGCGACCTTATAGAGTTAGTTATTGAATTCAAAACACCCAAGCTAAAAGATGTCAATCTACCCGGTGCCCCACCCTGATTGACGGCTTCTCGTGTTCTGGGCATTGTAGTTTGTGTATTAGGCTCAGTTTCCACGATACTAGTACCATACTGATCCTGAAAAGCACCAGGTATAGCAACTTCAGAAGCTTCTGGACTGATACTTTTCGAAACTCTTCTGTTATGGTGCAAAGGATTCTCGTTGATTCCCTCATTAGGTTCTGCCAAAGGTGACAGTGATGACGGAGATGACGTAGACGGAGTACTCTTACTCGACATCGTCACTGGCTCCACAGGGAGAGGTTTTGCGACTTTTGAAGTACTTTCGCTAACCATGTTACAAAAATAGCTATCCTTTCACTCCCACTTTTGTATCTCCTCTCTATCCTTCGAATGTGTTAATAGGAGATAACCCAAACTTTGACGACGAAAAAAAAAAAAGACCTGCCAGAAATAAAGTTATGTGACAAGAAATGAACCCTATGTGAATACTTGAAGGAACCTCTTTCTTTCTTTCAGATCACCGTCTTCAAAAGATTCTTCTATCGTTTATTGTTCCTTTCTACGAAGTATTTGAAACTCGCCAGCGCTGGAACTAATTTATTATTATAATCAATCACGTGATACAATAAACAAAAAAATTACACAATTAGAAATACTATATTTCTAGTCTTCTCCTAAAAGCCGTAAAAGCAGATCTTGTAATAAAGTCTCACCGGAGGGAGTTTTCCAGATAAAGTGCCCAGCTCCCTTTGAAATTACCCACTCCTGTGTTTGTGAGCTTATTTTTGTTAGCTCTCTTTGCCATTTACCCCAATTCAAAGAGTTCTTGATCATTAGATCAGAGGACACGACTGTGAGGGGAATGTCATATAAGTTAGACCCCAAGATCTCGTTAAAGGACAAAACAGAGGAAGTTACTTGTTCCTGTAGCCTTGCTTTTAAATATCGGGACTGATATTGCATCTCCAGTCCAAAAATTCGGCTGTTTGAAGAATACTTCATTGGGTGCAAAAACCAATGCAAGTTTGTTCTGATACCAAGAGGAGAAAGAATACCTCTCCACCATACACTGAGACCTGTACGTACATCCATCAACTCCAAAATGTTCTTGAAAGTATTCTTATCCTCCTTCTTACCGCTAAGCCTAAAAGGATTGTTTCGCAACATTTTCTCGTTCCAACTATCAACCAAGAGGATGGAGTGAATCTTCTCTACATTTTGGTATGCAAACATTCTAGCATAGAGGCCACCTATATCAAAAGCTACCAAACTGAAGGGGCCCTTAATGCCTTGCTTCTCCAAGGCTTCTCCTAAGTACTCACTAATTATTCCCAATGATGTAGGAGAAGGTGCATTCTCCGAGAAGCCATATCCTGGTCTGTCCCAGATACAGTATCTTTCAATCTTATTTAAATGATAAAGTTCTTCAACCCAAGATTGAAACACCTCACTTGACGTATGCTGCCCGCCTTCAATCAAAATGATAGGTTGCTGCGTCGTATTACCACTATTTGAGTTGCTATCGAGATCACTGGATCCCTTCACGTCTCCAAAACAGGCCAAATGAACCTGAAACTGAGAGTCATTAACAGGAACCATAGACCCCCAGGGTCGTTCATGGGTATCAAATGCTTCTATCCAAAAAGTCAAACTAATACATGCGAGTAGAATTAGTAAGAATGATTTGAGAAATAACTTGCAAAGAGTGACAACAAGTTCAGACACAGATTTTCGTGTCTCGGGTCTACTTGTGTATTTAATCTCTTGATATATCTTACCTTGTTCTACCCAATAATCCGTTGCGCAGCTCAACAATACATTTAGAAGACTCCAGATAAAAATGAATATTCCGATCGCTCCAAGCCTACGGCGCAAGGTAGGGACGGAAAATGCAAGAAGCAAATCAATTCCAAAGATAACTGCTGAAATATATCCTACCACTCTTTCGGTGTACGAGGGAATTGAGAAATACCATAATGTGAGAATGTTCGTGAGTGTGGTGAATATAATCAAGTCAAGCTCAAGGAAAGATTTACCCCTATTAGCTATTCCAGGAATTGCAACAAAATCCGACAAAAGTAAGACGAGGAACACTA
Organism: Schwanniomyces etchellsii; assembly: GCA_031081805.1. Taxonomy (NCBI): domain Eukaryota; kingdom Fungi; phylum Ascomycota; class Pichiomycetes; order Serinales; family Debaryomycetaceae; genus Schwanniomyces; species Schwanniomyces etchellsii. The sequence goes on along the minus strand of JARYSY010000004.1, from coordinate 547,095 downwards.
AGTTGTTGAATCCTAGAATTATTATCAATGCACCTCTTAGTAATCTTATTCTTCTCAATTGAAGAGGAGATACTCGCGGATCATCTACACTGATATACTGGTTACTCCTGTTCGGAGGTAACAATGGTTCCTGCTCACTTTCAGTTGATTCACGGATTGGACCTAATACTCTTTCTGAAGACTTCGCGGTAGTAGTAGTAGGCTCATAATGGTCGTGCTGCTGAGGTTGAGCATGAGTTCCTTCAGCATCTTCCCGAGCGCTACCATTTGTAGAACTCGACATTGAATGAGATGGTTGAAGTCTATTTGATCGAACGGTAATATAATAATTTTATTACTAATCCTCTTCCGTCTAACACTTCACCTGATGATCACTAATATAATGTTATGACTTGCTTTTCAATTCTAAAGTACCTAAACTCTCCAATTATTAAGAATATTTTCTTGGTGTAACCTTGAAGATAAATGCTATGGTCTTTCGGACTGAAGTTGCTAAAGATGACAATATCACCACGTGATAGAATCTATTTTATTTCTCTGGAGAAATGATAACTCTATAGAATTAATGAACAACATAATATCAATCCCAAGTACCTCTAAGTCAAAGGATAACGTGACGTATTATGATATATCCGTGAGGCTTCCTTTAAGGTCTTTTGTTATTTCTAAGCGGTATTCGGATTTCACCAAATTAATTCAGGATTTATCTGATGACATAGGTATCAGTTATCAACAATTTCCTTATGAAATACCTTCTAAGACGGCATTTTGGCTGGGAAGCAGTCAGGGAGTGGTTTCAGAAAGACAAAAGGGGTTGGCCAAGTTCTTGAATGAATTGCTTGCCGACAAAGAATTTCAGAATCATAGACTTTTGCATGAGTTTTTACAACTTCCCAAAGGTTTCAAGGTTACTTTGAGTTCACATGATAACGATACAAAAGATAGAGACACCTATATGTATAACGTGTCAGATGAATTGTTGTCATTAGAACAATGGAAGCAGTATTTTTGGCGATTTGATAGCCGCATAAGGGGAACGAAGAATCAGCTTCCGAATGTAAATAATATTAGGGAAAGGCTCAGCATCCGCAATTTTTTTGTTAAGCATATACTTCCTAATTTAAACAAACTTAATGAGGTTTTAATGCAATTACACAAGAATAATGTGATGGAAGAGAAAGAATTTTGTAAATGGAGGGATATGCTTGATAATTTAAAACAGGATGCCGAGTTCATTGTTCAATCTCTCATAACGCCAGTGCTGCCGACTTCAGATGATATTCCAAACAGGAGTCGTAGGGTGTTCGGAAGTAATGAGCTTTTAGACGAGGCAAAAGAAAGGCCCAGTACCTCTGGTTTGGGCGACCAACAGTTACTTCAGCATCAAGCGCAGATATCAAGAGATCAAGATCAAGAAGTATCAGACCTAAGAAAGATAATCAGGCGGCAAAAAGAAATTGGAATACTCATTAATAGAGAAGTTGAAGAGCAAAACCAGATGTTGGATAACTTTGTTGAAGAAGTGGATTTGACAGATGATAAACTTAGAAAAGCTAGGCGAAATGCCAAAAGAATTTTATAAGGACGTGTCTAAAGAAATTGCTGATGGTAAAGTAATTTTATACATTCATGCCACTGGCATTTAGGTTTATGTACTTGTTTTTTAGCTTTCCACGTAGAATATTGAAGTAGTTGATATTGCTTGCAGTTTGCTTTATATTAATATCATTATTCGAAGCATCGTCAAAGCCATTATTGACTAACAGGGGTATAACTTCGTCTGAATTAAGTACTCGCTCGTTGAATGAGCCTGGAAGTTTGTCCCTGATTTTCCAAAAGCCTCCAACATTATTGAGGAATCTCGACACTCCAATTCTTCTTGGAGGATATGCTCTACCATTGTTTTCGAGAACGAAAACGCTTGGAAAGTATTGTGAATAGAACCAATATCCTGTGTATACTCCAATTGAAGACCCAGCAATTACATCTCGCAAGAAATGTCTATTATCACTAATCCTAGTACAGGCAACAATGCAAGCCACCATCATAGGCAATAGTACAAATAGGATTTTAATAGATGAGCCTCTCTTATCAAAAGCTTGAACTTTGGCCGCGATATTAAGAGAGGCAATCGTCATTCCACTAAATACAGTCGACAGATGCCCGCTAGGGAATGATCGAAATCCTTCCCTTAGAATAGTTAAAGCAGTCCCCCCTTCATGGTATGCTTCGCACACATCTACCTTTGCAAGTACGAAGTCCTCAGTTTCCATTACCATCGGCGTGCATCTCGATATCATGTCAGGTCTTGGTAGCCCACAGATGTTCTTTAATATAGTGGTTATCATTAGCTGTGCAGCCATACTTCCGCACAACGCTAAAAAGCCACTATGTATGTCCCACAAAAACCGTATTCTAGTCACACTGTGTCTCTGAAAGAATGCAAGTACGACAAATTGGATAACTGGAAAACCGACTGCAATAACGAGAAGCGATATTAGCGGAATAGAGGTTTCATTTTCTGGGATATACGAAAACATGAGTAAAGTATCCTCAAGCAGAAATTCGTGATACCTAGGAGGTATAGAACTACCGTATATCATAAAAACGATAAGAATGGTGAGGTAAACTGACCAATCGAATATATACGATAAAAGTGTTAACCCGGAAAATTGCAAATTTTTGTAACAATTGGACCAATCCCTAAGATCCAAATGCATTTTTTATTGGAATTATTGTTGAAGATGTTTTATATGCTTCGAATATAGGAGATTATTTTAAAACAGGAGATGCATCTCTCAATACAGTGGAAATAGTTGAAGCCAAAAATCTAGGTATATAGTGTATCCAATTGCCGCAAAAACGATCTTTCGCAAGATCGGGTAATTTAATCTGTGACAAAAAGAATTTTCATCTCTTGAGGAAAAATGAAAGAAAAATGTATGAAAATTTCTTCAAGAGCCATTAGTAAAAATGATGCTGAAGACTTAAAACTGCGAATATGTAAGTATCTGCTTTGATAGACCAGATATGACAAACTAGTCGAATGATGATAAAAAGTTTCGCCTAATATCGATAATAATGAGAAAGAAAACTAAACACCAAGATCTACTCTGATTAGACTATTTCATTGTCAATTAATTAAATCGCTATCGCAAATACTAACAATAACTAGTGTACATATATTTGTTGGATTTATGAATAGATATCTGGATAGATCTCGCGTAATACCTTCCCCCAAAGTTGAACACCCCTCTCTATTTCGTTTTCAGTTAGGTAACTTATTGAAAGCCTGACTGAATTTTTGCCCCATCCCCGTTCATCACCGCATACTTCAAAATTGTTTCCGCCTGCAAGTATAACGTTATATTTGGCTGCTAGTTCGTCGACAACTTTTTCATGATCAATGTTTGCCTCAATTGTCACCCAAAGGAAGTACCCACCTTTTTCACCGCGAATTGTAGTTGAATGAGGGAGATACCGCTTGATACTTTTACATAAAACATCTGCTCTTGAACGGTAGCATTGCTTGAAATCCTTAATTATGTTTTCGAGCTCTCCTGACTCAATCAAGGATTGGACAACAACAGAGGCCAACTGCCCTGGGGTTCCTCCTGATTTGTTCGCACCAGTAATTGCCAACTGTGCCGCCAAGGCAGGTGTAGGTGTTTCTTGCCAGCCAAATCTTATACCAGGTGCAAGAATTTTTGAAAAAGTTGCATTTGAAATTGTATTCCCATAAGAAAAACCATTTGGGAGGGTTTCTCGATCTATGTGACATAATCTAGGCGGTAATGCATCCTCTCTGTAATTTAAAAATTCGTAGACATCATCCGATATCAATAACATATCATAATCTCTCGCAAGTTTAACCAACTTCTCTCTGGTTTTAAGAGAGTAGGTTATGCCACCAGGGTTTGAAAATGTTGGAACTAAGTACATCGCAAAGCGATAAACTTTTCGAGTGAATCCTCCTGCGGGGTCAGAAATAATATTAATTTCTGAACTGACTTCGGGTAAGCCTTTGCTGTAGGACATCAACTTAGTTTCTAAGGTTTGCACATCGATGTCGAATTCCTTCCCAGGTGTCTCATCAATCGCAGTAAGTCTATCCCCAAAACCGGCGTCAATAAAGCATTGGTTGATAAGATAATACGTCGGCGACACAATGAAAATTCGCTTAGTAGTTTCTATGGCATCAGTAGCTGATGTCAAGATATTAGCAACACCATATGAAGCTCCGGCAGTCAAATTGATACAGTCAGGATCAATGGACTCTATGCCGAACTTCTCGGCTTCCCACTTGCTAATTGCTTTTCTTGTCTCAAGATTACCTGGATCAGTACCGTATTGGAGGGGATGTTGATTATCTGCATCTTCGTTAAAGCTCAAGTAATCGCTGTTCAAAAGCACATCATTATACGCATTTGCAATCCTTTTGTTAGGAAGTAGCTTCGAAGTAGGGTGCCCTTTGAAAAAGTTGATACTTGGTGGCTTCACAGGCATCTTTATGTCTGTTCGTTTAACAGCCGAATCTCTAAATATGTCAAACTAGATCACGTGACATAGCCACAACTATGCCTCATTTCGTTCGAAGAAAGTCCTCCAGGAAGTATTACGGGACGAGAGAGTATGCTAAGCAGAAGGGATGGGCTAGGATAGCCTGTTCCCATCCGATGTGCGTTTACCCCTGGAAAAGCCTTCTCATATTTGCTGCAATGGTCTTGAGACGCAAAGCTGAACTAGACAGCGAAAGCCATATTACACAAAAGCGTTCTTGAGGAATCGAGCGAGCCAATAATTCTTCGATAAAATTGCTTAACAAAATATCATCTGGTACAAAGCAGTTGATTATAATACCAAGACAAATTTTTATCAAAACATTTGAATATATAATGGTGGCCATAGAAACCTCAGGACTTTTATTTAGTGGCTTTCTTGGGATATTCTGTAGAAGATTGCAGGTAGTGTTGGTAGGGAAAGAATACCCAAGGTCATGGAATAGACTTCCTGGATATCTCTACTCTGTTGGATTTTTCCTTGGAGCATATTACGTTGGAGCTAAGATTATTGAAAATAACCGTCAGCTATTAGATAGGAGGTTAGTTGTTTTACGTGAACAGAGAGCTCAAGTGGATGCATTCCACCAATTTGACGAAAAGGATTCTAAGAGATTCACACCAGAAAAGAGAAGCGGCTTTTTCAATTTAATGGACAGAATTTCCCAACCCTACAAATAGATAAGAGTTGTACTATACATTTAAGCCTCTTTATACTTGAGATATGATTAGAGGACAATTATTCTAGTTAAGTCTTGCACAACTATTTTGCACGCACCATTTACAGATTGAGTTATAAAATACACATTATTATTGATTTTTTTTCAGGCCCATACGTTATGACTGGGAGCTCTCATTATTTTTTACGTCTTCAACTTTGACAGCGGTATCATTAGAAGGTGATTCTTCGACATCTTTTTCTGACCCACTTGCTGCGTTACTATCGTATTCTTCGTCCACTTCCTCTTGCTCAACACCTAGCTGAAATGTACCATCCTCCTCCTCATCATCGCTGTCTGCAGTGGCCTTAGGTTCCTCAGCGTTGGACGCTACACCCTCATGTGCACCTTTTTCACGAAGCTCGCTGTTGAAAGAATCATCATTTATATTCTGATCTTTTATAAAGCTATCGATAATTTGAAAATACTGTTGATCGATCATTCCAAACTCCACTGTCTCAACTTTAGAATCACGTTTTGCATTCTCATACGTGATTGTTATACTAAACGTTAGTCTAGTTATATTAGAATAGGATATGTGTTTAATTTTTGAAATTTCGAATACAAGGATAGGCTTTTTGAAGCCAAAAATAATGAAGGGTCTGTTAAACTTATTTGCAGATAAGAATAACAAAGCCCCTTCTCTGGCGCCTTTGTAAGCTTCTACTTGAAGCAAGTTATTTGTATCATCAGCCTTCAGAGATAAGGCAATGCCTGAGTCGGTGTTGACGGTAAGCTTGTTATGCGCTGGATTGGATGATGGCATATAGTTGATTAGATGTATGCCGCACAATTCAAATTGCCTTTGAAAGAATGAAATTATAGCTTCGCTTATTGCTTTAATACCATCATTGCTTTCTTCTGTTAAGCTTTCATTGAGCTGACTTTCAGCTTCTGCTGGAATTTTCCCAGATTTTATTAAATACTTCTTCAAAGTATCAAAATTTAACTGACATATTATTGGGTCACCTTTGTAAGACTGATCAACGTACTCTTCGTTCAACCAGAAACAAAGAAGGCCGATGTTCCTCTTAGTTTGGTTCGTAGAATTGCCAAGTATGGGTAATAGAACGCACAATTTCACCAGTTGGCTTAGATTCTCGATAGAATACTCTGGAATTGAAGTGGAAGGGTGCACAATCAGTAGGACTGGAGTGGGTTTGTTATTTTCGTCTATTCTCAAATGAAACGTCATATTCATCTTCTTCCTCATTGGTGACTGAAACGATATCTGATTGAGTTCAAATATAACTTCATGAGGCGAAATAGCGCCAGAGTTGCTGGCAGAAGGCTCTGATGTAGCAGGAGTCCCTTCATCCAACCCAGGACTTATTTTTCTTCTCTTTTCTTCCGCAGCATCTATTTCGTTTCTGAAGTATGCATGAAGACCTTCGAAAACCGGTGCACTCTCTGGACAAGTCTTTTGAATTTGAAGAATCTGTTCCTTTAGATCCTGAGGTATTTCATTTAGCCAACTTAGAGATGTGGACATATTTTACAGTTGAAAGATTAGGTTTTGAAGCTTGGATTGATGTTTTCCTTATGCGAACGATTTTCTGTCGCGTCAGCAGTATGAGATCGCATCATCAGAATCACTAGTTAAGGGCCACAAAGTTCTCCCTATCCTATTATATAGTTCTGGTCCTCTATGCTGGTTGCAGAAGAAGATAGTGGGTTTGACTTCCTATGTCAGAAGAATGCTGCTGTTTTAACGATACTTCCTCTGTTGTTGCAAGATCTCATCAGAGCAAAAACTCCTTATGAAGCATTGATATCTCTTTTACAGCAGGAATTGTATGATTCATGGACTGTTACTGACAGATCAAAGGAAATTAAAAGCCTACTACAGCAAGTTATTGAAAGAAAATCTGAGTTGACGAATCAACACCACAGCTTCATACCCGTACTTAATGAAGATAAGAGCTTATTGCTTTTGTTCACCTTTGGCGAAACCTATTTGGATGCTATAAAGATAGCTACATTTTCGGGGGCAATTGATGTTAACGTGTATTCCTCGTTGCCTCTTACTGAACAAGAAGCTACTGGAATTGCCAACAATTACATGTCTGGTAAGGATTATTCTCAAGGTAAGGATGCCCTTGTGATTGTAAAAGTCACGGAGCCAAGTATTGCAACGAAGACCAAAAAAAGGCGACACGAAAGGTTTTCCTCAGAGCCCCAGACTCCTCTTATCTACGATTTGAAAGCCTTGTTGCAAATCTTGGGCATATCTTTTAACGGCAGAGGAGAAATTACCGTGCATCCTAGAAATGACTCGCTGACGCTTACAAATTTACTATCGGTACAACAAGCTGAAGAAGAGTCCAGGTCGGCGCTTACCGTGCCAACTACTTCCCATGGCTTTGTTGTTGACTTAACAGCATGGTATTGTACTTGTACAACATACCAGCGTGTCTACTCGGAGCAACTCCTGTCGAATACCTCATCCGATTTAGGCGACACGAAGTCGGCTTCTACGTATCTGCCAGCGATGGTTACTGTATCTGAGTTGTTAAAAGATGCTCGAGTAAGCGACTCAAACATAATAACGAGATTACTCACGCCTACAAGACCAGAATGTGAAACGAAGCACCTTTCAAGGCTACCGATCTGTGCTCATTTGCTAGCTGTTTTAATTGCCGCCACCAACAGCTGTCCACATTTCCCTCTCTATGAAGTGGTAGTCCAAAAAGATGTGTTGCAAATGCTTACATAATGGGATCCGAGAACCAACCAAAAATGGATTGTGACCATTAGAAAGATAATTACACAAAACAAAATTTTCAGTAATTTTTCGAGAGACTCGGATGAGAACTCACAGAGCAGTAAAGTGGTATTGATTTGAAAAATCGGTATTTCCAGCTGAAGCCTCGTCAAAAATAGAAGGTTAACAGTCATAACATAAAACTACTAGTTGTCGATTTAAGCGAAATAAATTAAAGCTACTTTAATCTAGGAACGAGAATAGAATTAGGATCGTGAATAGTTTTTGAGTGGAATCGACCTTGCAAGCTTGAGCGAGAAAAGTAAAAAGAACCAGTTTTGATGTTTTATTGAATTTATTGGAGCTTTATACAGATTAGTAATCATTGATGTCAACTTCGTCCAATTCGTCCAACACAGGTCCGAACCGTTTTCGTGGTGACGCGGCGAGCTTTTCACCTCGCCACTCTTCTCCAGGCATGATATATCAACAAGTCCAGCAGCAGCAAATGTATCCACAGTATATGTTTGGAACTCCTCAAATGATTCCTACACAGTACTACCCGTACATGGCGCCTTATGTGATCAATCCAAACGCTCCTTACGGTCCTTATGGCCAAGCATATCAGACTTATCCCATGCAGATCCCTCAGTTTCCAGGGCAGCCTTTCCCATCAGTGCCAGCTGGCGCCATGAATATGAACGTGAACATGAACATGAACATGAATGCTGATATGAACATGCATATGGCGGGCCCAAGACCTAAATCAAATGCCCATTCAAGTAAAAGTAAGAATCCTACTAATATGAACGAAAAATCTCAAAATGGCACTGTAAATAATACGGATAATGAGAGGATAACTCAATCATCAGACAATTTGGGAAAGAATAGGGCTAAGGACATTGATGAGTCTCAAAATGTTCAGCCAACTGATGAGGAGGAAGGTCAACAAATACAATCCCCTCGCTCACATGAGAAAGATGAAAGAGAACCTAGAGTACCCATGGCATATCCTGTCTATTTCAATGTTAGTGCCAAAGTATTTAAACTGGTTATGGGTCCACAAATTTCAGAAAGAAAGGCTCAGAGAGAAGATGAGAATAAACACATGGATTCTCTTCCGATTGAAATGAATAATAATGAAATTATAATTTGCAGGAAAGAAGAGATTGAGATAGAAGACCATGATAAATCTGAAAAATATTCTTCATACGAAAATGCCAGTTACAATCTCAAGAATAATGACGATAGTACATTATTTCCACAAACCAATAAAGACGGTTCAGCTAAAGATTCTCAAGGCTCGTCGAATTGGGCTTCATTCTTGCAAAGCACCGCCGTCCCCGCGATGAGAAAACCTAGGCCTCAACCGAAACAGAACTCTGTCACTTCATCTACCCATGCAGTATCTAATGCATATCATTCGACCCATATGGAGCCTACAAACCAGCTCGAAGGAAATATAAAAGAGGCTCCACAACCTATGGGCATTTTAATTTTGAGACTCATGTTTGATGAAAAATTGTCCATTTTTACAAGCCATGATTCGACGTCGGTGTATCACGTCAAAGCAAAAGGTTTAACAAATACTGGAAATATATGCTACATGAACGCTGTCTTGCAAGTTCTTCTTTTTTGTGAACCATTCAACAGAGTTTTAAAGCTTATCGAGACAAAAAGCATTGGTTCGTTGAACCAGAAATCGTCAAGCCCCTTAGTTGATATGTTGCTCAATTTTTTTAATGAGTTTACAAGTGCTACACCAAAAACAATTTCTCCCGATGCATTTTACACAAATTTAATAACCCATGAGAAATTTTCGCACTTAAAATGGGGTCAACAAGAAGATGCACAAGAATTTCTAGGTTATTTACTTGATGGCTTACATGAGGAGTTTACAGGCTCAATCAAGAAACTTAAAATACCCCAGGTAGATTTATTAATACAACAATACCTGCAAAGGAATGATGATGACAATAAAAAAGTCAATGACTTTAAGCTCCATATAAAAAACACCATGAAACTTGTGAAAAATGCGGATAGTAACTCTCAACATTCAAGTGAAGATAGCAGTGAAGAAGATGGCTGGTCTGAAGTTGGTCCAAATAATAAGCAAATAAGTGCCAGAAGAACAGTTGAAATTGAACCGACACCGATTACCCAAATATTTGGAGGTCGGTTCAGATCGGTTCTTCAAGTACCTCAAAGTAAGGATGGTCAATCTATAACGGTTGATCCATTCCAGTGCATTCAATTGGATATATCAGATGAAGGTATCGATACAATTGAGGATGGTTTTAGACATCTTAGTGAGCCCGAACAAATTCTATACAAATCTTCTAATAATAAAGAGGTAATGGCAAGAAAACAGACCTTTATTGACAAGTTGCCACAGATACTTATAATACATTTGAAGAGATTCTCGTACCAGAAAGACGCAAGACAAGAGATGGATGATACGAGCACAGTGCCAAACTACGGCTTCAAGCTGCTGGGAAGCATTGAAAAGTTGAGAAAGAAAATTCAATATCTGCATAACTTGGTGATTCCACCAGAGGCATTGTCACCAATAATAAGAAAGAGGGGAGAGACTAATACCGCTTACAAACTAATTGGGGTCATTTATCATCACGGCGCAAGCGCTGAAGGTGGTCATTATACGTGTGATGTCTTGCGTAAGTCTTCAGTGTTCGATAGCGAACAAGAGTCTTTAGGCAAGGAGACCAACAACGAGTGGATTAGAGTCGACGATACTCAACTTGACACAATTGACTCTGCTGACGTATTGGAGGAGGCCAATCACGACTCTACAAAAACGGCATATATATTATTATATCAGAAAGTATAGCACTTTTGAGCATAATGCATAATTGTATTATTGATAATCCATATACACTACCTCAGTTTTTTATTTTTTTTTTTATTTTCTATTCTTCTCGTAAAAAAATGCCGAGAACAACTTCCGTCCTGTCAGTATCGCGACAGCTTACAGATAATGTTGCTGAATTATATGAATTACTATTAAAGAAATCTTATGAACTAGACTAACCGTGCAAATTAATCACGTCCATTTAGAAGATAGCAGCAGCAACAGCGGCAATACCAGCAGCAGCACCGACAACAGCCTTACCAGCAGCACCCTCTGCAGTAGAAACAGAAGCTTCAGTTGTTGGAGCAGCAGAAGAAGATGTAACGTAAGTGGTTGGGATGGTGCATGGGCCAGTAACAGTGATGGTGGTTGGCTCAGTAACAGTGATGGTCTTGTTGTTGACAACAATTGAAGTTGGTTCTGGACAGTAAGTAGTGAAGTCAGTAATAACAACTTCGCTGGTAACGGTGACGTTACCAGCAGCGACGTAGGAAGCTAAAGCAGCTGGGACGATAATCTTAGAGAATTGCATTTTATTAAGCGAACGACAAAAATGAAATGTGAAGATATAAAACAAATTTTATCCAGGATGGATATTATCACCTTTTATATTGTTTTCGTAAGTTATCCAGCTCATTTCAAGATGAGTTCCATAAAGGGGGACTTCTGCCAATAAGAGCGAGATTTGCAATTGATGACTGAGGCTCCCACCAAATGCGGAATCTTCATTACCCAATTCACATATCGTTAATTACCATATACAGGATGGAAAGATTGTACTAACCTAACTGGTATAACAACAAGATCACGCTCATAATCTTCAATAGGGCCGCCTATTCAAAGTCCAGTGAGAGATCTTGCGACGCAGCTTATTATGGACGTTATAATGACATATTGTCCGAAGAGATGTCGTATATCTCACCGATAACTGTCAAAAATTTAAAGCAAAAATCTAATATCACAATAAGGATATTGGGTTAGTTGTGTATCTGAAGACTTCAGATATATAGAAAGAATAAATAGTGAAAGAATAAGAGTCAAGGATAAGGTAAAAGATACTTGTAATAGTGTAAAGCGCTTCATGCTGTAGAGAAAAGGTAAGCATGATAAATATCCACAATATGCTGCATATAAGGCGGGACATCTGGTCAACAGGCCCGAGATGACACGAAAATGGTAAATGCATTGTTCTTGGCACGAGAATGGAAATTATGTGGCACTAAGTAGAAGTCCGTCTTGATAGCAGAGGATGCAAAACTCCAAAAGTGGCAAGATATGTCGAAGTCGCTGGTCGCGATACAAACATCCATAACAACGTGGGGAGATTAGAATACTTTAGGTACAACAAGTCACCTGACGTGAGGTATCTAAAGTGTGTAATATGAATGAATAAGGTTCTATTCATATAGGGAAGGAAAACAAAAATTACAAGACCCACACTTCCCAAAAAGAGAAGTTGGCAGAGGACCTATGCAGCGCTGTGCAATGCAAACAGAGGTCTCTGGCTACGAGACTTCTTGATCTCCCGTAACATCTCAAGGTAAGTATGAAGAGAAAAAAAAATTTGGGCGACGTGCGAAGTTAATATATATAATTCTTATGTCCGGGTAACGACTAAAATCTACCTAAATGAATGTAAGCTCTGCAACCCTAGCTAATGATGCATTGATGTTTCTAACGAGCACAGTTTTCTCCTCATAGGTAGAAACTATGCATCCTATTCCAGTGGGAGTACCATCTCTCAAATTGAAAGAACCACTTGTTACAAATCCAATTAGATCGGTCAATTTTGGGATTTGATTTGAATTTTCCTTGTAATTTTCTGGTATTCTATATATTCTTGCATTGTCCTTTATTGAACCTTTACCATCTAATCTCAACGATATCTGTCGAACTGGGATACTGGGTAGCTTATCTTTCAGTTTGGCAGACAGTGGGAAATTAGCATGCTCAGAGTTTGACTTATCATGGAGAACGATTGGATAGTTGCTGGCAGTATCTCCTGCTTTTACCAAAAACTTAACATCATTGGTACTCGTTATATTCCTAGTCAAGTATTTGTTGTAGTTTCCAAAGGAAATATCATCTGACAAACCCTCCAGTGGTGATATTATGAGTGCACTTTGGATTCTCTGTAATGCTTCCCAGTCACATCCAAATGGATTCAAGGGAAACTCAAGCTTGTCATAGCTGGGCCTTTTCGAAGTCGGCTTCTTTGAATATTCAGCACTCATCAATTCTTTTTTGAACTCATTTTCTAGAAACCCTTCTTTTAAAAACGGATAATCAACAGGATACAGAGGAAGTCCTTGTTCGAAGCTTAATTGATGCATTTGCTTGAGTCCGCCAACACTTAAATGAGGAATCTGATTCAACTTGATCCAAAAGGGAAGTACCCAAAACCAGGGGCAAACTAGACACCAGTTTTTACGTGCTTTCAATTTCGTGAATAAGATAGGAATTGTGCTTGGACAGTCAATAATCAGCTTTGATCTGAAGGCTTTACCAATATCCTTAATTGAAAATTGATGCTTATAAGTGAGATTTCGACCTTTAGGGCTCGTAAGATGCTCTAATGCTTCATCATCAATAAGACGCTCATTCGGGAGAGAAGGAATCATCTCATTGGAACACGTAAAATCTTCTTTGACAGGAACATTAGTGGGATACTTGAAGAACCTCGGATCCTTCACAGAAAAAGAAAGAGTCGTACCATAATTGATATTCTCATCCACACAAGACGTCGCCATTCTGAACCACATTTCTTTTATGTGGTCATTATTATTCAAATGCAAAATTTTGCTCAAAAAGTTAAGTGCTTTTGGACCACTTAGTTCGATTGATCCCAAAGAGTATCTACAATCAAAAACTGTGCCATGGTCAGCAGTAATTTCGGAAACATACGCGAAGAGTTCGGTGTATAACGAGGGGTGAACTCGTATGAGTATTCTTTTCAATGAATTGGAACTGTATACTAAACCCTTCCCGACTCTGTAACCACTTATATAAATCCAGTCATCATAGCTTTTGGTTCCACTTAAGATGCTCTCAGGAATTTTTTTTTTTAGTTTCGTTATGCTTTTCAAGATGTCATTCCTAATATCATCTCGCTCTATTTCCACGACCATTATTCCATAGAAGGAACTCTCAAATGCAATACCTCCTTCTCTTGATGCCCTACTAATCAGTTTGAAACATTTCTGTGTCGGCGAGTAGGGGATCTGATAGCCCCATTTTTTTAGCATGTGAAACCTTTTGGCATGCCAGACGTGAGAAGGTAACCATACAAAATGCTTTTGCCTTTTGGCATACTTTAAGCTTATATTCGGCTTTGAAGCCAATGTATTGATTCCTGTAAGATCGTATGAGCTGTTCTTATTGTTCAATCTTGGCTGCAAGGGATCACTTTCAAAGGTCTTCAATCTGTCATTCAATAGTTTGAGCTTATCTTGAACAGATAATTGATTTTGAGTAAAACCCTCCGGCAATGATTTCATGAGTTTTAATTTAGCGCCTAATCTAAGAAGCTTCCTTCTCATCTTTAGTTTATATCTTTCTCTACTATTCACTTTCGATGGTCCCTCTTCGCCTGACTTTTGCATCTCCCTAAGTGCCCTATTTCTCAATCTTTTTGGAATTCTTTTGACATTGTGAGATGCCGCCCGCCTTCTCATAGATCTAGGAAGGCTTTGAAAACATCTTGTGGAGGATGCGTATTTTGTGTTTAACTGTGAGTATTCGAAAGCCTTGATCTCATACTCCCTTGAAGCCAAAAAATCTGGAACATTGAGCTTTCCTTCCTTGAAACTTGGATCAGTTAGCTCAGAACGTATGACCCTACTATTATATAGCTTTGATTTCTTCTTATTCGCCGTGTTCATGCTTCATGGAAATGAAAATTAAAGTATTTTACCGTTTATACAACTTCAATAATCACGTGATACACAACTAATGAATCTTCTTTACAAGTCGTATTAATCTATAACATCATAATAGAGTTTTAATAGTAACCTATGCTATACAATGTGTGTAGATGAGAGTGTTCTTTCTGCCACTCTACTAAGATTTTAAGCATCTGATCTTCCAAGATGGTCTCAGATATATCATCATATTCGCCTTTCGCTCGCTGAATCTTGCTTTGTCTTTTAAATTCATGAATCATATTGACAAGCTTAAGTATGCCTTTCCCTCCAATTATAGCGTTTTCATTATCATCCTTAATGTCCACGTTAATTATGTGGACAACTTGTTTGACCTCAAACTCCTTTTGATCTTTGCTAACGAGCCTTTGCATCAAGTCATCGATTACCAGGTCAAAGCACCTTTCTTCACACGTTATAACGAGATCAAATTTTCCAGCATAAGAATTCGTTTGCCACTTTTCAGGTGCACGTTTTATATGCCTATTTCTATCAATCATATGTATCAAACCATTTGATTCGTACATCTTTCTACAGTCTTGAGACATTAAATCTTGATATATCTGTTCGTAAGGAGTACCAAACTCATAAACATTTGGCTTATCGATCAGAGGTCCAGGTAATCGTACAGCAGAACCAGTACCAAATGATTTCACGTTGTATCCCGCATCCTTCAATTGTTTATGTGATTCCATAGATCTATTATTATTCGAAGCACACACAGTACATATTTTTAAGCTATCTGTAATCATTTGTTTCCTTACCTGAACAAAACGCAGTGTTATGAGTATTGTTTCAGCAATCCGTTAAAACAAGAGAAAGAATTGGAATAAAAACAGCAAGAAATTCTATGCCGCCAATGATAAGAACGAAATGAATTTGAATGATTACCACCTATATGTCTAATGAAAGCAATAGGGGATGAGAGTAATAAAAGTATATCTTATAGTATTTGCACAAAGCTTTTACTTGATATTATTGAAGAGATTTCCATGGTTCGGTTGACGCACGATTAATATATTCTTGACCGGCAAGTAGAGATAAAACATCTGGTCAGAGGTGTAACAAAACTTAAAACCAGACCTGTAGCAGAAATTGTAAAACACTTCAAAAAATTAGCTAATTTGGTGATACCGTGTCTTGGTAGGCTTCATCAGAATTCGCCGACAACGGGTTCAGAACCACAACATCGCCCTCCAGTGATTCATCGTCACGATTATCTCGATCCAAGACCACAAAGTCATCAAAATTAGTGTCTACACCTATATTTTGTGGAGTGTCTATAATGGCATAGGAATCCGTTATTTCTGGCCTGTTAATCTCAACGTAGTCTGACTTTACCATTCCAGGAGAGTTCCTTGTGCTTTTCGTATTTTTAGTCTCTGAATTTCCGTGTTTATGAAAATGGATGATCTTATTATCATTATTCAAACAGAAATCTTTAAAATCGTTGAAATCCTCCA
The DNA here is from genome assembly GCA_031081805.1 of Schwanniomyces etchellsii. Taxonomy (NCBI): domain Eukaryota; kingdom Fungi; phylum Ascomycota; class Pichiomycetes; order Serinales; family Debaryomycetaceae; genus Schwanniomyces; species Schwanniomyces etchellsii. The sequence continues at coordinate 530,861 of JARYSY010000004.1, read as the reverse complement.
ATTCTGAGAATAATAAACCAATCAACATGGAAGGATCCATATCCGTGATACTGAGTTTCTGAAAGCTCGTAGTATGGTAGGATTGATAGGCTGAGTCAGCTTGAGTAAGCTGAGGATTATGTGGATCCAAGTAGAGCAAGGTGTTCCCTTGATAACCAACAAAGTAATAGCTTGAGGAAGGTTTTCCTCCGGCAATCCCTACCGAATATTTTACTTGCATAAGCTGTAATATGCTCGAGTGGTAATATGAATTGATAGTACTTAATCCTAGGCGTAGGGGAAGTAGCACCAACACTGAGCATTTAGGGCTTTGTGAAGTGAAATGCTCCTTGATACATTCTTCATATAAGTCCCCATTTTCGCAGATGACGACCTCAAGCCGACCCAAATTTTGGCCTAAATCCGTCTTATGGCACAACCTTTTTATCGACAACGATGCAGCGTTTGGCCCGAACCATTGTCCGGGCTTCACTTGTAAAGGCAGCTCTGAAGCAGCCTTAATAAAATTATGAAGCGAGAAGGGTGCTTTGTAACTATCTTTGAACATGTCAATGATAGCTTCATGCTCTGCATTGGCCAGATCAGATGAATATCTGTAATCTCTTCCTAATAGGAGAAGCTGACATGCGTTGGCCAATAATGATTGTGAAGTTCGAATCATACAGCCCCATCCAATATCCGTAGTAAAGCATTCATTGCTAACCAATGTCTGGGGAGAATTGAACGTGGTAGAAAGAATATTTTTGTTGAAAACCATTGAGTGAATGAATGATAATGGTTGCGGGCCCTCTACTGCCTTGGGTATCCCCTCAAACCCAACTCTGTATGTCAGGGAAATTTTTGTATAAATATCATCGATTATTTCCTTACAGTCTGTACTCATGTTAGCATAGGTTTTTCCCAAAATTATAATCAGGTCCGTGGCCCCATTCGTTATGGCTGTCTTATCGCAATTCGGCACATTACCCAACCCTTTTGTCATCTGCTGCCATATCTGCGATACATTGAAGTAAGAATTCTCTTGCAGCGTAAAACCAGTCTTCCTTTCTGTCTCCGACTCCCTCATCTCAAAGAATTTGGATCAGGCTATCTAATATTAAAGTTCTAATATGACTTTACCCGCTGCCTCATACGAGTCGTTTTGTGTAACCTGATTCATTATCGAGTTGCGATGAATTGGTGCTGCAATCTTGCTTCTTTCTACACCTTAAATCATCAATGAAGAAATGGTAAAACGAGGAAACAAGAAGTCTGGAAATCGTAGAGGAGCACGAGGTCAGAAGAAGTTCCAAAGTAGACGAAACCATGGCAAAAGCAATAGAAACTCTAGTGGAAGGGGAGGAAACCAGTTCGCACGTTTTGGAGGAATGGATCCAATGGAGATGGAGCTTGAAACCTTCCTGGGCATAAGGTTTGGTAGAGAAATGGACGAAGAAGGAGAAATGAGTAGGTTGGGAAGTATGTCAAACTTTTTGCCCCTGCGTCGGCAGATTATGTCAGATAAGGATCTGAAGACGGGATTGAAATTTGTATCGTTTGTGAAGGCAAAACAAGTCTATGATCCTAGTGCTGACTTGTTAGGAAAAATTGAAGGGAAGCAATTACAGGGTAGTGGAAGTAGAAGTTCACCGTATATAAAGACCGAGAACGGTGATAAAGCGCTTGATCAGGACCCAGGAAAGGAGTCAGAAAGTTTATCGAGCAATGAAGCTGAAAGCTCAGAATGGAAATCTACCTGCACCGTTGTCAGTGGCAGTGAAGATGAAATTTCCTATACGGATAATTATTCTGAGGATGACTCGATCGAAGAAGAAGGAGTGGCAGAAGTTCGACCTCGAGAAGGCTTGGAAGATAACACAGAACATGCTTCGCTACAGGAAGCTCCCGAGCTGGACCACGATTCAGTACTACGTATCGGAAGGATCTCACTACAGTCGTCGGAGCAACCATACTGCTCTCCATCAAGTGGCGCGAATTTGAGTGAGACTGCGAAAGAAGTTGTTCAGTCTTACTCCGAAAGTGAAGGTGAACTTCTGGAACAAAGTGATGATGAGTCAAATAATGATCAATATAGGTCTTATATTGCAAAAATTATGAAGTCGAAGCATCTTGAAGATGATGACGATACATATCTCTCTGATACAAACTTCGACAATCTTGAGGTATATTATGGTGAAAAAGACCTCAGCGAAGAGGACGATGAATCAGATGATAGACAATGTGACCCTGAATATGGATTTCTTCCTGAGGATTATGAATTTGATACATCGCAGATGCAAATTACGAATGTCAGATTTGGCATATCCAATCAATACTATACAAAATGCTATGAGTTAACAGGATTGATGGACGATTTTACTTGGATTGATGAAATTGATCTTTTTGATTTTGTCTTACTGAAAGGCGTCCAAGAACATAGGCTCAAAAGCTTTTTAAAGTATATGACAAATGGAATGCTCGAAAGTGATGATGAGCAAGCTGTCGGGTTTGACTCTGATGTTTACATCTCCGATTCCTCAGATGCCCTGGAAGTATCCCAGAATGAGACTATAGAGAGTGATCTAGATGATCAATTAGGAGAAGGGTTGGAAGAGCTATTGGAATTTTCGAGAAAGAATAAGAAGAATGCTCTTGAAAATTTAGGGACGAGGTCATTGAGAACTACCGGTAAGGGAAGGAAACAAAGACTAGATCTTGAACAAATGGATCTAGATGATGAGATCAAATCAATCTTGCAATCACAGTTTCTACGTGGCAAAAGCTCAAAGTCGTTGAGAAAGGAGAGAAAAAAGGACGAAGCGATGCAGCTTGCAATTATTAACCATGACCTATTGGTTAAGTATCCATATTCGTTGCATATTAGGGATATAAGAAAGGAATTAGACTCGCTCTTTGAGGATAGAGGAAGAGAGGTTTTGACATTTCCTCCTTTAGATCCACATGGCAACAAGACTATCATTAAATTATCAAGAAACTACAATATGAAGGCACTTAGATGTGGAAGCGGAAAGCATAGATACATTAAAATTGCAAAAAGTCGCAAGACATATCATAACTTGCCAAACTACAATATGATTGATGCGATCCTAAGACAGCGTCCAATCTTTAATAGAATGGATTCAAAGAAACCTCGAGATGAAGCTTCCAAGAAAAATAAGAGTAAAACCAACTTTAAGGGAGGTGAAGCGCATCATAAAGAGGGTGACATTATTGGCGCATATGCTCCCGAAATTAGCTCCGAGAACTTTGGCAGGCAGATTTTAGAGAAATTGGGCTGGGTCCAGGGCGAGGGATTGGGTGTAAATGGTAATAAGGGCATAAGTGAACCTTTGATGGCTCGCGTTAAAAAGTCTAAACAGGGCTTAAGAACTATGTAATCAATAGCTTAAAATCATAGATTTAGAAAACTTATTTCTTTTTCGATTTGTGATGTGTAAATGCATGTCCTGAGCTTTTGATGTGTGCAAACAACTTATTTCTAGACGTAAATAGAGCTCCACATACATTGCAGACCTCTTTGGTAGGTTTTGATGGTTTTGTTGAAGCCAGAGGTTTCACTGATGTATTATCTTTGATAACGTTTTTGACTTTGGGTTTCTTCTTTTTCTTTTTGGCTTTGGTATTCCAATCATCATCATCACTTTCTTCATCATTTAGCAGAAGATTATTCTCTAAACTAGAATATACTTTCTCCAATTCTGAATCAGCCTTCAGTATACGATTAGACAGATCACTTAATCCTGTTCTTGAACTCTGTCCAGTCATATCAGAAGTTTCTTCGTATTCAAGGCTCTCTATATCATCGTCGATTTCAAACTCTACAGATGTTGGTACTGGCACTTGATTTTTTAGAATTCTTTGTGTGGCATCAGCATCAGAAAGTTCTGTAATATTTCCCTCTTTTTGTACAGTCGAAATCACCTCACTATCATCTAGAGAATCCAGAATATCGCTACTAGCAGTTTGAAATACATCTAAATCATCGTCACTCTTGTCAATGCCTAACTCTACACCCTCTTTCCTCATTTCCCATTTCAATTTCTTTAATGCCTTTTTATGCTTCTTAGAATTTTCATGAATTGAAAACTGTTTCTGGGATTTGAATGATTTGTCGCAAACAATGCACTTGAAAACAGTTCCTTCCTCAGGCTGACCATAGTTATCATATTCACTATCAGTAGAAGACATATACTCTTCTTCAAGCATTTGCTCAAGTTCATTAAGCTCCTCTAAGGAAAGATCTTGCCAATCCTGTCTATCAACATCATGCTGTTCTGCCAATTGCTTCAAGTATTCCTTTTTAGACTGCATTATTGAATCCTCTATCTCCTTTTGGCGCTTATCCTTTTTCTGTTTCTCTAATTCCTGAACACCTTTTTTAACGCGAGGATCTCGCTTTCTAATGAAAGAAACTAAGTTTCTTACTGCTTCATTGAATTCCCTTCTTGCAGCATCACGAGCTTTTTTATTTTCCTTTTCCATCAATCTTCTAGTTCTTCTGTCCTGAGCGGAATTATATCTATACTCGTCTTTCCAGCTGAAAGTTTTCACTGATTGAAAAGATGACCATGTTGTATAAAAAGGCCTTACTTCTGTTACATAGTTGGAGGCGCTATTCCCAAATCTTGGGAAAAGTAGCTTAGATTTTTCCACTACATTTACATTCAGGGCATCATCAAAATAAGAATCGAAATTAGCAAGTCGTTGAGATTTGCCATGCGTAACCTCCTCAGCAGCAAGGAGTTCAAAAAGCCTACTAACGATACTGTAAAACCCATCTATTGAATTGTCCATCTTACTATAATACGTTGGATTGAAATACTTGTAAATTTCCTCGACAGAGATGCTGACGACCAAGTTATCCTCATTATCATAGCCAGGTTCATCATCTCGCAAAATCTGTGACCTATGAGAGTCGTACCATGCCCTGTCATCAGGGTCAGATAAAACTTCGTAGGCAAGTCTTACTAATGCAAATCTTTGGGTGGCTCCTTCGATATCATGTGGATTCTTATCCGGGTGTAGTTCTAGCGCTTTTCTTCTGTAAGCACGCTTTAGCTCTGCATCGCTAGCACTAGTTTGAACACCCAAGAGCTCATAATAGCAAGTCTTCATGCTTTGGGCTTGAAATCAGTCGAAGCGATCTGTGTATTTTGTAGGTACGAAGCTCATCGACCAAAAACCAAGAGTTTACGTGCAGGAAAAGAAAATTATAATATAAAGATAGAATACATAATCTACCAACCCTTAGAGTGATAGTCATCATGAGGGAAGTCATCAGACGCACTAGGAGTTGCATCATTAGAGTTTTTTATGATTCTTGTAGGTAGTGGGACCTTGCCCAACTTGAAATCTCTTTTTATGGATTCTTTCAAAGACTCGCTCAATTCAGTAGACAACATTGATCTTCTTGTGGAATTCGGTGATAACCTTATGTATTTGATATTTGAGGTTGAGCTTTCTCCTGAATGCATAGGCTCCTCAAATGGCGATTCAGACTGTCTGGGGAGACTATTGTCTCCAGGAATATTTCTGTGCGACGACGACACAGAGGATGACTTTGAAGAACATGATGAATCTCGATTCGAGAGGTACAGGTTCAGATTATCACTCTTACTAATCTTAGGATCAGATGGCACAGCCTTGTTGTTGATAGTTCTTCTCTTGGATTGTAATAAGTTATTTATGCTAAGGGAACTTTTAGAAAGAAGACCTTTTATAGAATTATTACTCAAACAGGTAGAATATTTGTTTAAGCTAGAGGACAAAGATAAAGGATCATTATTCATCCCCAGTTTGTTTCCATTTGTTTTGTCCAAATTCTTGGACGGCTCGGGTCTCTTTATATCAAACAGCCTGCTAATGACATTGAAGTCAGATATCCCCACAATTGACTGCTGCTTTACGATGCTCTCTTGACTATTGGTAATGGGATTGTCATGGTCGTATCTTTCAAAGCTTTCGTTGAGTATACTGCTCTGAACCAACTCATTCTTATAATGAGGATAGTTCTTTGAAATGTCCGTGAGCGAAGCATACCTCTTGGAGAAAAGTATTGATGGTTTACTCTGCGATTTAACTACGTCTTCACCATGATGCTTGCCCCTAAATGGACGCTGATTTACAGTGATCACACCTGTAGTTGAAGATCGTTTCAAGACAGGTTTGGAGTCTCGTTGCGATACCTCATTATGTGCAAATTCATTTAAAAACAAAGTTGAAAGACGCGAGCGAGGCTTCGTCTCCGAAACTAGAGTGCCAGTATCAGTATGATTTTGAATATCAGATGCCGGTTGATGTTTTCTTTTAACAAATAAATTAGTCTTATTAAACGTTAAGGCAGGTTCCTTCATTTCAGATTTCTCATCGTCCGATGAGAAAGATAGCCATTCACTGTCATCATCATTTTTGCTGCCATTTCCGCGACTCGCTACACCTTTCTCACGATGGAATTCGTCGTCCTCTGCTATGCTCTCGTCATCTTCGGAGATATCCGTAGAAGAAGAAGAGCTGTTATCACCTTTGTACCCCATATTCGTGTAGCGAAAGTTACCAAAGAGCGAGTCTTGTCTCACTATGTGCCCAGGTACAATTTTAGGTTCACAACTACCATTAAGCTTAGGAGAAACGTTATTATTAAGATCAGGCTTTCTCTCCGAACTTGGAGAGACAGAATTCCCGATAAAGAAAATATTCTTATTATGATTATTACTCGTCTCAGTGTTTTCAGTTGGCTGTACTACATCATTCAGTTCCCCAGTGGAAATATTTGAAAACATGGGCTTAGCTTTATTATTTTCAGGACAATTATTGGATTGAGATGGATTTTCAGGTTGAAATACCTCCTTCTCAAGTTGATTGTTATCTCGCAGTCGTGGTTCACTATGAATAGAATCTTGGTCTTCATATGCATTGAGGCTATCTTCGTCCGTACTTTCCTCATCGAAAAAGTCACTCAGGTCGCTTTCAAGTTCGCCATGCTTGTAACCTAATCGAAAGTCCGAGGTATGTGAGAATAACGTACACCTAGAGTCACTTTGAACCGGGCATGGCCTTTGTAAATCCACAGCCTCCTTTGACTTGATGCTGGATAGGTGATCACTTGCAAGATCTTGCACCGCAAACCTGCTGTTCTCATCTTTCAACAAAATTCGCTTGCTGATCAATCTCCAGCTTCTGTTGTTTATCCTCCTGACGTCTCCCACATCAGATATTACTCCTTTGTTCTGAGTCAACCTCCACAAATCATAAACGTCATTGTTGAATCTTTCCTTCTTATACTCAAACGTTAGGCTGATCTTCGTGCAGTCCATTTTATCTACATATATTCTACCCTTATCACTATTTTATCAAAGGCTTCACTTCTCTAATAAATATATATATCCCCACAATCACTCAACTTCAGTTTTAAGCCTTGTATCCTATGGAGTATGTATCCCACTCCCAGTCAAATTCCTCTAGTAGCGACTTCCTCCAAAATTTTTTCTAAACGATATTATCACTGTTCTAGTATTCTTGACAGTAAAAAATACAAACTCGTCTTACAACCCTTACAAATCATACAATACAAAACCCACCTAAAAAAAAAAAAAAACTCTGATACGCCTGCTTTAAAACTTCAATACTACTCATGACCATTTTAAATTTTGCATCTGTAGTGTTTATTCAAAATTGAATGACTACTGGCATCACGTGCGCTCCCGGAAGATAATAAGTGTTGACTTTGTCTATCAGTACCTGTGAAAGGTGATGCAATACGCACCCGACGTGATCTGAAAGGGCACAATAGAGAAACTTATAGAAGACAGAAGGACTCTCTGTAAAAATAACATTGGCGAACCTTCAGTGTAGAAAGTTTCTTGATTAATGTAGCCAGAGCTATGATTTCTAGAAGGTAATATATATTAAATGACTACTGATTTGCCCATCAAAGTGGGGGAGCGCTTGCAATCTCAGTGAGACACGGAACTTTTAGAGGGGAGCGGCCCTGATATTGACTTATCGCTCTGACACAAACAGACTTGTTTCGCTCCGGCAATAAGAATGCGAGCCAACTCAGGAGAACGTCAAAAAGCGAAGTGCACGACTAACCACAAGTACCGACATTTGTGCTCTTTTATTTAACACGGAGAGAAGGTTAGACAGCCTCCACGGGGCCTCTAAGGGTCTCTTTGAAGCTAAGTGTAATGGAGGTATAATATCAAGTATAATATCAAGTATAATGTCAAGTATAATATAAAGTACAGTACGAAGTATAATACGTGTGCTCTGGAAAGACTGCTATATTAGAATGCTGTTCCTTCGCTCGCGGTCACATGCACAAAGAGATTCGAACATGAGTGTCCCTTTTTCTGTACTCCCATCTCATTTGTGCGATCCGGCCGTATTCCACGCCGGACAACTACAGTCGAGAGCTTGTTTTAGACATTATTTGTACAACATACTATTTGTGTACAACGGAGCTTTCGACTACCCAGTCCGCTTTTCCTGCAAATTAGATTGGCTATTCAAGTTGCTCTAAGCATGGAGGATAGCTTAAAATATGCTTTTCTACAGGCTATTTGCAAGCTAGTTTCTCTAAAATGTTCCCAGTTACGTAAAGAAAGTTATATAGGTACAGCTACCCCAATCAGATAAAGCTGATCAAACCAGCGCTGTAGAGAATAGTGGCATAAAGGTTGGAGAGAATGCTTGTATTTAATCACGTGCTTGTCACCGCAACCACGATCATTAATTAGCAATCATTTATGCAGCAACTTTTGGGCTCCTTATATATATGCTTGGACTTTTGTGAATTCATAAATCTTGATTCATAGTTGTTAATCGAAGTCAGAAATTGATAGTATGTCTAGAAACACGAAAATTTTTGTTGCAATTGCTGCAATTGGAGGAGGAGCTGCCTATTGGTATAACAAGAATTTGGACCAAGTTGAGCCATTAAGGGTCCAGTATGAAGGTGATGCTAGGGAAGCTAGAGGTAATTTAAAGGAGAAAATACAAGAAGAGAGAGAAAGGTTAGAGCGTAAGAAGAGAGAGGCACGCGAGAAACTTCACGAGGCGTCTGATGAGACTAAGAAACTCTGGGGTGAGACCAGAAAGACTGCGTTGACCTCTATGAGAGATAGCACAATCAACCCTATAGGATCGCCCAACTTGGACGATGAATTTCACGAACGTGAAAGATTTGGACCTAGAGTTGCAGAGGTACGCCAGAAGGTGGTTGAAAAGCCCAAGAGTGCTCTCTTTGGATTGGGTGATGCGTACATTGATGCTGTGAATTCTGCCGGTGACAAGGTTAAGGGCACTTTTGGAACCGCGCAGCAAAAGGCCCTGACACCTACCGAGGAATTTAAGGAGAAGAAGAACAGTTGGTTCAACTGGTTCGAGGACAAGACTGATGAAGCAAAAAAGCAAACTGATAGGGGAGTTGATAAGGCCCTGAACGTTGCAGAGGATCAGAAGAACAGCTGGTTGAGTTGGGGAAAGAAAGTCAGAGATGACACAAAGGATGCTGCTCAAGCCAATGTCGATCTGTTGAAGCAGAAGAATGCAGAAGTAGCAAACTCTGTGAGAGACAGGTCAAGAGATGTTGAGAACTGGGGTATCCAAAAGAAGGATGAGGTTGCTCAGAGTGCATCTGATACAAGCAACAGGTTGAAGGCCCAAGCTAAGGATCTCGCAAATTCCGCTAATGAGAAGTTAGAGGATACTAAGGATTCCTGGCTCTCATGGGGTTCCCAAAAGAGAGAAGAGGGTAAAGAATTGGCTGACGAAGCATCTGATAAATTGGAAGAGAAGAAAGACTCCTGGTTATCATGGGGATCTCAGAAAAAGAATGAGGGGAAAGATGCACTTGTAACAGCCGGAGACAAAGCTGATGAGACCAAGGATTCTATCTCTTTTGGAGATCTCGCAAGAAAGTCGAAGTAGACAGTAACGAACAGTAATTTGCCCAAATGAAATATGAACTAAGATTGAGTCTTCATTTGTTGACTCCTAGTTTCGTATAATTTGAAATCTAGATTTTCCCTAAATTATCTAAGTATGTCAATGCATTATATGTAGTATCTAAAATCCTTCTCTGGATAACGATTATTTGGTACGAAGTAAATAAATATTTGGTCGCATTCGAATTTCGAATTTGTAGATGTCGATTGAATGATGTCTTTGAAGGCACTTCAGTTAATCCCAAAAGGATACAGGCTACTCCATGTTAAAACAGTGCCTAAACTTTACTTGAATAATTTCAATCTAAACGAAAAGGAGTTATCACAGTTACCTACCCATGAACTTATAACTAGATTAGGGTTTGCTAGCCATCCGAAAGCCGGTTTAGTTGATTGGCTTCCTTTAGGTTGGACCATTATCGAGAAGATAAAGAGCATTGTTCGTAGAAATATGAATGAGATAAATGGGGAGGAAGTAAGTCTTTCTTCTTTATCGTCTTCGGATCTTTGGATCAGGACTGGCAGATGGAATAATAATGAACTATTCAAGTTAAAGGATTCGACTTCTGCAGAATACTGTCTAGCGGCTACGGCAGAAGAAGGAATCACTCAGCTAGTGAAAGATAAAATCAACTCTTATAAAAGTTTGCCGTTGCTATATTACCAGATGAAGGAAAAGTTTAGAGATGAGAAGAGGCCAAGAGGCGGATTATTAAGAGGGAGAGAATTCTTGATGAAGGATGCGTACTCTTTTGATCTGGATGAGCAACTGGCTTTGAAGAGCTATCAGCAAGTGACTGATGCTTATGTGCAAATATTTTCTGAATTGAAAGTTCCTTTCACTAGAGCTGATGCCGATAGTGGTAATATTGGTGGTTCCTTGTCTCACGAATGGCATTACGTTAGTGAAGTAGGTGAGGACACTATACTTAGTTGTGATAAGTGTGAAAATACTTCTAATGTTGAGAAAGCGTTATCGTTTCCGGATAATATTGATGAATCCGCATCTGTTGCGGTTGCGTATTTTACTACTCTAGATAGAACCACATTGATATGTGCCTACTATCCTGAAAACCGGGAATTACAAACCTCCTTTATCGAGTTAGAAGTTCCTGATATTGACCCATCAGTTACAAATGAGAAGCAAATATTAGATGAGTTTTCGAATGAAGACACGATGATTGGGAAAAGAGTCGTCAGAATTATGGATAGTAGGCTTAACCTGAGAAGTCCTCTTCCAGACTTTCCAATTCCTTTTGTAAATAGGTCATTGATTACTACATTAACAGATGTGCCGATTGTTAGTGCAATTGAGGGGGAAATCTGCGAAAAGTGTGAAGAAGGACATCTTCATGCTCATAATTGTATTGAAGTTGGGCACACGTTTTATTTAGGGGACAAGTATTCGAAGCCAATGGAGTTAACCGTAGATGTTCCAAACAAAAATGGTAAATTGGAACTGTACAATGTTCTTATGGGCTGTTATGGCATTGGTATCAGCAGAATCCTAGCTGCTATCGCCGAGCTTAATCGTGATGCCAAGGGTCTAAGATGGCCAGTTAGCATTGCACCTTGGAATGTTACCGTCATTGAATCACCGGCCTTCAATGCGGCGGATGCGGAGAGGGTGTATCAAATGCTCGAAGACGGCAAAATTTCTTATAGATTGGATGATAGACAAAAACTTGGAATTGGTAAAAAAATTAATCAATCACATTTAGTTGGGATCCCACTAGTAATAATATTAGGTAAGAATTTCCCTTACGTGGAAATCGAAATCAGGGGAAAAAGATACACCAACGAACTCAGCTGGGAAGACCTCCATAAGTCAAAGTCCTTAGACTGGGAAGTAACAAGAGATGCGAGGGGAGAAGATGTAAAGCACTTGGTTCATATTGATGCACTTTGCAATGTATTACATTCATTATTGATAGATATGTAACTTATATTTACCTGTAAATAAAACTGTAACTATGTCATTATAAGCAAGAGCAATACCATGCATTCTCATGGAAAAAGGCACACTACAAAACAAGTACAAGCTTAAGTGAATTTTCCAGTAATCTTCGCAAAGACATGTAAGATTATAACAGAGAAAATGAAACCAACCGCCAAAAACAAGACCACTAAGGGATCAACTCTCAAACCTTGGGCCTCGTCCGTAAACAACTTCATCATGTTCGCTGAAGATCCTCCTGCGCCCGCAGCCCTTGTTGACAACGGCAAGGAGTTAGCTGCCTGTGCTTTCTTGTCTGCAGCATTCTTTCTCTTAGCAGCACTTCTCAAACCTCCTGGTGCTTGTACTGATGACGACTATACCTGTTAGTTACCCATTAAATTCTAAACCTTATTTCCTCGATAAATCTGCATAGCCAACACCATATGCAAGCTGCATTAACATGGTGTTTCTTGCTAATTAATAACTTACCATTATATTATCTTGTCCTCTTTACAGTTGTACTTCAATAATATCACTACTTCAACCAGGCTCGTCTTGAGATGGACAACGCACATAATCTACCATCAGCATTTTGTGTAACATATGTTTTTTGATCAAAATTTTCTTTTGTGAAACTTCTGATAGGCGTTGAATAGAGGTTGACCACAACAGTCTTGTACTTTTCGATATACTTAGAGAGTCGATATTATACGATTCTTCGAATAAAAATATATTTCATTGCATATAATAGAACTGCTGATATATTCTCGAACACTTCCTGGTATATTGAAGGAATTTGCTGCTTTAGACAATATTTAGAAGGGTTCTTCCGTTACGAGAGGAATATTAACTAGTTTTTGACGGGAAAGGTGCTTTAACTGATTTAGTTCAAAAAATAAGTGATCGCAGCCGATAAATACCAAGATCTATATCAAAAGGTTTATTTACAAGCGTTTTAGTATTGTTGTCTTCAGGCATAGCACGTCATGGAATTGAGAAATTTCACAACGACACCGAACCAGTTGGATAGCATTATGCAACGTCGTCCATCTTTATCATCATTGTCATCTGCTTCAGGATACTCATCATCCAACTATGGAGGAAACTCAACGCCGCAGCTTGCAAATCAAAGATTTGGGCAGGGCAAAACATTCAACAGTGCCAACAATGCCTGGGGAGCCCCATCTTTACAAGCAAACAATACTGGAAGCTTATCCTCAAGCCAATTAGTAGCTAACTCAGTGGGTCCATGGGTTGAGGAGCAACAAGCACAGCAGCAAGCTGGTGTCGCTTCCTTAGATGGGCTCGATTCAGGTGCGCTCAAAGAGAACATGGATAAGATTGAAAAATCAACTAATGATGGACATGATAACGACACTAGTAATGATAAGAAACTCAAAGGCGAAACTAAAGAAGCTAATACTAATGACGAGACTGATAGATGCAAGGGTAACGAAATTAATAACGAAAGTAACGAGAATGACGACGACGAATTGATTCCCACAGCAATAGTCATCAAAAACATTCCTTTTGCTATCAAGAAGGAGCAGCTATTAGATGTAATGACAAAACTAAGTTTGCCATTGCCATACGCGTTTAATTATCATTTTGATAATGGGGTCTTTAGAGGATTGGCATTTGCTAACTTTACTCTGACGGAGGAGACTTCTTTAGTTGTGGGACAACTCAATGGAAGGGAAATTGGTGGTAGAAAGTTGAGAGTGGAGTACAAGAAGATGCTTCCTCTTCAAGAAAGAGAGAGAATTGAAAGGGAGAAAAGAGAAAAACGGGGCCAACTTGAAGAACAGCACCGTTCAACATCTAATGCTTCGTTGGCATCTCTCTTATCTGCTACTTCAACTACAGCAGCTACAAAAAATTTGAGTTACAACGGAACTGGCGGCAATAATCAAACAGAAAGGCTTTATGTGACGTTTCCCAATCCTAATTCGTCTCAAGGAGTGCCACCATCTGAGCTTAACTTTAATGACCCTGAAGTTTTGGAGCTTTATACCCAGTTGGCTGTTTACCGCGATGATATTTCGAAGTCTATTTTTGAATTGGCTTTTCCTTCAAATTTGAGCATAGGACACAGAAAGATTCTTTCGATTTTGTGTTCCTATCTAAATTTGTTAGAGCTTTATGACAATGGCTACATTATAATCAGAAGAAAGCAGGGTTATCTGAATTATAATATGGTACTGCTGATGGTTGCTTCGCAACACCAAGGACAAAACTCAGCTTCCATGATGAACTTGAACCACCTTAGTGGAGGTGTATCATCCAATCAAAATAATCTAGGTAATCTTGGAAATCCCACTCATCCTGAATTGTTGAGATCTCAATCCCAGTCAGCCTTGCAGTTACCAAGACTCAGACAGCAGAACTCAACTCCGGTCCAGCCACAGGGTCCAGGTGTTCCAGTTGGCTCGAACAATCAGAATCAGCTTCAACAGCAATCCCGTCCTTTGTATGGATCAAATCTTTATAATTTCCAAGGAACCTCCAACCAGAATCCGAATCAATCACCCATTGTCAACGCTGGCATTTCCTCATCTAGTGCTGCTGCATTGTTACGAACTTCCAATAACCGTTCTTTTGTTGATGTCAGATCTACTGCACCAATGGGAGGTGGGTTTAACCAGCAAGTTGGAAACGAATCACCAACTCCTCAACACTACAGCTTTCTTAGCAACAAGGGAAATAACCCAAGTCAGCCTTCTACTCCATTGGCAGGTGAAATTAATTCAAGATTTGCTCCATTCGGAAATTCAAGCAACATTGGGAATTCGTACCCATACCAAGGGAACGCGCAGAATTCTCAGGGTCTTACTGAAGATTTCAACAAAGGAGGCGATTCGCTTGTATCGAAACTCAATTCTATCAATTTGATTGGTAACTATGAGAGCCCTACCTCGTCCACATCTGGAATATGGGGAAACAGGTAAGCCTGGTCATTAATAAAGAATGTGGCACGCCTTGTTCCTATGACTCCATGCTTCAATGCTCCGAATGTGAATAAGCGAACGGTACTAGCTATCGTAAAAAGAGAAGCTACTAATTGAAGATGCAAAAAATAAAAAAGAAAAAAAAAAAACCGAAACCGAAACCGAAAAAGAAAATGTGATAAATGAAAAATTGAAAAAGCCAAAAAAAAGAAAAAAAAATAACTGATCCCACAGCATTCGTTTCCCTTCATGATCTCACATATGGCTGTCATGATCTTCACTGACATTCTACTCTCTTGTTGCAATCAGCTCAAGTCGCAGTTTTATCCATTCCGATTTTAATGTGATCTTATAGACATTTTTTTATCACTATTCTCAGAATATTTACTTTTTTTACTTAGTTTATGCAAATTTTGATGTTTTGCCTACATTTAGGTCTTTAAACACCCCATTTCTTCGTAGAAGGTGTATTCAACCTCATGATTCGTTAAGATTATTCTTATAGCCTTACAGGTAAGGGGTTCCTTCGTAGCAGATAAACTCACGTGAGTTCTGTTATTGGATGAAAAAAAAGAAAGGCAGAAATGGACGATGGCGCCTCAAATTTTACGTATCATCGAACCTGGTGTATACATTTTTTTACTTGGAGGGCTGCTATTAGGGGAGTTTAAATCAAGAATCGTCTAAGACTTAAGAACGATTCAAGTATATCAAAGTGGAAACTTTGGTAAAGAATAATTAAGGTCTACGTGATTTAGGTGTACACCGCCTATCTTTGATTGACAGCAAAAGTTTAACAATTGAAATACCCAAATTAGACCTTAAGAATCTTAGAAAGTAATGGGACAAATTTTATCACAGCCTGTCACAGAGAAACATTCAGAAAATGGAGGTGATGGTTTCGTGTCCTATGGCTTATCTTCAATGCAAGGATGGAGAATAAACATGGAAGATGCGCATGCCACTATTTTGGATTTGATGGATGACGACTATAAGGAAACTAAAGGCACTGATAAAGATTCACAGAAGAAGACATCTAGTAGGCCAAAATCCTCAGGATCCGGAGAGCAGGTTGCGTTTTTCGGCGTATATGATGGTCATGGAGGGGACAAAGCTGCCATTTTCACAGGTGAGCACTTGCACAAAATAATCAAATCCACCGAAGCATTTCAAAAAGGAGATCTTATAGATGCTTTAAAAGAAGGCTTTTTGAGCTGTGACCAGGCTATTCTACGTGATGCTGATATGAGAGATGATGACAGCGGTTGTGCTGCGACATCGGTACTCATTACACCTCAATCGATTTATTGTGGAAATGCAGGGGACTCTAGAACAATTATGTCCAGTAATGGCTTTGCTAAGCCACTTTCGTATGATCATAAACCTTCAAATGAAGGCGAGAAGACCCGTATATATTCTGCTGGTGGATACGTCGACATGGGGAGGGTGAATGGAAACCTAGCTTTGTCTCGTGGGATAGGTGACTTCGAATTTAAGAAGAATATGGACTTGCCAGCGGAAGAACAAATTGTAACATGTTATCCTGATGTGATACAACATCAAATAGACTATAGCTCGGATGAGTTTATCGTTCTAGCTTGTGATGGAATTTGGGATTGCTTAACATCTCAGAAATGTGTTGAATGTATAAGACGAGGGATTTATGAGCATAAATCTTTGATCAAGATTTGCGAAGAGATTATGGAGTTGTGCTGCGCTCCAACGAGTGACGGCTCCGGAATTGGTTGTGATAATATGTCAATCATAATCGTTGCCTTGCTAGACGAGGCAAAGAATGAAACTTTAGATCAATGGTATGAGAAGATAATCAAAAGAATTGAAGCTTGCGAGTCCGATGAGAGCTCGCAATATGGGCCTATATCGCAGCCATATTCGGAGATCTACAAAAACATGTACGGTGATATTTATGAAATTGGGCAGCAATCTCAAAGTAACAATTCTAGAAATGGTTCTAATTATTCAATGTTTGATGGCCTTCCCGGAGTACGCGGTGGATATAACGGAAATGATGAAGACAGCGATGACTCTAATCAACACGACGATTCGCGTGATAATAGCGCCGCTGGAGCTATTTCATTGCAAAAACTTCTTGCCAGTAATGCAATCACCAATGAGAACGGTGTAATATATTTAGATACGTCCTCTGCACAGTCTCTACTTGCACATTTCGGAATGACAGGCGAAGGGGAAAATGATGATGGTGATGATGATTTTGATACGACTCACAAACGTTTCGAAGAAGCTGAGAGCGACTCCGAAGATGCGGCGGAAAATGACAAGCCAGTAAGTTCTCAAAAAACTTAGTCTTTCATGTCGGTAGAGTATACTAAACATTATATACTATGGATCGTGCGGTAGTATATGTTTTTTTTTATTGTTTTGAACTCTTAATAGTGGCACGCGTCTTCATCCATGCCCTGTATCAATTAAGGTTCGTTTTCCCCATACTATATGATTTCTTAGTACCTCAATTAAGACGTCTTCATTCCTGAAGAAATCAATTTTATTTTAATTGTTAGAGTTGTATTTATTGTATATTTTTAAGCTTTGATCCTTCCTCTTCACTTAGAATCGAATTTAGTCTTACTGACATGATACGCTATATTCTCCATATTATGTCTTTATAATTTGTTCACTCAGAGGTCTCTTAAATGCAGAACGCGAACCTATGCGTAAACATAAAGTTGAAGCTTCACACATACAAAAGGAAAAGGCTGCACAAAGCTTATAATCAATTATTCATATATGGATTTAAACAGTAATGGCGACACATGTTAAGATATTGAACCAGCTAAAGATTCCAGATAATAAGATTTATGAAGGCATAATGAGTAATATTGATCCTGACAGAAGAGTTAAAAGGACAAGAACTGAACCTAGTCAATGGCATCCGAGTGCTCCTCATGAAAGAAACGGCTATGGAAATAGAATCAAGAAAAAAATAGGTAAAGAAAATACTTTGTTGTCCAAAGTTAATAATGTGCGAATGGTGAAGAAGAAAGGTCACTATTTTTATGTCAAGATAAAATACGATCTGAAGAGGTTCCTGAGATTTAAAAAACGTGCAAAAAAAGTCATTTTAGATTCAAATCAGGAGAATAAGAAGAATAGCTCGAAGAAGAGCTCATCTCTAGGTAAATTATCGAATGAGTTGAGCTCCAAAGAATTGCCCTATAAGGGTATACTAAAGTATCCTGATTGTATTATCAGTAACACTGATCCCACCAAGTACGATAAAGAACAATTCCAAAAATTTAAGCATGAAGGAATAATATTAAAGGCGAAAAATCAGCTAATGCTGACTGAGGATGATAAGCAAGACCCTATGGACACAGAAGACTCTTCGACTTCACACAACGGCTTATCTTACTTCAAAAAATCAAGAATAAAGAAAATTATATTTCGTGACTATGAAATTAAAACATGGTATACTTCTCCGTACCCAGAGGAATATTCTTGTTCTGAGGTGCTTTATATATGCGAGCACTGTTTGAAATTCATGAACTCTCCTCTCTCATATGAAAGGCACCAACTAAAAAATTGCAACTTAACCAATAATCATCCTCCTGGAACCGAAATTTATAGAGACACTGATCAGGGCATTGCAGTCTGGGAAGTTGATGGAAGAAAGAGCACAATTTTCTGTCAGAACTTATGCTTACTCGCGAAATTGTTTCTCAATTCTAAAACATTATATTATGACGTTGAATCATTCGTATTCTATATTCTCACTGAAATTGATGGAGATATGCCTACAGACTATCATTTTGTTGGATATTTTTCCAAAGAGAAGTTAAACAACTCTGATTATAACGTATCATGCATCTTAACATTACCAATCTATCAACGAAAAGGATATGGCAACTTTTTAATAGACTTTAGCTACCTCTTGAGTAGAAATGAGTTCAAATTTGGAACCCCAGAGAAGCCATTGAGTGATTTAGGATTGGTGAGCTACCGCAATTATTGGAAAGTCACGATTGCATCAAAATTGCGCCTGTTATATAACACCTATCTCTTGAACTCAGAAGGCAACGAAAAGAAAATGAGCATTTCGATAGAAATTTTATCTAAAATGACTGGAATGACACCTTCTGATGTCGTAGTCGGTCTAGAGCAGCTACATTCGCTTTTGAAAAATCCCATAACAAATACCTATGCCATATGTATTAACCTACCTGTCGTGAACTTAGTCCTTGAAAAGTGGCACAGAAAAGGTTATGTTTCTTTGGACAACAGAAAATTGTTATGGAAACCAATGCTCTTCGGTCCTTCAGGAGGAATAAATTCAGCGCCTTCATTACCTTCCCATTCAGTATTATCAGAAGACTCAAATTCATCTGTGCCTCAACAAGTAACCCATAATTCAATTTCCATGCTTTCAAGTTTCTTAAAGGATGACATACTTAATCCCTATTCTTTTGAAGAAGAAGCAGAAAAAGAGATACTTTGTTATTTAGATATTAATTCTGCAAATGAAGAAATTCACAATCCAAATGACAGCGAAATTGAAAACTTCATAGTTTGCTATCCAGGGTATAAGTCAGCGGTACAGAAGTATGGAAGAGGTAGCACCTTCTCTAGACAAGTTGTCAAATTGGGAAGTGCCAATTTGGATGACGATTCCTTTACCATAGACAAAAATGAAAAGAATACGCCAGATTCACAGGAAGAGGGCGAGTACTCTGATGAAATTGATGAGGATAACTCGAATGATGATTCTGAAGAGTATAGTGAAAACTCAGAAAGCCCAGAGGTCAATTCTGATCTTAGTGAACTGGATGATACTGATGAAGGAAGCGATAGAATGTCACTGAAAGCCACGAGTGATGCTAAAATCTTACGCTCCAGTGAAGGACGTAGAAATGTAGAGAAAAGTGAACCTGTCGAAAGAAAGAGACGTCATGCATTTCAGTCCTCTCCACCGCCCAAACCAAGTAGGCCACAGAGAAATCTAAGAAGTAAGTCTGCGCTGGCAAGGGCATCTCCTATACCAACAAGACGCCTGACGAGGAGAGGTGCTTCTTAAAAAATCGCATTGATTATAATTCTAGACTGTATTATATAGAACTCATCCATTATTTTATAAGTAATTATTAATTATACATTGAATAGCTTTATTGAGTTCTCATAGATTGTATCAATGAAATTCTCTATTTCGGAATCTTGCTTGATGCCGTGAATGTTACATAAGATTTCAGCTATAAGTCCGACAAATACAGGCTCATTTCTAGACTTGATCAAAGGTGCTGCAAATATGCCCGAATCCACACATACATTACCTTCTATTTTCTCTCTTATATTATCTATGGCTTGAACATGAGCTGAGAATCTTTCTTTTTTGATGGAAGGATAAGGCAATAACTCATCTAACTTGATAGATGAATTGATGGCCCCCACAGGTGTAGCTTCATCGTTCAGATTGCTGGCATCAAGTTGGGGGTAAAACAAGTTGGGGTAAGGCTGAAGAAATTTGTAACCAGCATGACTCTTTCTAATCTCGCACCAAGGTGCGTCCGTCTCTATCATTAACTTATCTATGGGTATCTGCAGCACAACTTGTAGGTTCTCCTCGGTCTTCAAAGAACAGCCATTTACACCAATAAAGAACCCTAAATCAAACAACTTGTCCAAGTCATGCTTCGTTCCTGTAAAGGAGTGAACAACACCATTTCCGTTTCGAATATCGCCTCGATCGATATAAGGCTTTATTATTTCAATGAAGTCATCAAAAGCGTTTCTCACATGTAAGAACAATGGCAACTCTAAATGCCGTAAGGATGCGATTATATCAAGTTGCTTTGCAAACATTTCTCTCTGTTGATTTTTGTTAGAATAATGTAATCTGTCGTAATCTAAGCCTATCTCTCCGAAAGCTTTGACGGAATCACCACTGACGCCTTTCTCAACTAGAATTTTTATCGCTTCAAGTTTCTCATTCACATCTTCAACCAATTCATCGGTGTACTCTTGCTTTTCAGGACTCCATTTATAAAATTCTTGGGCGACGGTGCAAGGATGAACTCCGACAGTGGAATAAAATTCATTTCGGTAACTCTTACAAAATTCAATATGCTCCTCACTCTCCTTAATTGTAGACGAGGTAATTAGCATCCTTTTTACATTAAACTTTCGAGCTCTCTGTATAACCTGGGGTAGGTCAGGTGGGTGCTTAGGTTCTGTTTTTCCATTATACTGCCCTTGAAACATCGAATCAGAGAAGTTCACTCCTATGTCAAAGTATCTAGGTTTCCAGGAGCCCCTTTTCTCTATATTTGCCATTATTTTGATAAACTTCAATAATCTGGACCTTTCTATCATGAAAAATAGAAAAGATCAAAGATTTTCGCTCTAAATTTTGGAACTTCAATAGGGTATCAATAATGGATGATTTTGAGAAATATTTATCTGAAAAAGAGTTGATAGTGAAGAAGGATTCTGAAATAGAAAGGATATTAAAGTGCAATGAATGGGATTATATAGACATACTAGAAATCAATCCTTTCAAGGATACAGAGAATCTTGAGCAGAATGCAAAGAGAACGTATCGCAAGAAAACTCTACTTATTCATCCTGATAAAGTCGCTAATCCGCAAGCTCCTCTAGCGTTCGATAGGCTTAAGAGAGCGGAGCAGGTCCTCTGCGCCGAAGTAGCAAAAGTGGAAAGTCTTGATAATAATGCTGAGAAAAGCTTAGCACAGGAAAAGAGAAGACTCCTTGAGGCTTATAAAGAAGCCAAAACTCGAGTGTTGAGTAGAAATGGCCTGTCCGAAGGCATTTCTGATAAGAATCTCAAAGAATTAAAGCATCAAGTGCACATGTTACTAGATGCCGTTTTCAAAGAGGAAGAAATCGAGAAAGGCTTTCAACGAGATCAGGACATAAAAAAAAGGAATGAGGAGCAAAGAATAAGGAAAGAAAGAGAAATGAAGAAAAAAATAGAATCAAAATGGGAAGATGATCGAGATGAACGTGTCCAGAATTGGAGAAGCTATGTCAACAAAGTAGAAAAGAAGAAGCACCATAAAAAGCAAAATCTGAAGAAAAAGGTTTTGGCCTGAACAATGCTTCATGTAGGTAGTATCACTCTCAACACAAGTGTATGTATATCATTAAGATTAGTACTTCAAGAATAGTAATTACGAGGATAGTAGTTTAAGAAGTTGATGTAAGTGTGCGCCCGATATTGAAAATTTGCTCAAGGCTTACTAGTAATTTTATTCTGACTTATGGCTCAATCTTCATATTATTTAGCCATATTATCCTCCTTCGTGGCTGGCTTTTACTTGAAACTGTTGCTTTCACGACAAACTGCAAAGTATAGTTCCTTAAATTGCTCAAATAGAAAGCATAGAGATCTAAGCAAAGATCAAAAGCACATTGAATTTGATAGTGAAGATGAGGACGAGGGGATTGACATAGATTCACTGTCACTTAATGATATACCTGGTGAAGTTCGAATGACATTAGTCGTACGCCAAGATCTTAAGATGGGTAAGGGTAAAGCTGCAGCCCAATGTCTGCATGCCACATTAGCATTATACAAGAAAATGACAAATCCTACATCACCAGCTTATAACCCTGAGATGGTTAAAAGATGGGAATATGGAAACGGTCAGGCAAAGATCACTCTTCAAGTTCCAAATGAGGAAGAAATGGACATCCTTTTCGCCAAAGCAATTTCATTAGACGTGAATGCTTATGTTGTGCATGACGCAGGCAGAACTCAGATAGAAGCAGGAAGTGCTACTGTGCTCGGGTTGGGTCCAGCTCCCAAGTATATTATTGACCAGATTACAAAAAATTTGAAGCTCTACTGATTGCGCTTTTTGATTTAAAACGGATAGATTCAATAGCTATTTAAATGATCTACTTCAATTTTCTTCTAATAGAATCACCCACTGCCAATGGATTAACTGCAGAGCTTGTCCTCCTCTTTTTCCCCCGCATTAAGTTAGCCTCTCCAAATCCTTCGATCTCACTATTGACCTCTTCGTCCTCACTGTCGATACTATTTATAACATCGTTTACATCATTATACAAATCATCGACCTCGTCAAGACCTATAGATAAACGTCTGTTCCATCGTGGATCTCTCATATTGCTTGATCTGTGACCATTCCTCAATTTATCCAAGTAATCAATCCTTGCCCATATTTCGCCCTCTGTTCTTTGTGGAAGCAAGATTGACAATTCAGCGAAAGAAAGCTCGCGATGTCGTCTATTTATGAGAAGTTCATCTTCTTCCATCGACCAAGGGATTTTTAAGACTTGTTGCCCTCCTCCACTCATTGACTTATCTTTTTGTGTCTTCTGTTTATCGACATCAAGTTTTGCATCCTCTCGATCATGGCTTTTATGGTCCGCCTTGTCTTCATCTTTTTTCTCGCCATTTTGTGGTATTATCACAGAACCTGATCTTGAGTAGTAACCTAAGCTTCCTGTACTTCCACTTCTCAAGCTTGGTATTGTTGAAGAGTGGTTGCCTGGAAGCATTCCACCTGCGCCACTAAAACTTGGCTGTCGAGAAGGACCCCCAATGCTACTTCCCCCAAACAAAAGGGGAAGGTGTGCTAATGAAGTGCTGTGCAGCTGGTGATGAGGAATATGCATCGACTTGGACGGTAAAGATGAAACGGACGCCCGCGTTATCGACGATACCGATGCACGATCATCCTTTACAATTTGAATTATGGAATTATTGTGCATTGGAAAAGGACCATTTGAATTAGTGTTATAGGAGCTTGTCGATGGCCCCAGCACACTTCTAGATGTCGAATTTCGTGGAGTTAAAGAATTGGCTCTCTGTCCAGCATGTGGATGAGGTTGATTATGAGGAAGATTCATGGTGGGATCTACCGGTATCTCTGCATAGTAGCCTCCACTGGTATTTGAACTATTACTTTGTACCTTCGGATCTAAGATGACATCTGAGCTTTCGAACTCTTGCATCGAATTACGTTTTCGAGGCTCTAAACTGGGCGTGGAGTTAGAAGTCCCTGAATTCTGGTAAGCAGGTATGGGGCTTGATATATTCGAGGGTGTATTCGATAGTGCATTTAATCCGGCTAAAGCACTATTCACATTATTGTCGTATCCAGTGAAAGATCCTGACATTAGGGGAGAGTATGCATTTATTCCCGAGGAGAATTCACTTACAGGGCTTCCAGATTTGCCTGTCTTCTTATTTTTGACCATCCCTCCATTTCCACCTAAACTGCCCATTTGGGACCCCAATGCTGACGCCGATTTTGGCGGGTTCTTTAAATTCCCCGATTTCAACCTCCTCCATCTGAACTGACATGCATTCGGCGTTCGATTAGTGAAATGACTCGCTATTTCTTTCCATCCAAGCTTCTGCTGATCTTTGAGATGCATCAAGAGTATGTCATCTTGCGCATCCCATGAAGTAGGCGTTCTGGAAAAATTCTTACCACCTCCATTTCCTGACACACTAGGAGACTCGCTACCCTCAGTAGATGACAACTTACTATCTAATTCACTCATTAATCCTCCACTTATCGTGACTTTCTCCTGTAGTGTCCATACACTTCAATAGAGAGATGATCATCGATGCTCGACGTTGACATTATTACTATGTCATGTGAGTAAATACAATTCGCACAACAGGGCCCGAAGAGCCCAACCTAGAGATATCTTTTTGCTCCTTATATGGAACATTTATATATATCTATGTCTCTGTATGTGTATTAATACTTTTGTTTATATATACTAATCGGTAGTTCCGACCTTCTTGGACCAGATTTCTTCAGCCTCAAGGATTGTATTGTTGTTAGCTTTCATTTTATTCATAGTCTCGATGTATTCATCGTACTCATCGCTATCAAAGACAATACCACCCCCTGCTTGGAGGTATGCAACACCTGACTTGTAGACCATAGTTCTCAAAGCAATGCAGGTATCCATGCAATTGCCATTGTAGCTCCAGTGACCAACGGCACCTGCGTAAACTCCACGTTTTTCCTTCTCAAGCGATGCTATTAACTCCATTGCTTTTACCTTAGGAGCGCCGCTAACTGTGCCTGCTGGAAAGATGGAGCGAAATGCATCGAATCGGGTCTTTCCTTCTCTAAGAATTCCACTCACCTCTGAGACTATATGCATCACATGAGAAAATCTTTGAATCGTCAAGAGCTTGTCTACACTGTTACTTTCTGGCGTGCAAACACGGTTAACATCATTTCTAGCCAAATCCACTAACATTATGTGTTCCGCTCTGTCCTTTATACTAGATCTTAATATTGAGGCATTTTTCTCGTCCTCTTCATTAGTTTTCCCTCTCTTAATAGTTCCTGCTATAGGATGACTAACAACTTTATTGTTCTCATCACATTTGACTAATAGCTCTGGCGATGCCCCTATTATTTGAAAGTCGAGCAAATCTATGTAGAATAGATATGGGGAAGGATTCACCGTCCTCAAGTGACGATATATATTGAAGGGATGTAATGTCGTTGGCCTTGCAATCCTCTGAGATGGTACTGCCTGAATAATGTCTCCTTTTAGAATGTGTTTCTTTAAAGTAGTCACATGTTGTTCGTATCCACTCTGCCCTATGTTGGATGTGAAAGTTTGATTACGCTCAATAGGCGGCTGCTTGGGTTCTATATCCTCTGGTGAGAATGGAGCGGAGAGAATCTTTTCCACTTGACTAATCTGCTCACATGCTCTATTATATCTCTCTCTCGCATCCTCTAGGTTATCGATCTCAATGTTACTTATTATTTGAAGCCTTTGGTAGACATGATCGTAAGCTATTATTAAGTCACAAACCATCAAGACTGCTTCTGGAAGCTTCAATACATCTTTCATGGGCCTTTTAGTTTTAGGCTCAAAGTATTTCACACAATCATATGAAATATAGCCCACTGCACCTCCGCTAAACTCTGGAACACCTGGTAATTTGTACTGGTTATATTTAGATAATTCTTTTTCTAAAATAGTGATAGGATCAACATTGCAATAACCCTCAGGATATAAATCTGGATCGTCCCCCGTCTTTATAATTTTCTTTGGGTTGATTCCTATGAAAGTGTATCTATCGACATAATCCCCATTTAGAGCAGATTCAAACAAAAAAGATGGACCTCTATCGGGATCGTTTAGCTTGGCCAACTTCAAATATGCCTGGTGAGCTGTAAGGTTTGCAGCTGATCCATACATATAAATTGGAAAGATATTGGCCTTTTCATTCAAACTTTCTTGTGCTTTAATAATCGAAGTTAAAGCTTCGAACGAGGGTTGGACTTCCGACTTAACCGTTAGTAGTCTGTTGAAGAGACAGCTATCTGAGTGTCAACTTTGAAAAAGTACATACAAACATCTATCCAGAGAGAATAGCTAAAGTAATGTTGGTTGTTATTTCGTTATATGAGTCAAAGAACCTCCGACTGAAAATTTACAGAATTTATATACAGGTCTGAATAGATACTACTCTAGCTCAACGGGAGATGCCCTCAAGACACATTGACCACTTACAGCGTCCAAGTAAAGGATCTTATCGCATTTTACTTGGTCACCAATATAAGTTTCTGTATCTATGTTAGAAAAAATATCGACTTCGATGTCCAAATCTATGCAATATGCTCTTTGCAAGCGTGCAGAAAGATCATGTAAAAGATCACCACTGCTCGTAATAATACAGTCGTAAGTTGGGGCATTTTCCCCGGTATTAACATTAGTACGGTCTATTCCTTGCTCCAACATAGTGAGCGTCCAAAAATTCTTGTGTAGATATCCAAATGATTTTGAATAGTTATCTGAATTCGAAAGATGATCTGCATGGGATAACAAGATGTCGCCATCAAAAGGACCGTTCACATTATAACCGTATCCAAGTAAATAGCTGAAAGATTGGACTTTCTTCTGAGATCCAAAATGACTCTCATCTATCGATATCAGAGAGGATGAATGACGCTGGACGTGCAAAAGTATTTGTAGATGATTCAACATGACTTCCAAGTCGCCTGGAAAACTGATCATTTTGACCAAACCATTCGTAGTCCCTTCCTTCAAGTTTGTTCCGCCACTGGGCGACGTAAGCCCTCTTTCATGAAAATTTAAGTAGTTCAACGCAATAAAGTAAGCAGAATCCGAGACAAATCCCGACGAGTCTCTTGATAGGAGTGTATGAAAGTAATTTCCAGCATGATAATCTGGTAAGAGAGTGTTATTATGGGTTATGAATACTTCATCATTCACTTCTGAATTTCCTAAGGGGAAATTCTCATTCGATACTTCATATTCAGGTTGCTCAATTAATCTGTGAAATTGGGCATAAACGGGGATATCATTCTTAGAGCAATACTTCGCAGTCAGATTTCCAACAAGAATCTTCAATTCATTTACGAAAAATAAGGCATCTTCATAAAATTCCACATCATTCGCCTTAAAGCGTACGACATTGGTTCTCAATAATTCTCGATCTTCATCGTCTCTGTATATTATTTTATCTTTATGAAGGTTCTTAGCACTGCTTATCTCGAAGGATTTAGTTGGTCCGCTGCAAGCAGCACCTCTCAAGTTTCGAATATTAAAATGACTCTTCAAGACGCTGAATATAAAGCCGAGATTGTGCTTATCTACTTCATTCAATTTTGGTAATGATTCTGTTTCTCTCCTCTTCCTAGTAAATAATGAAAACGGTCCTAGATCCTTTTTTATATCTAAAACCCTTGCTAGTTCGTACCAATTTATTGTCTTTATTGGTTGCACGCCTAATTGATCAAAAGAAAAAGTAACTTTAGATGCTAAATTTTCAAACGGTTTCGAGTCATATTTACTATACTCGAAGGACATAGTTAACGATGTAGTGTTAGCTTTTTTTCTTTTTCTACTTTGCTTCAAGGATATATTTCCTGCCAAAAATTGTGAACTCTCATTCACCAAATTTTGATCAGAAAATTTGAACTGATCGAAAAATGTCTCCCCCTGGTTTGGTTTTGCTCCAATCAAGTTTGATAATAATGAAAAATATGAGTCCAAATTGCAGAGAGAGTTGAAGTTATCCCCTGATGGTGAAACTTTTGTAACCACATCAGGCATGTGTACGTTGATCTTATATTTTCGTGCATTCAATTTCTCTAAAGAAACACCCAAAAACGAAGCCTTCCCCATATCTCCCAATGAAAATGTCAGAGGTATTGCATAAATTACATGATCTCTGTAGTAAGACTTCGACTTCCTTAAATGAGGGAATTTATCAGACACGTTCAGCTTCGAATCTACCAAAGGGTAATCTGGATCCAACTTAAGATCGCTCCAATCTGATGCCGCTAACTGATTGAGCTTCGGCTCGCCACAAATATTCGCAGATAAGAAAATGTCTGTGAAGGAATTGGACTCATAATTGTAGAGATTTATCTTCTTCAAAATGTCAAAAACTATCCTGGGATTCACCAGAGCATTATCTTCAATAATTATGACTTTCTTTAAAATTCTCTCTATGAAATTATGGGGATAAGCAAGGTAAAACTTGAGAACAATAATAAGATGCAAGTATTCTTTCCCCTCCCAAATATTAAAGTAAAATCCCATATCCTCTGAGCTCTTCAATCTAATATTTGAGTCACTGAAAAGAGAGTGAAGAAACTTTCTATCACTTTCTAGCAAGAATGGATCAGCCACCTCAGCTGACAATTTTGATATCGCCTTCATGTTAACCAAAGAGTTGCAAAAGTATTCACTTCCTCGACAAAGCTGGTTTGATCCCCCAAATCTCATCAAGTTGCTAACTCTTCTCAAACTATGAGTTGAACTCACTATCCATTTATCTGGAGATTTGATCATTCCTAGATGGCATGCGAGTAATAAGCTTTCTTGCAGAAAAAGAGTCAGGTTGATATATTTCATGCGAGACTCTTTAATAGAAAACGACTGATATAATTGTGCCAAACTAATGCAGTTACATCTGAATTTATAAGCATTCTGGAAAAATGCAACTTCAAATTGATTGAAATTTGCATCTTCTAAATAATTCATTAGACCAATACTCTCCGTCACAAAATGTTTCACCAAATTTACAAGTATTAATCTCTCTACTTCATACCCTTCTTCTCTGAAACGTTGAATTTTAAGTGATAAAAGCCAATCACTTCTGAAAACCTTGCAAGTACAAAATGTGACGCTCGCCGGCGAAACTTGATGGATTATGTTATCAATAGTTAAAACCGTCATCTTATTATAGTTTTCGTTAAATTTTGCTTCTGATTCCCTTAGTACAACCCCAATAGCAGCTTTGGCAGAATTATAGTCATAGAATTCGACGATACAGCCCGTCTTCGGCACATATAGGTCCTTCTCCCTAATGAGGTCAAGAATATCACCAAAAGACTTCAAAGAAGCTTTTTGTAAGTTTTTCATGGTTTCTATCTTTGGGTAATCATAGCTATGTTTCGCATAATCTTCGTAGGAGTTCATAAATAGTGAGTGCTTTAAGATATTCTTAAGCTTTACCTCGCTTTCATGAATTTCCATCAGGCTATCTGAGGAGGATGAACTCGACCACAAACTCTCTTCATTATTGTGTACAGTTTTTTGTTCTTCCTTAGCGTGTTGCAATGAGCTTGTCTGAGTAAACCATCGCATCTGTCGATATCTGCTAGGTATTCCTCTACAATTTCCAGAACGTTTTATAATCACCCGAGCATTTTGAATTCCACCAAACAATCTAAATACATTAATCATAACTTCTGCTATACATTTGCTCCTTCATACGCCAAGTCTCCTAACATCGAACTGAAATTTATTATACTAAGAATTGCACCTACTTTTTTGAAAAACATTTTAGATGCGCTCGCTTCGCAAAGGCCTATGAATACATAAAATATCTAAATAGATCTTAACATCAAAAAGTTATTCATTAGGAGCTGTCAATTCCACTTCTGTACAAGGACAGAATTCTTGAGCTTCAAGTCTCCAATTGAGACGTCATTACTATCTTCTATGGGCTTTATAGGAAATGAAAGAGACAAGATGAAGGATCTTCCCTGAGCTGTATTCGGATGATTTCTAACAAAATCATAAACAACGGAGAATGGATCGCTGGAATTGAATTTGTGCGATGCCCTCTTACCGTTTGCAAACCTTATTTGTATAGGTGTATCGCCATCACCTTCATCTTCTTGTTTTGGTAAATTGGAAGGCTCTGGTTCTTTAACCGGCTCAGGCGATCCCAAAGATTCTCCTGGAACAGGGGATCCGAGTCTCATGCCTTTACCATGGTATCCTCCCACTTTTCTCTTAGGAGGAACCCAATCCTCATTTGTTCTCTTAAACACGGAGACATCCACGTCCTGGCCAAATTCAACATTCAATAAAGAAACGGGAACTCTTCCAGCATTCAAATCATTCAAAATTCGTGTGTTTTTTGGATCGTCATACCTGTGCAATGGCCCATCTCCCACAGTGAAACCTTGCTTCCAGAATGTAATTTCCCTGACCACTTTTTTTGGCTTCTTTGGCATAAATCGTGAATTATCTTCTACTCTTTCTGAAGGCGTGTCTTCTCCCCCAAGCTTGAAGCCTGCACCACTAAAATGGACTTCCTCAGGCTCACTCGCTTGTGGCGAATCATGCTCTTCAGACATCTGCTCTCGAGCTCTGTTGAATATTTGCTCGATTATTGATCCCTCGTTATCGCCATCTTTCTTATTTGGATCTTCTACCTGGAGTCCTGACTTCTCGCCTCCCGTGAAAAAATTGTTATTAGTAGAGTCATCGTCCTCCTCTTTGTTGTTCAAATCCTTAAACGTGCTTATTCCTTTCCTATGTCTGTATGTTAGTAATGGTATAAAGTAGTACTACTAGAAGTTATTACTTACTTCTCTTTCGTGTCACTAGAAGCCTTGCCTCTACCATAATGGCCTGTAGAACTTGAGGATGTGGCGTAATAGTCTTCAATCGCATTGATCAAATCATTCTTGTTCCTAGTAAGGTATTGCTCTGCGAGGTACTCACTTGAATTAGTGACAGTGACGAATTGCTGAATAAGTTGTTCTCTTTCTGAATCTGACATCTCTGATGAACTTAAAAGCAAAGAGTAGATGAAATACGCAAAGGCAACTAATGAACTTCTATCGCACTGATTTCTGAATTTTTCACTACAGGCGAATATTATATAATATAATGTATTAACTGATGTTGAAATCCCAATTTAAACCCCATGACCGTATGAAAGGTCTAAGATACTATGGACAACTTATAAAGATAATAGATAAAAATCATAAGTCATGACAAAAGAAAAAAATTTGTTCAAAATTACATTAATGTTGAATAAATGCAATCACAGGTTACTGCATCAACAAGAATTGAATAATGCAAACCATCCAAAAATGGGGTTGATTCACGAGAAAGCTTAATACTTAGCACGGAAGTATTTGGCAGCTTCAACCATATTGGTCAAAGAGGCTCTAGTCTCTTCCCATCCTCTGGTCTTCAAACCACAATCAGGATTGACCCAGAATTTATCGGCTGGGTAGACCTTCAAGATTTCTTCGATTCTCTTAATGAATTCCTCTTCTGAAGGCACTCTTGGAGAGTGGATATCAAACAAACCTAAACCGATATGATTAGGGTAGTTAGCAAAAGCCTTGATGTAACCTGGATCATCCTTCTTGGAGAACTCAATAGAAACGACATCAGCGTCCAAAGACTTGATGTGGCTTGGGTCGAAATCGGAGTAACAGAAGTGGGAGTGAATTTGAGTGTCATCTTTAACACCAGAAGTTGCAACTCTGAAAGATTGAGAGGCCCAGTTCAAGTATTGAACTTTTTCTTGACCATCTCTTAATGGCATACCCTCCTTGACAGCAGGTTCATCGACTTGGATGACAGTGATACCAGCAGCTTCCAAATCTTGAACCTCATCTCTTAAAGCCAAACCAAGTTGCAAGGCTTGAAGCTTTTGAGAAATATCATCTCTTGGGAAAGACCATCTAAGACAAGTGACTGGTCCAGTCAACATTCCCTTCATTGGCTTCTTGGTGAGAGATTGGGCGTAAACGGATTCCTTGACAGTCATAGCCTTTGGTCTAGCGACATCACCGACGATAATTGGTGGTCTAACGTATCTAGAACCGTAAGATTGAACCCAACCGAAAGTGGTGAAAGCGAAACCATCCAATTTCTCTCCGAAGTATTGAACCATATCGTTTCTCTCGGCTTCACCGTGGACTAAGACATCCAAGTCAATTTCTTCCTGAAATCTAACACATTGTTCAATTTCTTTGTTAATGAATTCTTCGTATTGCTCAGCAGTAATTTCACCCTTGGTGAACTTGTTTCTGTTAACCCTGATATCCTTTGTTTGAGGGAATGAACCAATAGTTGTGGTTGGGAACAATGGAAGGTTGTACTTAGCTTGTTGTTTTGGTAATCTCTCAGTGAATGGTGACTTTCTGGAAGACAAAGATTCGTCAATTGAGGCTAATCTTTCTTGAACCTTTGGATTGGTGGTGATAGAAGACTCTTGTCTGGACTTGATGGACTTTGCATTGGCAGCCAATTCATCAGACACGTTATCACCATTAACAGCCTTGGTGATGACAACAACCTCATTCAACTTCTGAGTGGCGAAAGCAAACCAGTCCTTAATTTCAGGGTTTAACTTAGTTTCAAGTTCCAAATCAACTGGAGTGTGCAACAATGAAGAAGAAGTAGAGACAATAACTCTGTCCTTACCTAATTTCTCGGTAGCCTTGTTAACAAAAGCGATGGCCTTAGCAAATTCAGTCTTCCAAATGTTTCTACCATCGACGATACCGACAGATAGAGTTTGCTTGTCGTTCAATAATCCAATGACATCATCAAATTGTTCTGGTACTCTTACGAAATCAAAGTGCAAACCTGAAACTGGCAAAGACTTCAAAGCAGCCAAGTTAGGTCTAACGTCACCGAAGTAAGAAGCCAAGACGATTTCTGGAAGAGCACCATCAACCAAGGCAGCATAAGTAGAAGCAAACAAGTTTTGTACTTCTGTTGGCAAATCTAAGACAAGAACTGGTTCATCAATTTGCACTTCAGTAGCACCGGCCTCCTTCAACTTGGCCAACAATTCCTTATAAACTGGAATCAACTTGTTTAACAAGGTGATTGGCTTCAAGTCCAATTCTTCCTTGTCAGCCTTACCCAACCAAAGGAAAGAGATAGGACCCAAGATAACTGGTCTAGTGTTAACTCCTAATTCCTTGGCCTCCAAGTACTCATTGACAGGCTTTAATCCTGCCTCGCTATTCAACTTGAATTCAGTCTTCGAGGAGAAAGTTGGTCTGACGTAATGGTAGTTGGAATCAAACCATTTCACCATCTCCTGTGCAGTAACATCAACTGCCTTCTGTGTGTCAGTTCCCTTTCTTTGCAAACCTCTACCCATAGCAAATAATACATCAATTGGGCTCAACTCGTACTTGGTGTATTGTTCAGGAATGACATTGAACAAGATCGACAAATCCAAGACCTGATCATAGAAAGAGAAATCATTCGATGCAATGATGTCAACACCAGCTTCCTTTTGCAATTTCCAGTTGTGTGCTCTGATTTCCTTACCCTTAGCTAATAAATCATCAGCGCTAACCTTACCTTGCCAGTAAGATTCGGTGATCTTCTTCAACTCTCTCTTACCTCCAATACGTGGAAATCCTAAAACTGATGACTTGGCCATTTTTCCTTTATGATCTATTGAAATAACTGATTAAGAATCGTTAACTGATCAATCAATGAAATTGAAAAATTAGATAAAATTTTCTGAGTGATCGCCATTATTTATATAGGGCCGATGAAAATTTTCAACTTTGGTCAGAAAACGTGATTTGGGACCGGTTTCAGTTTCAGCTTAAATTCAAATGATAAATGCTCGCACTAATTAGGTTTTGACTCGGAGCATCGTATAATCGATGGCCTACCGCTACATCACAGAAGAGAGAAGAGACACTTCGTACACTTAGACTACCTCTTTGAGCAGATTTGTACATTTTTAATGCTAATATATTAAGCACACTGAAGTTTGTCTACGAACTTGACACGTGTATGTGCATGGATGCTACTGAAGTGCTCTTAAAAATATGCTCACGATAAGCTTACTAGAGAAGTGTGGCACAGTGATTGGTATGGGCCAAAGTGCAAAGTTCAACTGGATAGTCAAGCTCTTCGTCCATCATCGTCGTGCAAGAGGTGAAAAAATTTAAATGAAGTGTGGATTACGTGAGAACATCGATAATTATACACATACGTAGACTAAGCTCTGCAGGCCCATACATCCTATAGAATAAAAAATAGACAATTCTGATGTACCAGATGCTTGTCGGAATCTCGTAAGTATCTGCAAAAACTCTCTTGACAATTAGACCTTTGCATCACCGAACTTCTTACGATGTTCGACGACCTTACTAATCAAGCTGCTACTGTGAAGAAGCCCATACTGTCTGTATTGTTTGATAATCTCTGTGATTTTGGAATCCTCTTTGGAAAGATAATCAGCAAAGAATTCACCTTGCTGTGCGATGTATTCGTAAGACAACAAGAACTTCTGGTTTGACTCATCCAATAGGTCTTTTATGGTGGCCTTGGAATCCAACGGAGTATCGAAGCCTTCACCTTCACCCAAGAACACACCTAAGTTTCTCAATTTCTGGAAAAGACCAGCTTCGTGTGCCTTAACCATTCCGCCGTATTCTTTGATCTTGTACTCTCTGTAGAAATCTTTATACTCATCAGGGGCTGCTCTACGAGAGCCCGTCCAGCCGATACTCATCAATTTCTCCTTCGTTATTTCCAGAGAAGACTTAGCTGCTTCGCTGAATCTGAAAACACGGTTAGGATTAAATGCGCCCGTATAAATAATGAAGAAAATAGCTGTGCACTTGACCAAATGAAACAAAAAGAACAAACATTGCAATGTGATGCCAGCTGGTTCTATGTCCTCAATAAGACTGCGAGAAAGCCTTTCGTACCCATATCTCGCAGCAACTGAGCTGAGTAGTCTTGAAAACTGGTTTGTGAGGCAAATACCTGGGGTTGGTGAAGCGAAGTCAGGTAAATCAGTGTACAACCAACAAAGCAAAAAACTGACAAAAGAATAGAAGAGGAACGAATTGAATTCCCAAATTGGCATAATCAACTGTCCTGGCCATATACTGTCCGTCACCTTGTCTTCTAAAGACACCTTTTTCTGGAATCTGGCCTGTCCTGTCTCAAAGCTGAACAAAAGCGACCCGTCCTCCGTGAGGTACCCTGGACTGGTACTGACCACGAATCCAACTGGAATCGAACCGTAAAAAATGCTTGGTCTTAATGCAATTGGTAAAACGTGGAAAATATTCAACAAATCCTTGAATCTTTTGCCCACAGGGATCTGAAAGCAATAGTCTTTCTCAAGATCATCATTGAGCCTAATGTAGGCCTCTGTAAATCCAGCCTCTTGTGTCTCAGACACGTCATTGATGATAGCTTCGTCCGACATATTTTACAAAGCTACTGTTGTTCAATTCGCTTGGTGAATCTTTTGCTTGCTCATCTTCGACAAAGCCTTGTACTGCATACACCTCATTCTTCCCCCACTTTGCGGAAACATTACAAATCGTTTCATTATTGATCGTGTTCTACATGCCTCGTCACCACTTGCGAGACCGGAAGCCTCTCCATTTTAAACTGTCGGCGTTGCAAATCCAGCTATGATCTACGCTTCTTTCTTCCATGCATCCCAATTCGTTCTCCATCTCGGATTGTACTCCGCTAAGCCCTAACGTCTGTTGTAATTTCAAATGTCGCGCAAAAGCAGCAATGTCGCATGATGTCGTACGTTTTCGTCGGCACTCGTAATTGAGTTTTATTTTTTTCCGTGCCGGCACCACTCCGTCAGAGGCGGAGGCTATTAATATCGTGTTATCTTAGATTTATATACAGACTACCCATTAAAGTACTGCATTTCCCATCTACAGCTACTCCCCTTTAGTGCACGAATCTGGCATTACCAAATCTCTTCTATTAGTGTAACCAAGTAATCACTAAGATCCGTCCGCTATAATCGTTTCATATGTCATTATAGCTCCCACGTCAACAACTCTCGGCAAAACATCTGTCTACATTATTGACACTTCATTACATAGAACTTGCTGTCTAAAATTGTCTTGTGCTTTCATCTCTGCTTCTTAGCACTCCAATTTTTCTAGGTATTTCTGTCTGCGCCTAATTTTCTTCCTATGCCGAAGACTGTCATTCCCAGGCTTAGAAACTGCTCTCCTGTATACAGCATAACAAAAACAGTCTAGAATAGCCTCGCTCAAAGGGCATCATTCTGTGGTAATAATGATCTTTCATCTTATACAAGAAACTTGATAAGAATTTGTAGCCCGAATGGATCTACATTACGATTAGTAACGATTGTAGGCATGTCGTAAGTTTGATGTCAAACCTATTGATTCATTTGCCGTGAATAATTGCCTTATATTGATACAGCGGAAGAGTTCATAATCGCGCTTTGTCCTGTTATTCGCGAACGCTATATTTACATAATACAAAGACGCCCGGCTTTTTTGAGTAAAATTACTAAATTAAGAGTTCCCTATTCGTAGAAGCACGAAGCCTGTGGATACTTTTGTTTTTGGTATATATTTGAGAAGATACCCGATTTCTGTCAAGCAAATTTTAACCTGCTAGATTCATTTCATTTTTTCTTGGAAAAATCTTTCAAACTCCTACTGACTGTATTTACATAAGTTTTATCTCAAAGAACGATCGTTATAGAGATAAGCTCGTTGAAGTTTGAAGTTTTTTAGAATAAAGTTAAAATAGTAGGAACGTTCGCTGTTTAGAATGATATTCAAGAATTTGATCACTGCAGCAGCTCTAGCAGCTACTGCATTTGTCGGAAGTGCTAACGCTGAGGATCTTCCAGCTATCGAAATCGTTGGTAATAAATTCTTCTATTCCAACAATGGTTCCAGATTCTACTTGAAGGGTGTCGCTTACCAACAAGATACTGCAAACTCTACGGACAGTGACTTTGTCGATCCATTAGCTGATGCCGACAAGTGTAAGAGAGATGTTCCTTACTTGCAAGAGTTGCAAACCAATGTTATTAGAGTTTATGCGTTGGATCCATCTGAGGATCACACGGAATGTATGGAAATGTTACAAGATGCAGGAATTTATGTTATCGCAGATTTGTCTTCACCTGACGATTCCATCAACAGAAACGATCCTAAATGGACCATCAGCTTATATGACAGATACACTTCTGTGATTGATGCTTTCCATAACTACACCAATATATTAGGTTTCTTTGCCGGAAATGAGGTCACGAATCAAGTTTCCAACACAAACGCATCTGCTTTTGTCAAGGCTGCTGTTAGAGACTCAAAGGCTTATATCAAAGCTAAGGGATATAGGTCCATTCCTGTTGGTTACTCTGCTAATGATGACACTGACATCAGAGATTCGTTAGCTGATTACTTTGCTTGCGGTAGTGACGAAGAGAGAGCTGATTTCTTCGGAATTAACATGTACGAATGGTGTGGAAGCTCCAGTTATTCCAAGTCAGGTTATTCTACTATCACTAACCAATACAAGAATTTGGGCATTCCTTTGTTCTTTTCAGAGTATGGTTGTAACAAGGTTCAACCTAGAAAATTCCAAGAGGTCGGTACTATTTACGGTGATGATATGACTGGTGTATGGTCTGGTGGTATTGTCTACATGTACTTCCAGGAGGACAATGACTACGGGTTAGTTAGTGTTAGCGGAGACAAGGTAAGCACCTTATCTGACTTCAGTTACTACCTGGAGGAGATTGCAAAGATCAGTCCTTCTGCGGAGTACTCTTCAACAGCATCAAACTCATCATCCACCTCCTGTCCAACATCAACTTCTAACTGGGATGCATCAACTAAGTTACCTCCAACGCCTGATGAGCTGCTCTGTAAATGTGCTAGTGCCGCTGCTGGTTGTGTTGTTGATGACAGTGTTGATGAAGATGATTATGGTGACATTTTTGGCTACATCTGTAGCAAGATCGATTGCGCCGGTATTGAAACTGACGGTTCTACTGGTGTTTATGGTGCATTTTCTCCATGTTCTTCAAAGGATCAACTTAACTTCCTTTTAAACTTGTACTACGAGAGCAATGACAAATCCCTGAGTGCTTGTGACTTCGATGGATCTGCATCTGTTCAAAGCGCTAAGACCGCAAGTCTGTGTAAGGCTCTTTTGCTGTCAGCAGGATCTAAAGGAACTGGAAGTGTGAGTGCTTCTATCAACACATCAAAGAACTCTTCTTCGACAAGTAAGTCAAGTGGAAGCAGTGGCTCCAAGTCTGGTTCTTCTGAATCAAACTCTAGTAGTTCGGGCACTAGCACCAGCACTAGCACAGGATCAAATTCTGGAGCAGGTAAGCAAGTTTCATCTGAATACTTGACCAAGTCATTGTTTATTGCTATTTCCATTGCTCTCGGCTTTGGCGTTGTTTTCGCTTAAGTTTTTGATTTCTGTTATATATACTAATTGTTTCATAAATGTTGAATATAATCTACTCGTAAATCGTTTATTTGCTATTCATCCTCCTCTACGACCATTCTCCTAATCTCCCAAAAGTAGTCTTTATTATAGTTTGTCTGGTTCAAATTGTATCTCTCATTTTGCTGAAACCAATGGCTGATTTTTCTTTGAACCTTATATTCTTGCTTGTAAAACTTTTCAGCTAAATTTAAAGGCAAATTCAAATCAGTACCTCCTCTGTCGGAAACAGATAAGGAGCCAGTTGACTCTGAACGAGTAGTAAAATTGCTTACACCTCGATCAAGCTTCCGATTAATGTTATAAACAGATTGACGCTTTGCTATGTTTAGATCCTTCAAGTCTGGCAAATCCTTAAAAACGTCATCATCTTCTCCTTCTTCCGTGTTGATCCATTTGAGTTGTTTTGGGTCATAGACCATTTTCCCTTGCTGATTCTTGTTTTGCTTCTTATTGTTTTTGTAATCACTCAAAGAAATAAGCAGAGGTCTAGCAGGATTCAAGTTCTCAAATCGCATCAATTCAATATCATTTCCATCCCAGACTTTCTGTTTCGCATTGTAGCACATTGTTTTATTCAGGGTATCCATTTGGGGGTCCTCATTAAGATATCTTATGAGTCCAATATTTCTATGACCTCTGGTATCTTTGCTTTTGGAAAGATTTTTATTCTTGCTTTTTTTCTGATTTAAGCGATACTGCTTTTCAGATATTTCCATATACTTCTCCAAAAGCTTCCTTTTCTCCACCTCGATATGATGATTCATGCTTTCAAACGTCTCGGGTTCCCTGTAAAATGACGGTATTCTATCTAACTTCTTCATAATTTTACTCTGAGAGTTCAAGAAGGGGTACTCTCCTCTCGTTTCTTTCGCCAAATCGATTGTCGACTTGTACTTCTTTGGTAATCTTAGCCTACTGTCTTTCCGTTCTGAAGTCTGATTAAAGCTAGGCATAGATACTTTCGGCCCCAATTTTCTATTTACAGAAGTAAGCCTCTCATGAAGATTTTCAAGCTTGATTGGAGCATCTAATTCGAAACCATCTTCAAAATTTTCAAGATCATCCTTGGTATATTCATATTCGACCGTTCTTTCACTTTCCAAGGCATTTTTATCAATAGGATTTTCCTCGTAATACTTGAAGTCTACCAATTTTAATGTATTCGGTTGGGTCTCGTTTACAGCTCTGTACTTTTTATATAGCTCTTTCTCTTCTATTTCTGCTTCCCTTTCTTGCTTCTGTTTCTTTAATTCAAGAAGATTCGTTGCCTTGTTTTTATTGTTATATATACCACTTTCTTCATCGCCGAAGATATCATCAATTTGTTCCTTGTTTTGAAAGTCTCCATCGTTAATTTCTGTTATTTCTGTTTCTGCTGTTTCTTCGCTGTATTCTGATAAGGACTTTCTTCTGTACTTCTTTGGAGATGATGTTGATATTGTTCCTGGCGACCAATGCAATCGATCAGGGCTACATTTCAGCAAATCTTGCATTAGTTTAGATTCCAAGTCAGGCTGATCAAAGTCCTCTTCTTTAATTGAATCATCATCATTATCGAATTCCAAAATATCCTTTGGACGTTTAACGGTGGTTCTTTCTTTGATGGTTTCACCTCCCTTAGAGTCTAATCTTAACGTCTCAAATTCGTTCAACTCATCAATATCCTCTAAAATGTCGCCCTCTTTGTCCAAATTATGCATACCATTTGTAGGATAATACTCAAAAGCATCTTCAGCGTTTTCTTCCTTGAATTTCGCTAGCAACGCATTTTTACTTGGTTTATTATATGACCCTCCAAGTTTATCATCCACTCCAGCAATATAGCCACTAGGCATCTTGCATTATAATCGAATTACAAAGTATAGAATTTACTAATATATTTCATAAAAAGGTTCTATCTAAGTTGGTTTGATCTTGTTTACTTCTGCGTAAACAAATGAATTTCGCTCACGTGATCTAGATATCTCACACAGCATCAATTCCTGGTTTCTGTCTGAGTACAGTGCGTGGGGCATTATCACCGGTGTCATTATTATTCTGATGATTAGGTTGTATCAACTCTGCTACATGCGAGGGGACTAATCCTCTAACGTCCGGTACGTACTTCTCAGCAAATATTGGTGCCATAATCAAACAAACAAATAGCACCATAATGCTAAAGAAGAGAATACTGTATTTCAATATGATAATGTTTCTTCTTCTTCTGGTTTTTTTCGACAAAATTGGAGCTCTAAACTGTTTTGAGGGCTTGAGCCAAAAAAGCATTGTAGTGTGCCATTTGTCAATGAAAGGTATAAATAAAATGGGACTCATGACAAACAATAGACAATGACTGAGAATGAACTCATAAGCAAAAAGGTTCAATTCACATATTTTGACTATTAATTCTCTCAATGGCTGCGTGATCATGAGCCAGCCTAGGCCACTCGTTATCCATTTTCCGGACCACCATGCCTTGTTTGTATAATCATCTTTAAGTTCTCTGGATAAGCACACAACAAGAATAAGCTGCATGAAAGCTCGTTGGAGCGCAAGAATACAAATAAACCCGCATATAGAGCGAGGAAAGTTCCAACTCATCAGCATCAATAAAAGTTCAAAGTTTATGACATTGAACAATACCGAAAAAAAATGAGCGATAGCTGCAATTATTGACGGTGTTTTGCTGAAGCAGAAAGTAAAAAAAGGACCAAAAATACATGAAACGAAAAAAAGGACCAACACGAGCACGATGCTCAATGCTGTCGGTAAGAATGAAAGAACCAATAACCTCATTAGTGGATCGACTCTTTTGGGATTCGCGACACCATTTTGAGAATTAATGAACAAGTAAGGTACCAAGAAGCAGAAGAAGGATATGAAAGGTAAAATTACGTGGTCTATTAATCCTTTCCATCTTGAGGGCCTTTTTGAGACCTCCGTAATCTTGTGGCCTTCTTCGCCCAAAGCTATTTTCTTGTATCCAGTGTACCGCGCTCGATTTGATCTGATAAATCCTATCCAGGAGCTTCTGTGCCAAGTTGAGTTACCTCTTGATAGCCACCTAATGAAGGTTCTGTAGTCCATAAAGAAGTCACCCCAGGAAAATTGGTGAGGGTTAAAAATGAACGGTGCGAGGCACATCGATATAAAAGTGATGCAGAACCACAATAATGAAGGCTGCCACATCGTCAATGATGCAAATATAACAATGATGAAAAGTAAAGATCCAGAATAAATTGACATAGTAGAATACTTGGAGTATAGGTTGCT
Organism: Schwanniomyces etchellsii; assembly: GCA_031081805.1. Lineage (NCBI taxonomy): Eukaryota > Fungi > Ascomycota > Pichiomycetes > Serinales > Debaryomycetaceae > Schwanniomyces > Schwanniomyces etchellsii. The sequence continues at coordinate 489,225 of JARYSY010000004.1, read as the reverse complement.
AAAGGATAATCTAGATGTAGCAAATCCGCGACCTGTTGCAATATATTTTGCGCCTCCAAAAGACAAATTATCCTTCAATGACCTGGCATACACTTGGCAAACAAATACCTCGAAGAATGGAGCCATTGAAATGAAATGATGTAGTATTCTAAACATGGATTTGATAAAGCCCTTTTCGATAAGCTCTTGAAGTATCAATGGCACGAAAGATATAAAGAAGCAAATAAAAACTGAAAGAACAAACCGTGAAACCCAGTTCAACACTGGTTGTAAATTGTAGCATCCAATAGGTTTTTCTAGATCAGTGAATGGTATGTTCGAGTCATATGTGCAAATAATGGATTCATTTGCCAAGGAACCTAAGTTAACAAGAACTAGCATGAAGAGCTGAACAGATAGCATGATGAATAAATTATTGATATGAAACCCAGCATGAGCATAGTAGAATGATAAAAATCGATCAATAGGAAGTTGAGTACCTAAATAATAGTATTCTCTCGATAATAATTGCTCCCCCATACCGGCCCCTATCTTTGTTGTGAAATTTAAAATTGTACCAAATCCTAAATCACGACCTTTTCCACATTGATAGAAATCACAATGTTTAATCCTACCCCCCCTACACATGGCCGTCATACCAGCATATATATCTTCGTTGAGATGAAGACCTTTCTGAGCCTTTGATATTCCTCCTCTTGTAGTCATAAATATTCCATTCAAAAAATCAGGGTGTCCGTAATGTAGTTTACCTCCAATTTCTGCTAAGGTGCGAGCGAACAAGGTGCCAAAAGTTCTCTCCTTTCCTGCTGCAATATCTCCTAAAACCCCAATATTCTCAGAAAATATGTACTCTCTCGCTCCTATGATTGCAACTGGGCTTGAAACAGAATCCAGAAATATCCCAGGAACATATTCAGATGTGGGATCAATATTCATTTCATCGAATTCAGCAAGAACAGATTTTATCTTCAAACATTCTTCCAAGTAATTATCTTGGTTCGCATCAATAACCTGAATATACTCGCCTCTGTAAAAAATGATACTATTATTCTGATTATCTGACTTACCGTCTCCCAATATTGGATTTCCAGATAATTTTATTCTGTATTTCTTTTTATAATTTCCTTCTGAGTCTCTACATGAGACATCTAGTAAAGTTGCAAAATAGGACTTTTCGCCGTTTTCGTCTTCATGTTCTTCTAAACATGCAATTTTGATGTTGGGATAAATCTCAAATAAGAGCTGAGCGTCTTTCATTTCCTCCTTGCTAAACTTTTGGAATCTTTGTATAGATATCAACAAACTAAATTTTCGTCTGGCGAAATCGTTCAATTCTTGTTGAATATCCTCAAAAAGAGAATTCTCGTGATCACAATTCTCAAGTTTGTAAAGTAGTTTTATCGCTTTCTCATAATTCATAAAACCTGAAACTGTTCTGAATAAAGTTTGGCATCTAAGAGAAGACCAAATTCTGGTTCTTAAAGTATACTCCGCAGATGAATCCTTAAAGCCAACGCAATAATAAGGGAGATCATCGATCCGACTTCTGATATAATTTTCAGATGCCTGCTTAGATTCTGAAGCTTCGGACTCGTCCGTATCAGTACCAAGCTCCCTAGAATATTGTGGCTGATCGGTATCTTTTAGTTTCAATGGCTGCGATGATACGAGCGTCAAGATCTTTGTATCCTCCACAAAAACTTCCCAATCTGCAGGATGTAATTGCTTTAAATACTCCAATAACGAAACCTTCGAGTCTTTGTTTTCTTTGATTATTTCTTTCAAACTTAGTATTATCTTTTCTGAATAATGTGGAACTAAGACTGTAAATGCTGGCATGGCTAAAACGGGAACAGGCTCTGGCAAAGGGCTAGATAAAGATTGAGCGAAGAAAGAGATTCGCCTCTCTGCTTCCTTACTGCAAGTGAAAAAATCATGCATATTCATACTATTATCATCCTGAAAAATAAAGAATAATGGTGGTCGAATAAAATTTCCTTCTTTCTGCTCCCCGCCGTCTAGATTGATCTGCTGATATATCAATTTATTAACTTGGTCTATTGAGATGAGGTGTTCTCGGTACATGGATAGTATGATACTATTCCAAACCAGGCAAACCAAAGAGCTAGTCTCAGCCTTCACGCTTCCATCTAAGTATAGGAGCTTACTAACAATTCGATCAGGAAGCCTGGAAAATATGTTTCTCCATGGGGTGAAAATTGATATTCCCAATGAAAAGGACAACCCAACTGAGAAAGCGCAATTGCAAATGATATACCAAAGATATGTGTCCAAAAAGAACAATACCAAATCCGTAATATACAATAAAATTAAGGTGAACTTCGCTTGATGTCTGCAAACTAATGTTCCTAACCAGACATCTCCTCTGCATCTTGTCATATCCATAATCGAAAGAACTCTAATAGGATCTCTGAGTGACAAAGTGAGAAAAAAGTATGATTCAGAAAATTTTGCAGCGAACACACTAAGCCACATGAAATAGGAACATATCTGGCCTCTTATTCCAAGTCTAGGATAGTGCGACGTAAATATCTCTGCCTTTATAACATTCGAGCGTTTCTTTAAAACGGAACTGAAAAGGCTACTTGGTGGAGTCAAGGCGAAATAAAGAAATGTGACAATTGAAATACCGAACTGAACAATAGCCAATATAGTTCCATGCTTTGAGTAAACGTTTATGGGCAAGAAGAAAAAAATGTAAACGGAAGGTGCTGCATTGACAATGGTTATTGCGATCAAGATAAATAACCTTGCCAAAAGCGGCTGAGTACCTGGCCATTTTCTGGGTACAAAGAGCCATTCTGTGAGCGTTGCAAGAATAGTCAACATGCATGCAACTGTACCACCCAATGCCACAGCAGACCATTGCACCTGAGGCATTGGTTTATTGTCAAGCGTCTGAATATAGTTCTTGGTATATAACGTTGGCGAATTAAAACAAGTATAATACCAAAACATTGTGACGTGGATGATCCAGACCCTACTGAAGTTTGTAAAGAGATGCAACCAGGTTCTTTTTTCACGATAAGTTTTATAGAATATCTTACTCCACTTTACATCTTTAAGATTCAAATATCTCCTGCCAGAAGGGTGCGAATATAGCAATGACAGGTCATTGAGCTTAATTTTCTTTAAATTCTCTGAGTTCCAAAAATACTGATTAACATCATCATAACCGATTATCTGACTATGGTCCTTTTCGCATTTTTTCCAAGTCCCATTGATTAATTCATATTGCTGATCCCTGATATAAGTGTATATGGGCGTGATAATCAGGTCTAAAAAATCAAAGTCTTTCGAGACACTTGTCGGCAAGTGCCGAACCTCTGTAAAATAGTCCATTGCACATTTGAATATAAAGCACAATAGCTCTGGCATAAATCTGAGATTATTTGCTTCACCCCAAATGAGTAGATATAATGCCACTTGTTCAACATACTCATCAAATCCATACTCCTTCATCTTTAAGCGCCACTTATATTCCATTGCCATCAAACAATCATCTCCTTGGAGGTCACTGAGACAATACGGGGTATTCAGCCTGGATTTAAATCTCTCAAAATCTTTAAAGTGGCTCCATTCTTTCGCTGCAACCTGTATGTTCTCATCAAGTTCGTAATGCACCGCAAAATACCATTTCTTGTAATTAGACCTTTCTCCTCCAATATAGTCGGCATGTAATGAAAGCAAGGCATGTTTGCACGACATTCTACTAGATCTAGAATCCAATTGCATCATAAGATGATCATACATATTTCTCGCGTTATCTTCTTGAAATCCAAAAAGTTTTTGAAGTTTATTAAAAATCTTCCAGACATCTCCACACTGAATGGGTGCTTCATTGTAAGGACACCACGCTGGGTACAGTCTCTCTCCTTCCTCCTGGACCCTCAAGAAGCTCTCGTAGTTATTTTCGCTCAGATGGTGATCGATCACCATTCTTCCAACAATGTACTGCTTTGCTTCACTAGATACACCTTATATACTCTGTCCACTACTGTGTCCAGTGTTGAAAAGAATAGGACAGCAAACTGAAATCCTTTTAAATAGAACAAAGATGATGTGCACAATAATCCAATTTAGCCGCTCAGTGCTGCAAAAAAAGAAAATAGATATGCTTCGTTTTTGGTGAACACAAAATGAGAAAAATAGAAAATTAAAAAGATGCCTTCAATCAGATTCGAACTGATGATCTCCTCATTACTAGTGAGGTGCCTTACCAACTTGGCCATAAAGGCTACTTCACATCTTTTCCCACTTGTCAAATCTATACTGAATAAGAATATTCTATCCCTTTCCTCCTTTTAGAAATACTTATATTATCTCATCTTGGAGGATGATTCCTCATGGCCGTTGTAACTAATGTTTATCACCTACACATGAAATATGAATACGACGTCAAGATAAATTATTATCAAACTTTTTACTAGTGAGGTGTTAGTAAAGAGAACTTCCAATCGACGATCAAAACTACTATGAAAGCAAGCAAGTTGCCCGTTCCTGGCCTTAAGTATGAAGTTCAGCCTAAGCGCATTCTCAATTCAATTATTCACGTGACTTAGTTTTTTCGGCCACATGAACCTTGGAAAGATGATCAAATAGTCATTCTTGCCACAAAATCGCCAAATTTTTTATTACACAAATTCCCTCGTTTTCCAATCCTTTTTTTTTTTATTTTGCAGTGTGTTTGTTTTTACGATTTATCGCTTCAAAAACATAGCACAAAATTGATTTTTTGGTAAGGTTATAGTCTGCTTGATAGCCTAGCCTCCCAATACTGGTAACCTAAGATCGGATATTAGGGCGAAACTAAGGATTTGTATTCGTACAGGTGTCCTTTTCAGTTTATATTGTTGCTTTTGTTTGTTCCTAAAGTAAACAATATATCCAAAAGAGCCATTCGTGCTTTGATAATCTAAACGCGGTATAGGTATTGACTTTTAAGAATGATGACTTTGCCTAATGAGGAGCCTACGATCTCGCCAGATGATGCTGCTACCGCTGCTGCAGTTGCAGCAGCGAGTACGGCGGCAGCAGTAGCGGCAATGCCACAGTTGAAAGATGATGAGCATTCACTTCATCACCAGTTTGTTCCAGCACCACCGCACCATTTGCTGGAGCAGCATGTGCATCATCACCAACCGAGTCATCTTCAACATCATCATCCGACAGCGCACGATCACGATCATCTTAACTCGCAACTTAATCACCAATTACTGCAACATAGCTTGAATCATCATGCATTGGGGCCCAATGCGCATCATCACTTGGAGATGTTGGCCCAAGCAAATGAGGAAGATTTCCTTGAGCCTGGAAACCGGAAGGTTGCACCGAGATCGAGCGATCTATTTCGCGTTGGGCCTCTGTTTAGTGAAACAAGGCACCACCAAGATATATATTGCAAAAGAAATGACATGGATGTGAATCCGATTTTACATGCGAGAATAGATAGAGGATTCGAGGTTGGTGAGAACGGAACGTGGATAGGCTATAAAAGAAACTACTTTACTCTAGTCGCGTCTTTCTCGTTAGAGAATTTTGACTTTGAAAGGTTCATGCAGAACAAGTTTTATACTTATGAGAAGTCCTCTAAGAATGGCGAATCTGTCGGGGAGAATAAGGTCGAAATTGGCTATTTTGCTATCAGATTGGTTGCTAAATGTTCGGACGAAGATGTGTCAATCAGTTTGATTCAACATACCGCAAAGAGAGATAAAGGGCCTCAATTTCCTCCTCCAATCTATCCAGCAGTGCCTGGTGACTTGCCGGATCATGAAACTGTGAGGGCCTCTTGTAATAAACGGAATGGTAGCAAAATTGAGCATATGAATAAAATATTCTACTTTGATAGAGCTGAATACTATCATAACATGAATTTGGATCCTTTGAAGGATGACTCAGTGTTAAAGAATTATCCAAGTGATTCTATTGCTAGAGTCGCAAGATTCGAAAGAATTCAGTTCACTTCTTCAATTAGGCTAAAATCTACTTCTGTCAACTCAAGGTATTTTACATTGCATGTTGAATTATTGGGTATTATAGAAAATGAAGATTCTCAAATCCAGCCAATTTTGTTGTCTTCTGTTGAGACACCACCTTTAATTATCAGAGGACGCTCACCCTCTAACTACCATAAAGATAGGACTTCAGGATATCGGGGCCATCTTCACTCTCCGCATTGATCATCAGTTTACTTGATTCATTTGTTCCCTGCAAGAAGAAAAGTAGGAGAAGAGAAGATAAAAATCAGCAAATTATTGTATAGTAAAGTACTTCAGACCATTTTGAATGCAATGCACATAGGAGATAATAGTGGCTCCTTGTTACATCTAACTATGGTATGGCTTAAAGGTGTAATGTATTCTATTTATATATTGCTCCGTATTCTGGTTAGGAACTAAAGACGAGGATTATAAGCTAAAAACATTTATAGTTCTACTCTAATGCCCATGTCAAAAGTGTATTTTTGAGCTTTGATATCTGCTTAATGGCTTATAATGTAGAATGTGATTACTAGCAGCGTAAGAAAAGTGCCTGCGGTCATTGGTCGAAGATACCCTCAGCCTTTTGTGACATTTTATCTTTTTTTTTTTTTTTTTTATAAACCTCGAACCCCATATTTCGAACATCAGCTAAATTACTTACACTATACTGGTAAACATTCAGAGACAAACTGCCTGTTTGTAATATCATTAGGCCTTATTTAGCACTTCGCATATTGATTATATCTGCATTTGCTTTTTTCTTCGTTCAGTCGTTAAGAATTTGAGAAAGCACTAGTACTTTAACTTACCGGTTAATGTCTAAAGTAGGTGATTCTGCTATTCTGCTTCTGCAGATTTACAGAAAGGAGCCGCCTGGTGATATTTCTAATAGTACTGATCCGATATTAGGTACCCAGAATATCCATGTCATAAATAAGCAGTCATTGGAGTATATTATAAGATCGGGGATTGCAGGAGGAATAGCTGGTAGCGCTGCTAAAACGTTGGTTGCTCCTTTAGATCGTATCAAGATTCTATTTCAAACTTCAAACCCAGAGTTTCTCAAGTATAGAGGTAAGTTCTCGGGTCTTTTTCTTGCAGGAAAAAGGATTATAGCCACAGATGGCATTTATGGGCTATTTCAAGGTCATTCTGTAACACTTTTAAGAATATTTCCCTACGCTGCCATCAAATTCGTTGCTTATGAACAGATTCGTACGATCTTAATCCCTAATGATAACTACGAAGTTGGTGCACGCCGTTTCACTGCAGGTTCACTTTCAGGGCTCGCTAGCGTTTGTTTTACGTACCCCTTGGACTTGGTTAGAGTAAGATTGGCATTCGAAACCAAATCATTGCATCATGATGCACGCGCAAGTGCTGGATTTCACGATCACAAATATTTCGTTTCACATAGTAGGGGTCGTTTGATGTCCACGATCAGAGAAATTTTTCATGAAGAACCACCTAGAAAGATAAATGATCCTCGATGGTTAACTTATACAAGGGAGAAACTCCCACATTCAATTATATCAATATCAAACTTTTATAGGGGATTTGCACCTACAATTCTTGGTATGATCCCTTATGCCGGTGTGTCCTTTTACACGCATGATTTAATTCATGATATTTTTAGATCCCCATTCTTATCAGATTTTACTGTCTCCGAAGTTTATTTGGGAAGTGAAAACAGATCATTGCCTAGAGTGGTAAAGAAAACAAGTACCACTGAAGAAGTGAACTCTAGGGATGCCAGGGTCCCTCTAAAAGCTTGGGCCCAATTGATAGCGGGAGGATTAGCCGGAATGTGCTCTCAGACTGCCGCTTATCCTTTCGAGGTCGTTAGAAGAAGGATGCAGGTAAGTGGCGCTGTCGGACAAGGACACTATGTCTCGTTTTCTAGCATTGTGAGGCTCATTTTTAAGGAAAGCGGATTTAGAGGTTTTTTTGTAGGTTTGAGTATTGGATACATGAAAGTTATTCCCATGGTGGCATGTTCATTTTACGTTTATGAAAGATCAAAAATTTTACTAGGTATATGAAGATCACGTATTTATTATTTAGGTTGTATATAGGAAGATATACTAGCCATATAAGCATTCTTTGAATATTCGGTTCATTACAATAAAGAGGTATTTAATGATAATATATTGTAATTATAGTATATTATATTCATGAATGTGATCTCAGTGACGCCATAAAAAGCCTGTTATCGTTAGTAATCCGTATAAGCTGCCGTGTGCACTTTGATCGCCAAGGAGTCAGACGTTCCAACAGCTGATTTACCCTTGAAACACATCGGATCATTAATGTGTCCCGGAGAAAAGAAATTTCACAGCAAGTCAATTATTATTGTTTATGTTACTCTTTTCCTGGGAGGAAAACATAGAAAAGAAAGAATGCCATTAATCTAGTTATTTGCTTTTTTCTGAAACCTTTGAATGTTCTCGGGTCTCACTTTTATGTAACTTTTAGAGCCACTGTTGTCGGAGTTTTAATGTATGACGCATAAGTCAGTTAACTAAATATCGTATCTTAATATTGGTAATGACGATCAGTCTACATCAAGAGTATTAATACTGGTTTCCAGTACGTCCAATAAATAGTCCATAGTCATTAAATATTATAGTTTCATTTATTGTTGAATTATCATAAACGGATGGGCTGGACTATATAAGTTTATCCACGAATAAATAATAGGTCATGAGAAGATATAAGTGTCGTTATGAAAATGTCCTCGAAAATTGCAAAAAATAATGTACAACAGAAAGTTCTTTTTCGCAAATGGTAAATCGAATTAAAATCGTCAAAAAACAAAAAATGATGTGAAGAAACGAATGAATAATAAAAAGCAACTAAAAATTGGTAAAGTCAGCAAACTCATATTCGTGTCTCAATGAGAATATATCGAAATTCTTCTCATAGTTGGCTTCAAAGCCGCATGACTGGAAAATGTTCTCACCTTGAAAGTACTTCAATGCTTCGCAGTTATCTTTATCTTCTGAATTTTCTACTTCAGTGCTTTTGGAATCATCAACCAAGAAGTTTATCTGTATTTGCTCGTTAAGTTCTCCGAAGTAGTCTAAGCCAGAATGTGCTTTCACCTTTGGTTCACATGCGAATGAAAGAGATCTTGGTCTAGACTCCGGCTTTACAACCTTAGAAGAAGCAGGTTTGGGAATCTTGTACTGTTTAAATTGGATAGGTTTTTTCTTGGAGCTTTCATCCCACTTTGCCTTTTTCTGGGTATGAGGCAAATTTTTGGTATATGGTAATATGGGTAAACTCTTACTTTTTTTGGGTATCATGCGCTTTGGAGATGTGTGCTCCTCTTCTGGTGAGATATTTAACGAAGCATTTGATTTGGTTTCCTGAGAATGAAATGAGCATTGAAAGGGTATTTGACTGTCACATTGTGAACTATTAGTGAATTCGGAGTATGCATTCTCGTAGGTATTCCTTGGTATTGTGTCTAAGTCCATATTGATTCCAAGCCCTAAGCAAAATGAGCTTTCCACTATGTCGCCGTAACTTGCAGCTGCAGTTTCTGCCTGCTCATCAACGTTGGCCTGCACATAATTTTCTATTGATAATAAGTCAAAGCTTGCAATACTTGAGGTGGGTGAAGAATTTCCTACTGAAGGAGTCAAGCCAAAACCGGCAGCTTCGAACATGGAGGCATCACTGAGTGCTGACAATTGCGATTCTTCGGATGGAGTAGAAGGGTACGAGCTGAATTTTTGCTCGTGTTCATCTTCAGAAGAGGAGGCCAAACTGGGTAATGTCGCGTCCTCCTTGACTGGAGATAAATCCACAAAGACAAAATCCTTTGGCATCCCTGGTTTGTTTTTTGGTCTTTTCAATGGCTGCCTTTTCAAGGGCAACAAGCTCGCTGCTGCAGATATCTTCAAAGAATTCTGCATGCATTCTATGGAACTATCACTCTCGCCCTCAATGACCGAGTTTTTCTCTTTCTTTCCTCCGGTCATTCTCTTAACCCTCCACAACTTCCTTCCATTTGCTGGTGGAATAACTTGGTTCCTAATTTCAGTCAGTATATTACCAGAATTGATTAGCTGTATCATAACTACTTACTTCATTTCCTATGCACTAAAATTTTCTGCTTTGTACAACACAGTAAGGAGAAATAGAATTGAAGAGGAGATCCGTTATTTATAATTGCCTAAGAACATCGGGGAGAATCTTGACTTATTCCACACTGAGCTCCTGGGGCATTATTGTCAAAGTGAAAACATTTCCATGTTCCGTAGAGCCAAAGGACTTCATGCAAGTCTGATCATATGCACTTTTAGCTCTCGATTGAATGCATCGCTAAAATAGAAATGCAACCTGATATTCGTCATTTAAATGCAGGATACCCCAGATTTAACGTACTCAAAGCCGTTCAAAAGCTAAATTTCGATCTGTAACACATTCTATGTCGAATGAGTGCGAAACATGGACATAATAAATGCCTTTTTGAGAAACTTCAGCACTCTAGCCTGATAGAAAGTGTAGACTGACATTCCTAAGTTGACGGTTGATGTGTTTAACTGACATCGGTTTATGCTTTCCTTTCCATAATGCCACTCGGACTTTCTTCTTTAGACTTGTTTATTGGTGCCCATTGCCCGAAAAAGCTAAATTACCAACTCCTCTTTAGCTTAATTAGGGATCATAATCAACGTCAATTACCTTCAGAAGGAAGGAGGAGACAACATTCTTTCCCGTTAAAGGTAATGATCGCTTCATTGGACCTTAATCCTGCGTATATTGCTTCGTATGCGATGAATTAATCTTTTATGTGCCGCACATGCGTTCACTTTGCTCTAATAGGAAAGTGGGAAATATGACAAAGTGAATGTGAAATTCGACATCATTAAGACATGAAAGTTTGTAACTGAGAGCTTCAGTATAATGTGTAAGCCATGGACCACTTGAAGGAGGAGATTGGGAAATTAATCCTGTATGCTACAGTGACGAATGCAATTATTTTTATTATGATTAGATATATTGCCTCTTCAAGACATCATTATTAGACCTAATTAGTACTAATGGAATACATATTGCCTACGCTCGCAAACTTTCAGATCTCACACACTGAGATTCAAGTTGCTAAAGATGCCTTGCTCTAGCATTCTGAGTCGCATCACACTTTATCTATTGGGCCATCATGCACTCTCTCCCTCATTCCCTTTCCAGAGTGGGTAAGATTGTACCGTTACAGTTCTGTGTGATCTATTTTATTCATTAGTAGGTAATTGTTGACATGTTTACAGGTCCGAGTAGAAGTTCAGACATGTGAGTGTCGTCTACTCATCATCACCTGAGGAATTTTTCTTTTTTTGGCTCTCTATCTCTTGCTCCTTTCTCTTATTTTCAGCGAGCTCATGAAGTCGCTTTTTCGCTTCGGGTGTGTAGTCAAGGGTTCGGGAGTCCAACTGGCGGAAGGTAAGACCGACATTTTCTCTCTTTCGTCTCTCAACTTCTTCTTCCGAGTGAGGCGTAAATTTGACGAACTCAAAGTCCTTACCGGCATCTTTCACTACATAGGCGCCTGCGAGGGTTGCCAAGGTTGCCACAACAATTCTATGGGAAATCGGAGGTCCACTCATTAGGTTTTTTTACTGGTTTATCACCTCAAGATTCAACAGTCGAGCATATTCTTGGTTTGTGCACGACATACCTGAATTCGATAAGGATCATCAGGTGTGGTATTTTAATTTCTATTTGAATTCTTGTTTAATGACTAAATGGCTTCCTTAACTAAAAGAATTATCAAAGAAACAGAAAGATTGGTGTCAGATCCAGTTCCAGGCATCAATGCTGTGCCATCAGAGGATAACTTGAGATATTTTGAGGTAACCATAGAGGGCCCCGCCTCATCGCCTTACGCTAACGGCATTTTTAAGCTTGAGTTGTATTTACCCGACGACTACCCTATGTGCGCTCCGAAGGTCAGATTCTTAACTAAGATCTACCATCCTAACATAGATAAACTAGGAAGAATATGTTTGGATGTGTTAAAGGATAACTGGAGTCCCGCCTTGCAGATTAGGACTATACTATTGTCGGTACAGGCGTTATTGGGCGCTCCTAATCCTAACGATCCTTTAGCAAATGATGTAGCTGATGATTGGAAAAGAGATGAAAAGGCGGCCATAGAAATGGCTAAGGAGTGGACACGGAAGTATGCTATTCCTAAGCAGCCATGATATTTATAATCGACCTTTTGCATTTAGAGAAATATCAAAATTTCCACGCTTGGTATTTATATACATATATATGGCTACGTTGCATGAGTTCTACGACATCATATTTCGATATTTCGAAATCACGATTCTCTTACGGTCAGTGCTCTGGTGCTCTCCAGGTAGCTCAACCCAGTTTTCACTCTTCGAATACATGCTTTTCTATGCAGACGAATGCCCTACGTTGGAGTTATCTCCCATCCAATCAGCAACAATTATCAACTTTGTTCCTGCTTTACTCGTATTCTCGGTTTATATCAATATCTAAGGAGCCCTCGACAAAACGCTCGAATTCCGATGCAACTTCACGTATGTTCGGAAATGACGGATAATCTAATACTTGCCCTCTCGACTCCATTTTTTTAGTAGCTAAAATTATTCGCCATCGAAGAGGCTGTAAGATCAATTTCTAGCTTAATTACTGGTATTGAACTTGGTATGGAGGATTTAAAAATATTTCTGGGGGAGATTAAAAAAAAAAAAAAAAAAAAAAAAAATAAGAATTGAAAAGTTTCGAAGCATTGCAAGCAAGGAAGGTGGCAAAAAGCGCTACAGATTTAGTCTTACTACTATTCAGTATCAAAAGAATATCAGGCAGTAGAAACTCACTTCTTTCGTAACCAGCCCTCTCTTGCTTAGAAAAAATCGTAGTCTATGGAATTGTAAAAAGGTACACATCGCACCTCGAAATCTTCTTTTGCAACTACTAGTTTCTTTTTCCCCAATCTCATATGACTAATCAGTATGTCACTTTTTTTTATATAAACTATCTGCAATAATGATTCTCATTTATCAAGTAATTTAACCCTGGCAACAGAAGACATAATTTTGAAAGTTGACAGGTGAGCGTTAAGATTTTCCCATCAAATTCTAGTAAGATCTAAACAGAAAAGAAGAGGAGTTAAAAATAAAAGGTCTTTAAATAAACAAGGCCCTTATACGTACAACCATCTTACAATACTGCATTGTTCAACGTACTAAAATTAAGTATAATAGAGGCAATAAGAAAATACACTAACCGGTGATTATATTAGTTTGTTCCGATTTGCACTCATCCAAATACGGAAACGGCCAACACTAGACTATTCGCCGCGTTCCTTATTTTCGCATTTCCTGGCCTCGCCGGACAATCAACGCGCAAAACGTTCGGGAAGGGTACAATCTATGGATTTCTTTTGTGTGAGGCTTATCTTCATACAGGAAACTTCCATTAAAAAAAATAGTTTCAATAATCTTTTCGGAAAGATTAAGTGTCTATTGGAAAAGTGATAGGATCTGATAAGTGGTAGACTACTTGTTATCGGACGTTACTAATGACAAATAGTGATATGTCAGAGGATATAAACAAGAGTCCTTTCGTAGACCAAAATCCAGAAGTTTCTAATGGTCACCAGTCGGATGGACAGAGAAGAGTTTCCAATGGGACAGGAAGACGAAATGTGCTGGGAGAAGATGATTTCATGTCAGCGAGGCTGCCAAGTAGTTCAATCTTGCAATCGCCAATAGATCTGACTTTCAATAGCTTGGATGGGGCCGCAGAACATTCTGATTCAGAGGACCGTTTCAGTGCCATGCCCACACCCAACTTGAATGTGTCCTCACCTTCTGCGTTGAAGTTCAAGCTTCCGAGTTATCCAGATGCTCTCTCGACGCCACCTACGACGTCTACATCATCGATGTCTTACAGCAAGAATAACCAAAATAAAGTAGGATCGCCGTTCGACGACTCAAACATAATTTATGAGGATAGAGAGTTTGAGAGTGCAAACTCGCCTTTCGCAGATAGGAACAAGCTAGCATTCGATGATGATGATGAGTACTATTCCTACTCACAAGAGGTCGATCCGCATGAGGAAAAGGCCACGAAGAGACATAGATGGGGTACCACCCGAAATAAAAAGGGTGTGCCTCGAAAAGAGGCTGTAAATAGATCAAAAACTTTAAAGGCACTCCTTAATCCAAATGGAAGCATAATGAGGTCAATGTCGAGAAGACATGGGAAACAAAAAACCAAGAAGCATTCCAGTCTGGAGAATAGTGAAGAGGAAAGCGATGATGACGAAGTGAAAGATCCTAGAGATCACAAGGAAGAGAAGCGATCTGTAGTTTTCAATAAAGAGCTCCCAGAAGAGTTTCTAGATCCAGAGACTGGCAAGTCTTTAGTAATGTACCCAAGAAACAAGATCAGGACAACTAAATATACTCCAATTTCTTTCTTGCCGAAGAACATATTCAATCAATTTATTCACAACATAGCAAATATTTATTTTTTGGCTTTAATCATTCTTGGTGCTTTCGACATTTTTGGGGTTCCAAATCCTGCGCTTTCTGCAGTGCCTTTAATTGTTATTGTTTTAATAACAGCATGTAAGGATGCAGTCGAAGACTCGAGGCGTACAATCTCAGATCTTGAGGTTAATAATCAAACTGCATACATTTTAGACAAAAATCATTCCAATCATGATTCGGATTACGTATATGTTAACCACAATGTGGATGACGATAAGATCTCACTTTGGAGGAAGTTTAAAAAGGCTAATTCAAATTTAATGTTTACTTTCATTGAGTTTTGCAGAAGTAGATTGACAAAGTCAGGGAGACAAAAAAGGGCTCGTGAACGGGCTCAAGAAGAAAGTACGGATATTGAGAATGCGCGTAAAAGTTTTGACAGTGATTACGCTACTTCTAGAAGAAACTCTTTTCGTATGAGTTCTTTAGATGGAGGGAACATAAGACGATCATTTCAAAGAGCGCGTGCTTCTTTAGGTAGCCATAAACGTGGATCCGATAAAGTCTTAAAGTTTCATAAAAGATACTGGAAAGATGTTAAAGTTGGCGATGTCATAAGAATTTACAATAATGACGAGATTCCAGCAGATGTTGTGATTTTGAGTACCAGCGATGAAGATAATGCTTGTTATGTTGAAACCAAGAACCTTGATGGTGAGACTAATTTAAAAGTAAGACATGCTCTCAAATTTTCAAGCCATAATAAAATTAACAGAGCAGATGATCTCCTTGACAAATCCTTCCAAATCAATAGTGAGGGACCCCATTCAAATTTGTATACTTACAACGCGAATATAGAATATTATGATGAGACTACCGGAGAACTCAGCAAAGAGGCTATAACAATTAACAATTTACTATTGAGAGGATACTCCTTGCGAAACACTAAATGGGTCATAGCAATCGTCGTATTCACAGGACCTGATACCAAGATCATGTTAAACGCTGGCGTAACGCCTACGAAACAATCGAAAATGTCACGCGACTTAAATTATTATGTTTTATTAAATTTCATTCTTTTGTTCATAATATGTTTCGTCTCAGGTTTGGTGAGCGGAATATGGTACACTAAAGATCATATGTCACGAAGTTATTTTGAATTTGGTACAGTTGCTGGTTCTCCAGCAAAAAATGGTCTTGTTAATTTTTTCGTCGCAGTCATTATTTACTCGTCATTGGTGCCTATTTCTTTGTATATTACTATTGAGATCATAAAGACGGCTCAGGCCTTCTTCATTTTTTCTGATATCGGGATGTACTATGAAAGACTAGATTATCCATGTACCCCAAAGTCTTGGAGTGTATCTGATGACTTAGGACAAATTGAGTATGTTTTCAGTGATAAAACAGGTACATTGACCCAAAATCTGATGGAGTTCAAAAAATGTACCATTAATGGCATACCATATGGGAGAGCTTATACAGAAGCATTAGCTGGTCTCCGAAAGAGGCAGGGTGTAGATGTGGAAACTGAGGCAGCGCGTGAACGAAAAATCATAACCGAAGAAAGATATCAAATGATAGAGAACCTCAGGGCACTTCATAAAAATGAGCCCCTCTACGAGAATGATTTGACGTTCGTTTCGAATGATTTTGTGGAAGATCTCAAGGGAAGGAATGGAGAGGAACAGAAAGCTTGCAACGAACATTTCATGTTAGCATTAGCCTTATGTCATTCCGTGTTGACTGAGGAAGATACAAAGGATCCAAAAAGAATACTTTATAAAGCACAGTCGCCTGATGAGGCTGCTTTAGTAGAGACTGCTAGATCTATTGGATTTGAATTCAAGGGGAATACCAAGACTGGCGTCTTGATTGATGTGATGGGAAGTGTGAAGGAGTTTCAAGTCTTGAATGTCTTAGAATTCAACTCTACGAGAAAAAGAATGAGTGCTATAGTCAAAGTGAGTGGCAACAATCCATCTGAGGAGCCAAAAGCGCTATTGATCTGTAAGGGTGCAGATTCTGTGATTTACAGTAGACTTTCTAAAACAGAAAATGATCCTGAAGTGATTGCATCAACAGCTCAGCACTTAGAGCAATTCGCGCAGGAGGGGTTGAGAACACTCTGTATCGCTCAGCGAGAATTGTCGTGGGCGCAGTATTCAGCGTGGAATAACAAGCATAGAGAGGCATCTGCAGCTTTGGATAAGCGTGAAGAAAAGATGGAAGAAGTTGCAGATTCTATCGAAAGAGAATTAGTTCTACTCGGAGGAACAGCCATTGAGGATAGACTCCAGGATGGAGTTCCTGATGCGATTTCTATCTTAATACAAGCTGGAATAAAATTATGGGTGTTAACTGGTGACAAGGTTGAAACAGCAATTAACATTGGTTTTTCGTGTAACTTATTAAGTAATGAAATGGAATTGCTAGTGCTTCGACCATCTTTAACTGAAGAGGATCGTTCAAAAACTGGTATATATGATGCTGATTTGGACGAAGAACAAGTCGTTGATCGTTTGGTGTCTCATTACTTAAAACATTATTTCAATATGGTAGGATCCCTTGAGGAAAAAGAGGCAGCTATTGGTGATCACAGTCCCCCAAGTGATGCATTTGCTATCGTGATTGATGGAGATGCATTGAAACTCGTTTTGATCAATAACGACATCAAGCGTAAGTTTTTGTTACTTTGTAAACAATGTAAAGCTGTGTTATGTTGTCGAGTTTCGCCCGCTCAAAAAGCAGGTGTTGTGAAACTTGTTAAAGAGACCCTAGAGGTAATGACGTTAGCAATTGGAGATGGATCTAATGACGTTGCCATGATTCAGGCTGCGGATGTGGGAATTGGAATAGTTGGTGAAGAAGGAAGGCAAGCTGCTATGTCTTCAGATTATGCTGTCGGTCAATTTAGGTATTTGAGTAGGTTATTGTTGACACATGGAAGATGGTCCTATAAGCGTTTTAGTGAAATGATACCAAGTTTCTTTTACAAGAATGTCATCTTTTCGATCGCTTTATTCTGGTACGGTATCTATAATGATTTTGATGGATCATACTTGTTCGAATTTACTTATTTGATGTTTTACAACTTGGCGTTCACTTCCTTGCCTATTATTTTTCTTGGGATTTTAGACCAGGACGTTCCTGCCAATGTCTCACTTCTTGTTCCTCAATTGTATAGAAGTGGAATTTTAGGGACCGAGTGGACTCAAACCAAGTTTTGGTGGTATATGGCTGATGCCATTTATCAGTCAATCATTTCATTTTTCTTCCCATATTTGATGTACTATAAGGGTTTTCAAAGCGAAAGTGGTCTACCTCTCGATCATAGATTTTGGATGGGAGTGATTGTTACCGTCATTTCATGTACTGCCTGCAACCTCTACATTCTCTTGCATCAGTACAGGTGGGACTGGTGGTCTGTCATGTGGGTAGCGATTTCCATTCTTTTCGTTTACACTTGGACCGGTATTTGGACTTCGTCACTTGCAAGTAGAGAGTTCTACAAAGCGGCGGCTGAAGTTTTTGGTGCCACGGCATTCTGGGCATGTTCTTTCATTGGAATTCTTGTCTGTTTGCTTCCACGCTTCTTTTATGATTGTATTCAAAAACTTTATTATCCAACCGATACCGATATCATTCGTGAGTGTGTCCACAGAGGTGATTTCTCAGTCTACCCCGATAACTACGACCCTACAGACCCTAATAAGGTGAAGGTCAGCCAATATACAAATGAATATGTTGCTCGCATTAGCATGAGCGGTTTGAGGTCTCCAGACCCTGTTAAGAATTCGAATGGAAGTCTCAGTGATTTGGAACAAAATCATACACTGTTAGATTATGCTCAGAGCTCTGCCGTAGCCGGTGGACAGACAGATTATAGACAGCGTCATCTTATCGGCAGTCCCGACATCACAGGAGAGCCCAAAGTGAAAGACTTCAAGTCGATGGTTCATAGAGCCACCCACGCTTCTCGTGAGTCTAACAAACGTTCCTTCATGGACATTTTTAGAAGCAAGAAGCATAAGTCTCCCTACAACAACTCTTCTTTATACAATGCATATGCCGGTACAGATACTTCTGTCAACACCGAGGAAATACCAATGGAAGACTTCAATCGCGATCTGAGACGCTTGTCGATGCTCTCCCAGCGCACAAGGCGTTCGGAAACCTATCCTCAGCGTATCGTGAGATCATCTTTAGATTTGCCAGAGTTAACTACAATGAATACTTTGCATTCTTCTGCTAGCGTGAATGAACGATAGTTCGTCGAAACGAACCACCGTGCATCATGCTTCGCGAAGTCTTTCTAACATAATTATGTATCCGAATAAATGAATTACTTTTTACTGATACCGACTATCTCACATGTCGCATGTTGACACTCCGATTTAAGGTTTCTTTTTTTATACTGCATACAATCTGTTTGTTTCTTTTTTGCATCCTGTATTCTCTCGGGAACGCTCGGTAGTTCTCCTGTTTCTCGTGAGCCTGTCTACTCTTATCTTAAAAGCCAATGCTGCCGCATGGTCAGTGCTGTTTCGCAGCACTCCAGCTCTCTATTCTCTGCTAGAAGCGCCATTCAGCGCAAACAACACAGCAGACACCCGGCACGCCAATTGAAATACCTTGTCTACAAGTCGTGTCTGCCCGGCGTGTCTGTTCTGGTGTATCCGCTCCAAGCTCCTATGTCGCACTATCGCCGATGCTGCACTCCAATCGCGCCAATTGTCGCGTCTATTCTATATCCATGGATGTCTCTCCAGCATCCTAGTTCGCCCTGTGCTTCTTCTGAATCGCCTCTAGCATGCTCTCCCTCTTCTCCAGTCCCTTCCAACACCCGCCTCTTCTTCGTCTTGTCTTCCCTTCTCCTCAAAAGGGTTAACAGCAGCCACGGTTACCCTGACAATGCGACTGCTAAATATTCCGCACCGACATTATTAGTTTCGTACCTGGCCAATCATATTTTGTGTTTCCCGCACTCAGACTTTTTATGTGCCCGATTCAGCCCGTTTTTTTTTTTTCTCTCAACGATCGCTCAGAAAAATTTTGTCGAGTGGGAGATATATAAAACGGGAGTATTCCAGTGTGAAATTTCCGAGAAGGTTTTTTTTTTTCTTCAACTATTAGTAGTAGAATTTGTTATTACTTTCTGTAAAGTTAATAATTAAAGACACATATTCATAGAACTCAACAAGATGTCAGATTCTTCTTTTTTCATTGACTTCATGATGGGAGGTGTTTCCGCCGCCATCTCTAAGACTGCTGCCGCTCCAATTGAGAGAGTCAAGTTGTTGATCCAAAATCAAGATGAAATGATCAAACAAGGTCGTTTGTCTAGAAAGTACGACGGTATTGCTGAATGTTTCAGAAGAACCGCTGCTGAGGAAGGTATCACTTCATTCTGGAGAGGTAACACTGCCAATGTTATCAGATACTTCCCAACCCAAGCTTTGAACTTCGCTTTCAAGGATAAGTTCAAGGCTATGTTCGGTTTCAAGAAGGAAGAGGGTTACTGGAAATGGTTCGGAGGTAACTTGGCCTCTGGTGGTATGGCTGGTGCCACTTCTTTGTTGTTTGTTTACTCTTTGGATTACGCCAGAACCAGATTGGCTAACGATGCTAAGTCTTCCAAGGGTGACGGTAAGAGAGAGTTCAACGGTTTGATTGACGTCTACAGAAAGACTTTGGCCTCCGATGGTATTGCTGGTTTGTACAGAGGTTTCCTTCCTTCCGTTGCTGGTATCATTGTCTACAGAGGTTTGTACTTCGGTTTGTATGATTCCTTGAAGCCAGTTGTCTTGATTGGACCATTGGAAGGTTCTTTCTTGGCTTCCTTCTTGTTGGGTTGGGTTGTTACCACCGGTGCCTCCACTGCTTCTTACCCATTGGACTCCATTAGAAGAAGAATGATGATGACTTCTGGTCAAGCTGTTAAGTACAAGGGTGCTTTCGACTGTTTCACAAAGGTTGTTGCTGCTGAAGGTGTCTCTTCCTTGTTCAAGGGTTGTGGTGCTAACATCTTGAGAGGTGTTGCTTCCGCTTTGGTCATCTCCTTGTACGATCAATTGCAAGTTATCATGTTCGGTAAGAAGTTCAAATAAGCTAATTAATACTGTGTTGTTGTATCATTTTAATGTATATATTTATTAATTAGTGGTTAGTTTCAGTACTATTTATTCACATCAAAAATTTTCCAATCTTTCCTCTACACTTTTTGAAAAATCGAACATACATTATACTAAATATTGCGAAGATACAAGGGAGGAATTTTGTATTGACTACGCTACTTTATCTCAGTACTAGAATAGCCGACCACCCAACACAACTACTCTGTCGCATTGCATATCATCATATCTATTTATAAAGCAAAGTCGTCAATATCCCCCAAAAATTCTCCCTTATCTCCTCTTTCTTTCGCTTTGGAATAGTTCAAATACAAAAGTTTGTTACCGTCCTGCAAATCATACACAATCCGGTCATTTTTCTCATAACCTTTCTTGATCGAGCACACAGAAAGTTCAGAAAAATCTTCTTCACTCTGAGTGAAAAGCGTAGCAGAAAAGCTACCTGGCTTGAAGATACTCAAAACCCTTTGAAGAAGCTCATCGATAGTTAATTTCAGTCCTCCTTTTTCGAATAGATAATTTGTCTCGAAAGAAGCATAGGACCATTCGGACTCAGGAGTGATATGAAGGGTGTAATAATAAGGACCTGTCTCGGTTGAGATGGAATTAGAAGAGAAACCACAAGGATAGAAGGAAAAAGCGTCGTGCATAAACTTTAGCTCTTTTTGCTTTTTCATTCTAAAAGGTCCCCTCTCTAAATCCGTCTCATCAAGCTCCATATCAGATAGCGAAGGCGAAGGTAAATGAGATCTGGTTTCACGAGGTTCAAACAATGAATCTAAAAGAGACTCCTTCATAGTTTTTCTACCCAAATCATGTCCTAAGTCATGATTCTCGCCATCATCTCCACCTTCTATGAATGAAGAGCTCCCAGGGACTCTGTCAGTGTAAAACTTCTTCATACTATCTTGATCTAATTCTGTCATCAAGATCTCAAAAGTTCGCCCATTAGTAAAACCCTTTGAACTGCCCATCTTGGAACCCGCCAAATACAAGTACCAATGGTCATCACTTAAGCAGTTACCCACAATATAGGATTTTCCATTTCTAAAAAAGGAGTTCAAATGGCTCAACTCATTCTTCCAGTCCGTATGAACATGCTTCTGTTTTTCTGGAAACATGAAAGATCTGCGAGAATAGAAGACGCGGGAGGCCTCATATCCCTGAAAGTTAAGAGAAAGATACTTCCTTGCCGTAGTAAACAACTGCTCAATACACGCCAATGTTGTCGTTGTACCGCAAGTCTTGAGAATCAATTTATGAGGGAAAACGAAAAAAGAAGATTCTGATAAAAGATATGCGTCCATGAAGTCGGATGACTTGACTGAAAGAATCTTGCAATGTACCAAATCCAAAATCTTAATCCATTCCTTCATTGGAATACCACGGAGCCCTTCTTTAGGCCCCTGGACTTCGTTCTCCGACTCAAAAAACCATACCTCTAAGAGTTTCTCAGGTCCCTCAAAAGCATTACTAGAGTCTAAATTCGCAGAAAGTTCGTGATCAACGTAAGTTTCAATAGAAGCAGGAGCGACCATCTGATTTAATCAAAAATTCGCTTTATTCCTCTGTTCTTAATCTGAAAGGCTCAAGCAATTGACTTCAGCGCTGTCTGTAAATAGGTGGGTTGGAACTTACTCTTAAAAAGAATAATAACAATTGAAACGAGCAGAGAAGTAGCAAGAAACGTTTCAACGGTGTAGATATTTTTCACTGGCGGAAGGGGGAGGTCAACAACCAAGTGAAAATCCTAATTAATTACTTTCTTTGATATATTCTTCCTTGTTTGAGTCAAAAAAGAGTGTAACCTGAAATGGTTGTAAGCGGGTGCTATCCAGGTTCTATATTATTAATGTAAAAATTATCTCGTCGGGATGCTTTCTTTGGCATAAACTCTTGAAAATATTAATCGCAAGCTATGCTCTTATAAATGATAGTTAGATATTACCAGTTCGCTCTTTGCTATCTAACTATTAGCGTATGAAAATCTTTCAAGCTTGGCTTTGGTCTAACTTCAAAGATTCAATTCTTCTAAAAACTTTTTTGAGTGCTAAAACTTCTTTTAGTTTCACTTCTTAATTCCAATTCTCTGGTTTTGAAAAGCTGAAATCTGTGATTACCTATTTGTATGATTCAATTGCTAGCGCCCTCAAATTTTTTTCATGACAAGAATTTTTACTTTTGTGTAATACATTTTCTAAGTTTTAACATCATAAACAAAATAAATACTTATACACTGGAAACTATTTCGCTAGCATGCTTCAATACCTCAATCATTTTCACGCATTCCTTCCTCTTTTGAACAGTCATTTCGTTCTCCTTAACTAAGTCACCTAACTCGGGGGAGTTGTATAATTTCTCCAATAAATGCCTCTGTATATCCTCTTTTGACTTTACGATAAGCTTCAACATAATAGCTTTTGGCACGATATCTGCGACGCTTCTCTTGACAATATTATAGTAAGAAGATATCAAGAGCTTAATCACTTCCGTTTCCATGGTTTCCCTTTCGGACATTGCGCCCGTCGCTCTTAATACAGGAGGTGGGGCTTCCATTGCCTGTAATCTCTTTTTATTCTTTGATGAAAAGAATCCTCCAAAGAATCCATTAGTGCCATCTTCCTTTGGTGTTGGTTGTTGCTGAACTTGCTGATTAGGTATGGCTTTTCCTGTCTTGGGATCAAACGCCTGAGCGGGTTTTGGGTGGAATTTCTCTTCTACAATTGCCATAGCTTGAGAACCTTTAAGAAGATCAGGGTGCGCAGTGTTAACATACGTCTCCTCTGATTTGATAATGTCGGTGACAAAAGTGCTTGTAGGGGACAATTCATCTCTCAAGAATTGTATAAAATACTGTGATAACTGCTCCTTCAATGCTGGGTAGCGAGAATAATGAGGCTGCGAAATAATCTGGGATAAAATTCTAACCAATTCATCGAAAATCAAATTAATACAACGTGATGCTGGCTCCTCCATTCTATGGATTTGTTGCTTAACCAAAACCTCAAATGCTTGAGTTCCCACAAATAATGAAGGTGCGGATCCTGAAGTATTATGCATTATGGTCCTGATGTCACCATCTTTGATTTGGTCGAAAGGATCAAGCGCATTGATACCATTCTTGAAAATCTCATGAAACACGAATGAGATACGCGCACCACCGGTCAATTCCTGAGAAGTCAATTCTTTTGCTTCACCATCTAATATACCATTGTAATCCTTGGTGAAATTTGTAATCATATTAAGTGCTATAGATGTAGGTGATTCAGCCATTTCCGGTCCCAATAACGATAATTCGTTTTCATATTTCTTTAACGAATGCTCGATTCTCATTTTAATATCAGGTAAGGTACTCTTGATGTGATGCAACAAAATTGTATTCAATTTCTTTGCCAAGTATGGGGTACCACAATAATGCGCTTTCGCCTTGTAAGCTGGATGATTCTCGAAAAATCTTCTCTCGTCTTCTAACGCCGCTCTGATGGTTTTATGAGCTTCAATATCTCTTTGGCCTCTATTTATTACAGGGACGTAACCAAATCTTAAAGGAATAACCCTACTTGCCAAGATATCAATAACATCAGTACCTTCATCCATGAGATCAATCTTAGTTAAAACTCCGATCGTTCTAGAACCTTCGGGATCCACTTCCCTCGCCAACTTCAAGCCATCAGAGTTTGCCAAATCTGTATTCGCCGCGTTTACTGACAATATGATTGCATTTGGCTTAGAGATGAACTTCATAATCATCTCCTTGATTTGCCTCTCGATATCCTTTGGCTGGTCACCAACAGGAACCTTGGTTAAACCTGGAAGGTCAACCAAAGTTAATGTTAAAACATGAGGAGAGTATATTCTAAGATTAATTGGCACAGGGGATATACCGAGGTTTTTACCCGTCTTAGCCTCCGTCTCCCTGACAATCTCATCCCTAATTTCTTCGAAATTATAAAACCGTTTGCCTGGTAAATGCAAGAACTCACCCCATTCATCTGCATTGTTTTCGGACGCCTCTCCCTTATCGTTGGTGGTATGAATGTCTAATAAGTCATCTTTCTTCGCCTTCTTAGCAGGGCGCTTATTAATCAACTGCAACACCAAAGGCCTTCTAGTAACTATACCCGTTCCTCGAGGCAAAAAGTCTCTTCCGACTATATTCTCTAACACTGATGATTTTCCGCTAGACTGTGAACCAACAACCGTTATCTGCGGCAAATCTATAGGTGATGACGATCCTCCTCCTAAAGGCGCTAACGCATCTTGTAATTTATTAATCGTAGCAATCAACGTTTCATCCATTGCCATCTTTGATGTTCTTATAGTTCTATCTGTAAACTGTTTACTTTGAAGAAATACTAAGTATTTATATATTACGTTCTGAACACTTGAGGTGTCTATAAACGATATGGGTTTCGCACTACCTATTATTGATCTCTCAACTAGTGGTATTGCAAAATCTCTCTATATAACTGTTGCTAGCAGTATAGCTAAACCCTTCTATATAAACTGGTCCTTCCTTGGGCCCTACTTGGTGCTCAATGCTCCCGGTATCCATATTTTCACTAGGTTTTAGGCTCGTAAATTCTTCTGAAAAATTTTCCGCTAATATCGGGTCGGTGATGGTAGGAACTATGGGCGGCACACATGTACTGCTTTGGATCTCGAGCTGAGACCAGTCAATCTTACGAAAGAATCGATGCTGCTTGAAAAGATTCCATTGCTCATCAACCTGGAATCTTTTGGATGGGTTCTTATTCAATAACTTGTTAAGAAGATCCTTCGCATCAAGTGAAAAATAGAAAGGATATTTGATTTTATTCTTTATTATGCGATCCATTATAAGTCGATGATTGTTGCCAGTAAAAGGAGGCTTCCCTGACATCATGTCATAAATCACACAACCGAGAGACCACCAGTCAACAGCATAATCGTAAGTGTCACCTTTCAAAATCTCTGGCGCCATGTATTCAGGAGTTCCAATTATCGAGGTGCATTCTTTGTTAGACGAAGTATCCAAGCTCTTTGATAGCCCAAAGTCAGTAAGTACCAAATGACCATCACTGTCGAGTAGACAGTTCTCCGGCTTTAAATCTCTATATATTACTCCTAGCAGGTGCAAGTGATGCAAAGCCAATGCCATTTCAGCTGCATAGAATGCGGTATCGCTTTCTTTTAATACATTGCCTAAAGGGTTGTTATTACAAAGATGTCGAAAAAGCTCACCTCCGGGTACATATTGTAAAAATAAGTAGAATTTGTCCGAGTCCTGCAAAGCATAGAATAATTTAACAATATTAGGATGATGAGTTATATTTGATAAGATCTGCCTTTCGGATAATGTTCTTTCTATATGTTTGTCGTGGGTGTCCTTTCTTTCATCTATAATGTTGATAACAGGTTTCTTCAATTGCTTTTGCGCAAAAAGCTTTTTAGTGACTCGATCTTGAACTAAATTGACTTTTCCATATGCACCTTTTCCTAAGACTTTGATCGGAACAAAGTCGCTTATTCTTTTCTTGTTTCGGTGAACGCAGTACTCATTTTCGTTTCTTGTATTATCGTAGTCGCTTGGAATAAATAAATCCGTAGAAGCAACAGACGTAGATATTTTTACCGACATTCTGCTGTATACGGAAGATCGTCTACGAAATTTACTCTTTAAATTCAAACCATCCTTTAAGTGACAGTCGTCTCCGTTTATTTCTCTACCCTCAAACTCTTCAACTGCTGTGTCTTCTTTTACCGGTAGCTGTCCGAATTCATCAGCAAGCTCTTCTTCGTCAAATATGAATACATCTGCCATTTTACCTGCTTATATCAACTCCATGCCATGGTGGATGGTCTTGATTTTTAGCTGTGATATTTTTCATTCCTTCATATTATCGCTGGATCTTGAAATTATATAACTAAGTAACGTAAATAAATGGTCTTATTGTTGAACTCTAAAGACCAAAGAAATTCCAAGCTACATCTTCAGTTAGGTATCAATCGATAACATAGACATTGATATGTAAATGGCTATCATACTTTTTGAGGACAGCCTCAGTCTCTTCCCAAGGAACTGCAAAAAGTCCTGCATTGATTTTAGGCATGTTGACGACAATCTTACCGTTTTCTTCTTCAAACTCTGAAGTATCAGTTTCTTCAAATTGTTTAAGTAAATCTTGCATCGCCAAATCTGTATAGTGCACAATTTCTGGAGGTGACAACTTTTTCATTCCAGCGAAGTCGCTTGTAAATAGACACGCAACGTAAGGTAATGCTGCATTAATATCTGAGTTTCCGGGATCAGATGCTTGTGTAGGAATCAATTGGGTTGTTCCCAAGAGTTTCGAATGGAACTTGTGGCAATAATCTTTATGAATTTCAAATGCAGATGGATACTTCTTATAAAATACCCTTGCAACTCCGGCACCCCAGCTTCCACGACAATTGCATGCATGGGCAAAAATAGTCTTCTTAGTTGTCAATGAAGCTCTATGCGAGAAAAGATCTCCCTTAATGTAGTTAATCATTGTTTCCCTACGATTGCTTTAAGCGAAGAGGATTAAGCCTGCGGTTTCGCAGGACTATTTATGGATGCGACAATTTATTCTCTATTTACAGTGAATGCAATTTTAAAGGTATATCAAGCTTCGATCTCCTGCTGACCTATATTGAATCCCGTTGATGCTATAACCTCCTTCTGTAGCGCATCCAAATACATTATTATACATATGAAAGTCACCTGGAATTGTAGATGGATATGTCGTATCTGGCGAAGAACACTCAAATACCATCACATTATTCCAACTTTTCTTGTCATTTTGAGAGTCATGATTGCAGCTCTCTGGATCAAGCATGAAAAACTCAATCCTATCACCTTTTCGAGGATGCGCCTCGGGGGAAATAGCTAGTATATTCGCTTTGGCGCCCCATTCACCGCCCCCTGCTACAACCCTGTGTCTCTCCACCTTACCTGTTTCCTTTTTGATAAGCTTAACGTATACTTCGGCCTCTTTGTTGATTCGACTCATGAGCTTTTCATTCTCTTGTAAAAATCTAGACGCTGGCTCATCGTTGATTTGCTTCAACAAGTTACCAGCAGAGCTTGTTATAATCAATTCTTCTTCTCCTGATTCATGCAAGGGTATCCATTTATCTTGGTGCTCTACCGTTTTCAAGCGCATTTCATCTATAGGTAAGCTTATTGCAAGCTCTCTCAATGTTTGCCCCGAGTCTGCATGAGCTATTGAAGAGTCCTGTAAGAAAAACATAGTGACCGGCGTCAGAGTTGTGAAAATAGTGTTTGCTAGCTTTAGGTTGACACTCAAGTTAGGACAGAAGTTAACTTGAAGGCTACTATCCACCATCTTCCAGTTTTTATCTATTTTCACTGCGTGAACACCATCACTTTCCCTGGGAGGATTCTCTTCCTCTTTCAACAATTCTGAATGGTCGATACTTATGAGATTCTTCAACCATAATTCCGAAATACCCAAGGGAGCACCGTTTGGCACCATCCTATCCACTCCGGCCACAACCACCTGAATATCCTTTTCCTGATTCAATATGAGGGCCTGATCAATCACCTGAGGAAGTAGCAGCGGTGTGGAGAGTAGCATAACAGACTTCGCAGCAAAGTCATTGGGACAAGCAATTTTGTAGCTAGAGGGATTGAGCTTAACGCTCATTCGAAATCCTCTAGTAAAATAGGCAAATTTTGAAAAATTTCGACTAAGATTCATTACTGTGCAAATCTAATCTATATCATGTATACTGATTTTTTTTCAATAATTTTTGTTAATCTGCGAAAAATAGTGAAATCCATTTCATGCATTTTCTCTATACGCTATTTACCTCTTCTATTTTTCTCTTTTTTGGGAGCTCCATATGACCGTCTTCTTTTAATGTATCCTCAGCGCCTGCCTTTTCTTTGACGTCGTCTTGAAGCTGAAGTTTTTCCTTCTCGAGCTTGATCAAAGGATCCAATTTATTGGATAACTTCTCGAATTCATTAATTAGTTCAACTTTAGCACCTTGATCAAAAACAGTTTTTAATACAGGTCCCCATATCCTTTCATCACGATCAATAAAGTCACTCAATCTGAATACATTCTTGTTTAATTCCCAATCAGACTGTTTAGTTCGAATTAATTCTACCATATAAGCCGAAGAATCCAATGCTCGCCCTATGTCACTCACTAAGCTTCTTATATACGTCCCTGATGATACGCTTGCCGTGAAATGGATCATCGGCAATTTTTCAGGTAGAGTCTCTCCTTCAGGGAGGTACTTTAACTCGCCTGCCGTCTTCGAACTGGCGTCAACGTCATCCCTTCTTAAATATTGTTCTGAAAAATACAAAGGATGGTCATTAAGAGTAGGGTTATTAATCAATCTATGATCTAAGGGCTCCCCATTTTCATCTAGCTTCGGTTCGAGCTTTCTGAATTCATGCTCAGTAGACAAACAATCTTCGTTTGAGACTTGGATGTCAAATATCTTGACATTTCTTGTTTTTATTTCTTTTGGCAATGGAATCCCTTCCCTTGCGTAGTCGTAGAGCGGCTTACCGTTCATTTTCAAAGCTGAAAAGATTGGAGGTGTTTGCTTCAAGTCTCCGATAAACTTTTCGGCAGCCTGTGCTACCATATCTTTAGATATATGATTTATCTGGTTCTGTGTCAAAATTTCTCCTTCAGAGTCACCAGTTGTTGTCGAGATACCTAATAAGGCTTTGGTTTCGTAGGTTTTGTTGCATTCTCCCAAATAGTACAGCAACTTTTTGGTACCTGTACCTACTCCCACTACAAGCACACCTCTAGCCAAAGGATCTAAAGTGCCTCCATGTCCAATCTTGACCTTAAGATTTCTGACCTTTTTGCTGATTCTTTCTTTGCTCCATTTTTTATCTGTAGATAATGAAGCTGCAGCTTTTGATCTTGCTTCGTTAAGATCCCTTTCAAAGACAGTAGATTTAGTGAAAATATCTTGAAGCTCACTTAAGAACTTCGATGAGGTGACGCCAGAAGGCTTTTCAATTGCAAATATCCCATTCATGCCCCTTGGCAAGTATTTAAACATGTATCTTTATGTTTTACCAACAGAGTTCACACGTGCAAAAAGCGAGATGAGCTGAAAGCTACAAAAAAGTACCTTGACTATATAATGCTAATACTATGTGTCATGCTGTCCCGATTATTGTGCCAATGTTGGCTTTACAATTTGAATATCCAACTATAATGTTAGTAAGGATTTACTAAGTCTTCACAAAATATACTTACTGAAATGTAGCCAGTCCTCTTGGGCGAAAGAAATCGAATGCTTCTATCTCTACGTATTAAATCCTGATTAACATCCATGAGGTATTTTTCTAACTCGCTTAGCTTTCGAGCAGTAAAACTTGAGTAAAATAATCCGTGAATTATTCGGTCGTATAAGTTTGCAGTGGCAAGATCCAAGAAAGACTCAAGAAAGTTCCAAACGCCATAAGGATCAAAAGCACAAAATAAATATTCATTGACCTTCGTTACAATCTTTTTATATTCACTCTCACTGAGTTCTGTCTGTATTTCGGGGGGCCTCGAGGTTACTCCAAATATATTTGAATCATAGATGCCTACTGCCTGAAAATCTGAATCTTTCCCAAGCGCAGCAGGCTCCGTCCCCGGATAATATAAAGAGAATTGAGGAATTATGTCTGATAAAAATACAGTATGATATATCCTCGGTATTCGAACTACTCTTGTAGTACTATAATCTCTTGAGCTGATTGGCACATGGTTATTTGGAAAATGCGTTATCACTATTGATACGCTCTCTTGATCCTTTAGCTTCTGAATCGGTTTGTAATCGTCAACCAAG
Source organism: Schwanniomyces etchellsii (assembly GCA_031081805.1). NCBI lineage: Eukaryota > Fungi > Ascomycota > Pichiomycetes > Serinales > Debaryomycetaceae > Schwanniomyces > Schwanniomyces etchellsii. Next base: position 458,760 of record JARYSY010000004.1, on the reverse strand, counting down.
AATTCATTATAATCGAAAAAACTTAGTGCTTCCCCCTGGTATTCAAGGTCTTCTTCTGCCGTCTGTTTTGAATATTCACTATCTCGATTAATCATGAAGCCATATCAAAGATTAGAATTTTATGAACAGCAGAGTAAATACATCTATATAAGCAAGACCAATTGTTAGACCAAAAAAAAAAAAAAAAAAAAAAAAAATGATTTCGCCCAGGATCGAACTGGGGACGTTCTGCGTGTTAAGCAGATGCCATAACCAACTAGACCACGAAACCATCTTCAAAAAAAATTGGGCGCTGAATATATATATTCAATATAACGTGAAGAATTAAAAATTTTTTTCTTTTCACAGAAGCTAAGGTTCAGCACATCATTTAATATTTAGTATAAATATCAGACGATTTGAGACAAATCCTAATTATGACTTGTTACATTTAATGTATGTATATACTTTTGAGGATATTGAAAACATGTTTTGATTCGTTGTGATGATACCGAGTCCGAAGGACTCCATACAAACCCAGCTCAATTGACATTTTGTTAGTGATAAGAAAACTTAGATAGCTGATCTACGAATTATTCTGCCTCATACATTTCAAATGAAATAGTTTGTACTGACATCTAGAAAAGAAAATTCGAGTGGATGATTTTTTAACTAGTGAAAATCGGGGAAAGCGCCGTCTCTTGTGAACTATTCATTACCAGAATACACGAGAGAATAATTTTGTTGACCTCTATAGTTTTACATAATAGATATAGCATAAGTAGATCAACATAAGAGAATGAAATAGCACATACACAAGATTCTTTACGTTGTAGAAACAGCACTTGCCAATGGTGAAAATTTTCCAGCAGTACTCGCGTATTTGGTCCTGAGAAAAATGAAAATACTTACAATAAGGTCGAAAATTTAAAGACAAACTCTAGTCGTTAGAAGCGATGTTTGGAAGAAAGGTTGTATGTAAAAGGATTGTTGGGACCATTCTGACGAAGCCTAATGTACCAGTGGTGAGTTGCCTCAGGTTTCAGTCGACAGTTCTGACTGGCGGCGCCCAGCAGGCAACGAATACCGTACCCGATCCTCCGCAAGCCAAAAGCGAAAAACCAAGGAAAAAGAGGGAAGAGTCCCTGTTTAAGCCTATGAACAATAAGCTCAGAGACATTAGTTTCCAGGTGAAGAAAGAGATTGAATCTAGTGGTTCAGATTTGAATGAACCCTTTCAAATCTTGGAGGAAGGTTTGAGTTATTTGAACGAAATCAAAGTAGCAGAGAGAATCGACGGTGAGATTATGTTTTCGGTCTTTCAGCCAATGTTAGCAACACTCTTGGACAAGGCGCTCACACCCTCGGCGAATCTGAAAAGTCCCTCCGAAATCTTGGATATGTACATCACCTATGATGTAGCACACTCTTACCATTTTCTCAAGGTTATGCGTCATGAATTGTTGACCAACGAAAACAAGGTAGCTGCATATGAGAATGTAATAAATTATTGGGTCAAGTTCATCGAATACAGAACTGTGACTAAGAATCCTTACGTCTACAAAATATTCAAGTTTATGAGGGAGAATGGATACAATCAGTATGATATTAGGAATTTAGTGTTCTTTGCGTATGTTCAGTTATGTATCATGCAAGACGTTAAATACGATTTTAAGGATGCCTTGAAGCTTTTGCAGTCTGATGCTTTACCAGAAAGTTTTCAAACTAGGAAGTCGATCATATCCTTGAATTTAGGTAAAGAGTTGATGGCAGACTACCAGGGATTCGAAAAACGTCTCAAGGAATTCAATTTGTCATCACTTGATCCTAACGGTTTGGTAGTGGTAAATAAAATTAACCAGGCAGTGAAATACGGAGATGTCGGCGCTCTTGATAAGATGTATGACCAAGTAAAACACGCATCGCTGAAGAATAAAGTTGCAATAGATGAAAAAACCTTGATAAGGTTAATGAATGCTTATTATGAGTGTCAGCAGCATACAAAGGTTTTTCAGATATTCCATGAGATGATTCTGAATGGTATTGAAAAACCAAGTATTGGTTCGTGGGACTTTGTTATAAGATCAATGGGACATCCAACATACATTCGGAGTTTGACTAAAGAACAAAGAAATGAGTTGGTCTTAAATATTGAGAGGTTAGTGGAAACATTGTTGAATTCTGGCATAGAATTGACCCCTAAAACTCTTGCAGTCATCATAGGATCATTTGCTAACTTGGGAAGGTTTGATTTAGTAGATAGCTATATTCAAAAATACAGCAATGAAGGGAACGGTACATTACCTATGATACATACCGCTTATAACAATATCTTGATTGGCTTGCTTTTCAATGGCAAAGTAACAGAGGCCGAATCTAAATTAAAGGATTATATATCAAGCGTTAAAAACTATATTCCTTCGTCTACTGTGATGAACACTTTTATTAGTTACTACGCGAAGAATAAGAACTACCGGGCGGTAGAAGGTATTTTGCAATTCATGAGCGAAAAGCAAATTCCAGTGGAAGTTGGAACTTACACCATAATCATCGATTTATTCTTCAAGTTGCATCGTGAGAAAGGTTTGATTCCCGATGTTGGAGACTTGATTTCTAGTCTCCAGGGAGCTGGAATTGGGACTAGAGACTTCAATGATTTTACTCTCACGGCGCTAGTGGATGGTTTAGTAAAGGATGGTATCAATTTGGAAGCAGGGAGAACAATATTTGAACACATTGCTAAAAAAAGGACTCCTTCAGCCCAAGTAATTACAACTATGATCAAAGCAGAATTAGAGTTTGGCCTGGCTGATAATGCAGAGGAGTTATTCGAAAAGTACATCAGAACGGTCAGAAATGATCCTCGTATTTGGAATATGATAATTAAGCCTTTGTTGGATAAGAATGAAGATGCTGCATTTGATTACTATTTGCGATTTAAGGATCAGGCTGCAAAGAATCCTAATGCAAAGCCCAACTTCTACACATATTACTTTTTACTTTCTCATTACTTGAAAAAAGGTAATAAGGAAAGAATTCAATACATCATTAATGAATTGGCAGACAAATCTCGTATGGAACTTGGTAAGGAGCTTCCAAAAATGCTTAAGCCATTGACAAAGGATTATCAATTCTCTGAAAGTTTATTGAGTGCTATTAACTGATTACCTACTCTTTGTATATATATTTGAAATGGAATCACTAGATACATATTTTATAAATAGAAATAAAATAATGAAAATTGTCTCTGAATCACTTATCATCAAATTCTCCCATTGCTCGTTTCCATAAAGGTATTCCCCATCTCTCAAATCTGTCGTGGGCATTCGTGATACTGTCAAGAGCTGGCCTAGTGTCCAATACAAATGAGGGCATACCAGTAACCTCATCGTCAGGCGCACCATAGTAATCGATGATGTATCTCACCTCCTTCCAGCCTTGGTCCTTTCCTAATGACCTTAGCACAGTCCAATCATGCCTATCGAATGGCGGAACCGTATTGAACGTGTCAGGAAATATTTTTCCTAACAAGAGGTACATGCGTGCTCTAGGCGATAAGTCGTTGGGCCTTCCAGTAAACCTCTTCAATCGAGGCTCTATCTTAGTCTCTTCCGTGTATTTCTGCTCCCAGTCTAAGATCTGATTCCAAGCACCTTCGTTCAAGAAATTATGAACTTCGACCATAGACTCCACGGCGTCTTCGGGAATCCCATCTCCCTTCCCCTTTCGAAGCATGGCATTGAGCATCTGCTGAGGCGATGGATACTCCCAGTTACCCTGGTTGTCCAGTTCACCACGTGGAATAGATGATACAGTACGTTCTGTGGATAATACTAAAGTTTGTCCTGGTGCCCTATCCGAAGATATGTCAGGCATATTATTGAGAGGGTTCAATGTGACATCTCCTTTTACAGGGCATGCTTCGACTTCAGCTGATCCTTTGACAGGACATGCAAAAGATGATTCTCGATTAGAATATTTCACGGGACATGCTGTTTCGTCCGCGGTCCTCTCGGAGGCCTTGTCTGCCCAAAACCAGCCCATTTATCTACGATATTAATTATTCCCAAACTGTCGATGTATGAAAGTTTGCGCTAAAAAGAAAGAAAAAAATAAAAAAAAAAAACTCAAAATATATCACGTGAACAAGAGCTTATCTCCCTCATCACCTTAAAATAAAGCTAAGCAGATTAGAGTAAGCATCTTCCATTCAGAATAAAACTTTATCCGTGGCAGTTAAGTTTATATGACCTTTTGTCTCTGTAATGAGCTGGGGCTTACAAAGACACACAAATCCAAGTGGCATTCACACTAGCACCGTTATTTCACTTATCTGAAGATGAAACCGCCGAGAATAAAAGAACACTGCTATATCAAAGAATGCACGTTTCACAGTATAGCATAAGCCACCGTTGAGTATATATACAAAGATTAGCTGTGCAGTCTATATGGTAGCACAATAAAGCAAATGTACCCCCTCTAGTCGCACGATACGAAAATTTTCCAGTTAGGAGAGGTATATATACATATAGGGATTTAACCTCAACCGTCAAGCCCCAGTTTCCTGGGAGACGTAGATAAGGTGACAAGCATCATATTATTAACTTTATTTTCTTGAGGACACCCCGCTACTTTTTGCGAGTTCGCAGAATTACAAACTTAGATGCAATTCGAGGCATACGAATAAGACACAAGGGATAGGTAGTAAGAATATGAAGATAAACCTCATTTGAACGAAACTGGGCGAGAGAGATGGATTCCCTTCGCGAAGGTCAATGCCAAATAATCGAGCGCTCGCTTTTCGAATTAGGAAAATTTATTGCTCTCGAGAATCAGACTTTTCGTAGCCAGCGTTATGTTTGTAGCAGTGTAGCACTTATTATTTTGACCGACAAAAGCGTTAAGAGTACGCTGCGTTCGGCCTTTTATTGATACTATGCATTGACACCAGGTGTAGCTCGTGTATGTATCAAAATTATTATTATTCCGAATAGGATAATATATGAGGTCACAATGTATGGAGTAAGGCAATTATGCTGGGATGAAGTTATGGACAATTAGAATAACAATTCTGAATACTGGTAGTACGAGCATTGGATTGTGATGAATAATGTCGAAGGGCTCATGTTCGTTTAAGTAGCCCTGCGAGACATGTCTACAATATAATACGATTTGCGCGTGATGCATCAAGTTCGGGATTCGCAGATAAAAAGTACATAACTATTTCAAAAGTACTTTTTGAGGCTTGTTTTATGGCATGTTGATATTTTTTAGGGGATTCCTAAGAAGCTACGAAATTAAGGAATTCCGGAGAGAGTTGTAGTGCTCTCCTAGCCCATAGGAATGCTTCAAATATGCAAGTTTGAGTTCAGGGTTCGAGCCTTCTTCGTTTATATCAAGTGTGGAAGATCCTGCGATGTACACAGATATAGGACAATCATAATACTTCGCAAGAGCCAAAATTTCCATGTCAGAGCCCCACATAGCAGTTGATGTGAGTTCAGCTGTATATGCGTCCAAGTCTCTCAAAGAATTTGTCTTCTCATCGAATAAGAAAGGAACAAAAGTGTCTGCATGTTCCTTCATGTAAGCAGCAGCTTGGTCACGGAGCTCTTGTATGGTTGTAACCTTATCATGTCTACACTTGAGCTGATCCTGAACAGACGCAAATAAGCAATGCCCATCGGGTTTTATCTCGAACATTTCTAGACCGTGCAGTGAGAGGATCTTTTCGATTGTATCTAGCTCTATTTGTCTATAATCCACCTGATTAGCCGCTTCCTTCATTGCCTCTGATCTGATTTGCTCCTCTTTCGCCTTTCGCCTCGCTAATCGCTCTTTTTGACGATTTTTTCTAGATTTCGTCTCATTCTTCGTTTCTACATTCTGAGATGCAACTGTCCTGAAACTATCCTCCAATTTAGTAGCCTCTATCTGTGCCAATAAGTCAGCAGGATCAATTTCTGCACCTTCCTCTTCTCCTCTTGTAATTTCACCGTCGACTGTTTTCGAAGCCTTCTCAAACTCATCGATTTCTTGTTCCTGTCTTTTATCAAGTTCCGCCTGTAACTCCGCGCAACGTGCGAGAACATTCCGCCTTGTCTTCTTCGTTGCCTGTTTCTTTAGACCTGTGATTGTAGCTACTAGCTGTCTCCTTTGCTCGTTGTGAGAACGGAGTAATTCCTCTTTACTATCTGGCATGTCTTGAGAAAAGGAAGAAAACTATTTCTCCGGATCGATATAGATGGAATATAATTTCCTGTTTTAGTTTTGTGACACCAAATTGGCAATTGTCATTTCCTGTTACTTTTTTCTTGATTATTTTTTTTTTTCGACTATCACCCACATGCTTCTCTCGAACTTTCCAGTTACAACCCATTCTCGGATACTCTAGCAACAAGAAATGAGAAGACTTTGAATTCAGTGATAAAAATGAAAAAAAAAAAAAATAAAAATAAAAAAAAAATACTACGGAAAAGTCCTATTTGGGACCAATGTTTCATTCCCGATAACCATCTTTCTTTTCTATTAGAGTAATCAGTGCGCCCGAAATTCAGATTTTATGTATGAGGCCTCCTTGAGCCTCCTTAGCCTCCTTAGACATGTTTAGACAGCCTCAGTTCTCCTAAGGTCTCCTTTTAATTCTATTTGCACTAAATAAGTATATACTGACGTCTCTTAAATAAGCATAAGCTAATTGTTAGCAATTATTAGTATGTACGTACCATAGGGTACGTACGTATTTACTATGCCATACTATAGGATAGAGGGCCGTGGATGTACCTCATCATCTCTCATACAGTTTCTGCTCGACCCTCTTATTATGGCTCAGAATTTTTCCTGATTCTGTCGCTTTTCTCCAAGTTCAGGCCTTACAGGTTTTTTCATTGCCAGCGCACACCGCGATGTACGCTATTAGCTCACCTTCTATAAGATTGGCATCTTCCTAGATACAAGAATGCGTCCTTGCACATAGTGGATATTCGATAAATTTCAGGATACCTGCAACCATGGAAATCCTAGCAGTACTACAGCAACATTACCTGATCAAATTTTTGTGCCTGGTGCCATTTATCTATTTTTATTACTCAGTATAACAACCGCACAAATCGACGATCACACAACTAGGCAACCCCGAGTTACCAAGGCAATTGTAGTGGTCATCTCTAAGAAAAACGTCTCTTGACCTCTCTAATGCTGATATCAATTCCGATACTACAGTTATCTTCAGCAACTATCGGCATACACTACTAAATTAAATCTATAAACCTAAAGTAGAGAAATTCCAGACGTAGCTGCCCTTAATGCTAATCTAAGTAAATTGGAGAAAGCCTACACCGGGATAATATTGACCAAAAAGGCCCATACAATACCTGAGCGCGTTCATGATAGCATGTCTGCAGTATAGGGAGTCTTCAGGAGACCAGTCCTGCTTGAATTTTTGAACCGTATAGTCTGAGCCTGTCTACAATGCTGTTCTACTCTATGCAGCCAGGTTGCACTAAAATACCCATAAATCGACAAATTCTTGCGAGGACTCCTTTTACCTGCACATAGCTCACGTATAGGGATAATAGGCTTTATTTGTCCTTCCCGATTTCAGAGGTATCACTATGGACTAGTGTCCAAAACTACAAACGGTGGAAGAATGTATATATAGGAGCCCGAAGCCTAATAGTTGTAGAAGGCTTCGTGGGTGGTGACGATTTACAACTGACGTTGTAGTAATATATATAGTAATTTACGCAAATCTATGGATACAGGACATTAAGCCTTCATTCCTTCGCTTTCATTCATTACTTGGAGTATTATAGACTTAGGAACATACTAGGCACATTTGCTGCAACTTGGACAGACATTCACTGCTGATAGAAATAGAGTATTATTAGAGAAGGATTGCACTTTGCCATATTGGAAGGAAATTGGACGTCTTGCAACACCGCATTTTTTTTTCACGACAAATTTGAAGCATATTTGGAAAACTAGAGTACCACCAACATTTTAGAAGAACACAGCATGAAGAATAGACAGGAGATAAGCGAATACGAAGAAGAGATACTACAGCACCTCACGATGTTGCAGGGCACTACAATGCCAAACTTGTCACTTATGCAGCAACAGCCTGAGATCAACTTGAAGATGAGGCCATTGCTTTTGGACTTTCTCATGGATGTAACGCATAAGCTCAACTTGTCGCTGTCGACGTTTCCTATGACGGTCAACTTAATTGACCGCTATTGCTCCACTAGAATCGTCAAGAAACAGCATTACCAGCTTTTAGGACTCACGAGTCTTTGGATCAGCTGCAAAAACCATGACTCCAAATTCAAAATCCCATCTCTCTTTGATTTGTGCAAGATGTGCTGCAATTGCTACGATAGGAAGCTTTTTTTGGAGATGGAAAATCATGTTTTGAAGTCTTTGAACTGGAACATCAGTTTCCCTGCATTTGATTCATACGTTGGCATTTTTATCGATATTTTACAAGCTAAGAGCATGTTGGACGAGGCATATAAGAGTGAAGTGAGGCATTTGTCCATGTACATTTGCGAACTCGTTCAGTTCTATCCCAATCTCTACTTCAACTACAGTTCGTCCCAAGTAGCTTTGGGAGCTTTGATCACGAGTATGTTGGTCTGCAAGGTTCCCATTAATATTGGTTTGGCTTTGAACTGTTTAAATTCTTATTTAACGAATGATACATCAATCGACTTGCAGACTTTCGCAATGTTTCATCAAAGCTTACTCAAAATATTGAAGTGTCCTCCCCCATCCTTGAAGATGAAGTATTTCAATAGTGCAGGAAACCATGTATCCACCATAAGAGCTATGATAAACCATGTGCGTGACAATCTATTGGAAACTCCGATTACACCCAAGGGTCAAGCTCAATTCCACCACCAGCAGGGTGTACCAAGAACACCTTGCTCCAATAATATCTCCCCTAAACATAATTCAGATGGTGCTGGTTCATTATCGAAGAATAAAAACGCACACAATTTGTCTATTTCAGCTCCAGAATTGTTGCCTTCCCCTAAGTCTTCACCAAATTATGTATCAAGCGAAATCTTTGCGACTACAGCAGAATCTAAAATCGTAGATCCCTCGGCACATTTTTATGGCATGAATGCTGTTCAAATCCCAATTGATGTTAAAGCTTCATACGATAGGAAAAGGCTGTACGATAACGTTTCTGAATCACCCAAGAAGAAACAAAAGAATAGGAAAACTTCCTTACCCATTTATTGAGCATGAGTTACATTGTTATATAATAAGTCTGATCGTCTACATAGCTTAATATATATCTGCTGAAAGATTAATGTAACTTCTAACGTTTATATTTCTGTTAGATTTGCAGTTTATCTTAAATAAGACGAATATCAATGAAATTTCAATTAAATGAGAAAACAATTCATTGAAGATTTTCTCAGAACACTTTCAGTGACTTTGTTTCATCAATGCAAAACAAAAGGCCTAAACACAACTTTGACACAGGTAAGATAACGAATGAATACAAGGGATATTCTGTGCATACGGGAACAGTGCTCGAAGTGAAAAACACCGAAGACCTTACTGATGAGAGCTTTTTTAATGATTACGTTGGAGCACGCAAACCTGTAAAGCTCATAGGCAGCATAGAATCGATTGACATAAACAAGTTCAAATTTAAGAACTTAGTAGAATACCTAAAATGGGACTCAAAACTTAAAGTGGAGAGAAAGTTCAAGGAAGGGTTTGGATCTAACTTGGAAAGAGTTGAGATGACTTTGGAGGAATTGGTGAAGCACATTGAGAAGGGCGATAATAGCTACTATCTCACAACTCAGTATGGAGGTGAGCCAAAAGAAGAAAAAGGAGCCTTATCAGACCAGGAACTAGAAGTTGAAAGTGACGTGACGGACAACAAGGAGGCCGAGGAAGACGAGGATGAGACTATAAAGAACCATCCCTTCAATAAGATCCTCGACGGCTTAACTGTTCCTGAAGAGGCAAACGACTCTGATGATTCTATAGACTTCGAAAATGTCCATGATGACTATGATTATTCGGATGATGAGGCCGAAAGCGATGAAGATGAGATGCAACAAGATGAAGTACAATATAGAGTAAAAGAGCTCTTCCAGCCACCTTTGACAAATCTCTGCAAAGAAATTCCTTCGCCTCCAAAGCTTTTCTTACCGTTAATACCGCAGCAGATAAACCTATGGCTAGGCTATGTTGGAAATGAAAATGCAGATACGCTTCACAGTGTCGAGCAGGATTTTCCTTCTCTAGAGAGCAGATACATTCCGGACAACGGCACTTCTTCTGGATTGCATCACGACCACGCAGATAATTTGTACGTGCTAGTCTCAGGAAGAAAGCGTTTTACTCTATTCTCCCCAGATTATGCTGACAGGCTCTACACAGTCGGGTCAATTTACAAGATCTTCGAGTCCGGTGTAATTGACTATGAGATTGATGAAAACGCTCCCGAATGGAGGCACTTAAGATCTGATGGAGCCCTTGTGCGGGAAGTTGCTCGCTGGAGGCTCGAACAAGGAAATGTCAACCCTGAGGTCCGCACCGAGCTTCTTGAGATTATGGAGTCGTGCGAAAAGGAAGAACACGCAAAGCATGATTCTCTGAAACCAACAAGCCCTCCAAGCTTCTCCAGAATACCCCCTCTGCTTTTACATATCGATAGCTTCCCAGATTCTGACCGCTCGACACTCACGCGATTCGCGCACGACCATTTCCCCGGGTTTCTCGAGCTTCCCAGACTCACCGTGTGGTTGGAGCCAGGCGAGATGCTCTACCTTCCAACGGGATGGTTTCACGAGGTATCGAGCTTTGGATGCGACACTTCATCAGATATTCCTGAAAACGTTCATATTGCCCTAAATTATTGGTTCATTCCCCCCAACTCTTCGTCATATAGTGCTCCATATGCCGATACTTATTGGCGCGATGACTTCGAGCGTACAAAAAGAGCATTAACTATGTTTCCTTAAAAGGTATTTTTAATACTCACGCGACCCTAATGTGCATTATAGAAACGGTTGCGAAATCTGGAGTATTGCGTCATCTAGCCTGGCACACGGGGTGCGACGAGCCCGCCGGTAGGGTTTAGCCCTACTTCGGAGATCGAGCAATATCACGTGCATTTTGATCTCGTATAATTGAAATGAGCGCACACGACCCGGAACCGATAAAGTCTTGGAGTCTACTCAGAGTACGATAATTGAGGAATGTGCAAGATGATCTGGTATCTTTAGACGTAATGTGTGTATATGAGAGGCGAATAGAGTTGTAGCTTTTTATGGGAAAGGAGACAATTTTGTGACTCTATTTCAGAAATTATCTTTTCCATCACATTGTGCGCAGTTATTAGATTGGCTGCAATCTGGAATGATCTCGTGTCTCCCACGAGATCTGGTCAGATTGGGAATTTTTTGGTTGGCGAAAGACCAATACCGACGAGATTCCTGGTGATCTGTCGAAAGTAGGCCATCCACTAGGAAACGTAGCGACTTACTTTAGGGAGCTTCTTCTCGATACAATAGGAGACTCTCAGAGGTATAAAAAGGGATAAGCAGGGATAGAAAAATTAAAGTCGTAGAAGTGCAGAGATGTAGAGGCAAAATTATGGCTTATGACTGATTTACTTATAACAAATACTGTAACTTCAGCATTATAGCTGCTATGAGCTCCTCAAAAGGTAGGACTATTGTATGTTTAGTGTAGTATTTCTTATCGTGACTGTCTTTTCAAAAAGAAATATGCGAAATCTGCGACCTGAAAAATTGCAGGCCGAAAAATTAAACAAGAGGATAACTAGACATTCAATATATATTTGACACTTGTTATTGTCAAATAGAGGATTTCAAGGTAAACTAGAAAAAGGAAATTGTAAGATATTATTTTATTAGCGGAATGACCAGTTGTTTTTAAAATTTTTAAGTTAGAAGTCAGGGTGATGATTTAAGGGAGGACGAATGAGAAAAAGTAAAGATCGCTATTGAATCTAACTTTTTAGTTTTATGAACATAAGGTCATTCGGAAAAAGGGCCTACTCTTAGTCTATGTGTGGAAAGGCCGGTTGATAGAAGGAACAATATTAATTTTAAAAGAGTCTTTTTTTCTTTGTCTTCTCCATTCCTTTCGTTTAGATAAGTGGAGTATACACATCAATCTAATTGAACCAAGGTGAACCATTTTATAGTATTCTCAAGAGACTGCTGATATAATATTTAATTATCTTTATATCTTAGCTGTCCTTGTTACCTATTGATTGGCAGAGGAACGTGCTACCCTAAATTCACTTGAGTATTTTTATGTTCATTATTTTTCGTTGTTCTGTGATTTAGTTTTATTAAATTTAGAAACATCACAAGGTAAGGAAGCATGGCATTAGCAGATAGAAGACCTTTTGGAATTCCTGTTACTTCCACCCCTGCGTCCCCTGCGTTCAATCCCAAAAGTATCGATATGGGAACTAAGAATGATCCAGGATCAAGCGCATCAGCTTCAGGAAATGGCTTGGGTGGGAATAATTTGAATGCTAAATTCAAATCTTCAATTCAAAATATCAAGGGGAAATTAGCGAAAGATGATTTGAATCCCTTGACTCCGGAGAAAAGCGTAAGTCCGGTTGAATTATCGCCTACTCTGAGAAGTATTTCGCCGGACTCCTTGATGGCGTTGGACTCCGCTCCAAGGGTAAGTTCTGCTGTTGTTTCCTCTAGTTCTTCCTTAGGGTCAAATTACTCCAGAGAGTCAACTCCTGGTCTTGGAGCTGGATTGCAGAATTTGCCCAAAAAGGCGAAGACAAGTAGGGTACCAATAGCGACGGGAATTTCAACTACAATACCAGTGACAGGCGAGAAACCTAAACCTAGCCAAAAGGATGATCCTTCGCTTGAAGATGATGTGCTATACGCTATTTTTCTAATTCTTTTCGAAGAGGATCCTAATGGAAAAGGTATGACTGTAAAGCAAATCTGTGATATTTTGGTAGAACAACACCCAGAAATGGCCAATTTATCTACGAAAACTTCAAACTTGGTTAGTGCAAAATTAAACGCCTATGTAAAAAGAGTTGAAAAGGGGGACTCAAGCTTAAAGTACGCCCTTTCGAGGGACTGGGCAGATGCATCACCAAAGAGAATGGTGTATGTTTATAGAGGGCTTTTAGCCGAAAACTTTCATTTACACGTTAAAAATTTGATGGAAGTGGAAAAACAAAAACAGAAGTCGAGATCAGAAACCTCTGAACCAAAGGACCCGACACGAGGTTTCACTTCTCATGAGTCTGACAACCAGGCTTATGCTCCTAAACGGAGGCAAACGATGTATGACCTTGGCGTCACAAAGAATTCGTTCATGGAGAGTAAGGTCGACAAATCTAATTTATTCGTACCATATTCTTCAGCGCCAGTCACTGCATCCTTAACAGAGACATTTGGAGAAGTGAAAAGGTTAAGTCCAAAAAATCAAGAGTCTGATTTGGAACTGGAGGATTTTGAAGTTTTCCAAGACGAAGATGATGAAGATAATGACAATCCGTTCAATGCGGAACTCACTGAAATGTGGGATTTGAGAAAGAATAATAAGCGGTCTAAATCGATGTCTTATTTGACTAATAATAAGAAACCAAAAATCTTGACTGCGGCTGCGGCGGCACCGAGAGCACCAAGAACCTTGTCTGCCCACAATCCAAATGCTGTAGCAGCGGCAGCTGCATTACATGCAGCTGCGTTGAAGGCAATATCTGCTCCTTCTTCTCAAGATGCTGATTCAGACCGAATGCAGACAAACTCCAATCCTTGTTTAGGCAACAAAAATTGGTTAGACGTGGTGAGATCAGGATTTTTAACTCAGGACATTGGAACTCCTGAGGATATTAGCTTGTCTGATTTGGATAAGTTTTTCACATGACTTTCGTTTTCAAGTATTTATGTAATAACAGTCCTAATAGTCAGCTAAAATGTTAATGCTTATGGTGGAGATGAAAATGAGTTGCGCAATAAGAAAAGAATGTGCTAGATGCTACTATGATAATATTAATGATTAGTAGGCTGTGAAATAAGAGAGGCGAATTGTGTTTATTTTATTTTTGGTAACCTGGAAGATTACGAATTACGGAGATTGTGGAGCGTGTATAGTCTATTTTGTATATTAAGAGCTCCGATTAGCTATTAAGATAAGAAGTATTTTCAATAGCTTACTTAGATTTACTGGTAAATTGTCAATTCTATTTTTATTAATGATCAACCATTTGAAATGATGAACCGTTATCCTGACCAGAAGGAAACGTTACGTCATGTAATACTTGGGACCATCACCTCCTTCTGGCACTGTCCAATTGATGTCTTGAGTAGGAACTTTAATATCACAAGTTTTACAGTGAATGCAATTTTGAGAATTAATCTGAAACTTAACACCTAATGGTTCATTTGGATCCTCCGGGTATTCGTAAACACCAGCTGGGCAGAACCTCTGTTCTATGCCTTTAAATTTTGGGTAAGAAATCTCAGTATGGGCTCTGTAATCTTGGTGAGGTATCCTCAAATGGCACTTCTCATCATCATCATGATATGTACCGGTTCTTGAAACAGATGTTAAAAGATCAAAAGTAATCTTTCCGTCTGGCTTGGGATAACTTATAGGAGCAAAGTTGGAAGCATCCCGCGTACAAGCCGCATCGGAGGCATGATGATGAAGTGTCCAAGGCTCCGCTCCCTTACTAATCATTGTGGTAAAACCAGAATGGGCAAGACCGCCTAATATACCGAGCGGACTGTTAAATGAAGGACGAACATTACGAACCTCAAAAAGCTCATCGTATATCCAGGAATTCTTATATGCTTCTTCAAAAGAAGAAAGGGATATAGGACGGGCGTCATCTAAGCTGCCCTCTTCAACAAGATCCATTTCTTTAACTTCATCGAAAATGGACTCGGCTGCAAGTATGCCCGATTTGATGGCAGTATGTGTTCCTTTGATTTTTGGTACGTTGACGAAGCCTGCAGAGCAGCCCACTAGAATACCTCCAGGAAAATAAAGTTGGGGCACGGATTGATACCCACCCTCATTGAGTGCTCTAGCGGCATAGGAAAGACACTTTCCTCCTTCAAGGAAATTAGAATAAAAAGGATGGGCCTTCATCTTTTGAAATTCTTGGTAAGGAGATATGTATGGGTTCTCATAATCTAAACCTATCACTAATCCAATACTAGCAAGTCCATCCCCAAAGTGATATATGAATCCACCTCCATAAATACCTGATGATAATGGATAACCTACTGTATGCGCGACGTAACCCTTCTGAAAGTTCTCAGGCTTCAATTCCCATACTTCTTTTATACCGAGTCCATATGTTTGGGTGTCCTTATTTTGACGTAAATCATATTTAGATATCACTTGTTTAGTCAAAGAGCCATGGCAACCTTCCGCGAGGACGGTAATTCTTGCATGGAATTCCATACCTCGCTCAAAAGAATCCTTTGGAACTCCCGCTTTGGAGATACCCATGTCTCTCGTAGCGACACCTTTTATAGACTTCCCATCCTCGCTGTACACAATATCACTCACGGATACACCTGGATACAATTCTACACCGAGTTCTTCGGCACGCTCAGCCAAATATTTGACCACATTATTCAAAGATACAATATAGTTTTTACCCTTGTTATTCAACTGAGGGGGCTCTGGTAATGGAAAGGCATATTCAGAAGTTAAGTACTTCATTGAGTCTTCTTCAACTAGAGTCGCGAGTTCTTTTGGTAAAGGTATACCTGATCCGTCCTCATTCAAGTACTCACTATCGGGAAATAGCTCTTTCAAAGCTCTTGGTTCAATCACCGCGCCACTGACAATATGGGATCCAAAATCACCAGCCTTTTCCAATAGAACTATCCTCATCTCACCACTCCCATGTTCAGTATCTAACTGCTTAAGTTTGATGGCAGTCGCGAGTCCAGCTGGCCCTCCACCAACAATGACTACGTCAACGCTGTCTGCTGCTCTTTCCTCAGTTAGTTTCTCCTTATCTTCAGAAGAAAGTTTATTAAAAGGGACCTCTTCATTAGGTCCAACATTGTACTCGTTCCATTTGACAGAATTTGTCCTGAAAAATCGCTGATGTACTAATCCTTTGCACGGTATAGTACGCTCATTTTGGGCTGCCATTTTCAAGAATAGCCCAGGTAGCCTCGTAGAAGCTCGAGATTTGAGGCTTCTAGAGGCAAGTGCAGTAATCATGATTAAGGTTTAGTTACACTGCCAACAGTTTTTTTCACTAGCAGCTCTGCTTTATTTTCAGCTCAGTTATCGAAAAAGATGATTCATCGCGGAACAGCGAATCAGGTATTCAGGAATCGTAAGCTATCTTTCAGCCATGAAAGAAGAAAAATTTACATAGAAAGTTTATCATGTATTGAGGTATGGTACAAGGATTTCTAGAATTAAATAATCAAACTGTAAATAGACAAGTAGTCTAGATGAAACTTGATGTATAAGGAATTGTATCATGAGGATCGTTAAATACTAAGATACCCAAATTGAAAGCGTCTTTTCATCACTATCATGTTTGGAGGCATATTCGTAGAGCATGTCAATTGCAAGAGTCCAGTCGTCGTTGGAGTCCATGACCACAAAGTCGCCATCTTCGTCTTTGTATCGTAATTTGCTGACCAAAATATCATCATTTACCTGCCCACTTGAAGCCACCGTAGAAGATATTTTCAGATGTAGTTCGTTGAATGAGATATTAGTTGGCACAATGAGATTTTCAGAAATTTCGACCTTGTTGTAAATTAGCTTGATTGATACGAGACTTACATTCTCTCCACTTCTCTCCGCATGTGAAGCAGTAGGAACATAGGCAAGAGAGGACGAAGACGTTCGAGCATTACCGTGATCAGACCTGCTTCTTACTTGTCTCATCATGCTGAAGGTTGAAGAGGACGAATGATGACGCTGCGAGGAACCACTAGAAGATCTTGAGTAGGAGTCGTGCTGCGCGTTGGTATGATAAACCGTGGGCGATGAACTTCCATATGCGGCCGCGACATCGCATAAGGAGTCACTAGAGGCTCGAGAATCTTGCGAGTCTCTTAGTCTTCTGTTAATTATGCTATGCATTTCGTTTGCCTTGAGATTTCTCAAACATGACTCCCACTGGTTCCTCACTTCCTCAGTTTTATAGCGCAACGTGAAAGAACCACTCTCTTTCTTGCCAGACCATGATATTATAAGAATATTGTTGTTCAATGCTTGAATGTTATATATCTCTTGAATATAGACCCTTCCTTTTAATTCCAATGGTGATTTATCTCTTGAGTTGCCATTAAAAGTCTCGCTCAAACTGGCACTGGACGAGTAAGATGAAGACTTTTTCCGTGATGTCAAAAGGTCTCTTACCTTTTTACTTTCTTTATCCTTGGAGGGCAGTTGTGTTGTGTCTATGAAAAAAAATATGATCTTTTCAAAGAGATAAGCCACATACTCTTTCTCGTAGTCGCTGTCACGTACGGCAACTATAGCATGATATAACAACTCTCCTTGATCCTTAAGACTGAATCCTCTCCAATTGTGAACTCTTTCGCTTAGGCTTTGGACGAAACCTACATTCTCAGATCTTCTCTGAGCCTCGTTTACTTCATTCGCAACCTCCTTGATTGCTATGTGCGCTACCAATAGTTCATTGTATTGCAGCAGAACCATTGCGTTATCCTCGGAAACTTCAGGTGTAGCCTTAATCAATTCTTTAATCAATAAAGGATACTTGCATAGTCTTTGTATTGGCTTAAGAATGTAGGACTGCAATTCGAACCCTGGATCAATTAAGCTTGATGACTTTTTTAAGTTCGATTTTTCCTTGTGTATTAAATCCACCGCTGCCAACTGACCAATGGTCCACGGCTCATAAGCTCTAAAAGGACCCCTTGCTGCATGAATGAACAATGAACCAAGCCGTTGGTATTTATAGGCAACACTAACATTGCATTCCAATCCATTGAGAAATCTTCTTTGAAAATCAACAATGTCATTCAAATTAGGGAAGAGCATATCTATTTGTTCTCCAGAAATCAAACCCGCCTCTTGAAGCTCATTCCTATAGGTAAGTAGAAGTTCTAGATCGTGCACATATTGCCTCTCAGTTTCTACAATCTCCTTAACCACCTTTGAACGATCATCGCTAATAGCAAGTTCCCCTAACGGAATTGTCTCCACTGCATCCACTGTGCTGGCGCTCTTCGTCATGTTCATCAACCTATCCACGATCTTGACAATCTTAAAAAGATCATGTGTACTATCCAGAAAGACGTTCGAGATAGTAAACATAGAATCATCGTCGAAGTTAAGATGCATCTTGACAGCAATCAAAAAATCATAGATTGATTTCTTACAAACTCGAAGGTCGTCGCTACCAATCACTGGAATCTGATAGTTACTCACAGCATAGTTGAAGAGAATGCATAATGGTGCACCCTGTTGAAAGAGTTTGCACATGAGGGTAACTGGGTCTGCTCTTATGTTGGAGGGAAGGGCTCCCGCCGTAAAAGTGTAGATTCGAGCCCCTGTGTCTCTATCACCCCCATCCCCAGAGGTTAGCGAAGTGTCGGAATGTACAGAGAAATCCACAGAGCCCACAGAGCTACGGAATCCATTGTTCTCATTTCTATTTCCGATATCCTTTTGAAGTTGAGACAACGCCAATGCCTGCTGCTCTGCACTCAGCTCTGCCGCCTCGAGCGCTTGTTCCATGAAAGGTTCCATGCCTTCAATCTTCTCCATCTTTCTTCTTAATCTTTCACATTGCATATATAGTTGATCTTCCTGTATCTTTTTGGTAGCTTTGGCCCCCATCGCCTTAATCGGGCCCAGCGCTACTCGCGTTATGCTTGCCGACGACCCTAGTGACGACGTCGATACAGTTCGAAACGGTGGACGTGGTATCTGACTATGAGAGTCCATTGAACAAATATCTTCTTTCCACTATATTTCCTTTGAAAAATGCCTTAAAACTCGCTATTCTAGATTTTTACAAAATAACTAATATAATGAATTGATTCTTCGTAGTGGAATAACGAATTCCAAATTTTTACTTAAAACGGAGCAGCGCGAATATATATACTGGACCGAATACAAAGTTTTAGCGGCCAAAGAAGAAGCTACAATATATAGTCAGGCAATGATCACTATAACCGTAGAGTCACTTTTCAGGCTTCTTCATCATTATCATAGTTCTAGCGTTATCGCTTGAATAGACAAAAGCAGTTTTCGAGGGGAACCAACAAATAGTGGAGGCACAAAGTTTGCCGCCACGGCTGTTGGGGACTTCAAAGACTTGGTCAGTGGAAGCATGATCGTAGATCTTTATATTAGAGCCGGTATCGTATGCTACGGCAATGTAGGTGCCATCTCTGCTGATGCTGAGGCCAGAGACGGCTTCGTCAGTGTCCGAGAGCGCAGCAGAGTTGAGCATGGAGGAAGTATTCCAGATAGAGACAATACCCTCGTTGGAGCCTGCGGCCAAGTAGTTTCCACGAGGATCTATTGCGAGGCAATTTATGTAGGAGCGATGGCCTGATAGGCGAGTTTTGAGGACTGTGTGGAGTGATGTGATCTGTCCTTCTTTCAGGAACGAGTCTTCCACGGAGAAGATGGGAATGGTACCATCATGAAGGGCGCACGAGAAGAAGGAGTGTTTATGGTTGAACCATTGAAGGTCATAGATGTGATCTTGAGGGCTAGTCTCCCCAATTTTGCAGTAATTAGTCTTGACGGAGTAAAAGTGAATGACTGCTCTCTTATCCACCACGGAGAGTACCTCTCCATCAAGCGAATACCGTACAATATGGCATACAGTGTGCTCTTGCGATTGGTTACTCTCGACCCTAATCTCCTTCTCTAGTGTACCAGTAGACTTCCATATCTTGACAACATCGTCCTTGCCAACAGAGGCGAAAGTGTGATCCGTATTCGGATTCCATGCAATTGATTCTACCGTCCTCGCGTGAGGTCTTTCTATTACTACTGGATCAACGAGCTTTTCTGGAGTACATTTCCATATTCTTATACTTCTATCAGTGCGAGAATTGACTAGCCTTGTTCCCGTAGCGTTGATGCTGATTAATAGCACTTCAGACCCTCCATGACCACTTTTCGGAGCATCTTTGATGGAGACCGAAGTGAAGTTCTTGAAAAATGTTCTATTACTAATTAGACTCATTCACTTCTGTTGGAGCTCTTTCTCGTAATTGATAGCGAGTTCGAAATTTTCAAAAATCGCTTTTTTAGTAAAAGCGATTTTCATTTTTCGATTTTATTCACTTTCGATTTATTTTTTACCATTTAAGAGATGGCATCAAGGTCGAAGCTTCTTTCAATTGATGCTTTTGCAAAGACGGTCGAAGATGCCAGAATAAAAACGGCATCAGGCGGGATCATTACCCTTGTGTGTGTTCTTGTCGTTCTTATTTTAATACGTAACGAATATTTGGACTATAAGCTGGTGATAACGAGACCTGAGCTTGTAGTCGACAAGGATATGAATTCAAAGCTATCTATTAACTTGGACGTTTCGTTTCCCAATTTGCCTTGTGACCTATTCTCACCTCACATCGTTGACGTGAGCGGAGACAATCAACTAGATATTTTAGAATCCGGGTTTAAAAAGTATAGAATAATACTGAGCAGCGAAGAGATATTAGATGATGCCGATATGGGCGAGCAAGATATTCCTTTGGAGGAGCTACTCAAAGGGTTAGGACCAGACCAGAAAGACGAGTATTGTGGAACATGCCATGGTGCCCTCCCACAAGATCAACACGAATATTGCTGTAATAGCTGTGCCGCAGTAAGAGCTGCGTATGCCTACCGTTCTTGGGCTTTTTTTGATGGAGAGAACATTGAACAATGTGAAAAGGAGGGCTACGTCTCCAGAGTTACGCAGAGAATTCAGGCTAATGAAGGGTGCCGCATAAGAGGTACCGCTCAGGTCAACAGAATATCGGGAAACTTACATTTTGCTCCAGGTCCCTCGAGAATTATACCGGGAAAACATTATCATGACTTATCATTATACAATAAGTATCCAGAAAAGTTTAATTTTGATCACTTTATACACCATCTTTCTTTTGGAAGTGAACCTAAGCAATTGACCAAATCAGATGATTCATCACATTCCTTAAATAATGCAGAAGTTTTCTTGGGTAAGAAACAATATGTAACGTCATACTTTCTCAAGGTTGTCGCTACTAGATATGAATACTTGAATGCCGAAGATTCTTTGGACACAAATCAATTTTCGATTACTTTTCACCATAGGCCTTTATCAGGAGGCAAGGATGAAGACCATGGTCACACCTTACACCCTCAGGGGGGCATACCGGGTGTGTTTTTCCATTTCGATATCTCGCCTCTCAAAATAATCAACAGAGAAGAGTTCGCTAAAACTTGGTCAGGATTTGTCTTGGGGGTTTTCAGTTCTATCGCTAGTGTACTTATGTTGGGAACCCTTGTTGATCGATCAGTATGGGCTGCCGAAAAAGCTATAAAAGGAAAAAAGGACATGTAACAAGCGTTAAGTGCCATTCCTTTGGTTAACTTTATTTATACGATCTATATACATGCTTGAATAAAATTAACATAACCTTAAACATTATTCAATAAATGTTTAATGTCCTCGTAGTATTCCTTCTCCAAATATTGAGCAACTTCTTCCTTTGTTAACCACATGTGTTCTAAGGAGGAATTTTGTGGCAAGAACTCCCCAGATAAGATATGGGATTTGATGAAATATTCCTTTTTGCTTGTAGAATTGTGCAAATGACAAGGCGTCTTAGCGACATTGAAATAATTGATTTTATCACCTCCGATTCTAGTTAAACCTTGCTCAGCTAGATTATGCAAAGGCGTTAATTTACCACTACTTTCTTCCAGAAAGTTAGGAAAGCCCCATTTTCCCTCTTGTTTTACAACTAAATACAAAGTGCGAGGTAACTTTCTCTCTAAGCTAGCCAAGTCTCCTTCCTTGTCGGCTTTAGTGACTCTGGGGTTAGGAACAATCTTACGGGACAAAATATCTATTTCCGAGCTGTCCCCTGCTTCATCTGCTGTCAGATCTGTCTCCTTGTATGTCTTTGGAACATTTACTACTTGCTTGAATCTTCTATCTCTTTGCTGTCTGATCTCAGGCCTCCCCCCAATGTATTCGAAATTGGGATTATTAAACACAGGAGCCTTGTTTAGTTCTCGAAACCTCTGCTCGGAGAGAGTACCTTCTCGATAATAAAACCACTTGGGAAATGTCCACATTAACCTTCTCCAAAGATTGTTTTGATATTTATAATACTGCGTTTCAAATTCAGATAGATCAGCAGTTACCACTGGATTCCTTGATAAGAGAAGCGTCGCCGATATCCTAGGCGTACCCTGAGTGGCATACCTTCTTATAATTGTCTTACTTATCATCTCTCTTGCCAAAGGATGCCCCATCATACCTAATCAATAATGCATACTTTCGAAATTTTCACTCTTTAGTATATTTCATCATGGGATGAAATATTCAGCACGGTATTTGGGCGGGTAAAAATTTTGCGAGACTATAAATATAGCGAAGTATTATCGCCACCTCAATCATAGAACTAAGTAAAATATTATTACAGAAGATATTTCTGCAGAATTTTTTAATTACGTACTAAAGTAGATTAACTACCCTATCGCTTTTAAGCAGTTTCTTAAGTAATTGGAACTCAAGAGGTAGTGTAATCGTTGAGTTGTTAGGAGGGATAAGAAAGACCGTATCCTATTAATATATTTAGGAGCATTTTTCTGTTTTTTGCGTTAGTATCAAAGTTGAAAGGATACCTCAGTAATTACTCTGAACTGTAAATCAAAGTCAGCTAGCTACGTGTAAGATCGACTTGAAAAGATTAGTATTAGCGTACGAGAACTCACTTAAATTAGAAGAAAAGATTGGTAGACGATGTCCGCGGTGGAACAATTTGAGACCATTTTAAAAGAATTGCCAACTCTAAAGGCTCCAGGTGTGTCTGGATCACGTATTAAGAAGCTCACAGATATAGCAGTCAAAAATGTTTCGGATGAGTCGAAACTAATCACTATTTTGTACTCTAATTGTAAGGCGGCGCCTTCTTCCCATAAGTTGGGGACGTTATATGTTGTTGATTCCATTGTAAGGGTTTATATTGACGAAGCAAAAAAGCAGAACCAACCGATAGAGCCACTGGCACCAGAAGGTACGTTCGCTGATGGTGTTAATAAAATAAGTGAGTTGATCGAATCGCTCATTGATGACGCAATGGAGCTTCTGGTTAGTAAATCGCAAAAAGTCAAGATAGGAAAACTCATAGATATTTGGGAAAGGGCCGAAACCTTCAGCCCTGAACTAATTCGTAGAATGAGAGATAAGCATTTCAAGTCCCACACCCCCCCTGGATCTCCTCCCGCTTCTCATGCTTCAATTGACAATGGTAACAACAATGCAGCGACCCTGGGAAAAGAACAAGAGACCAGTGCTCCAAATAATGATTCGGGAAGTATTTTACTGGCTCTTGCCTCTTTGGCTAAACAATCGAATTCAAATAGTTCGACACCTAATAGTGCTCCTGCAACACTTACCCAAGTAACGAGCGCACCACCAGATAATGGTAACTCTAATAATTCTAATAACATTTTGTCGCAGTTATCTGCTATGGCGAACCATTCAAATTCTGTGCTGAACGCTGTCAAATCTCCCCCACAAGCGAATCCAAACACGCAAGCACCAAACCAAAACTATATTCTTAATATGTTGCTGCAGATGCAAAACTCGAATACAAATGTTAATCACTCGAATCACCAGGCTCAAGTTGACTATGGCACTGGTAGACGTGGCCGAGACGATAATGGGGCGGGATATTCTAGAAGGAACAGATCGAGATCTCCAAATCGTTATGACTCAGGTGTCGGTCGGAGAGAAAGATCTCCCAGGCAGCAATATACCCAGGCCCTTCCACAATTACCACAACAAATGCCTATGCAACAACAGCAGCAGAATTTTAATCCTCAGCAAAGAAATATAAACTATAGTCCTCAAATTACCCCTACGGAAATGAATGTTCCAGGATCACAACATTACAGACCTCGTAATGTCGGATTCGATTCGTCTATACCACAAGGTTCTTTCAAGGTTTTGTCCAGAACGTTGTTTATTGGAGGTGTGCCTAGAAATATGACAGAAGGCGAATTAGCGAACATATTAAGACCGTTCGCAGAAGTACAGTCGGTAATTTTGAATAGTGAAAGAAAACATGCTTTTGTCAAGGTATATTCAAGAAGAGAAGCTGAGCAAGTCATCACATCCTTTAATAAGGACAATTCTTTACCATTGAGGACGAGATGGGGTGTAGGTTTCGGGCCACGAGACTGTTGCAACTATCAGCATGGAGTGTCCATCATACCCATTCAAAGATTGACAGATGCTGACAAGCTTTGGGTTGTACAAGCTCAATGGGGTGGTACCGGGGGCCAACCGTTGCAAAGCGGATTGGTCATTGATGAACCTGATATTGAAATTGGAGCAGGTATTTCATCTAAAGCAATGTCCAAGAAAATGCCAACAAACTCGGCTAGAAATGGGCCCAAATCTAATAAGCCTGGCGAGCCAGATGAAGACTACGTAAAGACCACTCTTATTCCCCAGAATCCGTTGCTTGCACAAATGTCTCAAAATGGTATGCCCAATTTCAATCAACCAGCCCAGAATCCTTTAAGCGGTCTCTTTGCAAATAATCCAAATACTGGATTTCTGCCAGTGCCCGGCCAAGTGCAAATGAATGGCCCTGCTAATGGGTTTCCAGCTAATGATTTCATGAATACGTTGGCTCAAGGAGGTGGTAATCCAAATTTAAATGCACAGTTAGCTAATTTTTTTCAGAATCAGGGCATGAATCAACAACGCTAGATTTATATACGGCACAGTAGGTATAACTCTCAATAAAAGTAATCAGTATCTAGTTTATATGTAGTGTAATGCAAGTGCGACTGAAGTATTTTGATCCCTCATCTGACTTCTGATAGAGAGAAAAGGAAGTAGTAAACTTCAACTTTTGGAAACTAGATCTGATGACGCAGACGGCGCAATGAAAGGTTCCAGCAAAAGGTCAATCCATTCTTCTGACAAAAGGTATGGGCTTAATCCATCCCTAGGTGTGAAAAGAATGAAAAAAACTGGCATACAAACTAATATTATACCCAAAACGAAGAAGATAGCTCCTAAAGTTGGGAGTAAGAGTAGCATTTTTTGTAACAACAATGAAGATTTTACTGAATTGGATACTTCAAAAAGGATCAAGCCAAGAAAGATTTATGATACAGATAAGAGGGCTGAAAACAGCCCTGAAAGTGAAGATGAGAATAATTTGATTGATGTCAATAAATTATCCAGTAGTCCGCAAAAATCCCCAAATGAAGACCATAATAATGATATAGAGAAGTTGGAGTCAATTTTATCTGATAATGACAAATATACCGAGTATATGGACCGCATCAGGGCCCAGGAGGACGAATCCAATTTATGTAGTGGTTTCAGCCTTTCTGCGTCCACAAGAGATAGTATACTTGCACATTTGGGTCAGTCTTTGGAACCATCGATGGTATTGATGCCTAAGAAGACATATCCTACTCCACCTGGGTCTAGAAAAGAGCTATACAAGCGCTTGGAGAAACATTTGCGCGTAATTGAAGATTTGATGAACAGAGAAGACTCTTCTTACTTCCATAAACTTGCAAAATCTTTAGCACTTAGTTCGAATCATGAAACGATTACTCTGAGAGAAAAAGTTGATTCAGAATTTGAAAATTATATTGGTGGCTATTATGGTTTCAAAAGACAATCATTTATTGGTCTTGCTATCCTTTGCGTATATAGAAAAGAGCTCACCAAGCTTGCAAGAGGGGATAGAACAATTTCTTATTGGACAACTAGCGGCTACGCTACTTTTGTTCTTGCTAATGAGGTAATACTGCGACTTATAATGGAGGATTACAGCTGTTCGTTGGAGAAATCTCGAGAGATCATGAGCGAAAGCTCGTATTACGGAATTGCCATCACAGATGGTATGGAGTTTTTAGATGACATGAATTTGAATTCCTTTTTTGACAATGATGATAAGAAATTCATGGATGACATAGAGAAAAATGAGTCGGTCACCACTCATTTAAAGAAGGAAAATGACGATAGCCCAATTGGAGGAAGAGTAAACACTAAGACTGAATCTGAATTTAGATCAAATTTTAGCGTTCTTGATGAACTAGCGAAAGATATTAGCGATGAATCGGATCCGGAATGACCACAGAATTGGAAAAAAAAAACTATAACAGAGGAAAAGCACAAGGAGAAGCATAGACATAGAAATAGGGTAGACATGAAGAAGGAGATAAAGTTCATCAATGAAAGAGAGCAAGAGCCAGCCTGTTTAGAAATGTTGCACACAAGATGATCTGTGGTTGTTACTCTTTTATGGGCCTAATTGCTGAAATAATAAAATATATTGACTAGCCTTTCTTATCAATTTTATGAATGTATCATCCAATAACATTATAAACGACTGGGAAGAGATTTAACTTGGCTCGAGATTCAAATATTAGGATCAACAATTATTTCGAATTGAGACTACTTTGCTAGACACCATTAATCTTCCATTAAGGCAATTCTAAGTATAATCCTCGCGAAGCAACAGCAGGTTTCTGGTGTAGATGTATTCTACGTAGTTGTCACTATCGGATACGGATCTTAAAAGATCAACGTTATGGCATGGCATGTATCTGTCAATGTTACTTACATTGATAGCTTGATAATAAAATGAAACTTGAAAGCAAGAGGGAAATTGGTTTTGCTTTAAGGAAGGTACCAGGAGAGCCACTGTGAAGCTACTTACATCACGGGACGATTTATGTTATATTTTAGTGACGAATACTTGATGCTATGAAATATGCTATTTCGAATGAAGGCTGTATTTTCGACAAAGAATGAAATGACATCAAATGACTTACTAAAAGTAGATGAAGACGAAATTGAAAATAAAACCAGATTTGATGTCGGTGTCAGCTATCAAAATGTTTCTAGTTTTAGATAGGAATTAGAATAAAAAATTCCTGATTCCTAGGAAAACTTGGCTGAACAAATCTAATTCAAAGGATAAGGCGAATAGATAGTAGTTAGTTGACTAATAGAATTTAGATTCTCCTAGATTTTCTATTTCTATGTAGAAATGGATTCGACCTCTGCGAAAAGGCGCTCTTTTTCTAAAGTGAGAAACTCA
Source organism: Schwanniomyces etchellsii (assembly GCA_031081805.1). Lineage (NCBI taxonomy): Eukaryota > Fungi > Ascomycota > Pichiomycetes > Serinales > Debaryomycetaceae > Schwanniomyces > Schwanniomyces etchellsii. The sequence goes on along the minus strand of JARYSY010000004.1, from coordinate 431,464 downwards.
ATAGTTTAAACGAAGTGACTCTTAAGGTACTGCTACCCTTAAATCATAATTCAATTTTAGTTTTTCACCATTGGGGTTCCTCATTTGAAAAGAAAACTGATAAGCGTACGCGTCGCTATTTTTCCGAATTTTCTTGATATTTATCGAAGAAATTAGTAGGGAAATTGTTGGCAAGGTGAAATTTTTGATGCCACTGAAAGTGTTGGAATTTACGAGATCAATGCACGTATCAAACACATTATTAAAGGACACAGTTTTTATCAAGAACTTATCAGCAATTGCCATTACAGGAAAGGATGCTTGGAATAGGCCAACTCCTCAGCCCATTAACATTTCAGTCTCCTTAAAGACGGACTTTCAGAGAGCATTTTTAAGCGATAATCTCAAGTATTCGTTGAACTATGCAGTGATATCAAGAAATATTTTCGATTTCATGAAATCTAATGAGTCAAGAAACTTCTCCTCGTTGGCAAATATCGCAGAGTCGATCAGCTCAGTGGTATTGGATGAAAAGAAGGGTGGTGGTGATTATGCTGAGATATCTATAAGCAGCAACAAATCCGAGATCAGGGCCAATACTGTTGAATATAGTATGGTGAGATCTAATAAGGGCGTGCTTGATATCCCAGATAGGTTAAATGTGTATGGTCTAAAATTGCTCACAGTAATTGGTGTTTTTACATTTGAGCGTCTTCAGAGGCAGATCGTCGACATTGATCTTTCCCTTTCACTCAGAGATAGTGCTAAGGTAGCCATACATGAAATTATTGATGACGTAACGGAATATGTCGAAGCTTCAAATTTTAAAACGGTCGAGGCTTTAGTCAAAAAGATAGGTCAACTTATTCTACAAAAATATGACGAAGGAGTCAAAGATGTTTCAGCAAGGGTTACAAAACCCAATGCTATTCCTTTTACGGACGGGGTCGGTGTATCTTCTGATATGAATAAGGAATTATTTGAACACGAGAAGCCTATTGAGTTAAAGCATGGATCGAAACTTCAGGATTCAGATTTCAATTTGCCAACGCTGATTGAAGACTCAGAATTGGACTTCTCTTCAGAACACACAGCTTTTATTGCGTTTGGATCCAATCAAGGAGATCAGCTAGAACACATTAATAATGCGATCAGCCTATTAAAGAAGTACGAAATTCAAGTTGTGGGCACATCTTCATTGTACATCTCAAAGCCTATGTATTTTAAAGATCAGCCAGACTTTTATAATGGTGTCATCAAAGTAATCTTTAAAGAGAAATCGGCACAAGAACTCTTACAAGTCTTAAAAAAAATTGAGTATGCGCATGAGGGCAGAGTTAAAGAGTTCGACAATGGTCCTAGAACAATTGATCTTGATATCTTGCTCATAGACGATGCAATAATAAATACTAATGACTTGGTAGTACCTCATAAGGCAATGCTTGAGAGGACGTTTGTTTTGAGGCCATTGTGCGAGCTCTTGGCTCCAGATGTTCTCCATCCAGTCAGTGCAGAACCCATACATAGCCATTTGCATCAGTTATCAAAATCGCAGCTTAACAAAGATTTGCAGGACTCAACTCACTTGCTTCAACTTATTCCTCTTCCTAGAGTCAAAGGTACACAAAGATCATTAGTGTTTGACGAACAGAACAACTCGAACAAAACTTTAGTAATGGGGATTTTGAATATTACACCGGATTCCTTCAGTGACGGAGGGAAGTATCATGGAAAGTCATTAGAAGATGTTCTTCAAAGAGTGAAAATATTGCTTGAGCAAGGAGCCGACATAATCGATATTGGTGGTGCATCTACTCGACCTGGTAGTAAACAGCCTTCTGAGGAAGAGGAAATCGAGAGAGTCGTTCCCGTTGTCAAACACATAAGGGAATCATGCGATGCAGATATTGCTAATGCTATAATTTCGATAGATACTTTCAGCTCTAAAGTTGCGGAAGCTTCCCTAGACGCGGGTGCTGACATTATCAACGATATTTCCATGGGAAGATTTGACGAACGTATATTCGAGGTTGTGGCAAAGGCAGGGTGTCCTTACATCGCTACTCATTCCAGAGGATCTCCAGAGAATATGTCAAAATTAACCCAGTACGATGCAAATGTGAATGAGGACATGTTAGAGTACATTATTGATCAACACGCAGGCCATAATGTTATTTTCGAGAATCCATACGTCGAAAATTTGATAACGGCCATCTCTAGAGAACTAGCATTACAACTAGAAAAGGCTTACAAGTATGGAATCAAAAAATGGCAAATAATACTTGATCCAGGAATAGGCTTTGCCAAAAAGTTGGATCAGAACTTAGCAATCATAAAGCATGCATCTGCTTTCAAGAATTATTCGATCTTGATAAATAAGTCGGATCCAGCAAATAGAGTTGTGCATACGTATGTGAGCTTTTACGGTTTGCCGACACTTATGGGGACATCTAGAAAGAAGTTTTTGGGTACAATCGCTCAAGATTCAAAACCTGAAGAAAGAGTCATAAGCACTGCAGCTTCAGTCGTATCCAGTATTCAACAAAAGGCTGATATTGTAAGAGTTCACGATGTAAAGGAAATGAAGAAGGCATGCTTAATAGCAGATGCAATATATAAGAATATTTTTTGACCGGGTAACCTATTCTCTGATCAAAAAATTTTCTTTATAATTTTATTACTGAAATTATTAATTTACAGTTCAAAGATTTAGAACATCTTTTTAAGTAGTGTATTGGAAGTTGAAATGGCGGCGGTATTCCCTAGGACTTGTTATAAGTGTGGAGAGGTTGGACATTTAGCGGATAATTGTCAACAAGAAAAAAGATTGTGCTATAATTGCCACAAGCCAGGGCACGAATCGAGCGAATGTCCTAGTCCTAGACAACCAACGCAAAAGCAATGTTATTCATGTGGGGAAGTGGGACATGTCCAGGGAGCTTGTCCTACACAATCACAGGGAGTGAAATGCTACACTTGCGGTCAGTTTGGTCACATCTCTAAACAATGTGAAACTGAAGAGGGTTCTCCTTCGAGGAAAAATTCAGGAAACCGTTTCAACAAGCCTGCCACTACGTGCTACAAATGTGGAGGACCAAACCACTTTGCAAGAGATTGTCAAGCGGGCGTTGTGAAATGTTATGCTTGCGGGAAGACCGGACACATCTCGAAGGACTGCAGCGCAGCAGGAGACTTCAATTCTAAGATGTGTTATAACTGTGGTAAAGCAGGTCACATATCGAAGGAATGTGAAAATGAGAACTAAATCTGCTTTATAATGATTGGGGCATGCTGTCGGATTTTTCTTCTAAAATGAATAAAAACCATCATGGCTCTTTAATCAACATAAAAGAAGTCATTTCTCAAGACTTCGGAGTCGTTAGGTTGTTTGTATAAGGTTTTCTTAAGGATTTATAAAATAGTTATTCATTTCGATCTAAAATGTTCATTCTACTCACTGATTGAGAGAAATCCACCACTATGTCTCTTCCGTCTATCATGCAACCCTTTTGCAATTTGGTATAGGCATTTTCTGCATCCTCTTGAGTTTCAAATTCGACAAAGCCATAGCAAAGGCTTTTCTTCTTTTCTTTATCGAGAACAACATTACTTTGCTTCACAGTCCCGAATCTACCAAAAAAGATAGATAGAGAGTCCAGGTTAGTGACCGGGTTTAGCTTCGCCACGAAAAGAGTTTGTGGGGAGGGCTTGATGTCATAGCGAGGAAGATCACCCATTAGTTCTAAAGATAAAGCCTGCATGATCGTATTATCGACATCTTTCTTTTGGTTGAACATCCTATTATTCCTCAAAGTACTGATTTGATTTTCCGTAGGCCATTTTGATCTAGAGATCTGCTTCATGAAGCTTGGATTCTCAAATGGATCATAAAGAATGTGGGCATGGAGTATGCGAATATCTTCGATAAGACGATGAGTCTCCGTTTCCACCACAGACTCGTTTATCTTCTTTAGGGCTGAGAATCCTTCTGCAACTTTACCAAAATACAAACCTTCGTACATTGACACAGCTCTTTCATCAGCAGAAAGGGATATGAAGAATTGAGACCCAATTTCTACTTCGCTTGTATTTTGGTGCTTCTGAAACAGAAAGTAAACGCTTCCCACTCCTTCATCCTGCCTCCATCCTCGTGAGGCTGTGGATGGGTGTACCATAATAAATTTTCCCTGTGGAATCTCCGTGCTGTCTACACGGAAGGAACCAAATGCACTGATTGCACAACCACCATCGCCCTTTGGAAACTCAGGATCACCACAGAAGACCACAGCATCTTTTCGCAAATTGAAGAAAGGAGAGAAAAAATAATACTGGGCCTTGCAGAGCTTTAAAAAGTTATAGCTTAATAGAGGCTCTCTTTCATGCAACACATCAATCACAATATTACCCACTGTAGTCTCAAAAAGAACACTCATAAGTTTCGCTTGCGGGTCGATATATATTTATTTATATATACAAGACAAGTGGTTAACAATCGGACGAATAACTATCGAGGTAGTTCTTATCCTTTTTTGAATATTTTTAATTATCTTATTATTCCGCTGTAATTTGAAAGCAGAACATTGAATATTCCTCAATGGCTCCCAGTAACTTTAAAGCACCACTGTATTTTAGGTTATGCTTGACTGACCTTGCTTTAATTTACTCTGTCCTGAAGAGTATTTTTAGTATGAAGTATGATCGCAGTTGAGAAAAAAAAAAAAATGCGAATTCTGTGGATCGAACACAGGACCTCCAGATGAACTGAACTGAAGCTTACTTCAGTCTGACGCTCTCCCAACTGAGCTAAATCCGCTTATTTCTGAGAACTTCAATGCTGGATATGTATATATACAGCAAGCGATGCATTCAACTTCATAAGTAGAAGGAAGAACGACGTAGAGACCACTTGTCAGTCCATAGTTTATAGGACTATATGGAATAATTAATTCGAGATACTGTGTTCAATAAACTATTATAGTAACTCAAAAAATCTTGTACATCGTATACTTTTTGATTTGCGTGTGAAGTTGTATTGTATACCAGTCATTAGACTAACTGAATACATGATAGTATTGATATGATCAGTTTAGTGGAACTGTTTATGTAGCAGGGCGTGAGTATAGCCTAGTTAATGTTTACTTATATATTGTAACAGAAGCATGCTAGAACATGTATTTCGGATAGTACTTCCAGGTTTCCATTAGAGGCTCCCAAATATGTTCTTTAGATTTTTATTCTTTTTCATTTCTTTGATTTACTTAATCGCAATTTCGCTACATTAGGTAAAGCGCAGCTAGGCGAAATTATTGTCATCAGGATGCCCAGCAACACCCCTAATTTGACGTATTAGCAGCATTTACTTGGCCTATTCAGCCTCGAAATACAACCTTACACCTACATCTTCTTAATAAATGCGAGTGTCATATTACGACTCATGATTCTAAGGAGAGTCGCATCCCAGCAATCGTTACAGTTCTACAATGCAATTCAGATCGTATTAGTGTGCTTGGCACTTTTCATATATAATAATCCGGGCTTCTTGACCATGCCAGTTGCCAATATCAAAGCCTCTATTGGAAGAAACGCATCAATCAGTGCCTTTGAGTATTCGGCACAAAACTTTCTATTTTCCTTTATTCTACTTTCTATTCTACTTCTAAATGATGCACGCATTTTGAGATTTCGCTTGAAAGCGAGTAACTTACCTCGCTCCAGATTAATAGCACAGTAGTTCATCGCAAATACTAATAGGGAAATTACTCTAATAATATTATAATTTCATGAAGGACAATAATTTTCGAATCTCTGCCTATTGCCACGCTTTTTTTTTGTTTCGTATTTTAATTCTGTTCCATCAATCACGCTGTTACTGAGCTCCAAATTCATACTTAGGAAATCCACCTGAATAGCCTTCATTGCATACTATGACCCAGTCTATATGCGGCTACTCGGATGCTTTCAAGTTACTCTGTATACAGTTTCTGCTGATCCTTTTAAGGTTAGTTGATGGCTCTGTCAGTGAGCATGTGACCAAATCACGGAAGCAAGTTCTAGTTCCGGTGATAAGATATGCTGCTCAGCCACCATCCAAGAAAGATCATCGAAGGCGTAATCGCTAGAAGTAGAAGAGATGGAGTAGATGTGTAAGGAAGCGCAGTACCGATATTATTAGGTAAAACAGTATATAGATAGGACTAATTACGCTGTATTGAAGAAAAATAGCTTTAAACATACGTCAAAAATTTCAGATCGATTGGTCAGATTGCAAAGTCTAGTCGGTATCTAGCAAAAGAACATCCAGTAGAATGGATGGAGATAATAATGGCAATGGCCAACTTTTGAAAGTTGTTCGAGATAGCTTTAATGAAGAATCGGATTTGGGAAGTATTGTATCGACGTCTCCTTTGACAGGAGATGAGTTTCCTTTCAGCGCTGAACAGCTTGAATTGCACGATCCGAAGTCGCTCAAGAAGCTTCATGAAATTGGCGGTAAGAGGGAGCTTGAGTTGGGTCTCAAGACCGATAGTAGGCGCGGAATTCATGAAGACGAAAGCGATCTAAATCGCCGAGTTGAGAAGTATGGGGTAAACCGCTTGCCCATCAAGAGCCAAAAGGGCTTCTTTCGTCTTTGTTTTGAGGCTCTTAAGGATAAGGTTCTTATTTTGTTGTCGGTAGCGGCCGTAGTGTCCTTGGCCTTGGGCTTGTATGAAACGTTTGGATCGGGCACTGAATATGACGATGAGGGAAAGGCTATCCCTAAGGTCGACTGGGTGGAAGGAGTTGCAATTATTGTTGCCATCGTGATTGTTGTTGTGGTAGGTGCTTTGAACGATTACCAGAAGGAACGTCAGTTTGCAAAATTGAATGCCAAAAAGGAAGATTATGACGTGGTGGTGATAAGAAACGGCGAGGAGAAGATGATATCGATCAATGACTTGTTGGTGGGAGATCTCATCAACGTGGAAACCGGAGATGTAGTACCAGCAGATGCGGTTCTAGTGGATGGTGACATTGAGTGTGACGAGTCTTCTATTACCGGCGAATCACGTACAATCAAGAAAGTGTCAGTAGATAGAGCTCTTGAATTCTACGAGTCGCAGCTCCCTACTTTGGAAGATTTGGGCTCAAGTGCAATCAAATTCAAGGATCCTTTTTTGATATCTGATGCGAAAGTTTTATCTGGTTTGGGTCACGCAATAGTGACGGCTGTAGGGCCCAACTCATTGCATGGTAAAACTATGCTAAGCTTGAGGCATGAGCCAGAAACAACGCCGTTGCAGGTGCGCTTGGATAACTTGGCCGAAGGAATATCAAAGTATGGATTTTTGGCGGCCTTGATACTCTTCATCGTCTTATTTATTAGATTTTGTGTGAACATTGGGCCTGGAGGAAAGCTTCACAATTTGAACGGGCCAGAGAAGGGTAAACATTTTATGGATATTCTCATAACTGCTATTACCATCGTCGTTGTTGCTGTTCCAGAAGGTCTACCACTTGCAGTCACTCTAGCATTGGCCTTTGCTACCACCAGAATGGCGCAAAATGGTAACCTTGTTAGGGTCTTGAAGTCTTGTGAAACCATGGGTGGCGCAACCACAGTTTGCTCAGACAAAACCGGAACATTGACCGAGAACAGAATGCGAGTTGTTAAAGGTTTTGTAAACGGCACCGAATTTGATGATACCGTTAACAGCAGCGGAAATCGTTCCGGTAAAATATTTAATGAGATGCCCGAGTCTTTAAAACAGCTTCTAGAAGAGAATATTGTTATTAATTCAACTGCGTTTGAGAATTCAAATTATGACCCCGAGAAAGAGAAGCTTCTAAGGACAAAACCAGATAAAAAATCATTTTTGAAACACCTATTCTCAGACTCGAGCAAACATCAGAAGAAGCTACTTGAAATTGGACAAGTGAACGAACCGTATATAGGTAGCAAGACAGAAGCTGCGCTTTTAATCTTAGCCCGTAATGAGCTTGACATATTTTCAAAAAGCTCTTTGAAGAATCAAAGAAATGTGCTTGAAGAGAGAGTAGTCCAGATTATTCCTTTCGAAAGTTCAAGAAAATGGTCAGGAATTGTTTTGAAGAAAGAGAATGGTTATAGATTTTATGCAAAAGGTGCTGCGGAAATAATGCTAGAATGCTCAGGTTACTGTTACACTGATTCAAAAGTGAAGGAAATGGATCGACTTTTGCGAGACCTGGCGTTGAGCAAAATTGATACTTATGCTGACGATGCACTAAGAGCAATCGCGCTATGCCATAAGGATTTTGATGATCTTACATCGTGGCCTCCTGCAGAACTTATAGACCCGAATAAAAAGATAAATGCTTTGCCCGAGAAGCTTATCAAAGCAATTAATCCTGCAACATCTAGTGGAGAGAAACTTGTATTGGATTTAATTGTAGGAATTCAAGATCCATTAAAAGAGGGTATTCCAGAAGCAGTATTGCAATGCAAGAAAGCCGGGGTATCTGTAAAGATGGTCACAGGGGATAATCTTACTACAGCGAAAGCTATTTCAAGAAGTTGTAATATTTTAACACCTGACGATTTATCAAACGAATATGCATATCTAGAGGGCCCAGAATTTCGTAAATTAACTCCACAGAAGAGAACAAAAATCGCAAAGGGCTTGAAAGTGCTTGCGAGATCCTCACCAGAGGATAAGCGAATTTTAGTCGAAACTCTAAGAAACGCGGGAGAAGTGGTCGCTGTGACTGGGGATGGTACGAATGATGCTCCTGCCTTAAAGTTAGCTGATGTTGGGTTTTCTATGGGTATTTCTGGTACCGAAGTTGCCAGGGAAGCATCAGATATTATTTTGATGACAGACGATTTTGCTGATATCGTGCAAGCTATTAAATGGGGTAGAACTGTTTCAGTATCGATAAAAAAATTCATTCAATTTCAGTTAACTGTCAATATTACTGCATGCATTCTTACTTTCGTCTCAGCAGTCGCATCTTCAGATAATAAATCTGTTTTAACTGCTGTCCAATTGTTGTGGGTGAATTTGATCATGGATACTTTGGCAGCACTCGCACTAGCAACAGATAAGCCGGATGATTCTTTCTTAAACAAAAAACCAGCAGGTAGACATCAGCCGCTCATTTCTGCTTCAATGTGGAAAATGATACTTGGCCAAGCTGCAACACAATTAGCAGTCACTTTTGTTCTCCACTTTGCAGGTCAGAAGTTATTCTTTGGTTCTCATGAAATTACAAGTCATCAGAGCGCTCAACTCGATGCAATGACGTTCAACACATTTGTTTGGTTGCAATTTTGGAAACTAGTGGTTACAAGAAAATTAGATGAGGCTGACGATGTCACTTCTATTCGTGGCAGAATTACCAGAGAAAACTTGGACTTCTTTCAACATTTGACAAGAAATTGGTATTTTTTCGCAATTGCTCTCATTATCGGAGGATGCCAAATTCTAATCATGTTCGTAGGAGGAGCTGCATTTAGTATATCTCACCAAACTCCGGGAATGTGGGCTACAGCAATACTATGTGGATTCATTTCAATTCCCGTTGGTGCCATAATAAGAATCATACCAAACACTTGGGTTGTTGCGATATTTCCAACGAAGGCATTTAACGTGTTCATATATCTTGTCAGTTTCCAATTCTTGAAACGCTCAAACAAAGAGAAAGATTTAGAAAAAGCCGAACTGGAGCACCTGAGTTAATAGACAACCAGTATATTTTTCATACATCTCATGCAAGGTTTATATTTTCTCAATGTATATTTATGGATTCTTAGCCTTTAGATTCTTCAAATCATTTGCAAACTTCTTATATGTGGGATAGTAATTGGTATAACCACGGAATACTGGCAAAAGGCTAATCATATCATCAATCTTGTCGACAATGCCGCTTCTTGATTCAGGCTGGACAGCATTAATCTCATTCTTAACAAGCTTATATAGGGTGTCTAGAGACTTTTCAAAGTCTTCTGTAGTGATGGCATCAGGCTTTTCGCTCAAAGCATTTACCTTTTCAAATACACTTATGACAATGCTGAGATTTCGTTTGATTGTTTTCAAGTCGTTTAAGGATTGTACCGATTGCATCAGAGCAGCTGAGTTCGCCTCAAGCACATCCTGTGCATCTTTAAAGTCATTCTGGAGCAAGGTAATCGAATTACTGAACGAATCTACAAGATATTGAAGTCTTGTTATAGTGTTCAGAAAAACTGAATCATCTTCGTCAAAATCTGCTTGCAGAGCATTAGCTTTTGCTATCATGGTTGAATTATACTGCAACTGATCTATTCGAGTGTTCAAATCGCTCGTGAGTTCCCCAGCATAGTAATCCAAATGCGCTATGAGTTTGTTACAGCTATGAGAGACTCTTTGGAGACTATCTTTATTGTATACCTTATCCAGCAGTTGCTCAGAGCCAAATAGAGAATTTAGAAGAGCATCAACATAACTTGTGACATTGAACTCAGGATCAAAGAACATGGATAGATTCTTTTCATTCAAATCTGTCATTCTCTTGTAGGTATGGGAGGAATTAAATGAATAAGTAGGAGAGAAAAACATTTCGCAAATTTCATTTGATTTCAATGCTATGTCAAGATGAATCTATTTTCGATACAAGATACGTTTGAAGAAGTCAGAAATGACGTAGACAACAACATTGTCGAAAAAGAAGATATATGGGTCGCTTCAAGAAATATGCTTGATGAAGATCATCAAAATTTGTACTACTTGACTGTAAGCAAGGATGGTATTAAAGACAAGCATCAGAACGTTATTTTGAAACCTTTGAGACATAAGAGATATGAGTTAATAATCAACAAAAATACCGTCATTCTAGAGTCATTTAATTATAAGATCCAATTGCCAATTGACAGAGACTTGACAGCGGTTTCCATCACATCTGACTATTCATACTTGGTGGGCGGGACCAGTGACGGGACTATATTTTTGTACAACCTTAAAAGTGGCGAGTTCGATCACTCCATTTCGAATGCACATGAAGGAAATGTAACAGTCCTCAAATTCTTTCCATCCAATAAGGTCTTCATTTCTGGAGGAATTGATCTTCGAATAAAAATCTGGTCCTTAGAGGGACAAGCAGCACGAACTATGGTACATCAAAAGAGACCCATTTCAAGCCTAGGATTATTAGGGCCCACAGGTCGATATTTCTTGAGTGGATCCCTAGATGGATCCTTGTGCTTATGGGAATGTGGATCAAGCGAAATGGTGCAACAATTTAACCGCATTCTGAATTTAAAGGACCCTGTAAATTGCATGGCGCTTGGATTTAAGCGAAAGGTGAACCTGATTTCACTCCGCAGTCATGAAGAGGACGTGTTAGCATATGTTGGTTACAACTCTGGAACTATACAAGAATTCGATATTACAGAGAGATGCCAGTCTAGAGTGGTACTTGAGGCCCTGCCTAAAGTAGCTGTCACCAAACTTAGTTTAAAGGATGAAATTTTAGTATCGGGTCATGCTAAAGGCTATATCAGGATATGGAACATCGAGCGAGGCTCTTTACTCTCAGAGCACCATATCTGCAGTGAGGATATTACGAACCTACAAATCTTAAGCCTTGAAGACTCTCGATTGGAGTTGATTATCAGCGCAGGTCCTGATGCATTGTTCAAAGCTACAAGTGACCTCAGTTCTCTTGACTCCGCCATGTACTTCGTGGGCATGCCAGAAAATTCCAGAGTTAGCTCAATATCCTCCGTAGACGACATGATTGTGGCAGGAGCAGACAATGCATTCTACATCTACAATACTAGCGGATAGTACTATGGGGTACTCATTATATTGGCACTCATTATATTTCCATCTCCATATTCAAATAAATACTGCACTCCTTTATAACTTAGGTCTAGGGTCAATATTCTTAAATACGCTTTCTAATGAAGTAGCTTTCATCATATTACCCCTGATTTTCAATTTTCCGTTCATAAATAACTTCTGACCATTGGCCTTACCATTGGCAAGCTTCACAAAGTCAACGTCCTTCAAGATCAATTGAGCATCACCTTTTGGGATAGAGTCAACCTTTTTAATACTACCTTCATTCTTGAGATCCAATACCCATGATTGCTCCTCGCCTTTCTTATTCTTTAAAGTCAAAACAAGAACAGCCTTCACTCCAGCAATTGCCTTCTGCTTAATTGTGTTATCCTTTAAAGCTTCTTCCAATTGTTCAAAAAGAGGAGATGCATTGAATCCTTCAGCCTTCACGCTCGACATTATATGTTAACTTTAAGTATTAAATATATTTGTAATATATAATAAAAAGTAGTAAACGATTAATTAATTATGTGCCAATTTGTGTGCTTAAATACTACGCTTTAGTTACAATTCAAATATTATCATGTTCATGTGATTATGCATACCACGGATGTTTGGCGAGGGGCATCACGTTGAAACTGTTCCTTTTAGCATTCTTCTGTGCGCGAGTAAGATGAGCCATCAGTGGCAGCATGGCCACTACTACAGGAATTCTGCTTTACTTTGAAGCAGAAGTGATTTACATCCGCAGGTTATCTAAATAGTCTTACCAGGCATTACTTCTCATCTCAGTTCATCTCAATGAAGCCCTGTTCCGTCTCTACACATAATTTTCACATCCAATTTTTCTCCTACATAAAGCAAAGAAAGTTTTCAATTCACAAGGCTTGGGTGTTTCACTAATACTATTCAAATTGGGACTTTGAACGGCGTGACAAGGGCCTGCAATAAGAATAGAGACTATGGGGTAATCGTCAGTGGAGGGCAATTCATCTCTCGATGCAACTTCCGGAGATTATGGTGCTCCGGATTTCACGTGAAACGATGCCCCAAAGAGAACTTGCGGAGGCCCATTATCAGGGTCATTACAATTGAAAGGAGGGATGAGTCCTGCGCATATAGTCACGGTTGAGGTTCGAACATGGGTCAAGCAGAATAGGTGACGCAGTCACCTGAATCAAACACGTGACTCAAAATAAAAGAGGGAGTCGTGCGTGGGTAATAAGCTTAGTGATGAGAAGTTATACGTGTATGCAGGACACACTAGGGCATCTCGAAATTTGCTAGGTTTAGTGCTTAGGAAAGCATGCCATAGATTACATACATCCTATAGACGAAATAATGGCATTTAGCTCCGAGAAAACTCAGAAGCAGACTGGTAACACAGTTGGGAAGCTATTGAGTGAGATTTTACCGGAAAGTAGCATAAGAAAAACCAAGAATGAGACGCAGCTAGCAGCAGCACAGATGCTTGCCCTAGAAGAGCAGAGCACGAGAAGATTGAGCAAGAAAGAGATTCGGAGAGCGAACATGAAAGAAAAGGCTAGAAGAAGAAGAGACTCGCGGCAAGTGCGCGAAAGGGAGGCTAAATTGAACAAGGAGGCTAAGTACTACGTAAGCAGGACTCATGAGAGAACAGGGACGCTCTTGTCAGAGGAGGAAAAATATTTGCAGAAATTGATGAAGAAGAATTTGAATGCAATCAAAAGAATTTCAGAGATCGACGACGAGGAAGTTCTGGAACAATTAGATGCTTTGAAAAAGGAAATTTTGGAGAGCTCGCTGAAGGAGTATGACAGGAAGAAGAAAAGAAAACAGGATAAGAGGGCCAACACTTTCCAAGAAAAGGTTAAGAAAGGTATGATATCGTACCCAGGATTGACACCTGGGTTGGCTCCAATTGATTTGGAGGACTCGGAGGATGAAGAATAACTTGTTAATAGTATATGCTATATTTATCTACCTAGCTCAAATAAGATTTGACGCACATCATTACAACGCTTCCTGACTGCTCTTCTCTTATCATCAGATCCCCGAGCTAGACTTGTAAGGACGCTCTTTCTGTAAGGTAGCACTTGCTCTGTTTTTAAAGATGAGAAAATAAGCTGTAAACAAGCGAAGCTAGTCAACCTTGTATTCTCATCGTTGAGAACCTCATTCTCCGCAACCACTTTATTGACGGAAAGAGCCACAAGAATTGATATCAAACTCGAAAGGTGAGAGCTAAACAATTCTGGCGCGCTGTGTAATAACAACTCACATGTTGTAAGAGATGCATGCAATATAATCGGGGATTCTGATTGTAAACCAACAAGAATCATGGGAAGTATTTCTGTTTTTTTCTGCTTCAAAACACTATCTGGCAAGCCATTGAGGCAAAAGCTCAATGCCAACAAACAGTATTTGCTGGAATTGTCAGACCGATTATAGCCGCTGACAAGTATCGGTAAGATGCGATCGAACACTCTTTGCTTGAAGAGTAGACGAATATTCAGCAAATGAACTTTAGATATCAATTGTTTCTTCTTTGATACAGTGAGTTTAAATATGGTCAAATCTGTCATAATAATATCAAAAGACTTTGCTGCCAAAAATTGAATCTCCTTGTTCTCAGCAGAGAGCATGGAAGCGATCCGATCTAAGTAAAGCAAAGAAGACGCTTCTAAGCGCATAATGAGTCCTTTTAAAAGCCAGATACTTACTTCAAAGTTCTCGACAGATTCTTTGTCGAGAGAACATTTTTCTAGCTCTATGTGTTCGTTGATGAACAGATATACAATATTTTCGTCCTTTAAGAATTTATTCGATAAAACTGTGAGAAGCTGCAAGTAGCCTATCTTAGTAAACTCCTCACCACACCTATGACATAGGTTTGATATTTTGTATATCAAGTCATTAGCTGTGAAAGTATCATGAAAGTTAATTTCACTACCCCTATCAATATTGGCAAGACCCTTATTAACAATGCTAACGATGGGATTAGGATTTTTGATTATATCTAATGTCACTTTTAAATGGCTAGCGGAGTTCAAGAAAAAGGAACCCACAATATCGTTTAGAATTGTCTGGTGATAAACCACATCATTATACTTTATAATAATTCCAAGTAAATCGCCAGCCAATTCGATTGTCAAATCATCCCTTACTACGTCCATTTTATCAATAATCAATTTCAAGAAACGAGGAACAAAGTTCTTGTACCAACGGTTTAATAAGAATTCGTTATCTTCTTCGATAGATTTCAAACCTTGCACCATTGTGAATATAATGTAGCGCAAGAATTCAATCTGATTTGGCACCAAATCATTTAAGCTCGCAGCCTTATTAAGCAACCTGATTGAAAGAACCTCAAACAAATGATGATTCAGACATAATGCACTGACAAGTTTTAAAGTTCTTTTGAATTGTTTGAAAAAATCGTTCACGTCAAACTCTTCACGCTTCGGGTTCAAAAATTCTAAAATATCCGGTAGAAAGTTTGTTTCGACACATATCACTGTATGATTTGAATAATATGGACTGTTATTCTGTGTCAAACGTACTAGACAATTACGTACTTCATTCAATACAATATCTTTTTCCCAATCGCTTTCATTATTCTCTATAGCTTTCAAGATTATACTTTTATAGTATCCTAATACCAAATTACACTCAGAATCATCAAGAAATCCGCCAAGACGAAGAAGTGAAAAAAGTTGTTGGATGATCTTGCACTTTAAAGTCTTTTCTATATTTGAGCTTGATTCCAAGAGTTGGCCCATAAAAACTAAGAGTTCATCTTTTTTCTCAATCAACGCATTATTATTCACAAATTCGGGCTTATTAATACTATTGTTATTTTGATGAATATTCAATAACAAAACGTTATAAGCTATGAAGACGTAACCGAAGGCATCAATCAAGTCACGTTGCTTAGAAACGTTAAGAAAAATATTGGCATTGGTATCAAGTTCTTCCTGGATCTGAGTATCATCTCTAAACTCCGGATGAATAAACTTTCCCCAAATTTCAAAGGAAAACAAAAATTCAGTAATGGTATTGAATGGCTCGGGTGACGTGGAACCTATCACACTCAATACAAGTACACTCTGCTTCCAAGTCTTATCATTTATCAGTTTCAAATTATTTTCAACCTCTTTGATCGCAGTTGAAGTCAAACGATCAAGTTTTCCACATGACCCTAATCTCTCTGCTAGCCTCTGAATGACAAGTAACGTAAGAATGACCGACTTGTTCGAATCGTCATCATCTAATTCTGATTCAAATTCCACTGGAATGATACAATCCAGGTTAGGCTTGAAGATAGAGACGTCATTATGTAAAATCTCAAACTTTAAACCATCCCACAACATTATCCAGTTCTTCTCAATTTCCTCATCCGAATACGACTCCACACAAAGCTTAAGTGTCCTCAATACATCATTTCTAATAACAGGATTAGTCGAAGTAAGTTTTTGAAGTAATTCGGTAAAAGCGTCCCTTGCAAAACCGTTTTGCGCTACAATTGTCGCATTTAATTGATTCTTCAAGTCTTGCGCAGTGATCTTATAAGGATCATTAGGAGGCGGGGTGAAAGAAATGGGATAATAGCAAAAGCAGATATCAAAGAGTTCATCAAGAAGCATCTTTTCAATTTTATCCTCAGGATTGAGAGGAATAGCTTTACTAATAGTAGCATTGATTTTAAAAGATTCAATCAAATTTCTCGGATCCTTTTCTCCACTTGCGATGTGAATGAAGGTTTGAATATATAAATGTGCCTTCTCTCGTGAACTCAGAAAATATACAGAATTCTTCTCTAGTAGCTTTCTCATTAGAATGAAAGACAAATTGCGAACCTTAGCTAAATGTTTTCGAGGTTCATAATGCTCCTTGATTGCACTTATTATGCTTATAGCATTGTCATTGCTACTGTAAACAAAGTTAGCACAGCTCACAATCGATATCAATGCTGCCATCACGTAAGGAAGCGAAGGAATATCCTCGGTTTTATTAAGTAAAAAGTCAATAAAAACTGCAACGTCCTGCCTCAGAAGCACCTTTTCATCTAATGCGCTTAAAGTATCTGCCATACAATGTACAGCTTCCAGTCTTACTTTATTGTTTTCTGAAGTTATACTGGGACCAAGTTCATGGACAAATTCTAAAAGACTGATATTCTTGCCTTCGATGGAGCTTGCAATCTCTCTGCTGTATATGTTACATCTCAGTTCATCTTCTGAACTAGCAATAAATTGATTTATAAGTGTACCAACATCGTGAATACTCTTATTTTCGGCCATGCTTTATGCCTAACTTAATAAAGTGGAAAAGTGTTTTCATCAGATTATAACGGCGCGAAAATAAACCTCTCAGTTTATCAAGCTCTCAACCGTTTCATAAAACAGTATTCACAAAAATAACTTTTGAAGGGTTTTACATTAATACAAATACGGGAACGATTAGCCTTAGAGACCTATTATATCTTGAAGGAAGGTAACACCGTGTACCCTAGATTTTTTTCTCTGAGAAGAAAGTGATACACTTAGAATCGAGAATTCAAAATGATAGAAATTCCTGAATTGAATCCTGCTACATACGAGCGCAAACCGAGAAATGGACCTGGAGGTTCTACAAGTGATGCTCTATCATACCTGCAAAGTATATACCGTTCAGAGGACGCAGAGATGCTCAATCAATCGTATTCCGTGAGCGATGAAATGGAGAAGCTAAGACTAGGAAACAACAATGAGGCAAGTATTGGTGCAGAAGGAGCCCAAGATAACCTCGAAAGTGTTGTACCATATATCATTAATCAAAAAATTGGAGCTGAGAAAAATGGTTCGGGCTTGGAAGAGAGGCAAAGTGGTATTCAGACAGACCACTTGCGAAGAACTAATTTCAACGGAAAGGTTAACCTGGAGTTGAGCCAAGAGCACGTTCAAGGATTAGACTCTTCTTTTGATATCGAACCTCAAATTTTAGAGATTAACACGGCCGAAAAAGTCTATGCATCACCCGTTCGTGGAACTGATATAAACATGCATCAAAACACCTCGAGTAAAACATCGGATGCCTACTCAAGTCAACCCTTTAAGCTTCAGGCGGCTCCTAAAATTACGAGAAAATCCGAGCGTGATACACCAGCGGAATATTATGATAGGAGCGCATTTATACATACGGGGCGAATGAGTTCTGATTTCAACATCTCTAGTGAAGTTGCATCGCCACTTTCCCACTTCACTAGAAATGACTTTATTAAACCATCACCCCAATTACCTCCTCCTTTGTCCACCTTGGATCCTCATACGAAGGTACTTGAGAAGCCCGACCCATCTAGTGTAAGAAGACACTTAGCTGATAATATGAAGACTCCAGCAGAATATACTTTACACATAATATTTACACAATTTGTGAGGCACGCAGAAAAACTGCTCAATCAATTCTTGAATTGCCCTTTGGATGAAGAACCTTCGCCTATAAAAATTCTTGGAAAAGGAGTAGATCCCAATTTTGATAAAGTGATCGAATCATTGGGTTATATCGCGAGAAAGAAGCCTAAACCCGTTATAGATAGTGTCATGTATTGGCGAAAGTCTAAAAGTGAAGTTGCCTCCATGGCTGTGGCTGAAGTCGAGAAACTAATTGTGTCTGCCAAAGTTAATGGTTCTACGCTTCCAAACAAAAATTTACCACCAAAACCAGTTTTAAATAAAAGCTCTTCAACCGTAGGGAAGGCAAAACGGAGTTTAAGTTTGATACGCTCTAAAAGCATTTCTAAAAGAATAAATCATTCAAGAAATCTTTCTACTCCCATTGCATTTGATCAACAAAAAGCATATTCAAATGATAACCCAAATGAATATAATAATGAAACCCACAAATTCCAAGATTTTTATGAGGCTCAACTTTCTCAAGCTAGGGAAACGGCTATTCAGGCGGATCGAAAATCTCTTGCGCTGATATATATTTTGTGCCGCGTATTAATGGAAGTTGTAAGGCAAACTCCTAGCGAGATTATAGGGGATGATCTAGGTGACAAGCTAGAGGAAATTATATTTATGCAGTTGAAGACAACGGAACCATCAAGTATTAGGCATTCATTAGTGAGAGCAGCAAATTGGACTCTTTTTGCTAAAATTCTCGGGTATATGTCAGAGAAAAGGTTCTTAAACGTGAGTGATCGTTTTATTGCAAGCCTAGAAAAGGTACCTCCACTTTTAAACCATGAAGAAGAATCAAAAATTCAATTATTGGTGTATGGCATGAAGTATCTCAAGTTAACTAATTATCCTTTGGAGGTTTTTGAAGAAAGTGCGGATTTTCTTTTATCTCTAGCGAAATTCTTTACCAAAACCAAATCTGAGTGTATACTATACTCATATTGCGAGATAGTGAGTAGTCTTGTCTTACCTTTGGCCAATATTTTAACCGCGGAAACGAATTATCCTACTTGGGTAGAGGCTGTCAGTAAAATCTATACCAAGGGTCAGGAGTTGATAGAGCATGCAAATCGACTGAATCACCCCGATAAAATAGCGTCTTTCCCGATGGTCTCGGATTCTTCTGACTCAAACGGGGCTTTAAGTTTTAGTTTATGGTCGCGATCTTTAAATTTGGTGACTGCTGCCTTATCAGTTTCCTCAAAAGAGCTCTTTGCTGATTCTTGGTTTAGTGTAGTTGAAGAAAATATCTATAAACTAAGACCAAAGGCTGATACTCATGAAAAAACTGCTTTTTTGGTATGCACGACAAGGCTTGTATGGGTCTACTTATATCGATTGAATGATACTTTGAATAATACAATCAAAAGGCTTGATAGTTTATTCAATCTACTATTTTTCAATAGTAGCGTCTCCGGTAAGAAACAGCAATGGTTAGTGTTTGACAATTCTTTAATAGCTACATTGATACAGCTAATTCGAATTGTAGGATACCAGCACTTGAATTATGTTCTAGAGTCTGTCTTGTTGAAGTTGCTCAACTCTGCATTTAACGAACATACACATGAGATAATATCTGCTGAGAAACTTATTTTGACACTTAGGTCATATTCGGCAATAGTACAAGATCAAGAGATTAGACGCAAGCCAGAATTTCCTCTTCTTATTCGAGAGGAAGAAGAGACTAATGACTTAAAGCTGTCACGAAAGAAGGTCATGCTGGAGCTCTCCTTTTTAGCAAAAAATTCCTCAAACATGCATTTCCATGAAGAGATTCGCAGAATATTTTCTATTTTGATTGAAACTTTAGATAGTGAGTACGGTGCGCATATCTGGCCCGGTGATTCAACTATTAAAGTTAGTTCGGGACACTTGAACTACAAACATTCAACTTTTTCGGCATTGGGTTTCGGAATAGACTTCTCAGATGGTATATCGAAATCCTTGAGCTTGGGGCTCTTTGCATGCCTCATAAAGGCCGCTCCTTGGGCTCTCATTTCATTGCCGGGGGAGAATACTTCAAATACTGGAACATTATATAAGAATGTGTTAAGGATATTGATCAGGAATTCAGTTCACTCTAACCCGAAGGTTGCATCATTTAGTAGAGATTCATTGAAGATGCTAGCGTGCAAGAAAAATCCTACGAATTTGATAGCTGTCTTTGCTAAGCTTGCATTCAAATTTACGGATAAAACTACTTCAAATTATGAGGCGAATTACTTCCATTCGTCAGAGTGTTTTAAGCTACTTGAACTTTACGTTGAGCTATTGAGTTGCTGGCTCGAGCAATTAAGTGATCTAGGAAAAAAGGAAGAGGACTATTCAAATCCTTTAAATCAAGCCGACGAGCAGATGAACAAAGATGTATTAAATGAAATGTATCAAATAAAGTATAAGGATGAAATGAATGATCAGGGAGCTAATGCTAATAGAGCTAAGGTGATCGATGATTTAGAATGGAAATCTATATTGACTTCGATCGAAGAAATTGAAGGTAATGGATTATTTTTTGTGTGTTCACAGGACTCGCTGACTAGGACTTTAGGAATCACTATTCTCCGATTAGTAGATAAGTTTGACCAAATAATCTATACTTTGACTAACGAAACCAATGAAAGTGAGAGGAATTCGGATAATTTTAAGACGCTAACGTCACATTCGCGCTCAAATTCAAAGTTTGCAGCCGATGTAGGAACAAGGTTAATTCATATATTAGAGGACACAGATTTTCTCGAGTTGATAAAACCTTACAGAAAGGAACTTAGTCTACCGGAACGAGGTCGTGTTTCGAAATTGAAGAATAGAAAGGGATTGCTTGTAAAACTAGCTACCTCGGATTATGGTATCGATTCTACAATTTGGTTTAGATTATACCCTAGGATCTTAGATATTTTTTTTGAAAAATGTCCTATGGCTGTTGCTATGTGTCGATCGATTGTGTGCACTCGAATTGTACAGATGTATGAGTTGATATTTAGTTTTTCAGAAACGTCGAAAAACTTATCATCTTCTCTTTTCTCTCGTTCAGAAACATCTGTGGCAACAGAAGTGCTAGTAAACCAATGGCGACTCTATTTAATCTTCGCATGCTGTTCGTTAACATCTACAAATGAACAAAAAATGACCTTTCATTCTCAGCCAACCCACGGAAGAAAAAAGTCAATGCAAATGTTCCTTCAACATCAAAAGATCACTAGTGCCAAATCTGTTATTCGAATGGTCTTGCCTTTTTTGAAGTCCGATCAACTTATTGTAAGTAACTCAGTTGTGGCGGGGATAAGTTGCTTGAATATCAATATTTTTAGGACATTTTTGGAAAACATACCTCCAACTGTTACTGACTGGGAAATAGATTCCAAGAGAAGGGATCCATATGAGGATAAGCTTCGCATTGAGATTATACATATCTTATTCAATATCACCTCCCGTTTCAAACAAAGCTCAGTCATTTATGAAGATGATTGGATCATTGCAAATTTAGTGTCGATAATCAAGAATGTCAAAACCTTTCTTTCAGTTACTTCTAATCAAACAAATTTTGATTTTCAGAGATTACGCAGATATTTCTCTGGATTCTTGGAGAATGTTTTCTTAGGCTTACAAGACAAAAAGGACTTAGATAAATGGCTCCCTTTTGAGGCTAGAATTGGATGTTTCAACTTTTTGAAAGAATGGTGTGGCTATGGTGATGCTACACCTTTGGCGGATGAAAGATATGAAGTCATGAGTAAGAAGATTAAACAGAAGCCTGACTCTGCACTGAAAATGGCAATACTTGAGGTCGAAAAGAAAGCATTACAATTTGCTTCGTTAAGCACAATGTCTGCTTTGTGTGCTGGTCCAATTCAGCATAAAATTGAATTGGTGGATAAGGTTGCGGTAATGTCCTTCGATATTATGGATTTAATGAATTGGATTCACACTTTATTTTGTGATGAGAATGAGAAAATAAATGAAATAGGACAAGTAGCATTGAAAAATATTCTCAAGTTAAATGTTGATAATGCAGAGATATATGACAAAGTTTACTTGGAATGCTACATAAGCCAACCTTCTTACAAAGTATCACAGAGCTATTTTCTTGTTTTCTCGGAGACTGTCATGAAATATTACAACTTATTAGAGGTACCCCATGACTTATTCTGTTTGGCTACTCTACTCACAGGAAGTGGCGTAACTGCAATAAGGAGATCTGCTATGGATCTTCTAAAGTTTCTACTTGATAAGTTTTCTTCGCCATCTACAATTTTAAGTTCAATGGAATGTACTTGCAGCGATATTCCTAAGGCATATAATAAGATTCTATTTGAGATCTCATCGAAGTTAGCTGCTTCCCATCCGGAAAATTCATTAGAATGGGTGAGCTACTACTGTATGTTTTACAATTCTGTCGATAATTTTTTGAGGAAAAACCTTAGGACAATTATGATTCCTTGGTTGCAAAATATAATATTGGCTTACGACCAATCGTCAACAGAGGCCGAAGAGGCTTCCAAAGGCGGAGTGCGTATATTGAACACCGGAACTAGCATGATTCTTGAAAATCTATGTGAGATAACCATAAAGTATTCATTTTCATATCAAAGTGAAGTTGAGGCTCTTTGGATTGCTTTGAGCAAAGTGGCTAATAATGTCGATATTATTATGGACTATTTATTGAATTTATGTATTGAGCAAAGGAACACTGCTTTGGTTAACTATGCACGGCAAATAGTGGATAGCACTGCCTTCGGAAGCTCTCTGGAACAATATATTATCAAAAGGTTGCTTGATAATTTGCAGCCGAAAGCGATGGTTCCTCAGCAGAATGCAATTAGCGAGTTAAGAGCAAAGGATTCGAGCCAGTTTGTTTACGTGGCAGATCTTATAGAATCACTACCGCGGGAAAAAGAGTTCACATTCTCTTTAGGACAGTTATCTCTCATATTTTTGGTTGATTTAATGGCCACAAATAAAGACATGGCAATTGCTAAATTGTCACTTCTTTTCCACGTTTCCTTTTTGTTGCTAGACCATTATGTTCAGGTGGTTCAGGAGCTGGCAATCAACATGTTGAGTCATTTGGTTCATTGCATTGCGGCGGACAACGTCCAAGCACAGGAAATAGTTGACTCTTTAAGACGAAAAGATCACACAAGATATATGTGGGTCTATGACGATTTGAATAATGATAAAAAAGGAGCAAGAACACCTAAGAATATGGACCTTTTAACACGCAAAATTTTAGATTTGTTTTCCACAATTGCACCAAACCTCCAGGAAGACTGGAGCAGACTTTCCTTGTATTGGGCAACCATTTGCGCCGTTAGACACATTGCTTGTCGCTCATTTCAACTTTTCAGGTCTTTGCTTTCATTTTTGGATCAGGGTATGTTAAAAGATATGCTTCATAGATTGTCCAACACTATATCTGACGACACAATTGACATTCAAGGATTTTCAATGCAAATTCTAATGACATTGAATGCCACTACAGCTGAACTTAGCTCCGCAAAATTAATTGATTTTCCTCAGCTATTTTGGTCTAGTGTTGCGTGTATGAGTACTGTGAATGAACAAGAATTTATTGAAGTATTGTCGACAATGTCTAAATTTGTTTCAAAAATTGATTTAGATGCTCCAGACACTGTTTCCTGTTTAATATCAACTTTTCCACCTAAGTGGGAAGGTAAATTCGAGGGGTTGCAGCTGGTTATATTGCCCGGTTTGAAGTCTGCAAATGCTTGGGAGTCCTCAATTAAAATACTTGATAAATTCAATAAGCTAAAAGACAGCGAAATAATTGGAAGCGGAGATTTAAGGCTCCTTATGGCCGTACTTTCCAATTTACCCCGTTACTTGCATGCTTTAGATCAGAAGAATATATCAGGAGATATTGAGGACTCTGCTCTTGTGATCAGTCGCATGGCAGAGAATTGTAACAAGGCATCTTTATCACGTATTCTCGTGTCTTTATCCAAAAATAGGTTTCGTTCAAAGAAAGACTTCCTAGTGCAAACAATTTCAACAATCAATGACTGCTTCTTCCCTCAATACGAGGCGCAGGCTTTGGTATTTTTATTAGGATTGTTATCCAACAAAATGTCTTTCGTAAAACTTGAAACCATGAGTATTTTAAAGCACATTTTCCCGCTTGTAGATCTTCAAAGAGATGAGTTTATTGGCGTTGGAGCGGACCTTATTTCTCCATTGTTAAGGTTACTTTTGACAGATTACGCTGAGCCTGCACTAGAAGTACTTGACGAGGTTACGGTCATACCAGGATCTCAATTGGATAAAGATGTTCTTCGTATGAGCTTGGGAAGCGTAGCAATGAAAAAAGAGTACGAGAATACTGCCACTCTTTTTGGTATCCCCGAAGAGAGTGGATGGTCAGTGACAATGCCTTTGGTTACGGCTGCAAGTACAAGAAATAACGTACATGCTGTATATTTGACTTGTGCTCAAACAGCATTTGTCGATGAGGACACTGATACGAACAACGGCAAAAACATTCAATTCCATGCAGAAGAATATCATATTCCGGTTGCGGAGTATGCAGACACAATATCCGATAACGTGGATGAGCCAGATGCTTCTTTGAGTCACATGTGGGCGGCACTCGATGATTTCGATTCTTTCTTTACAAAAGAAGCTGATCATGGTGCTGGTGGAAAGCCTACAGCGCCGCTCAATTTTCATTCTCATACTTTATCAACAGATACAAAGTACAGCAATCAAGCAGATCTCGTTTCTACAATGGATTCAGCTCCCCTTGTCTATGATAAAAAGGCATCAGTCATTGTAAATGAAAGTTTAGCCCGAACACAATCCAATACATCCTTTAAGAATAATCTTTCAGATTCTATAGGATCACCTATTAGAGGGTATCAAACGTCATCACCTTTTGCTAAAAGGTCTTACATTCCGTTCAGAAATAGTAAATTTGGAATTCGTCATAAGCATGATTCGTCCAATTTTAATCATACGTCTTCTCCCATATTTGATAGAGAAGGTTCTGGTTCTCCTCTCAGGACACCTATTATGGCCTCTTCTACAGTTTCTCCGAAGAATGCTGAGAGCTTTAGTCTAAATCACAGAGATCTGGACGCTACAATTAACAATCAAAATTCTAATGACGGTTCTACTTCCTCGAAAAAGAAAAAGAAGAGTAACAAATCTATTTCAACTCCTCCATCGGGGTCCGCAGAACAACATCATAATCACAACCATAGTCATAATCATAATTGGCTTTTGCACAGAAGAAACTCTGCAACAAATACTGCATCTACACAGAATGTTTCTCCTCCAAATTCTGGATACAGTGGCATAATAAGCAATCAAAAACTTCGCGAGAAGAAAAGAGCTTCCAACAAAAGCTGATGAACTAATTTTATAAGTGTATAGAATCACGTGACGTGTACTTCATCACTTTTTTTTTGCTGAAAGACATCTGAAAAGTTGTCAATAGTCCAGTAGCATTATGCCACCTAAAAAGAAACAACCGCAGCCTTCGGATAAGAACAAAGCCAAGGCAAGAGCTAAGGCTGCCGAGGACAAGACTTTTGGATTGAAGAATAAAAATAAGTCTAAAAGGGTTCAACAGCAAATTAGTCAGATAAAGGCTGGTGTAAGTGCTCTAGATAAGAAAAAAGAGGCCGATGCTAATAGAAGGGCACAAGAGAAGAAAGCTGCAGAAGAGGCTAAGAAAGAGGCGGCTGCCTTGTTCGGAATCCAGCAACAAAAGGTTCCATTCGGAGTAGATCCTAAATCCATTCTTTGCGAGTATTTCAAAAAAGGTGTTTGTAACAAAGGAAACAAGTGTAAATTTTCGCATGATCTTAACATTGGTAGAAAGGATCTTAAGAAAGACATATATACAGATGCTAGAGCAGAAAAAGAAACTGATACGATGGATAATTGGGATGAGGAGAAATTGCGAAAAGTCATTCTATCTAAACATGGAAACCCTAAGACTACCACAGATAAAGTTTGCAAGTACTTCATAGAGGCGGTAGAAAATGGAAAGTATGGGTGGTTTTGGGTATGTCCCAACGGAGGAAATGAGTGCAAATACAAGCATTCTTTACCTCCTGGTTTTGTATTGAAGACAAAGGAGCAAAGAAGGTTAGAGAAACTCGCTGATGATCAAGCACCAAAGATTTCTCTAGAGGAGTTCTTGGAACTCGAGAGAGAAAAGCTTGACAGAAGCGCATTGACTCCTATAACGGTAAACACCTTCAATGAATGGAAGGCAAAGCAAAGGCTTAAGAGGGAAGATGACCGTAAGAAAGAACTTCAGAAAAACGGACGCAAAGTCTTGACGGGTAGAGAGTTAATTTTAGAAAAATTCTCCGACAAGTACTACAATGAGGATGATAACGAAAATAATGATGATGAAATTGATTTGTCGGGATTTAGACAAAGCTTGCCAGAAATTGAAAAGGAAATCAAGGATTACGGTAATGCTCAATCTGATTAATTTCACGTTTGTAAATCCTCCAACCTTTGCTAGCTGTATACTATACATACTAATCTTAAATTCTTTACTATAAGGTTGTAGTGTGGTGTCTCATTTTCTTGCCAGATTGAGATATCTTTTATGAAAATCTAAGAAGAAGCTACTTTCATCATCAGTAAAAAATTTAATCTCTGTTTCTGACTGGGAAAGTATACGACATGCTTCTATCACACGGCTTATCCATTGGCTTCCTTTAGTGTCTACATCTTCGAGTTCATAATAACTCAGAATATCGAAAACAAACCTGGGGTTCAGGAAAACATCCGAGTCTTCAGCTCTAGCATCTAAGTTTGACGACAGCCGCGACCGATTTTTTGTAGGACATGGTATATTTTTTGAACTTTGAAACAAATTGGAGTCCGAGCTCATGGGTTGACTTGCAAAAGAATTTGAAGGATCCGCGCCTGAGTTTTGTTCTGCCGAATTCAGGCTATTATTCTGGTTATTAAGTAGATACTTTCTCTCAGGGAGCGGAGGCTTTTTCGCAACTTGTTTAGATCTCAAGCAATTGGGTTTGTTGGGTACGATTGGGGCTTGCTTCCGCTTGACACCGACATCCTCTTTACTTTCGCCCAAGTCTATAAGATCAGGAGTGTCATCATAAAAAACCTCCGCATGTTTCACGTTTTTCTTCCTGAGAGATAAGATTCTTTTTATATCTCTCAAAACTTTCAAGTCATTCGTATCCGAAAGAGAGTTCTCTACGTATCTTATATTAATGCTCAATATTCTCCCTGGGTAAGCATTTGCTAAATCAACGTATGCTTCCAAATCGTACTCACCAGAATCACCAACACAGACAAAATCCATAGAAGGAAAATCGTTCAATATCTTTCTTAATGATTTCTTTTTTCTCGATGATGATGATTCCATTATCGAAGCAAGTATATTACCAGAGTACTGTTTTAGATGCATTGAACCCGGAGGAATTCCTACGGCTGCAAAGTATTCATGAATAACTCCGTAGAGTTGCCAAGGACTGTTAGACACATAAAAAAATGCAAAGGTTTTTGATTCGTACAACTCTTGATACCATTTTATAATTGAGGGAATCTTCCAAGATTCGACATCAGTAACAAGTAGGTTCCTAAGCAATTCCCTTTTATCTCCTACAACACCTGTGACTTTTACGGTGTCATCGATATCACTTATTAGTCCAAGACGATGCTCATCAATGATCATTGGATCTTGAAACGCACATATTGTTTCACTGGTGTTAGATTTCACATGAATAACAGATGGTAAATAGCTAACTTCAATTACTGTATCAAATGATCCATTTTGATCTGTCAAAATCCTCTCGGAATGAAGATCACTTAGTTTAAGAGGCTCATGAGAACCTATAAGAATTTCAAGCTCTGCTCCAGCAATCGTCCTATCCATGAAATGTGTAAGACGATCCTTCAACACATCATCACCAATACTAGCTTTTCCTACAAATGAAGAGGTCGCCGGTCGCCTCAAACGGCTATCTGGTTTATGTGGCTCGTCCACTAAAGAGCTCTCTGAGTGAACAGAAGCTGCGTCAAGACTTGACGCATCACTCTGGCCCTGCAAATCCAAAGTAGAGTTCTCTTCTTTCAAATTAGACAATGCCAGCATAGAGGAAACGGTACCGTATCGTACAATTTGCTTTGCCAACGATATTATTAGTCTATTTTTTCTTGTCATCGCTCCTGGACAAGCAAGAACGCCACGAACATCAACAAGGAAAGTACCGTCTGACGATTTTCTCGTGTAAGTAGGATATAGCGTTATCAGAGCATCGTGTGGCAATTTCTGCATCCGATCAGAGTAGGGATCACTTCGCTGGTTTCCTATGCCGATGTTGGATGTGATCAGTGAAAATCTCGGCAAATAGCTATCCTTCGTTGATTTTGCGAGATCAAGTAGCTTTTGCCTTCTGGACAAAGATGAGGGTGAAGTTATCGACTCAGAATCTTCACCATTCTGCTGAGGAACACGAGGGTACATATTATGCTTGATATCCTTCGAATTGAAAGAATGCTTGCCGGCGGCTTCCGTCACACCCACTCTTTTCAAGGATTTATAATCCTTGTAAAAGTCGCCTAGTATGCGAAATCTAGAAAGCCTTTTCTTAGTCTTCTTCTGTGGTGTCCTAAATAATTTACTGAAAAACGCTAAAGTCGGTAGCTTGAAAAAAAGATTCTTCTTGCCTCTCAACTTTGCCTAAATGAGTATTCAAGATCAAAAGTAGATTAGCAAAAACCTACTATTCACTCACCCTGTGTTATTCTCCAACGATTTCTTAAGTATTGTGACTTGAAATCTTTCAATTCTTCAGCCCAAATAAGTCTGAAGGAATTCCTCAATCTACCGTAGAAGGGTTATTCCGATGTATATGGTGTGATACGTATTCGACAACTCGGAAAAGTATTAATATAATCAATGTCAGCCTTCTTAAGAGAGAATGAACGTAATGCTTACGTTTTTCTCTGGGTTACTGCAAATGTAATGCTGTGCAATATAGTTCTTAAGATCCTCCTCCCCTGCACTATCAATAATAGTGCTGCAATTGAAGTAGGTTAGACGGCTTATGCAAACATGTCGTCGCGACATCGTTGCGATCAGTAGCGACTTATATTATGGTGTATCGACACTGCAATAAAGGATAACAAAAGAGTTAGAGCATTAGTGGGCATGTCACAATCCATATCAATTGGTAACGACCTAAAAGACTCGTATTCGGTCACTTCGAAATGGGTGTCGAATGGCATTGACTGGTTATCAGATATAGAAGAGTTCTATCGAGAAAGAGCCAACATTGAGAACGAATATTCGAGTAAACTTCAAGATTTATGTAAACGATTCTTCGAAAAGAAAGCTAAAAAGTCATCCCTGTTATCAGTTGGGAACAAACCGCAGATTACTCCCGGTTCATTGGAATGCGCATCTGTTGTCCTTTGGAATGATGTGTTAACACAGACGGAAGCCATTTCTGGTGAGAGGGCTAAATTGAGTCAGGAATTCATTGGAACCATAGGAGATAAGCTCAGCACACTAAGATCGAAATGCACAAATTTATCCAAGCATGTGGATACGATACATGATTTTTTGGATTCCCAGAAGAGTAAAGTTGAGGAGGATGTCACTAAGGCCAAAAAGAATTACGATTCTCTCTGTCAATCAACCGAGAATGCTAGACAGCAAAACGAGAAGTCACTGAGCGATAAGCACGCCCGCAAGTTGGCAGAGAAAGAGAGCAAAATGAACATAGGGAAAAATGAGTACTTGATCAAGATAAATATTTCGAACAGATTAAAAGACAAGTATTATTATCAAGATATTCCCGAATTGTTGGATTATTTGCAAGACCTCAATGAAAGCCGTGTTGCTCTTTTAAATAAGATTCTAAAGAATGCTTCGATTGTGGAGAGAAACTCAAATGACCATGTAAAGGAATTACTTAACAATATAGATTCTACCATTGCGCAAAATGATGTACATCTAGATACTGCGATGTTTATCAAGCATAACATAAGTGAATGGAGAGAACCGGCTGACTTTTATTTTATTCCAAGCGATATTTGGCACGACGACGAGAGCCTTGTTACTAAAGAGCCCGAACTAACGGAACTAAAGAGAAGATTTCAAATATGTACGACTGGATATCAAAGATTAGAAGACACATGCCTAGATGCCAAACAAAGATTAGAGGAAGTCGTTGCAAAAAGGGAGGCGGAAAGGGAAGATCTAACTCTATCTTTTGAAACAAAGTTTGACGAATCGCTTCTGTATCTTCAAACTTTTTTACAGGAAGATAGCGAAAGAGTCAAGAACGAGGTAGAGATTGAAGTTATTCAAAATTTTGCCGGAGACAAGGATTTATCCTATTATGAACCACAGAAAGAAAAGAAATCGAGATTTGGAATCTTTAAAAGTCACAAAAAACGTGATTCAACAAATGATGGCGATACTGATTTACAGTCAATCAACACGACGAACACAGCAAATTCTGGAAGCGGACGAATATTGTCAAAATCGGGCATTTTCAACCTTAGAAGGAATAGACATTCGACAGGTGATGTGTCGTCCGCAGCAGAATCTGTATCTACACAGGGTAAAGCTTTATACAATTATGACGCAACGGGGTCAGATGAGGTTTCGATTTCTGCTTATGATTCTTTCGCAGTTGTGCAGTCAGATGACGGATCTGGATGGACATTAATTCGAAAACATGATGGGAGCGAGGGCCTCGTACCTACGTCCTATATAGAGATTTCAACGGCTACGCCTGATGCTTCTAGAAGTCCTGGTAAGAAAAAAGGACCTGCTGTTGCCCCAAGACGAGGTGCCAAAAGAGTACAATACGTTCAAGCGCTATATGATTATCAAGCAGATGGAGACGATGAAATAACCATATCAGCCGGGGACAAGATTGCATTAGTTCAAGATGATGTTGATGGCAGTGGGTGGACTCAAGGTGAGCTCAATGGTAAAACAGGAATGTTCCCAACGAGCTACGTACAAAAAATCTAGTAGTCTATGCGTTCAGTCATATAGTGCTGTGCTAATTATAGAGAATGAATACAAGCTTTCATTTCAAACGAATTTTGTTTATGTAATGATATACCAGTAGTATAAACTTATACAAAAGGAATAACTCAACCTCTAAATCCAGAAGGATTAAAAAATATCATACAATTATCCCCCAGTTTTTTTGCATAATATCAATTAAATTAGTAGACGTCACCTGGGATCTCAAAAACAACTTGCTTGCCTGTCAATCTTTGGTACAACTGTTGGAATGATTCCAATTTGTAGTCGACAGCAGTAGAATCCTTAGAGTCCAACAATACCTTTTGGATCTTGTTACCACCAACCAAGAATCTAACTCTCTTACCAATGATTTCAGTTGGGAAAACCAAGTCTTCCAAAATCTTGTCATGGACAGCAGTCAAAGTTCTGGATCTTGGTCTCTTTTGTTGTTTTCTAGCTCTTCTGCTTGGCTTTGGCAAGATTCTTCTCTCAGCCAAAAATACAACGTGTCTGTCTGGGAACTTCTTCTCCAATTCTCTTGTCAATCTAGTTTGAACCCTTCTGTAAGCTGTCAAGGATGGGCATGGAACGAAGATGGCTAAAGCCTTCTTTCCACCGTTAACGTCAATCTCCTTAACGGACTTGAATTGCAATGGTCTTAATTCAGCCTTTAAGTCGCTTTGAGATTCCAAGTCAACGAAAGCTTGAGCAACTTGTAATTCCAACTCACTTGGCTTCTCAGATAAGATCTTGTTAGCAGCAGACATATTCTGTGTATATTTTATTGTTGAACTAAAAAATCTATAATGATTAAATTTTTTTTCGTATTCACTATGAGAGCGATAAAGTTTCACAAAACGTAATTTTTCATTTGTCTGAAAATTTTCCATCGTTACCTACGGCTTTGTGGCACATTATCGGAAGCGTCTCTTGTATTGGAATGTGATTCAATGTTTTGGGCACGTGCTGGTCACCACTATGTCACCCACACATGTGACTGTTATTTGTAAATATATGTGCAGGAATGATGAAATGCTGCGTAGACCGGGGCAAAAAAGGACAGTCTGAATCGATGATGCTAGTGGGAAGAGTACAGAAGACATTTGCGAGAGGCATTTCTTGTGGTATGTCGTTGTTCGAAGAGGCTAAGAAGGTAGCGGCATATAGAGCTGTTGAAGAAAATCTTCCCAAAGAAGTTAAGGTTGTTGGTGTTGGATCGGGATCTACTGTTGTGTATGTTGCTGAAAGGCTTGGTCAATTGAAGAACAAGGACGATTTTGTCTGTATATCTACGGGTTTCCAATCCAGACAGTTGATAATAGATAATGGACTCAGATTGGGAGGGATCGACCAGTATCCCAAGGTAGATGTTGCGTTTGACGGTGCAGACGAAGTTGACAATAGGTTGAACTTAATCAAGGGAGGAGGCGCATGTCTCTTCCAAGAGAAGCTTGTTTCTTCTGCCGCTGACAAGTTTGTAATTGTTGCTGATTACAGAAAGAAATCTCCCTCGCATTTAGGTGTTAACTGGAGAAAAGGTGTACCAATCGAAATCGTTCCTAATTCTTATGCGATCATTATTAACAAGTTGAAGGATTTGGGAGCGCAAAAAGTTGTTTTGAGGGAAGGAGGTGCCGCTAAAGCGGGTCCAATCATAACCGACAATAATAACTTTCTTATTGATGCCGACTTTGGGGAGATAAAAGACCCAGCGACGTTACATCGCAGTATTAAAGAGTTGGTGGGTGTCGTAGAGACCGGGCTATTTGTTAATCATGCTGATAAGGTTTATTTTGGAGAGGAAAGCGGGGAAGTATCCGTTTTATCGAGGTGAAACGAAATGTGTATATAATAGTACAAGATATAAAGATTATTTAAAAGTTTTAAAGTAACAAAGATAAGCATCTGCAACAGAAGTGAATTATTTACTATGACTAGAGATCCAACTTAAAGCTTCCGCCAAGCCAGTACCATCAACGGCAATGGTAGGTATAACGGACCATAAATGGTCACCTGGTAGATGACTGATGTCAAATCTTTCTATCAAATCCTTTGGTTTCAATGCACCAGCAAGGTCTTGCTTGTTTGCGAGGACAATAAGTAAACAATTACTCAACTCCTTGTCGCTGATGACTCTCTGCAATTCTTTCTTCGATTCTTCAATTCTATCTATATCAGAAGAATCCACCACATAAATGAGAGCATCTGTACCAGTGAAGTAATGTCTCCATAATGGTCTGATTCTCTCTTGTCCCCCACAATCCCATACGGCGAATGATACATTCTTATGCTTGACTGTCTCCACGTTAAATCCAACTGTAGGAACTGTCTTTGAGGTCTTGCCAAGTTTCAACTTGTACAAGATTGTTGTCTTTCCGGCATTGTCGAGCCCAAGCATAAGGATTCTCATCTCCTTGTTCTTGAATAATCGTGACTAACTGGTTAATATAACTTTTCCCTTCTCACTTTCTACCGTCATACTTACTACTAAGAGCCCCATTATCTGTCTACTAATAATCTCTATGTTTCAATGATAGACAAGTAAACTTTTTGTGAAGTTTAAATTTGTTACTTTTTCTACGGTCTCATTCCATGTTGATATTTCAATGCACGTTAGAAATTCGAGGTACGCGCATCATCAAGAACGCATAAGTATGTAAAAAAAAACCAGGCCACCATGAATTTACTGTATGAGGAAAAACAGACATCTAATGCATTATATTCAGGCCCAAGTCTACTTATTTAATATACAAACCTCTAAAAGCGTTTCTTGTGCTTCTTGTCGGATTTTCTGAAGGCATTAACTCTATTACTTACCCTCTCTAATGACAATTTGACGTCTCCTTTGCCAAAATGGTCCAAGTCATAATACTTTGGCGCTAACTCAATTAACCATTCAGGCTTGACTGCAGTCACAGTACGAAGGTAGTTTTTCGAGGTAAGCACGAACTCATTATAGATAACCCATTCGGGTTCTTTTGCGAGAACAGTTGTGGGGTGAAGAAGGGCCTCTTGGTTATCCTTAACAGTTAGGTAACCCTTTCCGGACGATTTCTTTTTTGCGACCTGCATGAAGAACCCAGACACCAACGCCTTGCGAATGTTAGTCCAGTACGAGGCATCCTCAAAAGGGGTGGAGATAAGAGCAAGATCGAGCTTAGTCATTATACGTTCAAGTTGAGATCTGACATTTCTTGCCGAAATAAGAGATCTGTACGATAGAAAATTATCGCGACACCATTGATGCAACCCTATTTCTTGTGCTTCATCAGAGAAAAATTCCTCGTAAACATTCAAAAGGGTAAGATGATCGCCGTCAGGATGCGCAAATCGGAGTTTTGCCGCATCTGCCTTTTGCTTTGCAGTCGCTGGACGTACAAAAACAGATGGAACTGACAATAAGGAAATTATAGTTAATATCTCATTGGAACAATTAAATGCAGGAGATCCAATCAACATAACCGCGAGCATTGGATCTAGGGGAAACTGAGATGCAAGCCTTCCTAATGCGGTCAACTCGCCTTCATCAGATAAACACTGTAAATAATTGAGTTCTTCTAGAGCTCTCATCATTGTCTCGGGGGCAGGTGGGTCCATAAAATCAAAATGCACTAAATCGTCTATGCCCAATTTTTTCAATTCCAATACCGTGGAAGCTAAACTTGTTCTCAAGATTTCAGGGTATGATTGGTCTACCAATTCTTTTTGAAATGCTTCTTCTGTGTATAATCTGAAACACTTTCCGGGTCTGGTCCTACCAGCTCTACCAGCTCGTTGTTGAGCTGATGCCTTCGATATAGGTGACACTAAAAGCGACTCGACTCTAATTCTCGGGTTATAGACCTTTTGCTTCGAAAACCCTGGATCTACAACATAGACCACACCATCGATAGTAATCGACGTTTCTGCAATGTTCGTGGCGACAATGACCTTTCTTCCTGGCCTGGAGCCTGTACCTACTGGTGCAGGTTCGAAAATACGCTGTTGCTGGTAAGGAGGTAATGAACCGTACAATGGCAAAACCTTGCACGGACCGCAATCTGTTTCACCTCTGAGTTTGTCGACTTCCAAGCTGATTTTCTTGCAAGCATCCTCGATCTCCTCCTCTCCTGTGAGAAATAGTAAAATATCACCTTCATCTTCTGTGGCATGTATTTGAACTACTGTCCGTACAGCAGAATCAAAATAATCTCGTTGAAACTCTGGGGTATAGTATATTTCCACGGGGTGTGTTCTACCAGGCACTGCCAACAAGGGACAGTTGTTGAAGTATCTTTGAAATTTTTCTGCATCTAAGGTAGCAGACATAATAATTAATTTTAGATCCGGCCGTCTTAAGCAAACCTGTTTCAAAAGCCCCATCAAAATATCAGTTGCCAAAGTCCTCTCATGGGCCTCATCCAAAATAATACAAGAGTATCTCTTCATGTCATGGTCTTCCATCGCCTCCCTAAGCAACATACCATCTGTCATATACTTCAAAATAGTTTTGTTGCTTGTCTTGTTTTCAAAACGAATACTATATCCTACTTCCTCCCCCAATGTTACATCCATTTCATCAGCCACCCTCTGGGCCACCGACATCGCAGCAACTCTTCTTGGCTGTGTACATGCTACTTGACTGTTGATCAAATGTGGCATCTCATCATAGAGCACAAATTGAGGAATCTGCGTCGTTTTACCTGAACCTGTTTCTCCAACAAACACCATGATTTGTGTACTGTGAAACACCTTCAAAAACTCATCTCTCTGGGCATGCACCGGCAAGTCTCTTCTTGTCTTCAAAATTTCGATATACTTGGGGCTGAACTTTCTGCCTGTAAATGGATTGAGTTCTCCTTGTTCCAATTCCTCTGCCTCTGCCGCTGTAGTAGCATGCCTCTTGAGCTTGGAGAACTCTCCCGCATCATGATGGATCAAGTTTTCTGCATCCCTGGCGTGCGGATGCTTTCTCAAAGATTCTTCAGCTTCTTCTGCAACCTCTTCCGCCTTTGATTCGTCGATCTTCTGTTTCTTAAAGGCTCTATCTTTGCTCATCCTTTATGTCCTCTCTGATGTATTTTTTTTTGTGATGAGATGTAAGATGTATCTCTGTCGCACAAATGTCGGAGAACGACATTTTTGAAGTCTTCTCTTCCTCTGTTGGTTTTAGTTTTTTTTAGGCTCGTTTCTTTTTTGTGTCCTCTTCTCATTCAGCCGGGCCAAAGGAGTAGCATGAAACTGATTATCCTTCAGCAAGCAACATTTGATTTCACGTGCAGTTGCCCATCCACTGTATGACCAACTCATCACTTTTAAGTCGTAACTTCTAAGTGTAAGGCCTATACTTTGTTGAGCTATGACCCACGGCAAGCAATTTCCATTTCCTCCCCCATGGATCAACGCTGCATTGCTATTCAGAGTATGCAAGGGATACTCGTGGGTGAATTTCCTATATAGTTAATCCATTTTGATCCCCGCGAAGACAGAGGCGGACCTAATTTCGCGGGCGGTGATTTTTTTTAAGCTTGCAAATCTGCACCGAGCTCTTAGAAGAGCAGTACTAGAATATTGTAATTATTCTTTAAAATTATTTAAAAACTTTTCTTTATATATTTAAAAAACTTGTCGTATCATCTTCTTAAAGAAGTATAAGCATTTTTGGTTTGTACTTAATTTTGGCTAAACTTTTAAAGACTATACTGGAGTTCTATTTGTCTCATTTTTGGATAGACGGTAGACCGTAAGTATATTCATTGGTAAAGCACTAGAAGATATACGTGGAAGGTAATAGAGAAAGTGAAGATACTGTATTATATTATAGATTGCGTCAATGACATTTACGAAAAACATATTTGAGCTTGTGGCCATTGGTGGTTCTGCTATAGATATTTTCAAGGCGAGCACAGGAGCATTCAAGACGGATTTCAAGAGATGGTATGCTTACTCTTACTTTACAAGGCCATTGGTGAACAGACAAGAGCATAGATTATGGAATGATGTGCATCATAAAGTTTGGTGGCAGAATGGCAAAGCCAATCCCGCACAAGGAATCAACATTGCCCAAAAAAGAGCATATTCGACTAAGTTTATGCCTCATGCTTCTCACATCGAAGCTGAAGAGGAGATTATCACAAAGAAGCCAACAGTTGTAGGTTACCGTGAGAAGCCTAAGCAGGAAATGCTTCTGTGCGAGGTTCCTAGCACAAGATTGGCTAGATTGTTTCATTATGGTACTTTGGCTGCTGGAATGGGTTTAGGTGCTGCTAAACAAGGTTTCAAGCATTACGCTTCTGGAAATAAGACTCCTATTTCGATGAAATCACTCATACTTTCTCCACAGAATGTGGAAAGAATGGCACTGAAATTCTCTAAAATGAGAGGTGCCGCATTAAAGATTGGGCAGATGTTATCCTTCCAAGATCATTCCATACTTCCAGCCGAGATTCAGCAAATTCTCTTTCGTGTCCAGAATGCTGCACATTACATGCCTCCTGGTCAATTGGAAAGAGTCATGGTGAAGGATTTGGGTGCCAACTGGAGACAACGTCTTTTTGCTTCATTTGATGATGTGCCAATTGCCGCTGCATCTATTGGACAAGTTCACTCAGCTGTAACGGAAGATTTGACACCGGTTGTAGTAAAAGTACAGTATCCTGGTGTTGCGAAGAGTATCGACTCTGATCTTAATAACCTTTTAACATTATTGACAGCTTCAGCCATATTGCCTGCTGGTTTGTTCTTGGATAAAACTATCGCAAATGCTAGGATAGAGCTCAAATGGGAATGTGACTATATACGAGAGGCGCAGAATCTTATAACCTTTAGAGAGATGGTTAAAGATGACCCTGTGTTCGAAGTTCCTCGTGTCTTCCACAACCTTTGCGGAGAGCATGTTTTAACGATGGAGAGAATGCGTGGGACTGAAATAGTTAAAGGAAACTGGGACCAAGATACGAGAGACTGGATTGCGACGAATATCATGAGACTTTGCTTAATGGAAATCAAAAAATTTAAGTTCATGCAAACAGATCCTAATTGGGCAAACTTTTTATACAACGAGAAGACTGGTAAAATTGAGCTTCTAGACTTCGGAGCAGCTCGCGAATTTGGAGATGATTTCATAGAGAACTATATATTGGTTTTAAGGGCTGCTGTTAAGAAGGATCGTAAGAAGGTTGAGTTCTATTCTAAGAAGCTTGGTTATTTAACCGGATTGGAATCTCCTGCTATGACAGAGGCTCATATTGACTCGGTTTTAGTTTTAGGCGAAGCATTTTCTCCTGTTGATAATAAGGGCCAGCCCTTCAGCTTTAAAAAGCAAACAATCACTGATAGAGTGAGGGAGAATATAGGTGTTATGTTAAGCGAGAGATTAACGCCACCTCCCGAAGAAACTTACTCATTGCACAGGAAATTAAGTGGTGTATTTTTATTATGCGCCAGATTAAACGCTACTGTGCCTTGCGAGCAGTTGTTCGAAGAGATAATTGGCTTCGAATAATTTGCTTATAGGACATTAATTTCAAAAATGCTATGTAGCACAGACAACGGAAATAATTACTAGATATTTAAGTGGTAATGACTTATGATTATAATCATGTATGGTGTAATTGCCTGTATATAGGATTACGAAGATAATAGAAGTGATAAGTAATTGATGAGATTAGAATTCTAAGGGTTTCGGAAGACAGCTATGTCAAGGGACCAGAATTGTAAGGAGGAGAGTGTTCAGGAAGTGGAGCCAATGCTTCCGGAAGCCACTCTGATGAATTTCAGTAGGAAGGTGTTAAGACAAAGTTCCCTAATACTACCGACAACGGGTGAAAGGGTACACAGCTTTCAGAATACGCAGTTGATTCAAGATCTAAGTGACGGCCAACTGATTCCGATCAGTAGCATGGATACTTCAGAGAGAGATAATGGAAGATTGAGTAATTGGAGGTCTAAAACTCTTGATTTTTTGAAAGATGAGAAATTTCACAATGTTTTAAAATGCTCTACAGCTTATCTATTGGCTTCTTTGGGAGTTTACAATCTGAAATTTGATAGGATTTTAGGCAAGTCGGACTTCAAGCATGTAGTAGCTACAGTGGCGGTCTATTATCATCCTGCTAGGACCAAAGGTTCCATGTTTCAGAGCTTGATATTCGTGACAGTTTCTTTGATATTCAGTTTTTCCGTTTCTTTTGCCTGTCGGTACATTTCTTCGATTTTTTATAATCATGGAGAGGATGAAGTTTCTAATATAATAGATCTAACGTTGAGTTCCATAGCATTGGGTGTTGTGGCTTTTATGAAGCAGAAAGTAGGGAAGCAGACCTTTAATACCGCGTGTTCTCTTGCATCAATTTCTATCGTGGCTTGTATCGTTAAGGAGGGAAGCTTGAATTCGGCCGATATACCGTTAGAGAGATTGTTCTCTACCTTGAAAATTGTTGTTACAGGCTGTTGTTTTACTGTAGCTATTTGTTATATCTTATGGCCTATGAGTGCTATTGATGAGTTACGACTAGCTTTGAATGATTCCTTCAACATTTTTTCGAGGCTTTTACTCAAGGCATCTGGAGCATTCTTGGATGGAAAGACGTTCTCGATGAAAGATAATGAATTATTCAATACTATGAAGAAAAATATATCGACACTTTATAAAAATCTTGAAGAGGCGAAATATGAATTGAATGTAAAGGGTAGAGAACAGGAATATGAGGTGTTTGAAAAAATGCTTGAAATCACGACATCACTTGGTCGCCATTTACAAGCCATGCATAGTTCAGCTGAGATGCAATGGAAGCTTTTACACAAGGACGAGTTAAGTCTGGGAACATCTCAACTGTCAAGAATTGGAACAATATCGACCTTGTCTGAAGCAACCACATCATCGGTTAATTTTGTACCATCAGATGAAAGCACACCTCAAACAGCGACTGCTTCGAATGACTATGCAACTACGTCTGCTGAGCTATTCGATTTGTTCGTATATTTCTTGGGTCCTTCGATGAGATCTTTTGTGTACACTATAAATTGCATTTTGGGTGAAGTCCCTTTTGAAAGTAAGAATAACCTAAAAGCATTTCTGAATAATGTCAACTTTCAAAACTCAATAAAGTCTGCAATCGAGTTATTTAAAGAAAAGCAGGAATCTTCTTTTGAAAGACTATATTCTCAGAATATTTTCAAAGCTAATCTGGATTTTACCTCAAAAACGAATCAAGAAGAGGTCATGGCATGTTGCGGGAATTTTGCATATTTATTGATACTTTTTGGTGAAGAACTCAATCATTTTTTGGAGTTAGACCAGCGATACGAGGACTCAAGAAAAAATCCACCCTCATGGGATTGGCTCAAATTTTGGAATTATTTTGAAAGAAAAAAGCATAACGTGCATATGCCAGAGAACTCACTTGCAGATGCATTGAGTGCATTATATAGTCAATCTAGGAGCGTAACCATGAGGAGAGATCGTCTGTTTGTCGGGAATTTACTATTTAGATTCTGGAAGTCGTTGAGAGTATTGCGCAGGACTGAAGTTCAGTTCGGCATACGAGTGGGCTTGGGTGCATTGTTTCTTTCGTCTTTTGCATTTTACAAGAGGACCAAAGAATTCTTTAATGTTTGGAGACTAGAATGGGCCTTGACCATTTACTGCATTATGATGAATAAATCCTTGGGGGGTACAACCATGACCGTTAAGTTTCGGTTTATAGGCACGTTCTTGGGTGCTGCCACAGCCTATTTGGTTTGGACTGTCTTCGGAGGGAATGCTTACGCCCTAGCTATTAGCGGCTTCTTGTTATCATTCCCTTGCTTCAATATTATAATACACTGGCCAAGCAACAATGCGTTCGGTAGGTTTATTCTCCTTACATATAACTTAACTGCATTATACTCATATAGTATGACGGAGAAAGATACTGAAGATGGTAACGAAGGTGGCGATAATCCAATAGTTGGTGAAATAGCTTTTCACAGGTTTGTATCCGTATCAATAGGGATTATATGGGCATTGACAATGGCCTCATGCTTCATACCTAATAGTGCTCGTACTAGATTGAAGAACGGTATAATCATACTTTGGCTTAGATTGGGAGCAACATGGAATATAGGTCCTTTAGACTACTATGAAACGAATAATCGAAAATATTTACACGGATTGAAGGATGAGGAGGGCATCAATTCATTATTGTACGAATGTGAGACCTTATTGAAACAAGCTCCTCTCGAGTTTAGGCTCAAAGGCAGTTTTCCCAAAGATACATATACCCAATTATTGAAGTGTACTTCCACCATTATCGACGCATATCAGAATATGCGTCTTATGATAGACGCTGATGAGATTCTATCAAAGAATGAAGAGTATGTTCTACGCCACACACAAGAAGAAAGGGACGAATTGGAAGATAGACTCTTCCTAACTTTCTACATGATAGCTAGTGCGATGAAATTGAGTCTCCCGCTACCTCGAAAACCTGCTTCAACTCAGCATGCTCGTGATCGAATGTTACTCAAGTTGAGTGAAACGAGGAACAGGTCTAATCCTGACACGGCACTAAAAAATGAGGATTACGTTCTTCTCTATTCTTATACGTCCGTGGCCTCTATTATTGCTGAAGAACTTGATAAGATCATATCATTAATTAAAGATCTATTGGGTGACATATCTGAAGAAGCTTTCGAATTATTTTAAGTGTCGCATTTTTTTGTGAATAGTTGCAAAATTTTATATATTATCAGGAATAAATAATTAATAAAAGTATATGATTATAAAGTTAGTAATTATTAGCTCATCGTAATAAATCTCCTTTCTCGAAATGCCATCCTACTGTTCGCTAACGTACCAATTGTGCTCAGATGCTATGAATGGTGCTCTCCTCGATGCGTTTGGTGATGTTTCCCGATATTATGGGATCAATGTCGCGAACCCGGAAAGAATGATCAAATGTCGTATTACGACATTATATTCGGCTCATCGAAGAATTAGAAATACTTCAGTATTATATTCTACAACCTAAGCAATGTCATCGTTCGACCCGGAAGGACCAATAGCACAACAACTAAAAGGCTCTTTGATAGTCGAGCTAACGAACAAGTTTAATATTGGCGATGATGCTGAGGATGTCACTGAATTTATTCTTGTATTGATAGGAAGCAACAAGACGGCGGCGGAAATCGCCTCAGAAGTTAAAGAGCTTGTAGACATTCCAATAGATGAAGCATTTGTCAATACTATATTCATGGAAATCCAAAGACTAATGAGTCAACATTCGAATGGAAATGAATCCGTTGAAATGCAAGAGGATATGAAACCACAGCAGCTGATGGAAGCCCAGAATGAAGGACAGAATATAGTGCAGAATGAAAGACAAAATGACATTCAGAATGAAGAGCGGAGCGATATACGAAATGAGCCACAAAATGGCTCGACAAATATCCCCAGAGGCCCCAAAGCATACACATCCGATAATTATACCAATAACAGAGGTAATAGAAGAGGAGGAATTGGTAAAAACTCGAGGGGCAATAAGAAGTCTTTTGCTGTTAGAAATCAAGAAAATTTTGAGAAAGTATTGGCCATGTCAAATTCGAACGTCACCAATATGAAACAATTTATCCAGAAAGCTCCAAAAGGCAGGTGTAAAGATTTTCCATATTGTCAAAATAAAGACTGTCCTTTTGCACATCCCACAAAGTTGTGCTTTGCTTTTCCAAATTGTAACAACCCACCAGGTACATGCAACTATTTACACCCAGGTGAGGATGATGAATTGATGCGAAAGCTTGACAAGACTAGACAGGAATATATCGAGAAAAAGAAGAATGCTGATTCGGCCGGGAAGATTGGTATATGTAAGTATGGAATGCTCTGTTCCAAGGAGATTTGTCCTTTTGGACATCCTACTCCGGCTAACAAGGATGCTAGAGTACTAGAACTACAATGGTGTCCAAATGGGAAAGCTTGTCAAGATGTAAATTGTATGAAAGCTCATCCTTCGCCGAATTACCAAGCACCTGCTAATGCTAACAAGAGTAAATTTTCCAAACCAGAATTAACCTTGGAACAATGCAAATATGGGCCTGCTTGCACTAATTTCAAGTGTCCAAGAAGGCATGCCACTACACCCGTTCCTTGCCGTGAAGGTTCCAACTGCACGAGACTTGACTGTTTTTTCTCACACCCTATTGATGAGGATTGCAGATTTGGAGTAAACTGCACTAATAAGACTTGCATGTTTAGGCATCCGGAAGGTAGGAGTTTACCATCCAATACGTGGGTGAAAGATGCAGCTAATGTCAACTCCAGTTTTCAAAATACTACGGACCAGAGGGCGTTCGCTGTTCCCGAGGATCAAGTCATGGAGCATGCTGCTCAAGAGAGCTAATCTTCATTGGGAGTTAATCTTTATAAGTATCCTTTTTGTATATTAAAAATATTATGTATTAAAAAAAAACAAAAAAAAAAAAGAAAAGAAAAAGAAAGATAAACTAATAGAAACG
Source organism: Schwanniomyces etchellsii (assembly GCA_031081805.1). Taxonomy (NCBI): domain Eukaryota; kingdom Fungi; phylum Ascomycota; class Pichiomycetes; order Serinales; family Debaryomycetaceae; genus Schwanniomyces; species Schwanniomyces etchellsii. The sequence continues at coordinate 387,806 of JARYSY010000004.1, read as the reverse complement.
AATAAAATGGAAACAGACTGGAAAGGAAGGGCCATGATAGAAATGCAGGCGCCAATGATAGTTCATTGGTATGATCAATATCCTTTGAGAGGATTCATGTGCGCAGAATGAGAGTTATATCCGAGATGAGCTTTATTTGTGTGCAGCGTAATATTATAGAATTGATAGAATGCATAACTTTATTTCTACGGGACGTCATTGTCTTGATTCTACTCAAAGTATCGTACTAGATAGTTCAAAAAGACATTGATTTCATTAATATACAAATAAATCTATATATCAACATTAGTATCTTCTCTTACTTGCAGAGGCCTCCTCAGCGTAGACATCCAATGGAGATGGAGCCAATGGTACTTCATTCCACAAGTTAGGAGTCAAGAAACCGTAAGTGTTACCAATAGCGACGAAGGTAGCCTTTAAGGTGTTTTCAGTAGTTCTTGTGGAACCAGAAGAAGAAGTATAGACATCCTCAACACCGGCCAATTGCAACAACTTTCTGACAGCTGGAGAGGCAACGATTCCCTTACCTCTTGGTGCAGGAATCAATCTGACAGCAACAGAACCACATTTACCAGTGGTCTTGTTAGGCAAGGAGTGAGGAGCACCTAAAGCAGAACCCCAGTAACCTCTTCTGATTGGAATGATAGACAACTTGGCAATGATGATGGCAGCCTTAATAGCAGAGGCAACTTCCTTTGCGGTCTTGATTCCCAAACCAACATGACCATTAGAGTCACCAATGACAACAACAGCCTTCATTCTAGTTCTTTGACCAGCTCTGGTCTGCTTTTGGACGGATCTAATCTTCATGACTTCGTCCTTCAACTCAGGCAACAACTGGTCAATGATTTGGTACTCCTTAACAGGCAAAGAGTGCAAGTAAATCTCTTCCAATGAGGTGATCTTTCCAGCCTTCACCAATCTACCTAACTTAGTGACTGGAGTCCATCCTTTTTCTTCATCTCTTCTACCTCCTCTTCTACCGCCTCTTCTGTTGGAACGGCCAAAGTTTCTTCTTGGAGCAGCTTCTGCAGACATTTTTATTGTTTTATCGTCGGAATATTACGTGGAAAGCCGGGGTGGTGGTTTTCGATCGACAATTAACGAAATATAATCACTACTCAAATTCCTCTCATTTGAAAAATTTAATCCTGCGAACCATCAATATTCTCATTACACAAAAGCAATAAGGTCTGAGACTCCTTTTGGTATCCGGTCATCAGGGTTTAAGCCCTAGGTCATGCGACTATACTTATCGCAACCGAAAATCCCTATGCAGGCTGCTAATGAAGTGCTCGCTCCCCCTCAAATCGCCCCGGCTTGAGGTATTGCTCTCTTGCAGCTCATGTATTGCGATAATCTCCTACCCAATACTAAATTGACATTACTACACATGCTAGGATGACCAGTACTTCATTTTCCGTTCGTTCTCCGGATTTTGGATCAGTAAAAACAGCGATAGTGTGAAGAGACAAAGTGCAGGAACAGCAATCTAGCAATATCACGCACAGAATGAGGGAGACGTACCCATATAATTACGATTGTGGACATCCTCCTTGAATTTGAAGTGTATAAATATTGTCATACAAACTTATATACACATACATTCAATTTATTTGAGGTAGTATTGTTAGGAATTATTTCATCTGAGCATTAATTAGATATTCAAGTTTAAACAAGTTTAGCTTTTATCATGTCTTCATACGCCGACGTTGCTGCATCCTCAGGACCCCAAGGAGCAGAAAAGGTGCCTAGAGTACCTGAAGTTGAAACTAGAACAGAACCACATGGATCCGTACAGACAGCTCCAGCAGAAGAAGTGGAAAGGATCAATGAAGGTAGATCACATCCTCTGGAGAAAGAATCAAGATCTGCTAGGAAGCCGGGTGTTAGCTTCCATCAAAAAGCAATTACTATCATCCAAGATGGTATTAACAAATTGAAGCAGAAGGCTGGTGTAGCTTACAATTCATTATCTGTCAATTCGAAGAAGGCTGCTTGTGTCGCATCGACGGAACTTAAGAATCCAGTGGTTGTCTCTCAAGTGCTCTTAGGTCTTAGTGGTTCCGTGGCCAGTTACATTTTGTATGCAGAGAGAGGAAGAATAAACACAAACAATAAGGCGGTAATTGCAATTCATGCTGGTATAATAACGGGATTGGTGTTACTCGATGGATTTTTGGTCAAGACGTACTATCCTAAGTACAAAAAACAATAACTAGAGTAACACTAACATTTTAGTTTATATATGATGTCAATATAACGCTAGTTTCTTGAGCGATCTCTTTAGCCTGCGGAATGCCTTTCTCTTTATGACCAGCTGCAACTTCTGTAATTTTGATAGACCAATGAAAAGTGATGGAAAAAATCAGAAGTGAAAAAAAAAAACCATAACAAAAAAGTAGGAACTGCAAGGTATAACAGGAGTTAAGAACTGTAGGTACTTAGTTTATGTTGCTGATTCGGAATGGTAGATGAAAAATGCGCACATCATAGTATTCGTCACTGGTTGCAGATGATATAATTCCTTTAATCTATCAGGTCTTTCTAGAAGCCTCTAATTTCGGCAGGGAACCAAATTAGCAAGTAAATCACTAATGTTCTGACCAACTAGAGAAAGGATCTGCGTGATTCTATACATAATCCTGTATAGACCGAGATTTTCCTTCGTAGATACTTCTTTGGATGTTCTCTCAAGATCACGAAGCACTTACGGACAAGCGCAAACACCGCATACACCTGTAGAATATGTGACCGAAGCCTTGCTTGGTTCCCGTGAAAGGAAAGAATGCCTAGTTCATCACCAAATTTAGCGATAGATGAAAGCGTTCCTTCTTTGGTTTACGATAAATGTACTGTATCAGTTCCCACAGCATTCTATTTTAGGGCGCAAAGCTAAAAAGTCGCCGTATATATTATATCTATCCACGTGCTCTTATCTCTCTTTTGGTTACTAAAAACTACTAATTAAAGAAGTATTCTAGCTTATCCCCACAAACTTTTCGGATTTTCTTCCATGAACGTTAAGAATAAAAAGAAATAAATCCGGTGATCTGCAACTATGAACTCGAAAGACACTTAGATTGCCGCTGCTATTTTGACTTCTATGCCGTCCTATTAGCAATTATAAACTTACAATATGATTATAGTGCACTTCAAGGCTTCTGAGTAATTGCTATTCTCGCATTTTTCCGACTCCTACAGATGAAAGCTCATGCGTCATGCATGACGCATAGAAAATTTAATAACATGTACATTACACAGGTCTCGTAGAGCCATGGATAGTCTCAATATTGACGTACTTTAATGATCTTTGTTAAGGCGTCGTAAACGATAGACTGCCCATTAGAAATTAGTGTATGATTTATTTATATTAAAGTCTAATCTGAATAAAAGAAGAAAAGCTTCCTTTTTTTCGAGAATCTCTAGTTCGAGTTGTATTGAAAACAGTTTTAAAATAGTGTATCAGTAATCTACTGAAGTAGTATCATAGCTTTGAAACCAACAAAAGCTGAAGTTGAAGTTTACAAACATAAACGACCCATAAATGATTACGATGTCAGGTCCAGAGCTTCCTCTTTCATATGACTTTCAGAATGGAGGGGATGACATGGCTCAAATGGACTACTCATATCGCTACTTTGAGGACTTTGGAGCGGTTATGGGAAACGGGAATTCCTTGGAGATAGCTAATCATTCTGTGCCTCCAAATTCACAGCCGCAAAACCAAAATCGAAATATAACGCAAGGGCCATACACTGAGTATAATTCCTTCCCTCCATTTAAGGAGTTCTATGCCCATAATAATCAGGGAGGAGATCTCATGTCACCCAGTAACGAAGAAAAGCTTTATGAACTGCAGTTCCTGAAATCTTCACTTCCCTCATATGGTCCTTCAACGAACGCCTCATATTATAAAAATGGATTCTTTGAGCTGTCACCAAACTTTGGTAACAATATCTTGTATGGCTCTGGAAATATTCCGATGGATGCTATCAATCATCAGCAAATGCATACACCAGACTTCAATAATGAGTCTGCTAATTTAAAAATAAACAACATAGAACCTTCTCCTTTGTCAAGAGACACACAAGCAGAAACATCATTTGAGGGCACAACTCGGATAGTGCCAGCTCATTCAGTATCATACAATCCGATGAACTATAATACTTACACGCCAGCAAGAAGCCCTCTAATGACTGGAAGCGATGTCAAACAAGCTTATGGTGCTTTACGAATTGCTCCCAAGAAGTATAAATTGGTTCGTGGAGTGTCTTCAAGTGGCAGTACAACTCGTCCACCCAAGAATGCCAAAAACAAAGCTGTAATATATTTTCCTGTGGAGTTGGAAGTAAGAGGAGCTTCTTTCAAGGAGATTTGCTGTTCTCAGTGGTCACAAGCAGAAATAGAAGACGGTCGGAGAATTGTCAGAATTGAAAAGACGCAAGATGGCAAGAAATTGTATGTTGACTTTTCGGTTGTCGGGTCTGCAAATGAATCACCAACAACTTTGCCAGCACCTGAGGGAACCGAAGTTATCGAGGTGTCATGCCTCCGATGCAAAGTTAACCCAGATGAATTGCAGGATAAAATTGATGTAGGTAATATTAGGCGGTTTAAGCTGGAGCACATGAATGAGTTTTTTCTGCATTATATTACATCTGTGGAGGTAATAGAAATGGTCGAGCTTTTGATTGGAGCCCAATACTCTGATTCAACTGAAAGGAGAAAAGAAAGAGGGAGGATCAGATCAAACTTGGTTCCCTTCTGGTCAAAGAAACCCATTTCTTCCAGGATGGAACAAGGTGGGAACACGGCATCATTAGGAACAAGATATTCGAACCACGATTATCGTATAGAGTTGGCAAAACGTATAATGAGTTATGAAATTCGAAAACCACGCGGATTTGATAGGGAGGTTCGTATATTGGAATTCGAAAAGTTGATGTCCTCTTTGAAGAGAGCCATGCAAAGTTATTATGTAGAAGTACCGCGACTGGACATTCTTAATTACGAATGATCCATCTTTACATACGTTCCTCATTTCCTCGCTGTCATTGACGTTTGGAGTTCAATAAATATTCCATAAAATTTATGACCATCCATTCTCTCCCCACCGATGAGCCAAACCACTACCCTGAGGAATTCAAGCTCAACATCCATTCTCGTACTTGCTCATGACTATGTTTTTGTGCTGATATTCCGCTCCTGCATTGCTACATTATGGTGACCAGGAATAACATTGCATAGAGCTGCCTAGTGCCGTGTTTTTCTAGAATCAGCTCTATGCACAATCCCGATTGCACAAGCTCATTCTTGGTTCAGACAGGGTTCTATGACACTTTCCAGCATCGCCCAAATTCACGTGCACACATCCACACACCAAATCACTATACTATCACGTGCAGCACACATGTGATATTTCACGATCACATGACTTTCATTCTCGCGCCAAGCATAGTTGCGCAGGCGTTTTGTGTAATGAGAATGTTAGTAATAAATAAGCGAAAAATATGTGCATGTAATGCTGTTTACCGAGCTCCTGCAATAGCTAAGCGCATAATAATTTCTCAGTTTCACTCAATTTCAGCTAGTTTCATCTGCTCCAAAGGCAAGCATATAAAATATGTCAAAAGGTGCTTGACATGAGTTCTGGGGTAGAGTTAGCGATAAGTGAAGATGTCTTTTCTTCAAAGAAATGAGGGAAAAATGTAGTAATTTGGATGAACCCGGGCCGCAGCTTCGCTTACATTGTCAGGCCAACCTATTTTTTTTCAGAGGCGATTGCCTGATTGGGAATATGAACAAATGAGAATTGACGTAGGAGATTGGACAAACCCTATTAGATATCCCCCCTTGGATGATCTGGCTACTGCAATATGTTGGCGTACACGATGACTTCGATTTCTGGGTTCGCAGCGTACTCTCAACTAAGGGTTGAAAGAGAAAAAGCTTTGAATTCCCAGCAAATGAATAGTAGAACAAGGGATATGACGACAGTTGGAAGTATGAGAACTCGAACTATATCATCGGGCACTATCTTCTCAAATGGAGAAAATTATGCAACTAATAACTACTCTTTACAGAGAGTGGATTCAGAACACACGTTAAACTCTAATTTGAGTTTTGATACGCAATACAGGGTTAGGTTACAATTGAACGACAAAGAGATAGAACTCTTGCGTTACACATGGAATAGAATGCTTAATGAGGACTATATTGAAGAGAAAAAGACCAATATACCCATGGCTGGGATGTTCCCCGTAGCGAACAAGAAAGAAAAGAAGATGAAACACGCTGCCAATGCTGTATTGGCTAGCTCGTTATTCTGTACCCAATTCTACAGCAACTTGCTTGGGATGGACCCGAAGATTGAAAAGCTTTTCCCGCTGGTAAAGCATCAAGCTGTCTCGTTCGCAGGGGTAATGACGTTTGCCATATCCCAATTGGAAAATCTTTCTGTGCTCGATGAGTACTTGATGAAGCTTGGAAAGAGACATTCACGAGTGTTGAACATCGATCCTCCTATGTTTGAGATGATGGGAGAGGCATTCATTAACACATTTCATGAGAGATTTGGAATCAGATTTACACATGAGTTGGAGGTCTTGTGGATCAAACTATATCTTTATCTTGCTAACTCCATTTTACAATATGGCATCGACCCGGTGATGAGAGTCGACCATCACAAACCTTCCATAAGTAAGATGTCTATGGGATCTGAAGAGACCTACGTCCCCCGCAGCAGCGCAAGCAGCATCCTGAGCAAGCAACATGTTAGACTATCTACAACGCTACATCCAATGTCTAAACATAAATCGATAGAGCTGAGCTCCCATGTTAAAAAGAAGCAAGATCCCCCTGTCAAGAAGGACGAGTCCGCCACACGTATGAGGTCTCCAAAGAAGGCTAAGCTCATGAGGTTCTTAGGCAGAGGTATCCCGCAGCCCGCTGTCACATGATATCAAAAGTTTTCTCACTTTTATTCGCGGTACCAGTCGCAGGCCAGAATGGCGGGCCACTTCCTCGCGACTGATTCCCCCATAGTGAAACATATTAAGGCAAGCGATCTATGCAAAATTGCCTTAAGATCCGTAGCTTTTTTTTTTCATGAGTTATTTTTTAGACTTATTTTTAGATTTACTATAGTTTTTTCAATAATCACTTTACATAGTTATTCTCACTAATTATGTTCCATACCTTACCTCATTGCAGTCCTACACATAGGTGCAGTCCAGGGTATTGTTTTCCGGGGTTAGGTTGCTTTGACTTATTTTCTTGTTTTAGCAAAATTCCCTTTGCGACAATATCCTCTTGTTGGCTAGCCATCCCTTCTCCACTTCTAAGATGCAGCACACGGGCTGAGAATCGGAGTTGCGCGTTAGACAAGACGCGTTCAGCTCGTGTTGCACACGACCTGAGATCGAAGGCACGAACACACACTTTTCAAACGAAGGGTTTCTTAATTGGGTATAATTAAATGTCCCATTTACGTGACGAAAGCAGAAGGACAAGAAAGTGAGGGAAAGGAAAGAAAAGACCCTAGGCATTTAACATAGCGAGGAAATATCAAGAAGGGTCCATTATCATCTTGATACCATATTGTGAAATCAGAAGACAGAGAGGTGTGTTTTCAAAGATCTTAGTGTTCCATTAATTGCATATAGTTCTCGTACAGGAATCTGAAAAGTTTCATAAGAAGAATTTGAAGATTCCGAAGAATTTTCAGAAAGGAGTAAAGCAGATAGCACAACTAATAGGTTTGAAGAGGGTTTGAAGCAGATCAGCTTGATAAGAATAGACTAAAGAGATGAGTAAAGCTTCGCTGCCTCCCATGGAGGATAAGATCGAGCGTTTCTTGCTAAGCGACAGCTTTTATCAGGGATCAGGACATGGCAACCACATCAATAACCTCACTCTGATGATCAATATTCCACGCTCGATGTCCGTTAATTCGGTTGACTTGAGAGAATATGGTGACGAGAATGGGGCGCGTTGTCTGGGAATCCAGAAGACGTCGATGATGAAAAATTCTCCTAGCATGAAAGCATTAGAATCGACACTTCTTATGAAGAGCAGCAATGGTCTGGAATTACGGTATCATAGAATTGAGGAGGATAAAGAGGAGGAAGATGACCCCACGGAGTTGAATGAAGTTGCGAAGCCGGAGTGCTCTTCTCCCTCTGAGTCGAGTCTCGGTGATTCACAGCCCAATGGTCGGAGAAACCATGCATACAACCACATACCCACGAAGGATGACATGCCACATAAAACTGTAGGTTCTGCGCCTTCCACAGAGACGTTCAAGAGCGCTTCGTCGGAGCTCTACACTGAAAAGAGTACGTTAAATGAATTGAATTCAGTCTCCGGTGACAGCAGTATTAGTACTGTAAGAGATAGCGTGAAAACGAACGAGTTCAGTCCAAAGTTGAGTAGTACTGCGGCGTTCTTCCCAATTAAGGATATTTATGATGCCAATAGAATGCTGATCAGTCAAATTAAGGTCATCGGGGCACCAACTAATGACTCAAAGTCTTCCTCAAACAATTTCCTGGGGGGAAAAGAAGAAATAAATAACAATGAGGGCCAGGAAGGAATTAAAGATGTTGAAAAGACTGCAACATCCAGACCTACTGTTCTTGATAGCCATAAAAAGACCCAAGAGGGATGCTACAAAACTAAAAGTATGATCCCCGAAAACATTGATGCGAATATCCTGGAACTGAAAAATTCGGCTAATGTTGCAAAGGCTTCAAATAAGACAAGGGAGTCTCCTGTGCCTAAAAAGCCTCAATATACGAGGTCTAACTCGACATTCTCTTTAAACTTCAATAAAAATAAAGAACAGCCGGCTTTACCACCTAAAGCAAAGAGAAGCCATACGCTTAGTGATCTCTCCAAAAATAATAATTCAACTAATGAGAATAACTCAAAGAAGAGATTCAGCTTTAGGAGCTTATTCAAAAATAAACTGAAGCTGGGAGTTTCAAAAGATCTTCCGAGTGTACCAAAACCTCTTTCCTCAAAATCCTTCTCGTCACCTAACATTGCCATGGTTGAAAAGGATAAGCCACAGGAGAAGAAAAAACTTTTTGGTTTTAAAGATAAACAGATAAAGCCTAAAGATAAAAACAGTAAGCAAAAATTCGATGCAACTTCACAGTCCACCACCGACAAGGAGCTGAAACAGACCTCGAAGGAGTATGGGAATATCATGAATAATCTTGACTCATTGGAAGATTTGACTAATGGGAGCGCTGATGAGGATACGGATATGCTTGAAAATGAGCCTGACTACCGCAGATTTGACAAGGAAAGACCAGATATTTCCATGAATGATTTTTCAGCTTCTCGAAAGATAAGCGAATCGCCAATAATTGAGACACAGAGTATAAGGGGACCAGAGATCAAAAGAGAATTGTCTCAGAATTCTATGAAGGCTCCTCAAGGTCCTGGAACTCCTCTGTCAGTAGAATCCAGAGGCATAACTCTTCTAGAGGATGAGTTAGATGTTTCACCTTTCAAGGTCGATTATCCTTCACCCACACAAAAATCAAGGGCTGCCTCCCAGCGCGATATTTTGAAGGACTTTGGAGATCAGGAGACAAATTCTTTGAAAAGTAAAAATGAACAGTTACTCGGGGAAGCACTCTTCCCGAAGCATTTGAATCCTCATGAGGTTGAAAGCATCGTTTCATTAGAAAGATCGAGATCAATGAAATCAATAAAGTCAATCAAGCGTAACTCTTTTATGAATTACGATGGTAGTGACGAAAATATCATTCAATTTAATGGAAAGACGCCCAAAGTCTCATCGATTAAAAGATCAGGAAGCATTTTAAAGAATGCAAATGCTATTGTTAAGGATACTTGTGACGACCAACCCGCAACCCCATCTCGCATCGCACAGCTGCCAAAAGGGCGCGTTGAAGACTTAGTTGATAGTAATTATCACGAACTCATAGAATTTTCAGACTTCATTGATGTGGATAATTTGGATTTTTCGCTTTCTCCACAGAGTGTTATGGAAAGATCACCCAGTGTAGTGGAACCAAAACCTTCGAGTTTGCCAATGTCCTTCCCATCATTCTCAACTTCGAGCGAAATCGAAGAAGCTACCCACCGAGAGAACTCAAAGGAAGAAATGGTTACGAACGAATCTAATCTGGATGGTTCGTCAATACAAATTATTGGTGAAACATTAATTGACCAAAATCAAACCGTGAACAAATCTGAGGACAGAAACATTCCAGCTTTGGTCTCACCACCTCGTAGTAGTCAGTCTACTGATCAAAAACCAAATTATGAAGGCTCTGAGATTGAGAAAATGGCTTCCGAAATATCTATTAAGGGTCCATTGACTCCCAATTTCGAGGTCATTGAGATAATGCCAGATTCACCCGAATCGCTTGGTCACGACCAGAAAACATCTCCTTATTTGAGTCCTTTAGTTGATCTGAATGGACGCAGCCAATTCAATAACAGGCCGATCTCCATGTCATTCAAGCCTTCGAAGATTCCTCCTTCATTTGGAAATAAAATTGCAATGCAGGCGTTGAGAAATTCGGAATCCCATCAGTCATTTAACATTTCCTTTGAAGAAGATGATCCTGAAGATGCAGGGCTTGATTCTGAGGAAATCGAGGTCGGAAAAGGGTTTGGTACGAGTGATGATGAATGTGATGATTTTGAAGAGCTGAGCATTACTAAATCTGAAAAGTTTTCTAAACAATATGACATCTCAGAATCACCTGAGCCTTCCGATAAACCACACAAGGCAAGAGGTTTGGTTAAGTTTGGTTTAAGCAAACCCACGCGGGAGCTGCCAAGTAATAATGTTTCCAAATCCACGATATCTATGATAACAAGAAAATTTAAACTCCCGGCGAACAATAATATGGAAACTCATTTCCGTGCATTTACACCCCCAACTAAACAAGGAGTTAGGTTTTCATCAAGAATAATATTGTATGACACATACGATGGAGATGAATATGACAGACATCCTGACGCAGCTACTTGTAATCAGTTGACGCCGTTACTAGCTCAGCAAATCAGAGAAGAATTGAATTCCTTCAAAATGGACATGGATATCCATGTTGACTCCAGAAGCAATACGCATTACTTTTAATTTTCCATTGCTTTGTAATTGATAGGATGTAAATGCATGATATGGCTGAGATTGTGAGGTGGGTTCCGGCGACAGGTTCATAAATTATATTCATTATATATAACTAAAGAGTACTAAAAAGCTAATTGGAATTCTTTTCGTAGTTTTGCTTTGCACTTTTAACTATTCTGTCCAATAACTCATTGTCTTTTTTATCTATCAATGCAACAACCTTCTCAGGATGTTCCATTTCCACTACATAATAGCCATCTGCCCTTCGATCGAGGCATGTTGTTTTACTCCATTCAGCAACATCGTAATTCTCCATTGAAATGACTGGAGGTTTTCCATCAGTATATGGAGGATAGTTTACCATTATGAATATACATTTCGTCTTGATGAGCTCAGACTGAAATCGTTTAGTAAGAATTACACAAAAACAAGAAATCATTGCGATGATCTTTGAGGCTCACGACGAGCCTCTTATATCACTAAACATGGTTGATGCAGCTCAGAAGGTTATTCCAGGGCAGTACATTACCCCCATATATAAATTAAATGAGGAGGGAAATATTGAGCGTTTCTTACCCGGTAAAGGAGCTTATGTGGCTGAAATTGAAAGCCAGAAATCTCAAAAGAAGCTACCAGTAGTAGTAGCTACGGTGCTAGGAAAAGTTCATTATAAGAAGTTGACATCTGTAGAACCCAAGGATGAGGGAGAAAATACCGATAATAAGAACGTGGCTAATTACTTAGTTAGTATTTCTCCAAGGGAATTTGATGATGACGATACAAAGGTCGAAGAAAACATAGATGAGACTAAAGATTTACTGCGACTCATTTCAATTAATCTTCCTCAAGAAAAAGACATAGTATTGGTGAAAATTATAAGATTAAATTCGAAGCAAGCATTCTCTGAAATATTGGCCGTTGAAGGTCGTGGAAATATTCTCAAGGATTCAGGATTGGGTGCTAACGGTGAGAATGCTCACGATTCCATACCATCAGGAGGTGGCACTCAAAGTTTGAGCTCCTACGAAGCGATTGCTTCTCATTCAGCGGCAATAAATGCTATGGCATCTGATCTAGGTGAGAGCTTTAGAGGAATAATCAGAGCACAAGATGTAAGACTGACGGACAAAGACAAAGTTAAAATTATAGACTGCTTTAGACCTGGCGATATAGTAAGGGCCGAAATTATATCTCTAGGTGATGGTTCAAACTATTATCTTTCTACTGCCCGGAATGACTTGGGTGTTGTATTCGCAAGAAGTGATGGCGGAGCTGGTGGCCTTATGTATGCCATGGACTGGAAGACTATGATATGCCCTACAACTGGTACCCTAGAGAATAGAAAATGTGCTAAACCCTTCATTTGAGCATATTTTGGTTGAAAGAAAAAAAAAAAATAAAGTGTCTAAATGAATATAATAATCTATAGTATACGTGTGCATTCCCACAAAAAGCATCATCACTGAGACATCATTTTCTCAAATCCTTTTCAGATAAACCAACTTTGGAACCCATCTCTTCGAATTTCTGGAAGTAGCTCTTTCTTTTGCTGTCTGCAATCTTTACCATCTCTGGCCAGTATACTTCATGGACGTATTCAAAGTTTATATGACCTCCAAAGTCTTTGTCAAGTTGTTCGACAGGTACATAATCAGGAAATGGCTTGTCAAAAACCAATTTTTCTCTGGTCAAAGGATCGATAAATGGGTGGATAATTTTCAAGAATGTCCATCCCAACCAAGGAATATTGGTCAACAAAGCTTTCCCTAATCTTTCTGGATAATGCGTTTGTAAAATATGTAACACTTGTCTCCCCGTGTGGACAGGTGGAATTTTGCTACCTTGCGTGCCAACAGGTGACGCTTTAAAATCTATGAGAAGTGCGAGTGAATCCTGTCCCGAAGGCATGAAATCAATAACGCGTTCCAACATATATACTAAATGCTGGACTTGTCTAAATGAAGTTTTAGTATTTTGCCTACCTGGTTTCAAGTAAAGGCATGGCCTCGAGTCATTGTCATATCCCAAAATAACCTCTTTTCCAGTCTCATTCTCAATGCTAACTTCGTCGGCATTTACCTTGTTATCAGAATCAAATTTTCCGGAAATACCGAATTCACGTCTCCATGCTAAACTAAGCTCAATTCTCTCAATGGCCTCTTTTTCGTCCCATTTTGTAGCTCTCAAGTATCGAAGAAAGCATTCTTTAGTTAACCAGGCCTTCTCCAGGTCTGTCAATGGTTCGAATTTACTGCTGTCTTTATCCTTGAAATTATCTTCGCTAATTGGGACTAAAAGCTCTTCGTTCTCGAAATGCTTGAGTACAGTCGCATATTTCTCCTCCTGTGATTGTTCTAATGGATCTTCCTGTGGAACTTTGGACTTTTCAGATGGCTCTGTAAATGGCAAAAGCCTTTGTTCGCCTGTAGTCTCTTCCTTAACACTAGCTTCTGGTGTGGAACTTTTTGAGCTTTTGCCTTTAAGTTTACTTAGCATACTTTCATCAAATATATAATCCAAGCGTCGTACACTATGAAATGACTATTTGTATTTACTCGAAGTAACTCGATGAGACTTAGTTTTGTGTAACTTATAAATTCAGACTTCCTATAAAAAAGAAGTATAGTTGCCAAATAACGTTTCCAAGGATATATGAAGAAAAACGAATCTAGCTATATAGGTAGCCATGAATGAAGAGGGTTTGAAACAACCAGGGAGGAAAAAGTTTCCTCTGCTAGTGGAACTAGCCACATCAGAGTGTACAAGGAATGTTTCTAAATTGGAGGATGTTGGCGATACGCCTTTTCATCTTCTAGTACCAATATTAAAGAGAATGAACTTCAAACAACTTTCACATGTTGAAGAAACTAGCTCACAGATAATGCCTTATTCTGATCAATTTTGGAGGTCGCATATTGTCAAAGAATTTCCTGAGAGGCCGAATCCACCCGATCGTCTACTGCTCAGTCGAAGGTATTTAATTGAAGATGCGACTGGACAAGGTGTTTTGAATAGGGAAATGCCACTCAAGAGCCTCTTTTATAGGTATATGCACGAGAGGGAAATGTTCAGGAAAGATTCTACCGAAAGATTAAGAAACATAACTGAAAAGTTGAGAAAAGAAAAATCGGCAAATTCAATAATTTCAGTACCAGAATTATTGAAAGATCCTACTGTAAGACAGACAAGGCAGAAATTTCCGTCTGGTATTGCTAGGGGCTCTGTGTCAGCTAAAAGCTCGATCTTAAATAAGGTGAGAAAAGATTTACAAAACAGGTCTTTGATGTTCCCTAAGTATTCTCAGAACGTCAAGAAGTATGATCCATATGATGCGTTCAAAAAACGGAGCCAATCTGATCGAGGTAATGCTTCAAGACTGGATATTTCAAGAAACATAGCAGAGAAGAGCATACTTAAAAGCGTTCATAGAAGCACTTCCTATAGCAAGGAGAAACTAGATAGTACAAGAACGCTATTTCAGGATAAAGTCTCCCCGATAAAAGAAAATGGGGTCGTACTGTCATTAGAACCCCGCGAATCTACTCCAGAGGGGGATGGCGGCCTGAGTTCTTCAGATAAATCAACTCAAACCATAAGGCAAATATCTCATACACGCAAACGAAAGGCTGAACCTTCTATATTTTTGACAGGATCAAGAAATAGAAAACCGAGAGTTCAACCGGATCAAGTCAATCTGAAACAAAATGCGCTTGCTGGCGAAACAAGGCCATGTAATTTCAGAAAAACGGTTATCAAATCATCTATTTTCAATTGATTTAATGAGCTCACGAATCTATACAATCATCTAAATATTTACATTTTGCATTTAATTGAAGTCATTTCTTTCTTCGTCTTTTTAAAAGTCGACCACTAGAGGTATCACTAAGCTTTTTCTTGTAGCGCAAAGAGTTAGTCTTTTTTATCGAATCTTCCTTGTCGTTACTGTACAATATGTCACCTCCATTCAGGTTATTGTCAATGAGTATAGTTTGTTTGTAGGATTTTATCCGGAGCCTACCATTAATTAGAGCCCTTTCAGGACTGAGAGATATGCAACTTTTAGCTCGACTGGAATCTAGACCAATCGACTTTAGCAAATACAAGACATCTGACAGGTTTCGTACATGAAGCGGCCTTGTAGCACCACTAGATACTATTAGGCCCCTGGATCTCGATGCCCTGATAAGCTGAAGGGCATTCGAAAAAAAGTTCTTACGTGCAAGCATAGCTGTTGTGCTCAAAGTCATATTGTCGTTAGATGTGGTGATCACATAACCAGCCGGACCAGCGATGGTGGCCGAGTAGCATATTTCAAACTTTATGCCTTTGTCAACTCCACTGCATATGGTTTTATGCTTAAGGAAAAAAGGAATTCTACTGGTTAAGTTAAAGGATACAATATCAATATCCAAATTTGAAGTTGCCAACTGTAAAGCCTTCTCCGTAGTAGGTTGTATAGCTAGTATATCGAATATGCCTTGTACTTTCGATAGGGCCAGGCATTGGGCCGGATCACTGACAACGAGTGTCAACCTCGTAAAAAGTCTTAAATTTGGAAATTTACCAGCTAGTTCATTTCGCAAGGCTTCTATGTCTATAGGGTTTGAATCCTGTGAATTATTGGGTATTCGAACCGTCTCATGAAGAATAAAGTTTATGGCTATATGTGTGTATCCGAAGATGCATAACGCCGCAATTGTATTTTTTAAATGAAGCATTTGTTGTGTATTAGGCTTCTGTGTATAGTCATTGACTGGCCATGGTACATTTAAATCCAGAAGCATCTCCCCTATCTTAGAACTAATGTATGAAGCTCATATGTTTTCACTAGATGTGCATCGCATTTTTCGAATCATCGTTTTTGTACAGGCGAACGAAATAGAAGAGGATGGTAGAAAGTGGAAGGTTAGAAAATCGCCACCGCCTTCCACTATATATTGAAC
This sequence comes from Schwanniomyces etchellsii, assembly GCA_031081805.1. NCBI lineage: Eukaryota > Fungi > Ascomycota > Pichiomycetes > Serinales > Debaryomycetaceae > Schwanniomyces > Schwanniomyces etchellsii. Next base: position 371,741 of record JARYSY010000004.1, on the reverse strand, counting down.
AAGACATCACAAAACATATCTATAAGATCGAGTAGACTTCTTAAGTTCATTACGAACAATGACAAAAGTTAGCGTCAATCCAAATCTTTTCGTGAAAGGCATAGAACACCCTGATCAGGGTGTCATGAATATAGGTCAAGCGTGCCACAAATGTCAACAGGTAGACTTTTTACCGTTTAATTGTGAGTACTGCAAGGAGACGTTTTGTTCTAATCATAGAACACCTGCATTACATCTGTGTACTCGGATACCGAGAGAGAAAAAGCCGGGGTCTCAAAAGACGAGTGGTCCTTCAGCTGCGTCTTTATTTCCAAACAGAGAACAAGATAAATTGAAATTAGAACAATCATTGAAATCTCCAAAAGCTAGCGGCAATATTTTGGGACACAACAATGGCCGGGGAAATGTTATGGCGAAGTTCGCCAAATTTTTGAGTTTGCAGAGTACGAAGCGTAATGCAAAAAAGACTTCGTTCTTTTCCGCTAAAGCCAGAGTGCCCAGTAGGTCTGTTGAACTAGCAAACATAAGACGGGCGGCTAAGGGAGACCCCAAAGTTTCTCAAGAAGACAGGATATATATTTATGCCATTTACATCAATTCGCCCAGTAATGGCGATAAGTCAGAGGATATTGAGTTTTCAAAGCTCGATGTTCATGAAAGAAGAGTGCCCTTGTGGATATCGAAAAAGTGGCCAGTAGGCCGTGCTTTAGACTCAATAGCGGAACGAATGGGTATTCAGAATACGAACAATTCTTCAAGCGACTCCGCAGAGAAGCTTTACATATTTAAATCCAAAGATGACAAGCCGCTTTTGATGGAATCCAGCGCCAGGTGTATAGCTGAAATCCCACAGGGTGAAACTTTGTATCTCGTGAGGGGTTTCCTTTAATTTTCAGTTCGATGTCTTCTTAGTTATTAAAGTTGTAGATTAGAATCACCAATATATATTTTTAGATAATGCACAATTTTGTAATTTTTTGAGAAAAGGCTTAATATTCATTACTCTTAAGTAATAAATAAAGATATTCTAATATTTACGACTAATTAGCGATACAAATACCTACACGAAGATTAAAGAAAAAGAAAAGAGATGATTATGGAAAGTCTTGCTACAGTTCTTATCTACGGTAATATTGATCTAGTTTTCTCATTTTTTTTTTTACCTTTCCGTCATTGGTTTTGTGCGACTTTTCATCACTTCGATTTGTGAATCCCAATGGACAGCAAAAACAAACCTAACTAATTTTCGACTTTAGATAGTTAGTGGAAATCTGAGAGCATTCTTGTTTCGGGAAAAGATTACTGCAAGGAGTTTTGGTAAAGCTCATACTCACAGGAAATTGTATTTTCTTTTATTAGCCATTGAAATAGGTATTCTTTTCTTTGAGAAAATCCTTTTACTAGCATCATTTAATTACCTGAAAAATAAGGTTAAAAGCAAAGTATCTCCTGTGGTGAATATTCTCCAGCAAAATATACTTACATTGAAAAATTTTGGTGATCTTGATATAATAGGAAGTTGACTCTCATTGTGGGTTTTCAAGAAGAAGGATCATCTAACTGAATAATTACATACGTGGGATCAGAAAGCTCGCGAATGTCAAACCGTGCCCATTTATCATCGAATCAAGCAGCTATGGCTGCACAGGCCGCATCTCATAACCCTTCGGGTTCAAGCAATAACTCCTCTGTCGTTGGCTTACACTACAAGATTTCCAAGAAAATCGGAGAGGGATCTTTCGGTGTTATATTCGAGGGCACAAATATAATAAACGGTATGCCAGTTGCCATAAAATTTGAACCACGCAAAACTGAGGCACCCCAATTGAGAGACGAATATCGTACGTACAAGCATTTGCAAGGATGTGAAGGTATCCCCAATGCGTATTATTTTGGACAGGAAGGATTGCATAATATACTTGTTATTGACTTATTGGGTCCTTCGTTAGAAGATCTTTTTGATTGGTGTGGTAGAAGGTTTTCTGTCAAGACGGTCGTACAAGTCGCTATCCAAATGATATCGCTAGTAGAAGAAGTTCACTCTCATGACCTTATCTATAGGGATATCAAGCCTGATAACTTTTTGATCGGACGTCAAGGCCTGTCAGACGAGAACACAGTACATCTTATTGACTTTGGTATGGCCAAGCAATACAGAGACCCTAGAACAAAGCAGCATATCCCCTATCGAGAGAAGAAATCATTAAGTGGTACTGCCCGTTATATGTCTATAAATACTCACTTAGGAAGGGAGCAACTGAGAAGAGATGATTTAGAGGCTTTGGGTCATGTATTCTTCTACTTCTTGAGAGGCCAATTACCATGGCAAGGATTGAAGGCGCCAACGAACAAACAAAAGTACGAGAAAATCGGCGACAAAAAGAGAACTACTCCAGCCGCTGCATTATGTGAGGGTTTGCCTAGACAGTTTGCTGAGTACTTAGACTCCGTTCGTAGTTTGCCTTTTGACGCTGAGCCGGAGTATGAGGAATATAGAATGCTCCTTTTGTCTGTATTAGATGACTTAGGCCAATCATGTGATGGTGACTATGATTGGATGCATCTCAATGGAGGTAAAGGATGGGATGCAGCAATCAATAAAAAACCGAATTTACACGGATATGGCCATCCAAATCCTCCAAACGAAAGAGAAAGACGTCATCGTGAACAAAGAAGAAGTAGACAACATCAGTCACAACAGCAGCTGCAACAACAGCACTCCAATCAACAAGGAGCAGGCCAACAACACCACCAACAAAAGCTTCAGCATTTGGTAAATAGACCATTACCTCCTATCAAGCAAGAGGATGCCAATGGAAATGGCGTTGATAATTCATATATGAAGGAGCAAGAACCCCAATCTAAGAATTATGAGAATTCTGCAACAAACAGACAAAACCAATACGAACAGCAGCAAGCAGTTGATGAATCAAACGAAAAGAAAGGGTTTTGGGCTAAATTGTGCTGCCATTAGTGACATTTTTTCTTCTGCTGCTACCTTTTTGTATTGCTTTTTTTGATTTTTTTAATTTTACTTAAATTGTTTTAGATATTTGAGCCAGTTTGATTCTTTAATACACATAGTCATTTGCTCCGCAATTATTTATGATCAGGTTTAGAATCTCTGGAATCCCTCGCATTAGATTAAATCCTGGATTTATATAAACTTGGGTAATGTTTTGTGATCTTTGAGCACGAGTACTTCATCTTACATAAAATACTTCACTATTCAAAACATAAAAAAGCATCTTATTAGCTACATATCTAACCTGGGCATATCTAAAACTTATCGAATCTATCTAAGGTTGCCTTGTGCCATTCTTGATCAGTTAATTGCATCTCTTCATAAGTAGCTTTAACATATTTCTCAATGCCTTTGAGAAAGTTTTCGGAATATTCTTTGTCAAAATCCCCATTCTCATCCCTACAATTCTCCGACAAATGTTGAAGTCTTTCCTGAAGCAATTTGCATCTGTAAGCGATCCACTGAGGATAAAAATCGTTATATCTAGAACCAAAATTCACTTCTGGTTTAACTGTTTTCAAGACAGAGCCTTCAGTCAATAATGGATTTTTAGCTCTGTAAGATGTGACCATTGTGATTCTTTCACAGGAGCCTTTAGGTGAAGGAGCAATATGCTCAATAATTCTACCTTGCAAGACAGAAGCAGACCCCAATTGAGGTCCAGGAACTACAGCAACTTTATTCTTACCGTCGCCTCCCATTCTCAAGGCTGTCTCTCCACCTACCATCTTCGAGGTATCTGATAACATCAAGACACATACGAAAGGGTAGCTATCATGATGCCATCCAATAATTGCATCAATCTCTTCGCCATCATCTCCTTCTTTTAAGGTGTGTTCCAAGGACTTATTAGCCTTCTGATTCTTATGAGCATTAGCAGATTCAGGGGTTCTCATACCGACATTCGTATGGGCAATTTCGTAATCCATCACGACCTCAAGTTCTACTCCTGCCATCTTACTGACCAATTCGACGGTCTTTGGATGTGTCCATGCTTGATACGTAAATGGGGCATTTATCTTGTCTCCGTTTTTCACAAACCCACGGATAGTGCAGTCAAGTCCAGTACTCGAAGTAGCACTGTGTCTAGCGTACTTCATAAAAAGATCTTTATTCAAGACCTCTTTCTTCATAATACTTACTGCTTCATCAGTGAATAATGGAAAAGGGTCGGACACACCTACTGGTGAAATCAGATCCTTGTCAGATATGCCAAGCTCTTCTAAAGTGAGCCTTCTCGTGTTGTCGTATTTTTGCTTTGCGGATTCTCCACCAGCATAGTATTGCAAGTGTTTCTCAGGATCGAAGTCAACATTCTCGTTCGTAATGAGACCGCTTTCCAAAAGCTTTGAGTAAATTGACTTTATGGTCTTTTCATAATTTTCCTCTGGTACACAGTGGTGTAAGTTTCCTCCTTTAATTTTTTGAAGTAAAGCTGCTGATGCCATTTTTGACTTGATTAATTGCTGCGAAATTCTTGCTCCACATAAACGATAGTGGGTAGACTACTCCTTATATAATAAACTCCTCATAAATAGTCACATACTTCGGTACAGATAAAGCTCCTATGCTCCAAATTAGGAATCATTTTCTCGTTAAACTCATAGCACTTTGTATTTGGAATGCAGTGAGCTATCAATTGGGCAGCAGATAAAGGGCCGCACGGTTTCCTTTTTGGTGTAACAAACCCATAGTTCCTGGACCGTTATCTATATTTTACAAATTAGACTTAAGGAGGCGTTAATACTTCATAATGTCGAGGATTATAACCTAAACTGTAAAAAAAAGGCTGAATGCATCACCAAAAAGATATACAGCGTATATCAATTTCAGGTTAAGAGATACATATCAATTTAATCAATTGTGACCACTTACGATCTCATGTAGGGTCTCTTCTCTGTTACCATTTAGGTTGTGTCACACCTAAACATACTTCCTAAAGGCCAAGGAATGTAGAAAAATAAAGCTCGATATCAAATTGGAGCACAGTGTTATGAGATAAGGTGAATCCATAACATTTGAGGGTAAGGGAAATATGAGGAAATAGGATAAGAATATCCGAGCACGTGATTTACAGGACAAAAAGAGTGTTAGTGTACACACTAGAGCTTTCGCCGATATCTTTCATTCTAATAGCTTATGCCATAATCAGTTATTCTTTAAAGAGAAACACGCAGTTAAAAACTCACTCCGTTGAAATTCGGTTTTTCCTCTCATTTTTGTACAAGTCATTCGGTGGGCTTCGGAACTTTTTTTTCTTTGCGGGAGAAGAGGTAGCTAGCGACCTAGAATGAAGAAAATTGCAATCGAGTGCGACATGCTCGATCGGTAACCAGAACAATAAGGGTCGTTGTGATCACGCATTGATCAGAGCGCTCCAGCACAAATGCTAACAAGAATTGTTCCGCCTTGAAAAGCTCATTAGGGCCAGTAGTTAAAATTAAAAATTAAAGAAAGGTAAGAGCCTGAAGGTAGACATTAAAAGTTGAAAGTATCTTATAACTTCCATATGTTTTTCAAGATCGATTGAGAGAAGCTATTATACGCTGAGTTTTACAGGTTGCAACGCCGTAGGGGCCGCATTACTCCAATGAGAATACTGTCAGAGCCTGTCCGAAAAATATATGGACACTTTCTCATGGAGAATCAGAGAGCTTCTGGTATCTCAAATTCAATTTTCTACATAGTCCTTTTGAGCAACGATTCCAAAGAATACTATCTTGTATTAGCTTGATTGAGAGTCATATTTTTAGCAATTGATGAAACGCAGAAGATGAGGTAACTACTTTTTGAGATGTTGAACTGGGGACTAGTCTACTTCCTCGAATCTATCGTGCGCGCACCAGATTGCATGACACTTCGTTCTTGCACTTCGTGATTCTCCCAATAGTTGTGCTAACACACCAGGCACTTTGAGAATATATTACTACCAGAAAATTACTAGAGACGTTATATAGACTGATTTAATAATAATAATGGCATCTAGACAATCACAGAAAAGATTGACGAAAGAATACAAGAAGATAGAACGAGATCCGCCTCCCTTCATTATTGCTAAGCCAAGTGAAGAGAATATATTAGAATGGCATTATATCATTACAGGTCCGCCAGAAACACCGTTTGAAGGCGGACAATACCATGGAATTTTAAGGTTTGCTCCAGAATATCCTTTTAAGCCTCCATCGATATTAATGGTGACGCCCAACGGTCGTTTTGCCTGTAATACAAGATTATGTTTAACGATAAGCGACTACCATCCTGAAACGTGGAATCCTGGGTGGAGTGTTGAGTCCATATTAACCGGATTGTTGAGCTTCATGACAGGAGATGAGATCACCACAGGCTCCATTCTGTCCAGTGACAATCTCAAGCGCAAACTCGCCAAATCAAGCAAAGAATGGAACAACAATGAAAACGTTAGGTATCGAAAGGAATTCCCGGAATTAGTGGCTCAAAACAAGATTGATATAGAGAACCAAAAGAGAGCCGATGCTGCGAATGATGCGGACACTCTCTCACAGAAAGACGTTCCCATAGACCTCAAGAAGCATTTGGAACTGTTGGATCCAGAGGAACGGGCGAGATTATTAGCTAAACTTGACCAACAGGAGGTTCTGTCAACAATATCAAGGCCTGCAATCCTTGGAATATCATTTGCCCTCGTATTGGCGTTCTTCGTTAAATTCTACAAATGAACCCTCTTAATACCCCATTCATGATTATGTTCGCTTCTTCTTCATATAAATTAAATACACATCATACTTCGAAGGCAATACGCTTTTCTGTGAAGAGCTTCTGCTGATTCAGTAATAGAGAATGATGGAAGATGGTAAAAGAAAGTCTTCTCAGTAGTTCCTCTATCCCCGTCTACTTGATAAACCGAGAAATCGTGAAGTAAGATTTTTACTACCTAGAAGGAAACCCCCATGATCAACACTTGATGATGTTCCGAGAACACTTTGAGCTACCGGCTGGTGTCTATATAGCTAGCGCATTCTATTCAGCTTACATATTGCTCCTCTTCTTCTCTATACATGCTGTTAGAAACCTGATAAACTACCGTCTCTGATTACTACTGCTACATTTTAATTGAAACTAATTATGTTCTTCATTTCACTATTAAAAAGTCAAGTTGTTTTGTTCTCTTACATATCAGCCCTATGCATACCATTCTATTGTCTCGAAATGCAATAAGAGTGAATGCTGTCGATCTCATCTCAGTAATCTTGGGTCATTGTATTGAAAAAAAATATCCAGATTTCATGACGTAGTAGAAACAGCGCTTTAATTTAGAACTTATATAGAAACTCTATAAGACCCATCTACAGTCAAGTGGCATTTGGACGACGTAAGATTAGATCAACTGAGTTATTAATACATTTAGTGTTTACTGTTTACGCGGTGAAACTTCTCAGATTTACAGTTGTGAGCACGATTTTTTTTAAGGCCGAGAAAGCTGTTGATACAAATATTAACCGCCCCGTTGTAAAACTTGCTCTTTCACAGTGAAAAGCACTAGAAACTATACGACGCCGAGAATATTAACGAGGAAGGTTTAGTTGCTTTTGCGGATTTCAATATGAGTAACCATCCATATCGTCAAAAGGTGATTCAGAACGAGGCGCCATATCCAGTTCTGGAACTTGGATCTAAGGACTCACTGGCGGAAGAGATAAGCTCACTAAGGAAAATCAATAACTCCCAGGAGGAAGTTAAACTGGAGTATTACTCTCCAAGACTGACCGTTGGTGTGGCGGTCAATTCTAAGGAACCAGTGAGCATGAAAACAGCAGAAGTCAGTGATACAAGTATGTACACTTTGGGTGAAGCCAACTCAAAGTCATTGCCATATCCAGTGTATGGTGCAGGGACGCCACCACCTTTGTTCCCCCAGACATCAGAGATCGCTTCACCTATGTCCAATCCGTTGTCTACAACTTCATCCATCACTAACTTCAACTTGAATCCTGCTGGTGGTGGTGCGGGGGATTCAACCAACTTTTCTAAATCTGAGAATAATATCACAGCTGCATTAAACCAAAGTGAAATTGCTCAACATGGTCACAATAGGTCTGTGTCATCTACCTCATCGTTCTTTTACGATCGTTCTGATAATTTAAGTATGATTGATTTTAGCCAGAACCTTATCCATCAGTACTTGGGAGATAACTCAGAACATCTTCTTCCACGTATCAAGACAATAGAACTTTACCGCAAAAATGCTAAAAAATCCAATGATCCAAACGTTTTATTTCAGTACGCTCAGTATATGTTGCAAACTGCATTGCTTTTGGATACAGATTCAACACCTTCTACTAGCACAAGTCCTCAGAACGGATCACTCAATAACTCACCCAAGGTCAAAGCTTTCGATAAATCATTGAGGGCATCTTCAGTAAGCTTGATCTCGAAAAAGAATGCTAAAAACAATGCTTTAGACGACGCCTCAAACTCGGAAACTGACATGGTGGATTATAAACTCAAGAGAAGTCTATTGAAGGAGGCTATTGTATATCTCAAAAAGTTGAGTGATAAGGGTTACGTAGATGCACAGTACTTGTTAGGCGATGCCTATAGCTCAGGTGCTCTAGACAAAGTGGACAACAGGTACGCGTTTCAGTTATTTCAAGCTGCTGCGAAACACGGCCATGTTGAGTCAGCTTACAGGACTTCTTACTGCTATGAGAATGGATTGGGTACAGGTAGGGATGCAAGAAAGGCTATGGACTTCCTCAAGATGGCAGCGTCAAAGAATCATCCCGCTGCAATGTACAAGCTTGGAATATACTCTTTCTACGGACGTATGGGCCTTTCGCAAAGCATGAATACGAAGAAAGCGGGCATCAAGTGGCTCACAAGGGCCTCAAATGTCGCCAACGAGTTAATTGCCGCCGCGCCCTATGAACTAGGCAAAATCTACTTTGACGGTTTCAAGGATATTGTGATTGCAGATAAAAAATACGCTCTAGAGCTCTATGCTCAGGCCGCCGCTTTGGGTCATATCGAGGCTGCAGCCCTCTTGGGTAAATTCTACGAGTTCGGTGAGATCGTGCCCCAGGATTCCAACTTGTCTATACACTACTATACTCAGGCAGCCCTAGGCGGGCACCCAGAGTCCATGCTAGCAATGTGTGCCTGGTATTTGGTCGGTAGCGATCTTTGTCTAGAGAAGGATGAAACAGAGGCCTTCGAATGGGCAAAGAGGGCCGCGAACTGCGACTTGATGAAAGCTCAGTTCGCGTTGGCAAATTTTTACGACAAGGGCATTGGCTGTATAAAAAATCCAAATGAGGCTCAATATTGGTACAAGAAAGCCGCCGAAAATGGTGACCCTAAATCTCTTGCTCGTATCAAGGACAAGGTCGAGGCTGCTAAGATAGAAAAGAAAATGAAAAAGCATGGCATCAAGTTACCCCTGAATGATTCTAATGTGCAGGCAGCAGAGAAGGAATGTGTTATTATGTAATGTTTAGCATATTTCGGGATTCTTAACGAATCTTGATGCCGGCGATATACACGCTTCTATCAAAAGTTTGTATGTTACATGTGCATTGCATTGCTGAAGAGTTCCTCGACATTCTTTGTGACCACAAATTACAAAATGGGGAAGTCGACATTTCACGTTCGTTTTGCTCAGGGCAGCAATCGGGCGAAGTTAGTGTTTTGCAAATATCACTTGGTTGTGCGCCAGCTATATATATAGTAACACGAGTACCGAATATATATACGAACAATCGTTCTTAATTGTGAGAAAAAGATTAAATCAAGATCAACACAAGAAAAAATATCATCAATGTCTGCAAGAGAATTTTATGATTCTGGGGATAAGAGTAGTTATCAATCCCCCAATGATAGGCAAGGCGGCCAACAAGGAGGCCAACAAGGAGGCCAACAAGACGGTCGTTATCAAGAAGGAGGACAGCAAGACAAGGGATTGTTGTCTACTGTCGCTGGAGGATTAGCTGGTGGATACGGTGGAGGCAAGATCAGTCAAGATCACTCCACTTTGGGTAAAATTGGGGGAGCAATTGTTGGAGCCCTTGGTGCTAACAAGTTGGAAGATTCGTTCGAAAACCGTCACAATAACAACCGTCATGACAGCAACAGCCAAAGCCAAGGATTGGGTGGCATGTTGAGCAGTAAGTTTGGCCTGAGCGGTGGAAACAACCAATACGGAAATGACAATGGCAGAAACGATTACAGTAGCGGTGGAAACAGTTACGGCAGCGGAAGAAATGACTATAACTCTGGAGGAAATAGCTACGGAGGTGGCAGAAATGATTACAACAGTGGCGGAAATAGCTACGGTGGAGGCAGAAATGACTATAACAGTGGTGGAAGCTACGGCGGAGGCAGAAATGATTACAACAGTGGCGGCAATAGTTACGGTGGTGGCAGGAATGAATTCGGTGGTGGTGATAGCTACGGTGGTGGCAGAAACGAGTTCGGTGGTGGTGATAACTTCGGCGGAAGACGCGAGCATGGCGGTGGAAGACATGAATCTGGTGGCAACTTTGGCGGCAGAGAAGGATTTGGTGGCGGACAAGAGTACGGTGGAAGAGATCACCGTCGTGGAGGCTACTAAATATGTTCAAGCTACTATTTGCTGTATGATTATATATGTGATATATCATGAATTTTATTTACGTGCAATTAACATGAATTCTGATGTTATGATGCTATAAAGTTTATACTTTCAGTGTTCAGGACACCTCCTTACTTACTCTGAAGGAGATACATCTATCTGACTTCTATCTCCGAGTCTTGAAGGTGCCCCGAGAACGTTGTTCCTCAAGGGAAATGGGGCAAAACCTCTTTCCGAATTATGCATATTTGGATCCTTTTGTACAGGATTATCAATTGAGTTTGTTAGCTTTGTACTGGCCAGTTTGTTGAGTAAAGGTAACTTAGATGGTCTATTGTGAATCTCACTCGTAGTGAGCTTTCTGCTAGTTAAGGATGAGCGAGTCAGCTTGTGCTTTTCTTTTGAGATATCATGCATTACACTTTTGTTCATATCATCCTTCAAGGCATTGGCAGTCGGCGGAGAGTCAAGAATTGGATCAAACCGAATGTCTAACTCATCACTCTTATCCGTAATATTAGATACTTTAGGCGAATCTACTTCCACATCACTCTTGTTAATCGATAACTGTGATTCATCTAGGCTTATATCACTTTCCCAAGTGCTATTCGGTACATCCCACCGTACCTTTTTCGTAAATCTTGGATTCAGAAAACATGGTCTGTTGATGTTAGACTTCATTACTTTCTTAGCTCCTCGGGGAGGTGAAGATTTGAGAGGAGAATTTGGAGCACGTTTAGAAAACTTTGCTTTTGAATTCGAAAAGGATTCATTAGGAATTGTAGGAATATTGTTGCTACTCTCTGATTTATTGCCAAACTCTTTATTGTGGAGAAATCTTGTAGCCAGCTTCTCTAAAAATTCATCATAATCTCCGACAAGCATTCGTTCTAGTAAAGCCGTAAACTCTCTTATTATGGCCGATGTCTCATTACACTTTTCGTAATTATTATCGGCATTTTTGTCAACAGAAAACACTTTCAACATATTGACGAAGGGATGTACTAGTAGATTTGCATTTTGGATCTCATAAACTAAATGATCAAAAAGAACAGACGAATTTAACATGATGTCCTTCTCATATGATTCTTGCAAGGAGGACACTAAGGACTTAAATATAATGGTGTTATACTCTTGCCAGCCTTCAATTTGACTCAATCTCTTTAATAGCTGGGTAGATGTCTCACTGAAAATCATTTGGCACTCACTAGGTTTGGAGTATTCAATTTCTAAACTTTCAATTGATTCGTTAACGCGCTTCGAAAAGTCTTTTAGAACAAGCACAAACTTCTCGTAATCTGCTACAGGGGGATCGCTACCTACTCCCGCTGGAACCCTTGACAATATCGTTTCGATATCGGCCTTTTGTAACATCAATAGCTTCCTTTTGGTGAGTATAAAATAGCGCTTCCATCTATCCTTATGGTTTCTAGTCAAGGTGGCAGAAAGGGCATCCATTACTGTTAAAATCTCATGTAAGCACCTTTGTGAAATCAACCTTTGGCTCTCTACTGTTGACTGCACAATTTTTTTCTCCCTATTTCTCAATTCATCAATTTCCATTTTTTGCTCAGTTATCATCTTTAAGTATGAACCAATGTGTCTATCCAAGTTTTGCAGATTTCGAACAAGCTTTGTCTTGATTTCCTTCGCCCTATTAGCATATTTTAAGGTGTTGAGAGTCTCGTCATAATGACTTGACAGTGGAGAGACGCAAACAATCATGACAGTTTTACAATTCCCACCGAGTGAGAACTTCAAGAGTCTCGTTAATTTAGAGTCTCTATACGGGACATGGTTTCGTCGCCTTGGATCACATAACGCATTGATGCAGTTTCCCAACGCTAGTAATGATTTATTAATGTTAGCGCCTTCATTTAACCTGATTCCTCTATTCTTAGTCGCCGCAGCCCTCTCACTTCCAGCCAAGTCTATAATGGATAAAGTTGCAAATATATGCTCTTGATTTAACTCAGCAGTCCGATTTTTCTGAACAACATTGATCTGTAAGACAGCATGCGATCTGGATGATGTTGCATTGGCTTCTGTGGATGACGAAGTCCTGTTTTGATTTCCCAAAAGAATAAGGTCCATTACCTCTTCAACGGATTTGGGTTTATGTGACAGTAAATTGGCGACGGATATTTTATGTTTGGCATCTTCTCTCAACACAAGTTTTTTGAAATCCGTTTGAGGCTGAAGCAAGTCTCTGATTGTTTCGTTATATATCTCTAAGAATGAAATGTTTACGTCGATGTGTTTAGTGTCTGAAAGTGACTGTATCTTACTGTATAGCTCTTGCATGGTAAGGAATATCAATCCAGGATTCTCTGGGCTGCCCAGTATAGTGTGAGTTTTTCCACAGCCAGTTGCGCCATAGGCAAATACTGTTGCATTAAATCCATTGAGTATACTATCAAGAAGAGGCTTAGCAGTGCTTTCGTAAACATCGGCCTGAGTTGTTTCCATGTCGAAGAGCTTGTCAAAAACGAACCTATGTTCTCTTATGCGACTACTTGGCTTAGCATTGGGGAAAGCATTACGCTGCATTTGAACAAGAGGATTTGTCTCTGGTGGATCAAATATAAGCATTCGATCATCAACCACGTCTATAATCTTACGAATTCCACGAGGCTGGAAGCTTCGAGTTGACCGTTTAGCATTATTACTCAACGATCCCTCGCTAAGGAGAACTTGCTCCTCTTCATCATTAATTAACTTATTATTTTCTTCCACAGTGAATGGTCTAACCCTCACTGCGACCATAATGGAGGATTCCTTGGATTCATTCTGACGAAGAACATTTGGCTGCGCTGGAAGATCATGTCCACCATTCATTACCTCCATTCCAGAACAGAAAACGTCCAAGTGACCTAGTTAGGTTTCAAATAGTCTTCTTTTTTTCTCGCAACTAAGATATATGCAATCCTTCAACTAAACTTAAAAAGTCACCTAAGCGTTTATTTTTTGTTTGCTTGTAATATTAAAGATGGATCAAAATAAACATCATCTGCGCGGTTAACAGTAAATATAAAAACGACACTTTTGATCTAAAAGGTAGCAAATAAAGATCTCCTAGCTAAACATACAAGATAAAATAGGAAAATATGGCTCAGAATCAAGGAGCTTCAACATTGTCTTCATCGATTAGTTTAATTAAGACTATCATTGGTGCCGGACTCCTCTCGATGCCATTTGCGTATTCCACTGATGGAAGTATATTTGGGACAATTGTGATATTATGCGCTGCTCTAACCTCAGGTTTTGGGTTGTATTTACAGATATATGCTTCGAGGTTTGTGCCTGAAGGGAAAGCTACGTTTTTCAACATATGTAAAATGACATATCCGAGTTTGTCAGTGCTTTTTGATGTGGCGATTGCAATACAATGTTTTGGTTGCGCAATCTCATACCTTGTTTTGATTGGAGATATAATGCCAACAGTATTCATCATCGGGAATTATTCTGAAGAATATCAAAGATTCTTTTGGATCATGATGTCCACTGTATTCTGTGTTCCTTTATCGTTCTTGAGGAATCTAGACTCTCTCAAGTATACTTCTGTAATGGGTTTATTTGCTATAGGATACATGCTGGTACTAATTGTGGGCTTCTACTCTGAGAGTAGCCCAAATAACAGGGGTGTTACTGTTAAGTTTCCTCCCAGTGCACTGGGAGTGGCATCTACATTTTCTATTATTGTTTTTGCATTTACAGGACACCAAAATATGTTTTCTATTATCAATGAGGCAAAAGACAAGTCTCCAAGGAAATTGAATAGATTGATATTTTTCGCAATCTCTTTCACAACGCTTCTCTTTATCGTTGTTGGTCTCTCAGGTTATCTCACATTTGGCGATAAGGTGGAAGGAAACATCATTTTGCAGTATCCAAATACATGGGCTACTTGGTTTGGGAGGCTAAGTATTGTATTCATGGTGACATTCTCGTTTCCATTGATGTTTCATCCGGCTCGCATATCTGTGAATAATATCAGAAAAGTGATTCAAGCAAGTTGTCTACGCTGCAATATTGAATCTTCGACCGAACAGCCGTCAGAAGAGCAGCAACTAATTCAAACCCAAGAAAATCCTACCTCAGAATCTGACCCAGCATACACTGAGATCAGTGATCCAGAAATGTCTCTTAAAGCTTACTATTCGATCACATCGATGTTATTGGTCGTTGGTTATATTATATCTATATCAGCGACCTCATTCGCTCAAGTTTTGGCTGTTATAGGAGCGACAGGATCCACTTCTATTTCATTTATATTACCAGGCTTATTTGGCTACAAATTAGCGAGTTTCGATTTACCTAAAAGCGAAATATCTCATACATTATTCAGATATCTGTCGCTATGCCTCACAATTTGGGGTATACTAGTCATGGTATTATGCCTATATACTACCTTAAACTCAGGAGTATGAATTACATGGATATACCTTGAATGCGTTCATAAATAAAAATCTAAAAAGTCCATGTTTAATATTTTGACTTTAATAATAGTTTCTTGAAGGTCATGATTAAAGTTCAGTAGGTATAATAACTGATAATTTCTACTTTTCATCTTCTTCGGTCTCCAAGGAATTCTTCTCCTCCACGATATCGTCTACAGGACTTTGATTATTACTTTGATTATCTTCTTGTTCTGTATCGTCCTCATCACTTCTCACATCTTCCGCGCCCACGCCAATAATGACTTTATAAGCAACTTTAAGAATTAAATACATCCATATCAATGTAAGTATTTGCATACCAACCAAAAGCAATATGAAGACATTTATCACTAGAGGAGACCAGCACTTTTTCGCATAGACACCTGGTTTACATTGAGCATCTTTCATTAAAATGGCTGCTTTGGTATACGCATGATATACCAAGTACGTATAAACACCATGTCTCAAAACTACCCATGAAAGTAGGAAGACTAAAAACATTATGTCACATAAATTATTCATCCCGCTATACTTGAGCAACTTAGCAGCTGCCAAAAAAATATCGACAAAATCCATAATCATCAAAATGAGGTGACCAATTCTGTTATAGTAGTAATAATAAGAGCCTATGAGTAACAAGCAAGTAATAATATGATGACTCAACATCTGTACGTGATCTTTCCTTCTTTTTTCTATATGCAAAATGAAAATTTGTTGTAGCCAGAATGCTATTGTAATGAGATAATATTTCTTGAATAAACCAGAAAGTTTATAATGAGGCCACCCAACATAGATTTCATCAGCTTTTAGCCAATATGATGAATGATAATACAAATAAAAACCAAAAATGAATGAATAGGTGTAATAGATGAATGACCAGCCCTGCTCAGCGAATCTAACTCTAGCCTTTTTTGAATAGATTTTGCATAAGTGAATAGCAATAGGGTCCAAAATATACTGCATCAGGCATGATCGCATCCATGTTAATAGCAAGACTCCATGGACGACCATATAAAAATCGTCAAAGCCAATATCATACAACGCGTCACCATCTGTTCCAGTTCCTATTCTATATTGCAAACTCGAAAATTTCGCCGCACAGGAAGTAGGAGAAATGAACCTCCAAAGATGAATAGCTAATAGAAAAAATCTCGACACTTCTATTTGATTCTTTTCAATATTAGCAAATATTGAAGTTTCGGATCCAGTGTCAATCCCACTGGGTGTCTCTTTTCCCTTAGTCTTCATCTCGAGAGACATATTATAGTACTGATGGAAGTTATCTGCTACAGATGGTTTCAGTATTGACTAATTTCTAGCTCAAAATTCTGAATGAACAAAGAGTCTTACTGGATCTAGATCTGTCAACTTGATACTGAAGAAAAAAAAAACTCCAAAAAAAAAAAAAAAAATTAAAAGACTACCGCCACGTGAAAAATTGTTTCAGTGTAAATTGAACGAAATAGATATATTCTATCTATTTAGAAGCATGTTTTGTAGCGCATTCTTTGCAATTGCCTCATTATACCTGCTCCAAAAGAAGTAAAGATTGATAATCTCTTGGATAGCTTCAGATACCTGATCTAAATTAACATGCGATCGAGTAAGAAAATTCATAAACTTCTCGATTTTCATAGTTTCCTGGTCCAATTTGGAGTCTTGAAAGCCTGTAGACCCCATAGTTTCTTGATTTTGCTGCACATTCAAATTAGCAGATAAAGTACTGCTACCCGATGCAAGTAACATCAAATCTTCTATTTGCATATTATCATTTTCGGGCCTCCCGAATGCAGCAGATGCAATGGAAAGGGGAGGACCCGACACGCTTGGTGAATCGTTTCCCCTGATTGAGGTTAGATTTTTCTTGAGTATAAGTGCTATATATATGGAGGCGATAGCAATAATATGCGGAGGTGAGTAAATGTGCAAATCAGTGATATAGCTATCATTTATGAGAGACCATGAGCTTTGAAGTTCCTCATCCGTCAATGAAAGACCATATGTAGCCATGTGCTTACTTAAATAGTCTCTTATTTGAATCAATGAGCTGTATGGATGATATAGTAGAAGATACAGGTCCAATTCTTCCACCAAGTAAAATTCAAATTCTGCGAGTTTTGTGATGTCATGAGGAATATATTCTGGCCATAGATTCCTAGCCTCTGAAGTGATAAGTCTGATATGCTGTGGACATTCCTCAATTTTGCAAGCGGTATATAAACAGGTCGTAACCAATAAATACGCATTCACTTCTTTTAGCAGTACCTTAATCAAGAATCTAGTTAAAAATATTTCAGCAGTGGCCAATGCTATTTGTCGTATATTTAATCTCCGTCCCAATTTTATAAGGACTTCATAGTTAGTAAGTTGCTGCTTTCTGGCATAAAATTTAGTACTTACGGTTATGCAAATAGATCCTCATATTCGGATCGTAAGTCACTTGTGGGTAATCTTTAATGAACCCGTTCTGAATCATTTTCCTTTCCAAAAGAAGTAGCTTTCGACGAGATTCCAATAAGGAGAATTTAGACATTTGCCAAACATTTCTTTGAGATGATCCCCAGAAATCTGCCGACATGTTGTAGCGACGAAGTTTCTGGTACTCGATATTTCGCTAAGCGTATAGATAAAGATGTTCGCTTTTGTGTCACTATTGAAAGATATTCGATTCTCTCTCTTGATGCTAAAATCTCCAATTTGTTCATCAATTTTCTTCAAAGGGACATTTGAGAGGACATATCCCCTATCAACCTAACAAATAGGAACTTTTTAATGTTTTTGTTTCTTTTTATCTCTATAAACTATTTACTACATTTCGCCGCATTCTACAATCACTACATTCAGAATTGGATGGTCCAGTGCATCAACTTTTAAGTTGTTGATTTTATCAATGGAAGAGAAGCCATCAATAACTTTTCCAAAGACAACATGTTTTCCGTCTAGCTGTGGCGCATCGTTAGTACAGATGAAAAATTGAGAACCATTAGTATTAGGGCCTGCGTTAGCCATTGACACAGCATACCTCGTATCTTTAATATTAGTATCGATCAGCCTAAAATGTATCACCAATTGAATACTTACGATCGAAAGGAAAGCCCTCATCCTCAAAAACGGAGCTAACGAATATCGTTTTGCTTCCTGTACCATTTCCTTTAGCAAAGTCCCCGCCCTGAATCACGAAATCTTTGACAACCCTATGAATTATGGAATTCTTGTAACCTACAGGACGACTTAGTTCTCTGTATTCGCCCGTACAAAATTGTCTGAAGTTTTCAGACGTCCTGTAAATTATTAGTCAAGAGCGAGATCACTCATAAATATGATGAAACTTACTTGGGTAATTCATTTGCAAAAAGCTCGATTTTTATCCTTTCCAACTTTTCACCTACATCTCCATTAGTATTTCAGTTCAGATTGACAGATCTCGATCCTTTAAAAGGTAAAAAAAAATATCACGTACCATCAATTTCTATCTGTAGAAGGTTAGGTTAAATTCATATTTATCGCCTCAGTGATTGTCAGACATACGTCTAGGAATACGATTGGATTCATTCAACTTAAGTTCAAAATTTTTCTTTTCCTTGTCAGTGTGCTTTGATTCTGCTTTGTTCCAATTCATTTTTCATCAAAAGTCGCAACAATATAGAGCACCTTGAATTTTCTCGTTTAATTATTCTCGAATACCCCACAATGAATCCTGTGAGACATCAATTAAGGAGCTATCATACAGCCGATCCAGAAACGGAAACAGCTATTGATAGAAATATTCCGGACTTACCTATTGCACAGACGTCAGATGAAGAGAAGTATTTTAATACCCACAAGCCTCCGCACTATCTCCATGAAATTGAAGAACAAGTCAAGGGCTTTATAGATTACCACAAGAAAACAGGTAAAAACGTGGTTTTGGTTACTTCTGGTGGTACTACTGTTCCATTGGAAAATAATACAGTACGTTTCATAGATAATTTCAGTGCTGGGACTAGGGGTGCTACCTCTGCTGAGTATTTTCTAGAGAATGGTTATGCGGTGATCTTCTTACACAGAGAATTCTCATTGTTGCCATATTCTAGGCATTACAGTCATACAACCAATTGCTTCCTTGACTACCTAACTGAAATAAATAACAAGGTTGAAATAAATCCTGAATTTGCCGATGAAATGTTAATTGTATTACGCAAGTACAATAGAGCCAAACAAACAAACTCCTTATTATTGATACCATTCACCACAGTGACGCAGTATCTTTATACACTTAGATCTATTGCGATTCTACTTAAAGATTTAGACTCTAAGGCATTGTTCTTTTTGGCAGCGGCTGTTTCTGACTTCTTCTTACCTCAGTCCAGGTTGCCACAACATAAGATCCAGTCGCAAGCCTCGGGAAAGCTAATCATCAACTTAGAACAAGTACCAAAGTTTTTAAGACGTCTTGTGGACAGTTGGGCTCCTTCTGCTATGATAGTTTCGTTCAAATTAGAAACAGACCCAAGCATATTAGTCGAGAAAGCTAGGACAGCACTAGAAAGATATCAACATCAATTGGTGATTGGAAATCTTCTTCAAACTAGAAAGAAGGAGGTGATTTTCGTTTATCACAATGGTGATGAGAAGCCTATTAGGCTAACACCAAATCAAATAGAGGAACACGTAGAAATTGAAAGCTTGATTGTTCCTGAGGTGATAAAGGAGCATCAAAATTGGGTAAAGGAGCATACAGAATCTTCTAAATGAAATATATTATTTACAACCTATACGTAGATTGTCATTAGTCTATAAAAAGGATATACCTATACCGTATTGTAAACCTTTCCGTGTCAGGTCATATTCGTGTATAACTAAGGGTAATACAAAATTTAGTTCGAACCTTGCCGCAGGGTGATCATAAATTATACCCAGTCCAAATCCAATCGACGGCTGACTAAATAAAGAATTCATATTGCCTTGCACCGATAAGCTTTTATCAAGAGGAATCAACTTCCCCACATTTATGAAATTGTGTAGTCTAAAATTCGATTCCGCTGACAAATAAGGAACTTTGGAGACGAGAGATAATCCTCCATTGAAAAAAAGGTCGCCACCTAGTGAAGAATTAACGCTTTTAGGACCCAAGCCATTTAGAACAAATGATCTTACATCATTTGGCCCCCCAATGTAAAACCTATCAAGTACATGTGAAATCAGACTTATAGGATACAAGACACCGGATTTTGATGATATTATTAAAGAATGAAATTCATTTATTTTGCGGGCATGCTGAAACTCCATGGCTGACTTTAAGTATCGAGTAGAGTTGAATGCAGTGAAACCAGAGTATTCCAATCCTATTCGGAAATAGCTGCCACTGACTGGTAAAAAAATCTTATTCCTAGTATCATACTTGAAATTGTATAATACAGAGGTCTTGAAATTCTCTCCCAGTTGCTGCAATATGTCAATTGACTTAGAATGAAGATTTCTAAGTCTACGCCAGCTATTCTCAAATATAAATTCATGATTGAAGGGCAGATCATATTGTGTATAGATTTTATTTGAAAAACCTTTAATGTCACACTCCGCTTGTAACCATTCCATTTTGTTGGTATTCATGTATGATATGTTCTCGTATATAACATTTGCATTGTTGAAAATTGGCTGATTATACCTAAGCAAATAGGATGACAGGGTTCTAGTACCAGTTAGGGCATCAAATGTTAAATTTTCGGCTCCTCCAAAGATATTCCTTAGCTGAAATTGGATATAACCATCACCTTCACCATTACCGATACTAGTACCAGTTTTTGCATAAAATCTCTTGATCGGTATGACATTGAAAACCAGGACAATATCTAGCGAGGGATTCTTAAAATCAACGATCCTCTTAGAAATTGGTACCAAGTTAACTATTAAATTCTCACAAATATTCAACTTCCTAAGATTCGAAGTTGTAGCATCTAAATTTTTCGTAAATTCTGACAAAGTAGAGAGTCTTTTATTTAACAAAGGTGATAGCTGTGCCTCAAGAAAACGGTAACGAAATTTCTCTGAGTTCAGTACTTGCACATTTCTAAGGTTTATTGGCATGCTTCCATTATTCTTCAATAACTCTTCAATATATTCTCTCTGTTGTTTTGCTACGAACTGCTGTTTTTGTTGCTGAACACATTCAAGCTCCTTTTCTTCGTTTCTTCTCGTATCATACCCCCCACGGGATATTTTATCTATCATCAGCTCTTCATATTCAAGAGACATGTTGTATTGAACTTTCAAATGCAATAAAGTTGTCAGAATTAAGTTAAGCGCGCTTGTAATTTTTATTCTTTCAAGCCCTGAGTGCTACAATAACTTTATCAATGCTGTGCGATTTTGTTAAGAATGACTCAGATCATCCAGTATGTGCCTATGTAGTAAAACTAGAGCTGCGTTATATAATGGGCCGGGTTTCCACAATTTCTCTTCCTGACATTTTATTTATAAGGTATAAATTAAAGAGTGAAATGAGATTGAAAACTATAATACAAAATGTAGTGAAAACGCCGCTGATTCATTCTGGAGGCGAGATGGCCAACTGTGGTATATTGTGATGAATAGTATCATCATACGTAGATGCCGATGCATTGTTTGTTTGCTGATGACTAGATGGTGCAGAAGAATCAACTTCACTTACCCCATGATCGGTTCTTTCACGTTCTTCTTCTTCAATCAACGAGCGGATACATTCTTTTCCTGCTTCTGTTTGAAAATGACGTCTAAGTGCATCAGCCCTAGCAAACTTTCGACCACACCCGTAAGGAGTACCATCTTTCAAAAAACCTCGGCACTGAAATTTCTTTTCACCAGTATGCAAATCCTCATGCCTTTTTCTGTCATGCTGTCGAGCGAAGGCTTTACCGCACACACTGCACGTAAAAGGCCTCTCATCTGTATGCGTTCTAAGATGCGACTTCAAGTTATATGGCCTTGTGAACCTCTTATCACATATATGACATGCATATACAGAAGGATGCTTTTGCATTCTCCTGGATGGTTGATTTGGCGATGCGAGTTCAAGCATTTTCTCACGGGTTGAAAGAGCGTCGCGAGATGAAGCAGGAGATGAAGATTCATCTTCACTTTTCCCGCTTTGATCGGATCGGTTTGTTCGTGAATTCAGTCGTGACTTCAGCCTCATGCTGTGAGACATCTTTCTTCCTCGCTTGAGACTGAGATACTCGTCAGGATTTAAATGCTGGCTTCCCAGATCGGAGTAATCTGAAAGAGCAGAGCCTGGTGACGAAATCTCATATGAACTATTTGGTACCAAAGAGTTGGATCCAGAAGCTCTTAAAGACGAAGGAGGTTTGGGAGAGTTTGTTACTGATGAATGGCTTGAGTTACTGAACAAGGAGGGTGTATGAGCGCCGATATCTTCGGGTGCCCTCTGGACAGAAATGACAAGCTCGGGATTTTGATTTCTATCAACATGGTAATTGTATTTCGATAAGTTGTTCTCTGTTAGCTGATTTGTTGTATTGTCGACGCCATTTTGGGAGTGGAAGCTATTCACACTTTTCATTCCTTCATATTCTTGAGGACTGGCCACTTTTTCAGAATACAGCATCATAGAAAATCCGGTGCCATTGTTGTCATTAACCCCAAACATATGATTTAGGGCCGTACTGGAAATAGAGCCCCCAAGAGCGATCTCATTGTTAAATCTTTCCGAATTATTCGAATCATAGAAGTTCTGTCCTTGCAGAAAGCCTTCGGAAACATTTTGCCTATTTCCCACATCACTGAAAACGTTGGAGCTTATGTGAGACAAGGCATCCACGTAGGGGCTTCCTGGGTTCAGAGAATTCTCGGAATATAATGAATGCGATGAGTACAATGATGGAGAAGGCGGAAACAAAGTGCGGTTTGCTGAAAAATTTACGGGTGAAAGAAGGTCATTAAGCTCTTCCCCGGGACCTTCGGCCTTTACAGATTGACCCACCTCTTCTTGAAGATTAATGTTCAAATTGCGCAAAAATGTCCCCTCCATGCCACGGCCATTATCACCATTGCCCTGATAGACATTGCTGTATCCTCCCATCTCATTTTTACGTCCTTGAAAATCTAGCATTTGTGGTCCCTCACGGCTTCCATTATCTAGATCCATATTCCTCAAATTTCTGGCGTGCTGAGATGGTGATAAATTAAGTATCTCAAAGAGCTGTTCTTCCTCATACTTGTTGTTAGATGACATAGCAACTGTTTAATATGCTTAAAATGCTTCTTCTGCAACCACTTTAGCTCTCCGACCCAAGATTCAATGCTTTGCTTAATATCTACTGCTTCTCTTACACAATAATATGATGAGCTACTAATTTTTTTTTCCTTCGAAACGTTTGTTATATAAGCAAATTCTAACTAACGCTATCGCTGAACATACTACTTCAACGATTTTAGTGCGCGAAGCTCAAAACTTGACAGTATTAAGGAAAGGCGCAGCAATTGAATGGGTCACCTTTTAGTTTTACCGGTTGTGGAATTAAATCGGTTTAATTATGGGGTCCAGATGCCGAAAAGATGTCTCATACAGACAACCCGAATGTGAAATCAATTTACCGCAGGAGGGAGAGGCATACTGTGAGCACAGCCTAAGTTCATCCCTTATAAAGTTGGAGAAAACGCTGTAGTAGCAGGATATTAAGGCTTCGCTGGTCTCGTAATGGTCTCTTCTGGCTCTGCAGCCGAAAGCTCTTCGGTGTCTCACTGTCCAATTACTAGAAGCACGCAGAACGGGGAACATCAGCGGTACACAATCACATGACACGGTAAAACTTACGCATGTACTTGCAGATAGTAAATGCCGCGATGTAGTCAAGAAAGCTGATGCAATGCCGATTGTACGGGATTTGAGATAACGAAGAATCTCAAGTCATACAAGAACGTCGATTACTGTATGCCAGATATCCGGCGCAAAAGTTTTCACTTTGAACGTGGCTGTTGCAGTAGCTGCGAAAAAAGTGCTCACTTTCTGACGCATTGTAATGAAATTATCGAGATGTACGTTCTCATGAACATGAATCATAGTATTTATCGACGATGCTTGGGCTAACTTACGCAGAATGGGCCATGCGCCTTCTGATGTGGGTAGTAAGCCTAAATTTATGTGTGAAATAGGCAAAGGAGAATCAAGCGAAAGATATCTTTCGTAAGCGTATTCATTACTCTCGAAAAAAATAAAAACGCGAATGTTCTCCAATAACGCCAGTTGGAAGAACTCCTTATCGATAATATCGTGATGCTGGATAAAAGCGTACTTATAACCATTTGCTGTAACATTTCTCTTGAGACCTTCCACCGACCAAGGATTAATCTCCCAGCAGAATAGTGTACCTCCATTCTTTAAGTATGACAACGTGAAGTAACCTATTCCTGCGTAAAGATCAAATATGTAAGAGTTTTGCAAACTAGGGAAGCTGTCTAGAATTCTTTTCTTTTCTTTGATGTTACCCCTAGAAAACATAGTGTAAAGAGGAGCCCAAGTTTGGTAGATGCCATTCTGGACAACAGAACACCAAAAAGCGCTTTCTAAGCTGGCGTCTGAGGGATCATCAAAACTCTCATGTGTAGGAGATGGCCCGAAGTCTCCTATCAATGGCACAATATTCAAAGGCCTTCGCATAGTGTCAGTTTCTATTATGGGTTTATTAATCGCCAAATGAGTCACTTCTGGAGCGAATACTTGCTTGTCAATTATTTCTTTAAAAAGTAATTCTACAGTTGATTTTGAACCCAAAGAACGTTCCCAAAGCTCATTATCGAACGTTCCCGAGCCGAAAAGTACCATTGGAGGGTATAAAGACCATCTCTTAGGAACAAGAGTAAGTAAGCTTTCTCTTTGTTCCGCGTCTAGACCCAAACGTCTCATAAAAGATTCAACGACCTTAGATAGAGAAGTTTCCCCTTCTTTTATTTCCTCGTACCTTTTCACCAAGAAATTTTTTAATGGTAATTTCTCGAGGTCTGTCTCATCTGAACACTTTGTGAAAATAGTGAAATGTCCATCGCTGGATGTTATTTTTTTCTTCTTATTCAAAATACCATTTGCTTCAAGTTCATCTTTTATAGTTTTAATATCCTTAGCATCTGATATCTCGATTGCAACGTATGAAGCTACCATTAAGCTTTATTCACCAGAACCATCTTGCCTTGCTTGATCTAAATATGATTATGTAATCGATATCGTTCTTAAAAAAAAAAAAACCAGTTCAAATGATATCCAGCTTCGAAACGGTTATAATTACCAGGTGATAGTAATAGAATACTTCAAAAGTAACATACTTATTACTTGAATTTTTTTTTTTTTTTTGTTTATAAGTACTCACACTAGTTGTTCTTGGTTTTTTTTTTTTTTCTTGTTCCTTCATTTTGTCCATTACTTGAATACTTGGTGATAGTTAGGAAAGAAGAATCTTGACTAATATTTTTAAAGAGTTCGGAATAATAAGCTTGAGTACAATAGACTATACTCAATTGGTGCTGCTTGTTAAGAATGACAGGTTTGGCGTTGGATGGAGATGCTACAACTAAAGATACAAATGATGAGCAAAAAAGGATTAAGGAAACTGAAGACGAATTAGCCGAAAAAAAAGATGATGTTCATAAAGAATCCGATAACCCAAATCTGGACAATCAAAACACTCATGAAGAGAGTGAGGCTTCCAACAAACTCGAAAGTGCTGTTGAGAATGGTGAGGACAAGAAGGAGTCGTCGGAAATTGCTGCTTCATTGGACCAGGAGAATGATACAGTTCCTGCCAGTGCAGTCGATGGTGGAAGGGAAACTTCCGATAAAATCTTGTACGTTGGAGGTTTACATAAATCCGTCTCAGAGGATACCATCAAGGAGGTTTTCTCGCCCTGTGGTATTGTTTGTTCGATCAAGCTTTTGAATGATAAGAATCGACCTGGATTTAACTACGCTTTCGTTGAATTTCAGGAGGCACCAGCTGCTTCTGTTGCAATGCATACACTTAATGGAACTTCTTTAAATAATTCAACGATCAAGATAAATTGGGCTTACCAATCCTCAAGTGTGAATTCCTCGAATGAGCGTACTTATAATGTCTTCGTGGGAGACTTATCATCGGACGTTGATGATGAGAAATTGCACAGTGCTTTCGCCAAATTTAGATCCTTGAAACAAGCTCATGTCATGTGGGATATGCAAACTTCTAGGTCGAGAGGTTATGGTTTTGTCAATTTTGGTGACCAAAGAGATGCTGAGCTTGCACTTCAGACTATGAACGGTGTTTCTATAAATGGAAGAGCAATCAGATGTAACTGGGCCTCCCACAAACAGAACGCTAATAGCAGAAATTCTCGTTATTCAAATACGCCAAGGCATTTTAGAGGATTTACGAATAATTCATTCGCACATCAAATGCACAATCAGAATAAAGGTATTCCGATGATGAATGGACACTATCCTCATAACACCAATGTCAATTTACCTCCTCCTCAACACACAAATGGCACGGTTTTGCCTCTGCCAAGTAACATGAATAATAGTAACCAGCCAAATATCCCCGTTATGTCGCCCCAGTCCTACGACATTGTCCTAAGACAGACTCCATCCTGGCAAACGACTGTATATTTGGGAAACATTGCCCATTTTACTCAGCAGGCTGACTTGATTCCTTTGTTACAAAACTTTGGCTTTATTGTGGATTTCAAATTTCATCCAGAAAAGGGTTGCGCGTTTGTCAAGTATGATTCGCATGAAAGGGCTGCTTTAGCTATTGTTCAGTTGGCCGGCTTCACGATTAATGGAAGACCCTTGAAGTGTGGATGGGGAAAGGATAGAGCTCCCATTGGCCAGTATCCCACCTTTTCAAGTGGTGTGCCAGCGGCAGCGATGTTTACGCAAGGAAGACCTTAGATTCAATAAAAATATTCCTTTTAATAGCCTATCTGGTCTTGTAGTTTGAGTTCGATTTTATATAGCATTTAGAGATGTACAATTAACTTCCCGAGGAGAAATGAAATCCAAATCAATGCAAAATGAAGTATCAATATCAATGAGTTTATTCATATTGAATCGGCTCTTCCCTTTTTTTTTTTTCTTTTTTTTTTTTTTTTTTTTTTATATGGCTGATCGAGATTTTATCGTCTGTTTCCTACGCTATCATCGGGAATTTTACTTAAGAGTGGAACACAATCATACCCTCCTGAATGTTTCAGGGTACCTCGGTTACAAAGCTTCTACTCCTTGTTATAACTATTACGTTTTTGATTTCGACAATAAATTCGCCAGCCAAAGTGTTCAAATTTTTTAACTTTAACTTTCTTAGACACCAGTTTGAGTTCCTAGAGAAATATTCTAAAACGAATAAGGTAGTAATTGTTTCCAGTGTCACAATCTTTCTCGCGTCACTCATTTATACATTTGGATCCACAAGTCGTCTTCCCACATCACTTCCTTCTATCTTCAATAAAATATTCACGACAATGACCTCAGGCTATAGGTATTTAAATCCCAATGAAAATAGGCTTAGAACTTCGAAGTTTTCTAGAGAGGTCAATTTTGCTATGAAAAATGGAGGTGAAATTGGTGGAATCAGTAATGATGGTAACACATGCTTTATGAATTCTGTATTGCAATCACTAGCTTCGTCAAGGCATCTTTTAAAATTCATCGATTCATATTTATATCAAGACATTGAAATACCGCAAAGTAATGGCAATACAAGGATTTTAACATCGAATACGCCAAAGTCAGATCTTGTATTTACGGCGGCGCTTCGAAAGTTTTTGGAAGGCATAAATGGATCTTATGGTTCGAAGGGTAAAGAATTCAGCTCTAAGTATTTGTTAAACAAAATGCCGAATGGCCCTAAACAAAATTTTTTTACTGGATATAACCAGGAGGACGCACAAGAGTTTTATCAGCTCGTGATGGGCCTTCTAGAGAAAGAGTATAAGAAAGTATCACAGCAGCCAACAAAGACGGATGAACTGGTAAAAACTTTTGAGGAAAAGAAAGATATTCCTAACTTGATTTCAGGATGCGAAAAATTGGGAAAGCTAGGAAAAGTGTACGTTCCAGCAGCTCAAGTTGACCCTAATTTAGTGAATAGAGCAAATTTGTATTATCCTTTGAATTTAGTCACTCCAGTTGATGGAATTACAGCGGACAGAATTGGATGCTTAGCCTGCGGAGAAGTAGGTGGTATTCGATATTCTGTTAGTAGTGGGTTAAGTTTAAATTTGCCAGCGAGATCTACATATGGGGCACGATATGACTTGAATGATTTAATAAAGCATTGGGTAACGCCCGAGATTATTGATGATGTCAATTGTAATAGATGTGGATTAATTCAGACGAAGGAGTTCTTAGAATCTAAATTAGATTCAAGCACTAGTGAGAAAGTCTCTGAACAGTTTCGGTCTAGAATCTATGAAATAGACAACGAGCTAAAGAAAGCACATATTACAGATGAGATTTTTGAAAAGCTTTCTATAAAACAAATGATTCGAAAGACAAGAAAGTCAAAGGAGATAGTATTTTCAAGGCCACCTCCATTGCTTGCAATTCATATTAACAGATCTGTTTTTGATCCCAGGACATATATGATAGTAAAAAACCCTAGCACGGTGTCGTTTCCATCGAATTTAAATTTAAATCCTTACGTTATTGAGCCTAAGGACATAAATATGGATGCACGATTTCCATTCAGAAAATCATCATTAGCCAGCGAACTAGTTTCGGAGAAAGTCGATGACTCCATAAAAGAGAAGATGGGTAGTGATTCCACGGATGATGAGCTGGAAAGCTTGGGCCACAGCAAAGTATCTGAGAGGTCATCCTTTGCTAGAGATGAAGAAATCAATCCAGCTCTAGTTTATCAACTAAAAGCTGTCATATGTCATTTCGGCACTCATAACTATGGTCACTACATATGTTATCGTAGATTAAGAGGCTCATGGTGGCGCATTAGTGACGAGTCGGTATATGTAGTTAACGAGTCTGAAGTTTTGAACTCTCAGGGCACCTTTATGCTATTTTACGAATACAATGATGGCTTCAAGGAATACCTTCAACCGGTTGACGACATAGAGTCAGATTTCAATGAGGTGCTGTCTATCAACCTGTCAAACTCTACGAAAAGCAAAAGTCCACAGTTGGCGGATGAAACATCCAATCTAATGGACAGTAAAAGCCCAACCAATGAAATAGCGTCTATTGCTGTCAATAATGAAATCGCAAATTCTGCAACCTCATCGGCTAATTTTGAAGATCAACACTATGAAGAATCCAATTTAGAAACGAGCGATGCTGATTCTCCCAAGGATGGGGCAATAAATGGAAACATTGATGCCACCATCGATAAACAGTCTTCTTTTCATATATAGTTCAGCTACATAAATTAGCTAGAATCTTAGCGATAAAAGTTATGAGTCAGTGATAGTAACTTTTTAACAAGTCTTGCATTTAGTATAGTTTCGCTCATCTCTCGATTTTTTATTCTCAATGGCTCATATGAATAATAGTACTAGATGGCAAAAGGTCGGAAAAAACATTCTTCTTCTAAAGGTCTTAGATCAGCACTTTCACGGCATATTATAAATGAAGAAAAAAACAAACTTCTAGAGAAAAAAAGGACTTCAAAAGATCAAGTATCGATAAAGGGCAGTGAAAATGGCAAGGCAAAAGTGAGCGGGAAAGGTGTGGGATTACTTCCTTTTACTTCTTCTTCAAGAGTTCTCTTAATCGGTGATGGGGACTTTTCATTTGCCGTTTCTATTATTCAAGAAGGCTATGTTTATTCTGAGTATCTTATTGCATCTGGATACGACACCAGGGATGAAGCTATAGCGAAATATCCAAATGCAGAAGACAACTTAACATTCCTTGAAAGGGAAGGAGTTAAGGTTTTTCACTCTATAGATGCAACAGACCTAGTTTCATCTTTTAAAATCACCAAAAATAAGAAAAAAATAATACTGCAATTATTTCCATTAGGAGATTTGGACTACATCATGTTCAATTTTCCACATACGGGCAGAGGAGTAAAAGATGTGACAAGAAATATAATGGAGCACCAAAATTTAATTACAGGATATTTCAGAAGTTGCAAACAGCTTTTTGAAGTATTATATGAAATAAGGCAAAATAATAAAACCAGTTACAGGATAGATGAAGCCTTACACCAAGGTAGAATAATTCTAAGCATTTTCGAAGGTGAGCCATATGATTCCTGGAATATTAGATTGCTTGGAAAGTCTGAGGGTTATAAAGTGCACCGTTCAGGGAACTTTTCCTGGGCAATGTTTCCTTCATATGTGCATAAGCGAACTAAAAGTAACATGGATACCACCAAACCCGCGAGAGAAAGGAAAGCTCGAATTTACGTATTCGAAGAGATATCTAAATAAGTTGGCACGCCTGGATAACTCTCAATGAAATTGACTATCACAACAATGACATTCAACGCCATTTTCTTTTATCATGCAGGATACACTCGAACACAGTCATCTATTTGAAAGACTTCCTGTGTAAGTGGGTCCTTTATTCTGCCCATCTTTAGCAAATGAGTTTTACCATGCGCGTCTTTTCCTGAAGGGTTTAAAAGTTTGTCAATGGGATAAATATTCCCATTTGGAAGTTTGAAAGGATTATTGAAAATACTTGTAATAAGTTGCGCATATGGCAAATTCTCACTGAGTTTATACAATTCTGGAGAGCACACGGGACAATGGTTAATCTTTTTAAGAAGTCTATAGTAATAGTTTGGACCCCTAAATTTTTTATCGCCAACAATTGCCTTGGTGGGGATATTGGTTATCGCTTTGCCATTCATATGTTCCTTGAACGTTGTATTTTCCGTATTACAGTAACAGGATTTAGTTTTCAAGCTGGACAAGCCAGCAGATAAATATATGAAAAGAGGGTAGTTTCTTGGTATGCCATATATTTTAGTGAAATTTTCGATGAAACATGTTGCTAAATCAGTCCATCTTTTATCTGACAAAAGCTTATGATATCCAACAAACCGAGCTGAATTGATGACAAGATCACTAGAAAATGAGGCATAATTCGATGACCTGTCATCAAATTTCCTCTGAACTGCCATATAGACTAGCAAGCCACCAATTTCTTTAAGTCTTTTTAAATTCTTAGCATAATTCTCTCTCTCCTCCTCTTGATAAAAATCCTTATTCCCATAATGCGATAAATCCGACTGGGAAAAACGTATAGCTCTACTGATATCACCTTCTTCAATGAGTGACAAGAACCTACAATAATTTATCTCAAACTCTAAATTAGATCCATTTTTTTTCAACTGATTTCTATTGTCATTAAACCACTCCCCTATGTGCTTTAGATCGTGGCCATCAAGGATTGAAATGAAAACTTTGTTCAAATTAGCAAGTAAATCATAATCAATTAAGTCCATTAATCGAGGATTTGCTTGCGCCATACTCTTCAATAGCTCAATTCCTAAATTAGACTCGCTTCTTTTATTAGACTTTATCAAAAAATCAACTATTAGTAAATTAGCCTGCTCTCTGTACCAGTTTATCAAGTTAACGTTATGCAATTCTAAAAAGACATCATCATCTTCTTCTTTAGAGAGTTCAGGCCCTGAGTCATTCTCGTGTCCATTTATATTGTCTATCTTATTACGATTTTTCTTTGGATTTGACGTTGATGCATAAGAGTTAAGTTCGTTTAGAGTCTCCAATCTAGCCACTAGTCGCTTCCTTAGACACATGTCTCTGTCGACCAACAGAACTAGTTTACGCTTAAAGTTCTCAAAGTTCTTCAACACTTTCTTGACCAATTCTAGTTTTAACGATGGCTGTAAACTTTGGTTCTTCCTTATTTTAGCAATATCATTAGTTACAGCTCTTTTCTGTTTCTCGATTAATTTTTGTATGGCTTTGAAATTTTTTCTTATAAGCTCAGTTGGAACCTTGAACTGGGTTATATTTGATTGGACCGTAAAATTTAAACTAGGTTCTGACATTATGGAGAGAAGTATATCAGCTTATCACTATCTCCCTATGGAAGATTATGAAGATATATATTTATGTCACGTGATATATATATGCAAATATCTAAACCTGTTCCAAGTCTTTCGTTGAGCCTGCAAAGTCGCTCATTTCGATACTTTCAGGATCCAAGAATGGCCTTTGGAGAGAGTTGGGATTAGCCTCATTTTTATAATTATAAGTGTTCTTACTAAAAGGCCAATATTTTGTTAAGTCTTTGACAATTGTTTTTTGCTTACTTTTCATTCTTTCCAGGAAGATGATTCTCCGATTTCTACTCATCAAGAGACAAACAAAAAGGACGAAAAAAGAAAATAAAAAGATAAGCCCGTAGTTATGGTGAAACTTATTATACGAATTTGGCATCTGCGAGATTGTTGAATGAGCAGTGTCCTCTGCAATGCTGTCAATGTAACGGGCAGAGAATTCTGGCCTTGGTCCAATTCCGTATTCCTCTGATCCAGGGTGAAAAACACTTGGTGAAGCTGTATGATAGAATCCAGACCTATCAATCAAATATTTTTTTCTCACCTCGTCAATGTCCTCGTTCCTAGCAAGTTTGAGAGCGTCCATGGTATAATTGTTAAATGCTTGTGTGAATTCATCGTTCGAATACAAAATGGCACGTCCGAGTGTCCAAGAAAATGAAGTACCACCAAATTTGTCAACTATTTGCAAAGACTTGAAACGGCTTTCTTCGACAACATCGTCTATTCCTAACCGTGGCATATTTAATCCAATATGCAAGAAATTCAAAATCCATGAAGATTGGAAACATAAATTACTCAAATCTTCCTCCGACATTCTTTGCTTCTTTGGTTTTGCATTGTTCAACTCTATAAGGGAACTGAGAGATTGATCGCAAACGCGCGAGGTTTTGGTATATATTAACTTATAGTCATATGAATTTGAAATGTCTTGAAAGGCATTCTTTTCACGCTTCATTTGTTCTATTGGCGACTCATAATTTAGCAAAGTATTAATTGCATCCCAGTATCCACTAACACCTACAAAATGATTAACACCAAAATCAAATGCCGGCTTAAGATCATTATATAAGCAGCTACTGAACTTCAGGTACTCAGTTAGTGATTTACAATTTTCATCGCCATTATCGGCAACTGAGCTATAAGAACTGGTCAGTATAACAGGAAATATAGCATTTAAGCACTTTTCAAAATTACTTTCACCAGTAAAATCAACGGAATAACCATCTACCACATCTTTCTTAGTGTATCCCTTAGGAAGACAAGGATCAGGCACTGGGACATGAATTCCACCTAAATACCCATTTTCTTCATTCAAATTATGCTCCTTTCTATAAGTTTTTACTAGTAGAGACAAATACCTTGCATGCGCTTGGCTCATTCCAAATCCTAAAAATGAATCAGAATAGACACTGTATTTTATCTCCTCTGGTAACGTGTAATTACCTATGACTTCAGAGCTATACGATGGATTTTTTTTTGCCAAATATGGTATTCCAGAAAGCTTTATCTTGAACAAATTATTTTGATGATCTTCAATTTCAGTTGAGTTAGGTTGAAATACGACTTGCGTTGAGGCCCCTCCCATATCAAGTACACCATATGTTGTATGATTCTTACCGTGATCGTGCTCTTCAGGACGGTCTAATGCTCCCATTAAAGAATTAATTGAAAGCCACCCATACAAACCTTCAACGTCACCATCAATAACATTTATATGTGAAGCACAGTCAGGAAGATAGAAAGACGATTTTGTTTGAATATATGAGCAAATACTATCTAGTATTTTCTGCTGATCATCAAAAGGCAATAACCTCATACCTGCGGTAGAATGCAAAAATATTGGCGTCCTATGATGTTCACTTTTTGGGACTATTTTTGCAGCAACGTCCAATAACTTTTCCAAATGATGACTACCCAATTTCTGAGGGTTCTCTTGAAAGGATGATATTCCAGGCTTAATCTTCTTATACCACTTTTTACCTCTCAAAACTTCCAATATTCTAATAGGTTTATGCTTTTCGTTCTTTTCTTCATTCTGCAAAATCGGTGGTCCCAGTTCGCTAGCAGAAGCTTCCTTCCCATCTCTACTTCCATGTATTTTCTCCAGAACATCTATTCTTTTGAGTAATTTAAACTGTCGATCATCTAAATAATGAAGATCTAAATTGTTCTCGAAAACATACTTAGGGTTTAACCAGTTATACACAAATACCCTTGAACCTTTTGACCCAGAATCAATAATTACAATGTAATCTAGTGGAACCTTATTTTCTGAAAAAGCCTTTCCGGGCTTCATCTTCGTCTTCTTGCTTGTGTTATCCTTCATTTTTCCCTTTGAATACACAGCCTTAGTCTTGCAGGGAAATTTTTGAAAGCGCGATTAAGTGCAAATAAGAAATAAGGATGGATCTCAAGAACATGTATTGATCGAATACAGAATCACATTCTATCTTATTGCGGATCTTCTGTTCATTGGCGAGTACAGCGTGAAAGTAGTTTTAAAGTGGAAGATAATATTGAAAAAATAAAGTTAACAAAAAACAAGACTATAACCATAAATTAAACTATTGTACATTTCTCATCCAGTTTCGTAACAGGATTCTGGACTTTCTCAATCTGTTCTAAAAGTGTCTCGAATGCTTTGTCAACATTGATGTTTTCTTTGACTGAAGTCTCTAGAAACTTGCAACCAAAAGATTTTGCCAAAGCAGCACCCTCTGAAAATTCCACTTGCCTCTGGTAGTTCAAATCCAGTTTATTCCCAATTAATACTATTGGCATCTGGTCCGTCCCTATGGAATTTAAAATCTTATCTCTAATAACTTCTATCAATTCAAATGACTGGCGGGAGGCTATTGAATAAACTAACAAATAGCCATGTATTCCTATAAGATGCTTTTCATTCATAATGGAGAACTCGTCTTGTCCTGCTGTATCAAGGATTTCGATCGCATACTCTTGATTCTTGTAGTTTATCAGCTTAGAAAATTGATTCTCAATGGTCGGATAGTACAGTTCAACGTAGTGGTCTTCAACGTATTTGACCGTAATCGAGCTCTTTCCTACAGAACGAGATCCTACTACTGCTATCTTGCGAGCTTTTGCCATGATACCCCCCTAATAATGTTCAGCAACTTCGACCTCCTACTTCAACCTAAGCTCGGTGTACCAACTAAAGCAACCTTTTAAATGACACTATCTTAAACTAATGAATATAATAGTCTCCTATATCAAGATTCTTCTTTAATATAGCAAACTTCTTCCTAACATTCACTTAATCGAAGAAAATCTTTCAGATACTTTTATTGCCCAAGAAATTAATCTGAGGAGTTTCCGCAAGATCATTTTGAGGTTTCTCACGATGCGACTTTTTAGCAGATTGCCAATAACTTAGTACTATTGAAAAGTCTAGGAGCCAACTATATAGTTATTGATACTATTTACATCATGCATTTGCCCATTTCAATACAGCTAAGCTTGCTACCACTATCAAAATAGTAGTGGGCAAAGTAAGGATTACATATCCCCAAAATAGTACGCCTCCCATCTCCTTCTGATAAATATTGTTCAACTGTACTATTTGAGAAAGCTGAATCGCTGGAGGCGATATCGTTAGTATGAATGCCACGATTAAGAATATTGGGTCATCAAGAATGGACAATTTGATGTACTTGACAGAAACAGCAATTAGAGGAAGAAGGAATGCCGAAGGAAGAATCATTCTCGACATTAAAGAGCCGAACACAATCTTAGAGTAATTGCGAGAGGGAGGAGGTAACTCGCTTGATGGATAAAGGTTGGAGCCCAATACTATCAAAATTAAGGGGATGGAAACCGATCCCAATTGTTTGATAGATTGAGTAACCGTGTTGTGTACAAAAGACTCCGTATTCACGAAGAATATGGAATGGAGGGATGGTATAGAAGCAACGATAACAGAAGTGAGCATCGCATAAAGTGGAGGGTTCATAAACTTTAAAAATCCTCGTACCAAAGGCAAATTCTTGATTTTGGTCAGAATACGTATGGCTCGAGCCACGAAACCATTCTCATATTTATTCAATACTGCAACATTCTCCTGAACGCTGCTATTATCGGAAGCGCCACCTTGCGCAGTCCTCTCCGTTTCTTGAAACTCTTCTTCATTAGACTGTACCTCTATCAGGGTTGAAACCACTCCTTCATTATTAGTCTCTTGATCACTGTTGCACTGATCAGAAAGCAAACTAGTGCATTCTTCTGTGTTTCTCATCTCTTCATCGTAGCTCACACATTTATTGAAATAAGTCGTAAGCTCTTGTTCTGATCTTTTGCGTAACAATTTGTTGTATCCCCATGACCATCTCAACACTTGACCAAGCTGCTGAAAAATAAGCAAGTATAAAATACCCCTTGAGGCTACTTTATCAGAATCATCATCTTCTATATCTTCCCAAAGCAAATCAGGAAGAGTGTAAGCTAAGGAAAGAGTCAACGAAACCGGCAAGGAATTTGAATTTCCAAACACCGCCATCGCAGTGACGAAGTCCCCCTCGGGTTCGTTCAAGCATAGCATGTGGGACATAAACCGCGAGCATACATAAGACGTCCCAGTGCTTAAAGCGTAAAATAATGGGATGATCACAATGTCGGCCATTTTTTGCAACGATAACGACGGCGCAAGCTTGGTAAACACCAAACAAGGGGTGAACAAATCCACATTGAGCTGTGAAATCACCTTTTGGGCCTGAATATTCAAAAGTCCTGTTTTAGCGGCAATAAATCCTGCAAAACATATGATCACCACCTCGAGTACCGCCTCAAATGTTAGAAATGAAATCCTAACTAAGGACAAATCTGGATTTGTGCTTAAGTCTGCTAATTTCGCTCCCCCATATTGTACTACCATATACTTAAATGTCGAAGCGTCCATGAAGTACACTGTTTATACAACTCCGAATTTCTTGTGGATTTTCTTTAACTTTTAGTGTTTGCTCCCTTTTTTTTTTTTTGTGCTTTATCGCTCTTTATCACTCCTAACGATTAGCGCGATCCAGAAATGTGATAGCACACCAGAACATGAAATTATAAACTACACAAAGCTACATAGCCTGGATGTCATTCAATTGATAGTGTCACGAGCAGCGAGCGCAAGCGGGTTGGCGCGATCGGTGGCTCCGGAACGGACGCCAGGCTCGATTCCAGCAAGAGAAGCCCGTAAACCATCTCGTGACGGCAATTGGAATAAAACGGAAGATAAGGATAAACCAACACAAACATGCATGTCACGCCCCTAGTCATGTGATTTGAATATTGCCTGTCGCACGTGATTTGTATTTACATTTATGATCAACTTGATAATACGTGATGATGTTTGACATAGTTGTAACAAAAGACGTTCTTATACTCAACAGGGCAGAGCAAATAGCAAATCGTTGAAGGTATGGACCATCTGAATGGTCCGGTAATAGGGGCCAGCGAGAGCAGGATGAATAAAGGGAATAAGGATAACGAAAGTAATGATATTCGTATTGGAGCAGGTTCTTTTAGTATGGATATTGCAGGTGCGTCTACGCCGATAGGTAAATCTAGGGTTGATGAGGGGGAATGGAAGGACGGAGAGACATCGAATCTGTTCATTTCACCAATTAGAAGGTTCGACGAGTTGCACCTAGGCTCCGACAAGGACTTAGAGCATCTAGCGAATCAGACCTTAATCGAAGACTCAGATAGTGAGCCGGAATCCTACAATGAGCACCGCATATCTGTAAAGAAGGCCGCTGGTTCTAATCTTGAACGCAAGAGGCAATGGGAGTCCTCCCTGGATGTAGAGATGATGACACCGGGAGCATCAATAGTCTGTGATGCGCGAACTCGGACTCTCTCGTTATTGACGACACTGGCATCTTTTGACAAACTGAAGATAAGTTTTTCAACAAGTGAATCCACTCCTTGCCCTGTGCAACCAAGAAAGAAGTCGAAGTTGAAGGACTCTCCGTCAAGTGCCACACCGTGCCAAAAGCGAACAAGCAACCAAAAATGTATTTTAAATTTAAGAAACTCGACTAAGACTACTTCTAAATCTTTATTATTTCAGCATATGGATAGTTATGAGAAAAGACCGAAGATGAATGAAGATCTCATATTTTCGAACGATGAGGAGGGATACATCCCTTTCGATACATACACTTCTTCACCTCATCAGTTTTCAACATTTAACACTTCCATTCAATCTGAGTCTGACGCCCTCAAAATACCGAATAGCAGGCCATGTTCTACTCCTTTATCACAGTCTACACCAACAAATTCCAAACCACCCTCTCCAAGAGAAAATAAAAAACCTACTCCTAACCTGGAAGAATATGGACCAACAATAAGCGGGTACAGATTTGTAAGGCCGAAGGTCAACTCATCTACCCATGATAAGTTCCAGACACCTATAAACAACTGTTCACGTTCAGCTGAACTAAGATCTTACTATAATCGAAATGATTACGATAGAGCATATGAAATTATTGGAGAATACTCTATGATGCACGAAGATTTTGATAACACTGACGAAGACTTCATTGCAAATAGAAGAATTAATGACCCTTACTTAAATAAAAAGGACTCGCACATTTCTGAAGCCCAATTCAGCCTAAATTCAGAATATGTTAGGTCGGAATATTTTAAATCGTTTCATGGCTCTAGTTTTAGGCTACCGTTGCTTCAATTATTTGAGCCAAAACAACTTTCTTTGAATGAGATTCTAGGATTAATTAACGATGGAAAGTCCATTTTGGAATTCTTTAAGTTTATTAACGTCGAGGACGAATCTTTGTACGATTTATTAAAGCAAGAACGCCATCGTTGGCATCCTGACAAGTGGGTCCACATACTCAAAACGAATTCTTCTACCGTTGATTTTGTAAATAAGCGAGTCATTGATAATGTAAGTCAAGTATTAAATTCATTAGTTCAAAGTTATGCATAGTTATATCTAGTTTATCTCAATATTTGCTTATAAATAGATAAATAGATACAGTCTTATTATACTAATGTTAAGGCTAGAGTTTATATCTGACCTGCTAAATATCGTTCGAAGCTTCTGCATTGGTTGGTTCATCAGTTGTTCGTCTATCGCTCGATTTGTCGTCACTTTTAGTTTCTTTAGGATTAGAGTCATCAACTTCGGATACCTCTTCAATGCCCTCTTCCATCTCCTCTTCCGCCTCCTCGCCATCTATCTCTACTTCCTCTTCTTCGATGTCTATTTCTTCGCCTTCTCCTTCATCCTCGTCTTCTTCTTCTTCTTCTTCTTCTACTTCTTCTTCTCCAGCTAAACTTTCTTCTAGCTCGTCACCCACAAGATCTTCTTCTTCTTCTTCTTCTTCATCATCATCTTCTTCCTCATCCTCATCTTCAACTTGCTGCTCAGGAGGATACTGGTTGGCGCTACCATCATCATTATCCCACACAATATTAAATCTGGTAACACGCGGCTTTTCAGCAAGAATATTTCGAACCACATGCTCAACTTGCACCTTTGCTGGAGGATTCTCTCGCAATTCTTCAGAATCATATTCATTATTCACGTAGTAACCAACTCGCACAAATTCTCTGTCGGCATATGAACAACTGAGGAGGATCACTGTTACACTGACCAATTCGCTCGCTGGAATTAACTCCGGAGATGGTGGATCCGCTTGAAATAAAAATTTATTTATTCCTACGGGAACAGGTCCCACAAGGATTGAATCTAGCTCTTGATCGTGGTCTAGCGATCTCGAGCTGCCAACGTATGTTAATTTCCATTCCAAATCCTCCTTCAATGGCTCTAGGCACTCAAATGTTATTTCAAACTCGTATGGATCTGTAAACTTCGCAGGATTATTCAATACCTCGATGCCTAACAAAGATACAATAGACATATTATCAACTAGATGTTTCGTAACAAATTCATGAGCTAAAGCAAGTCGTAAATAAGACGCGCTTCGATGGTACGACATTGATGGAGATGAGCGACATCACGGTATGGCTAGCGACATCAAATTTACCAGCTATTGGATCACCTAATGCTCAATTATGGATAATAACACTCTTCTAAATAGTGAATCGATCTCGAATTCGAATCCGAACATTGAACTGAAAGGAAAGGATATGGAAGTGAATGGAAAAGCAGATCAATATTTAGCACCTACAGTAGACAGCTCTCAGGCTCAGATTTCTTCAGAATCTGCCGGTACTGAGCATGAAGCTAGTGTTAAGATCACAAACGGACAGCCCAGTCTTCCAAAAGTTGAGCACCCTGAAAATGAGACAAAGAAAGAAGTTGAGGATGCAGAGGAATCCCTTAGAAATTACCCATTACTCTTTGAATCATATCAGGAGAGGTTTCATCAAGCATATGCTTTATCACAAAAGCTATTTGAATTGGAAAGACAACAACGCCAGACATTGAACTATTATCAGAGACGTAATAATGCTTTACTAGATGTCTTGGAGGACTTTGAAGATGGGGATGAGAATAACATTGATGTACTTTCGGATAAGGACAGAATGCGACTAGAAAACTTGATAAACATGAACCCGAGATTAAAGCCGACGCTAGAAACATTACTCAACATCGATGACAGCGAAATGCAAATACGTAATACTTATAACATAAATCTTTTGATAAATGAGATGATTCCTGAGCTCGCTCATGATGAGGTTGATAACTTTGAACTTAATCCACAGGATATTGAGCTTTGGGTTACGAGGCATTGTGCACATTTAGCTATATCCAAATATACACCTATGAATCTCTATGCAGATAATATGAAAGAATCTTGATAATATGTCTGTCCTACCAAAAAGGCCTGAAGAGAATAATTTGATTCTTGATGCATGATGTTGTTATCGTTCACAGAGGAAGCTAGAATTAACCAGTGATGCTTCCTCGTCTGTTCGTTTCAATCAACTCCTTAAATACATTTGTATCCAAAAATAATTCGATGATAAACTTCCTGATATTATAGCTGTAATTTCCAGTGTCTATCAAGCGTACGACCTTCAAGAAGAAAGGAACACTCTCAAAGATAGAAGGAACCTTTCTTTTCATCATTGAGATTTGTTTAATTGCTCTTCTGACGTATCTTGATAGCACAGAATTAAGTTGCTTCATCAAATTTAGGATTCTTTCGTGAATATTTCTTTCATCTAATAACTCATCTGAGTCCAAGTCCTCGAATAGCTTATTTCCAACTTCAAACACCCCCTCATCACTTCCAAATAGTGCATAATACTTAACGTCTCTGTAAGGATTATTCACGGATACTTTAAAGAGGTCCTTCGAAATCACATCTTTCGGATAGCATAATGACATGGGAGTATTATAATTGTCAAATACAGAATACCAGCCAAGATCATCCAAAATTTCAGTGCCTTCAATGGTTGATGCAATTCTTCCTAACTGGTAGAAACACACTCCCCTTATTTGCCATATAGGTGAAGTCAAAAAAAGTTGTAAAATGTTTGCAACCAAAGGAATCTGTAAGCTTTCACTCGACATCGAATCTAAAAGTTTAATACCAAATTTAGAAGCAGCAATATCTCCAATGATCCATAGATTTTGTTTCAAAGTAGACATTAGGCGGTTTCTATCTTCGTTATCCAACTTATATTCAAGCAGCAGTTCATTGTCTGAGTTATCAATCTCTTCCACAAGATCATCAATGTTTAGAATAATGGTTTTCAAATACTCTTTCTGTTTAGCATTCTGCATGTAAAATAACCCTTCTTCCGTACTCAACAAATGCGAAAAAAAGCGAAACATAACTCCAGGCTTGAAGGTGGGCTGTGGAAGAAAAGGGAAATATCTTTTCTTAATTGCGCTCTCGATGAATGACAAGTAATCAAAATTCGACAACTTTAGCCATTTGTCAAATTCATTATCAATAAAACCCGACGAGTCCAAATATGAGAAACCTTTAGATGATTTCAATATATACATTAATAAAATCTGTCCACATTCATGCTTTTCTAAGATTGAGACGCAAGGCCTGAGGTCTATAAGATACTCAATTCTTTTTCTTTCGTCAACTGAACAGAATTGATTTAGTAAATGAACAGATTTGCTACTAATCCGTCTTGATTGATCGTAGCATGAAGTAACAAGCAATTTGATACAAAAGAATTCACACTCTTTTCGCTTTAGCAACTCTGGCACTATAACTTCCAAGATAGAACTTTTGAGATAAAAATTGGAAACAGTAAGAGCTTTTTCAAGTATAATTCGAAAAAGATTATCGTTTGAAAAATCTAAGTACTTGAAAAGCAGAAGAATCAATGAATTGTTTGAGTCTGAATATGCACTTCCCAATACAATATTCTGGAGTAGATTGAAAAACTGCCATTGCGATAAAAGCTCAATTCCTTCGTTAGAATTGGATAAAACCCCTATCAACTGTAAATAACCGCAGCTTAACGTGGTCTCTAACCTTTTCTTTGACAAAATCGGTTCCTTGGCTGTTATTCCACTAAAAGGGTCTACCTGAGCAAAAATTTCAGTAATTTGCGTTAAAATTTTGTTCGAGGAAAAGTACTTTATTCCGCTCTGGCTAGCAAGTAAGCTTTCGAAAACTTCAATCCCTGTTGCAATATACATTCGAGAATTTTTTGAGTCCATCAAAACGTTACAAAACCTGAATTTAAAAGGCCTATAAAATGATAGTAGGCGCTTTAAAAATTTGGGATTTTTCTCTAGAATCTCGTTAAACCGTTTTGGATTCCGAAGGGGCCCCTGCACCAATTTGAATAAGACTTCCCAATTCCATTCTTCGAACTCCTTGACCGTTAAGACTTTCGATTGATTAATCCAGCTTTTAAGTTCATTGTCATCAACATAGTAAGTAGCCTTGATTTCTAAATCCTTCAATGAAGATTTCAAGCTCTTAGTATATGAGTCGTCAGATCTACTCTTATCTTTATCAAAATCGTAAAACATTGAAAGATGAATTCTCTTATCCACCGTGGAAGGTAACAACAACTTATCATTTAAAAGTTCATTTGGCAAAAAGCGATGCGCTGTATAATATAGGTGACTTAGAAGTAACTTGGCTTTTTCTACAACACTATTCTGATTGTCTACCTCTATAATCGCAGTCAATACGGTAACAATATTATTATTAATTAGCAAAATTGCAACAAGACCGGAATAATGATTTATAATCAACTCCTCAAATGCGTCTTTCTCTTTTGCATACTCAAAAGTATAGTCTCGCCTATGATTGTATCGATTATTACTTCCGATATAATCCGCAATAACCGATGATTTGAGCCAAGGTAACTCCCTTATCAACAAAATGTCCAAAAAGATGTCCAAAATAACATCTCTTATTGTGGAGTTGTTCATTTTCATACATGCAACTAGGTCCTTGAGAGATTCAAAGTTATTATGCGCGAAACACATTAGTCCATTCCAGTTCTTGAGTAGCGTCGCAATGACGAAAGCCATCTTTTGAATTTGGGGAATGAAA
The DNA here is from genome assembly GCA_031081805.1 of Schwanniomyces etchellsii. Taxonomy (NCBI): domain Eukaryota; kingdom Fungi; phylum Ascomycota; class Pichiomycetes; order Serinales; family Debaryomycetaceae; genus Schwanniomyces; species Schwanniomyces etchellsii. The sequence goes on along the minus strand of JARYSY010000004.1, from coordinate 328,215 downwards.
AGATTGCAATCCGCCTGTTCTGCACCAAGGTTTGAGAAAAACCCTATCAAGGCTTTTAAATCTGCTCCATTCCTCAAATACTTCCTGCTCTCTTCCGCATCTAGCGTATTCAAGAGCACTACAAGGCAATTCAATGACTCCTCAACGGATTTCTCAATGAGAGCATATATAACTGTGCGAAAAGCTCCACTGTGAAAAATAAGCTCCGGCTTCAACACAGCAAACTCGCATATAGTTTCAAGACAAAGCATTTGAAAATGTTCAGTTGCAGAGGATTCTGTATCTTCGGCCTCAAAAATAGCTACTATGCTTTTCACGATACCAATAGATAGGTTATCAGTCCCATGCGGCACTGTCAGAAACTCACGAATGAGCTTGATCGCTTCCTTTTTTTCCAATAAAGAGTTGTCCGATGTCAAGCTTACTATCACAAATATAAGGATCTTGCACTGTATTATGAATTGAAGAGAGTTGTAGTCAACTATGGTGTAGCGGAGAATTCTGTAGCATAGAGCCCTTACCTCAGTTGCCGGATGTATCAACATAAACTGAATTCTATTTATGAGATGCTTCAAGGCAATATCTCGCTTGAGACTCGGATGCTGTTTTAAAAGCTGTACCAAATCATTTCCTTTATCGACAATGGAGTATACGCTCTTGTCTTGTTCTGATGTAATCGTCTGGAGAATCTCACTAAACAGCCACGTCGGACTGTTGATGTCATCCTTCGAAAGCCCCTCTCTTTTTGTTTTTCTAGCGTATGGTAAGCTACCTATCGCACGTCCCTTATTCTCGGACTCCGCCAACACATTTATGCTGTCTTCCATGCTATGTGCACCGTACGCTTCGGCATCTGACCCCATCTACATGAAATCTAATCGCTGATATAGAGGTTTTTGTGTAACAATTCAAATTTCAATTTGTGTAAGTTTTACCGTCGTAACTTTATGAAGCTGTTTCCTCCCTGTTACTTAGTCGTTCTTTTCGCACCATTATTTCTATCACTCTTCGTTTTCCCTTGGATCTATAGCTTAAAGATCCTATTACTTCATTCAAATATTGGGAATGCAGTGCTACGTGTAGTCGATATTGAACGGTGTTATAATGATCCGTTATTATTTAACTGGATGGAGGAGCCCGCATTATGGATTGATTTTGCAGCTTTAATCTATTCTTTAGTGCCAGCTCATTTTACTGGTATAGTTCCGAATATTTGTACTCACAAATTGCTATTTGTTATCACAGACATCCGAAATCGAAATGCATTCTACGTGTGTGTCCTCTTAATTTTTAACTACAATATGATGTGGATGCACACAACAATTATCTCAGCAAAAAACATTCATTATTAAATATCCTATTATAAGACAAAACCAAGAGATATCGAGAGCTTGGCCAAAGTCATCAAACCTAGTCAAATATTATAATTATTCCTAAATACAATTTTCTTACCCTTAACTTTGTTTTCAATCAATAATTTCAAACCTTCATTTGCCGATTGCAACCCATTGGGTAGTACCTCTAATGGAGCAGTCTTAATTTTGTCAACCAAAGGGGGTAGAAGTTCACGCCAAAATTGAAGATATGACTTCATCATTTCTGGTGAAGCTTTCAGGCCAAAATGTACCCTTCCATCAACCAAATACCCATCTGTGAATGCAAATTTGACTTTTCTTCCCGGTTTAGTAATTATCGATTGTTCGTTCAAAAACAAAAGGTTATCAATAGCGGCGTTTTCCGTCCCTTCTGTCGCATCGTAAACTGACTGGAAGGTTTGGGGAGAAGAAACGCAGTCCAAAGCATATTTAATTCTGCCCTCACCAGCTGCTTTCAACTTTTCGATAATGTCACTATCTTTGTAATCAAACGCTTTGTCTGCTCCTAAAGCCAACAATGCACTATGATGGTTCAGTGAAGCGGTGGTTATCACTTTAACTCCATACACTAACTTCGCAACTTGTATAGCGAGCATACCAGTAGCGGTCGCTCCTCCCCATACCAAGAGATAATCATTAGAATTCGCAGTCTCGTGTGCTGGTATCCCAAGATTATAATTAAAGCTCAAGGCTACAGTCTTGAGTCCTACGGGTACAGAGGCTGCGGCCTCAAAAGACTCAATTAAGGAGCTTGGATGTTCGCCGGGGCTGAGCGCCTTATCCAGTATCTGCGATTGAGGAAACTTTATCGCCGCATTTGCACTAACCATTGCAAATTTAGAGAAACCACCGTTCTTACTTATTCCACCATGAAGTGAAGCAGAGACAAAATCACCCTTTTTGAAATTAGTCACGTCCTTACCAACTTCCTCTACGATACCACTGATGTCGGATCCTACTACGTTACCTTTCTGATAAAGTGTAAGCCCCTTTCCTAAGAAACAACCGATGCTTGCCCCAATTGATGCCAATGGTCTTTCAAGAAATCGAATTCCAAATCCGAGCTTTTTAGTGTACCCAGACATTAGATGTGATACAAATGATTCGGGATAAATATGTTTCCAATCTGTTGGATTTACGGCATAAGCTATTGTCTTTACAATAATCATATCATCTTCCAACTGAGGATAAGGAATATTTTTTACTTCCACAAGATTTTCCAAATTTCTTGAGCCTGTTACGACTACTCCTTCATTAGACATGTTTAGCAAAAGATTATTAGTTAAATCAATGCATAAGTGAACTTGTATAATCTGTCTTACATTTATAGAGAAGCTTGAAAGCAAATTATTAAGCTAATGAAGACTCCCGCACAATTATCACCGAGCGAAACTTTCTATATCCAATATGGCTGCGGAGATAAAGAATATGCAGGTGAAAAGTATGATTATTGACTGGATTATGCTTTGCCACCAACGTCTTTTCGGTAGCATCAAATACTTCTGAAGGCTTACTAGTTCTCTTTTGTTCCATCGAACCATAATGAACCTATACATGCTGACTAAAAGTCATTTTCGGCGAAATGAAGGAAGCAGAATAAGTTGAAGACGATACTCTAAACGCAAAATTTTTCCGGTATAGTGTTTAACGGTGAGGCCGAAGCCTCACGGCTGCAAAACATATATCGCCTTCTAAGAATTTCTTCGAGTTAGACTCGTCACGTAGTCTTCTCGGGTATTATATAAGCCTAAATGTACTATGCGTTCTCTTATTATCTATTGAAATTTGTTCAATGCCAGTCATGAGTTTTCTTGAGTAGCTTTCAGACATCTTCACTCATCCACTGCTTTCAATTGGTATGATCAATAAGGCAAACCCAGGAACTTCAATATTAGGATTTTTGAGCTGCAACTTCGTCTTTAAGAATGCACTATGATAATCAAGAAAAAAACTCAAGGAGCAGTGAGTAGTCGGCAATTACCTGCAGCAAAATCACCCGAAGGCAGCCCTCGTCCAATCTCTCTCTCGTCGTGACATCAAACCAAAATGTGGTATGCTCCTTTAGTAGACACTAGCAAGTTGCCGAAATTTGCATGGTATTCGAATGCTGATGTTTTGCTCAGAACAAACGAAACGTACAACAAAGCTTTATCTCTACTTTCATTGGTATTGCGAACACATTTGTTTGTCAACGCCCAAGGATACTTATAAGAATTGAAACCTAAAAAAAGAAGTTTCGGGATGCACTATCGCTTTTAAAGTGCCTGATAGAAACAAAGTCCTTGTTCTCACACAATTACTTTGTGACAATCTTGCTATTCTTTTCTCATAAAAAAAAAAAGAAGGAAAAACAACCTAATATCAGACTTCCTTAAAACTAAGACAATGAGTGAATAACTCTTGAAACCTCCATTTAACTTCAGCCAACTGTAAGACTCCAGGTTCTACTAAAGAGACCGCACGCAAAGCAGAAGAATGGCTATTCAAAAGGCAAGTGCGCATTAAATCTCTTCTTAAAAGTGCAATATGATCCTGTAACAAAACCTTTCTCTGCAAAACCAGAAATAGTACTACAAATTTACAAGAAAAGCCTCTTACTAAGTCTTACTAAGATGAGAAGAGGAGCAGACGTAATCAATCGACGCTTCTTGTCTCTAACGCTGCAAATATGAATATTATCCCATACAAGCGTATCTCTCATATTGTGTACCTACGTTCTTAGACAAGATGCCAATCTAGAAGACAAGAATTGAGAAGATGAAGAAGACGCCATTCGTGCGCACCGTAAAATAATTGCTGGTTTTGTGTAACTTCACAGCTTGTTTATTTGTGCAACTTAGACTTGCGCACGCTCGTAACCATCCGCCATTTCTCTCCTCACTGATTTTTCCGCTGTATTTTTTTGCCGCGTGCTTCTTTTCCTATTTCTCTTTATCATGACCTGTGCCCTGTGAGCACCGTCCCTTGCAATGGTCACTCGTCGTCCGGCTCACTTCATTACTGCATTTTCTACGTTGCTTGTGACCTATGTGGTATTGTTACTTTCTTCTGTCATGCTTTCTTCTGATGTGATGTCAACTAGCTTCTTCACACCTGCTACAAGTCACTTTCCTACACATTTACTAATCTATCCTTCAGCATTAGCTCTTCGATTATGTAGGACGTATCTTGACTTCGTATTACCGTATGTCTACCTAATTCCAAGAATTTTTTCATATTACACACGCTTCCTGTCTAAACTATACTGCACTACTGTTTCTGGAAGACGTTGCCAAATAGAATCACTGCTTACTGTCAACAAATTATGTGCCGGAAAAAAACATCTTCTTGAGGAAACTAGTTTTGCAGATAATCACTCCACCACGTGCTTAGATGGAGAATTGTGGATTGTGTGACCAGCGGAATATTCGTTGAGCGTTCGATCGCTTTCATAAACCAAAAAGTCAGGGGCTATGAGAAAGCGTGCACATAGGCCATCGGTAGAGTGCCAATTAGAATTCTCCATAGGTTGTATCTCCTCCCGTACGAAAAGACAGAAATATTGAAGCCATATAATATTAAACATATCCGGATTTTTTAAGAGGTTCTAATTTATAAAGAGAATAGGTGAATAGATTTTAATTCTTTGCTAGATATTTGGGCAGTGGCTTTGAAAGACGAAACGTTTACAGCATTGATCTTTACAGATACCCATCAATTGGAGTTATACCAAGGTTGGTGATTTGCGTGAAAATTATTGAAACTAGACATACGAAAGCACAGAATGGGTTTTTTTCATTTGGGAAGCCATCACAGTTTGTCGAACAGTGATAACGCAACATCGGGGAATGGACACGGAAATGGAGGAATCAGCATCCCTCACAAGAGGGGTTTGGCGTCCTTTTCGTTTGGCTCGAATAGCTCTTTGTCGACGAAAAACTCGAAGACCCAGGCCAGTATTTCACCGATGACCAAGAATGGTGAAGATTCTGAAGCGGTTGAGAATAAAGAGAATACCGGTGTTGCGAGCACTGGCATAATGGGCAGTCTTCAGGGGAACCTTCAGTTGTCCTCGCCCATGAACTCGCCTGCATTGGAGGACGACGAGTTAGCCTCTGAAAGGGGTAGTATCTTTGAGAGATCGGTACAAGACTGCTGTTACACCGATAACGCTAGCAAAAATGTACATCCGAAATGCATAAAATGTTGTGCGAATCGCTCTAGAAGCTGCACGCATAATTCCTCTATTTCTCTTCAAAGTGGATATTACCTCAAAAATGAAGATTACATACCACCAGCGTTAGATGCGAAGACGTTAGTGCAAAATGATCAGGAAGATTCAAATGATCAGAATGCTGATCTAAATGATGTAGAAATGATCTACACTAATAGAAGAAATTCATCCGTGATTGGATTGAACATGGCTCTTGGAAGGTCCGTTACGCCTTCAAGAAAGGGTTCTGTTTACTCTCTCCACCTGAGTTCCTTTGTACACCCACTGTCTTTTTCTCATCCTCAACAAATGCTGTCTCCTACTTCACCACCTAAATTGACATCCACAAAATCATCAATGAGTTTCTACTCATATGCGGACATGCTCAGCAATGAGGAAAAAAGACCAGTTTTTAAGTCTTCGTACTCACAGAGTTTTGTACCAGTAACTTCACACAGAAAGCAAGTCCCCTCAAACTCATCGGCTAATAGAAATCAAAGTTTACTATCAAAACAATTATCGATAAAAGAGTCTGCCCCAAGTTCATCCAATCAAAGTTTCATGATACTGCCTGAGTCATCGGACTCCGAAGAAATAGGTAGCTATTATCCATCAAAAGAAACCCGTAGATCGATTTCATCATCATTTACTTCTAGCTCAAAGAATTCGAAGAATATTGAAAATGAGAGTTTAATATCTAATTCCGTTGGAGATTGTATTAGACAGACAACTGTATGAATCAGTTATGTTTTTCAATCCTCGATTCTCGACACTTTTTACATATATATATTTACTTTTTACTATTCGTTTCTCTATATCTTATATTGAAGCTGGCGATTACATTAGTGTGCTTTGTACTGATAACTGTACTAATACTTGTGTACTTATACTTGATGTGAAGTTATACTTAACTTGAACTTTCTATGCTACGATAATGACCTTAAGTATTTAATGCAAGATACCACTAACGTGTTTCTCATTTACTTAAATAATTCTTTCTGTTAGAGGTTCTGACAAATCTTCTGAGCTGCCATTCAATTTCGCTATCTTTATTATCGATCAAGCCAAGCCTTAATTCGTAAAGACGCATTTCGAATCTTGGGCCCACCTCACTGAGCTCTAGTGAATCTTTAGTTCTAATATACATGTGGTGTCTCACAGATATAAAGTCATCGTTATTAACAAAGGTTATCACTCTTGAAGAATCCTTTTTTGCTCCTGGTGGAAACAAGTGCTTCAACACTTTAACGATTCTTTTACCCAATTCTGTCGAGAAATTCTCAAAAATTAGATGAGGATACGACTCTGACATGTTTCCAATGTTCGGCAAATCATGCCTCAATTTAACATTATGCAATGTAAACATGGCAGTAGGACCATGCGGAAAGTGTGAAACTGTCAATGAAGTAGGTATCCCTCTATGCTCGTGCAACAAGATTAGATCAGTGATTTGTACTCTTGAACAAGTTTCTACGAGATCAGGTATAATATAATTACCTCTATTCAACTTGATGGAGTTTGGAAACATAAGCCTAAGCTCTTTCGCAAATTGCAATAACTTTGATGATGGGTTCCGCGATGTGGTCACAATAACCTTAGGCTCACTGATTCCTGACAATGCCAGATACTCATCATCAATTTCGACTTGCTCACTCTCATCATATATAAAATCATTCTGGAGTTCTTTATCATCAGCAAGTTCTCTTGATATTGGTTTACCAGAAGCTAACGCAGCCTTAAGCTGTTGTCTTTTCTCTCTGAGTTTTGCTTCTTGAAGTTCCAACGATTTCCTGTACAAGTATTCTCTCCTTTCCCTTGCCTGCCTTCTAATCATGCTTGGGAGTTCTATTCTAAAAACGAAGTGCTTTCTATTACAAGAAAAATTTAATTCAAATATATTACAATGTCTTGCTCATCACAAAATGTCGTGATGTCGCTATATTTCATTTGATGTCATACTATCTACATGATGCGAACTATTTCTTTCCAGTAGACGACTTGAACTACGAGGGAAAGCTGTATTTCCTGTGGAGGGCCTTCTTGAAAAGCCACTCTGATTATGTGTTATAGATCTTGTGATCTTTCTCAAAAGATTATGGTTATGTGCATCAGGATCCGATGTTTTAGACCTCTTGAGGGCATTCTTAGCTTGAAGATCATCTCTTCTCTCCATCTTGGCACTAGGGAACATTATAGCTCTATCCAAAGAGTACGGTAATCCTCTGTGTCTTCCTCTGATCATCATGGCTATAATTACCAACTTAGAGATTGTGTTAAATTCGTATGAGAAAGACTCATTTATATGTGGATAACCCAAGGAAAGACCAACCGTACCGTAGGCACTTATAATCTCAAAAAGTACACTAAAGACTGAGAAGTTAACATCGTTATCGCTTAGCTTACCCCCTTCAGCAAGGCAAATTATAAATAAGCCAAGGACAATAAACCACAAGTCAAAAGAAAGTTGATTCCTCAAATGAGCACCTATAAAACTCTTCGGATTCTTCTCGTTGAGCTCATTCTCGTCCTTCAAATATACACCCAAGGATTGTTCTTCGTACACATTTGTTCTCCTGATGGAGATGGCCAAAGGCAAGACTGAAATATACATCATAATCATGTAACTCACATGCATTGCTGGATGCAAAGCTCCTAGATCAAGTACTGTGAAGCCAGCAGTTCTTGTGCTAAATGCTTGGAAAAGACCATTAAGTACACGAATTCCTATGGGTAGTTCAGTGAGTGTTGAATTATGTAAATCCAAAATCACAAAAAGAACTAAGTCGATGCCGTTGAGCACAACTAGAATGAAAAACAACCACCAAGTTGGTATGGAAGGAAAAAGTAAAGTAAAGCATCTTCTGGGATGATCAAGCAAAAACCCCAAAGATTCTCTAAAAAGTGAAAGGGGCCTCGAAATCTTGAACAAGATCCAAATTATTAAACGAAGCATAACAGGGAAGCCAGTATTACCTATTACAATAAAAAAAGGAACGACGATCATGATAAAGATCGACCTATTGAATGATTGAAAAGAGTTCATCGTCAAAGTAAGCCCCAAGTCATTGAAAGACGACTGTGCAGCGAAAAAGCTCCACCATGTTGGAGATACCCCTTGTTCTCTTATCTCCTGTTTATAATAATGCCTTAACTCAACATAAGGCAAGATGAACACAACTGCCAAAATATGAAATCCAACGTAGTACACTACAATTATTCTTATCAATAACTTAATCGCTCTGTATTCCACACCACCTAACTCCTCTTTATGTTCTTCCGTTAAATGAACGAAAGTAGAGTTTCTACCGATTTGAGGTACCCAAGATAAGTAATTTGTGCTCATAGCCTTTCTGAGGGGATGTCCTTCCTCATCATCAGGTCTAAAGTGGCTGGATGAACCCGTTGAAGCGAACGACCTTAGTCTGCTAAAACTGCTATTGTTCCTCCTATTCTGGGACGATAGGTCGTCAGTTGAAGAGTTTAAATTTGATGCTTCTGGTCTTCTTGGGCGATGCTTTGCTACTCTACTTCTAATTCCGCTTAAGGTTCCACGACTGATCGATTCCTCCAAAGAATCTCTAATGTTCTTGTGATCCAAATTATCATCTCCATATGAAAGATCAGACTTTTTTTGAATATTGTCAGATTTGGCATCATCATCACTTCGAGAATCCCTAGAGGATAGGTCCGAATCATATCTGTCAAAAAATTTGAGTCCTCTATCAGATTGGCCCTCAGAGTCTATTGAAGCATCGTCGGCTGTCTCGTCATCATGAAGTGAGCCTGTTGATAAACTTCGTGAGTGCGGGTGCACATTAGAGCTCATAAGGCTGTGTCGAAGTTTTGACCATCGTTGAGCATTTCGAGAAAATCGTCTTCTCTTTTGTCGTGGCCTTCTGGGCTCAGTTGTATCGAAATGTATTTGCGATTTTTTTGTATATATTGGGTCATTCAGTCCCTTCTCAATTTCTTTGGGTGACTTGATTACGAGTACATCATCATCCTCACTTTGAGGCTTTTGTGTTCGGTCTTGATTCCTTTGAAGCATTCTAATGGAGCGATACATATCAGAAGGATCTACCTCCTTTTGTCTCATCTTTTGGGGGTGAGGAAGGTTCCCAAATCTTATGCCTTCTGTTGACTTTGAGTGATCAGCCATGTCCCCTGTATCTTCATGGGAGTCGTGTTGAGATTCGGCATCAGGTGGTTTAGGAGATTCTGACACGAATTCTGCTGAGCCATTTGGCATAATCAAGTCAGCTGCACTCACTGAATTGCTTTGAATGTTCGTTGTCTCTACAGAAGGAATGGATGATTGGGAAGACAGCTGAAAACCCTCATTAGAGGAGAAAGCTTTTGCATAATTAGTACCAAGCCCAATCAGCTGGTTGGCATAAGTGTTCAATTGAGTTGCATTAAGGGAATGTTCACGAGCAGCTAGCGTAGCTGACCTTCTCATTTTGTAGTCTAGTTTAGATTTCGCTTTGATGTCGTCAAAATATCGTTCAAACCAGTAAAGTCTGACTAGCAAAAGTGAGCCATGTATCAATATAGGGGTGGTCAAAGTTGCCAACACATATACGACAATTTGTTGGTATAGTGTAATGTCATTCAAGTTAACGGTATTAAGGCCCCCTTGTGTACATGCTCCAGCTGTTAAAAACAACACATCTATGTATTTCATGTTCTTCACAGGGTACACCAATATTGAACCTAAAATCGTCATTGAAATAATGTAAAAATAATGAACTGACTTGAAATGAGGAAAGAAGATTTTTGCATAAGGATGGATTGCCTTGCTAAATTTGTCTAGCTGGTTTCTGATTAGAAGGCCATAGTCTTTTTCTCTTAATTTCTCCTTCATGGGCCCACTCCACATTTTGAAGCTCGCCTAGAATTATTACACCTCCTCAAGAAGAATGAACAATTCCTATGAAGATTTAGCGCAATTTAAAGTTCAGGAAGTACTGTCAGTCAAGCTGCTTACGGTGCATTGATATCAAGCTCAATTTTGTGTAATTCTAGTTTCGCCCTGGTTCTACAATTTTTGTGGCACGAACAATAGGAGCCGGCTATTCCAGCTTCTGGTCATATGGAGTCCAATCTCTATTAGGTAGCTCTTTGAGGATATGCGCTGTAGGAAGAATGTCCTTATCTGATTCCTTCAGAGCTGTTTTTGGCTATTAAGTTCTTCAGTATGGCTTACTCTGAAGAATATAGAAAATGTAGTGCACGGACTGAATCTCCCTTTTCGTAATTTTAGCAGTTTCGCTTATTTTTTGCAAACAAGTCATACCATATAATCGTCTGACCAAAAACGTTTCTTAATTTACATAGGCCCTTTCCTAGTCCCCGTCATGGTCTAACCCCAGCTTAAATTTGATTACATTATAAGGGTCCTTAACTCATTAATTTGGGACAGTTAAGGACTGGCGGCTTAGTTGAAAGGGAAAAGACGTAATCATCAGTTTATTACGAGGAGAATTAGCACAAAAAAAGAAAGATAAGCAAAAAGGCATGACCGCAGAAACTAATCAGTCTCCATAAGATAATACAATGCTTAATAACTATGGATTCTGCTATCAGAAATATATCAATAAAAGGTGCACATATTCTCTCTAGTAGCGATTATTACATGTAGTCCGAGCGGCATGTCAATATACTATGTAACGACCACGACAATGTCCTGTGTATAATGTCTAAAAGAAGTAATCTAGAAAAATTTTCAGATGAGATCATCGATTCGCGCATATAAGATAAATATATATAGGGACGATCTAGCGCAGAGGTCCAACTTTTATCTTCTCTCTCTCTCTTCTCTTCTCTTCTCTTCAACAAATTACAACTTCATTATTCTGCTGAATAGATTTCTTGTAACTGGTTTATCAATTAGTGACATTAAAGTAAGTTTTATTCTTGATATCAAATCGATTATGTGATGAAGGAGTTTGTTGAAGAGAAGAGAGGAGAAAAGAAGAGCCAAGAGTGTAAAAAAGCTGAGAACTTATCGACAGAACAGTAGGAAGTAGAAGTGTCAGTAAGGCTAAGAATAAGGACACGGTTCATTCATTATCCGGCAATGGTGAGATACACTTCCCTATAATGGGAGTTTTTTCACTTATTTCGTGGCCTTGTGCTTTGCTGAATGAGACGTTACTGGTAACTGCGATGGCATCGGATTTTTTTTTTTTTTCTTGCTCAGTCTGAGATTTTTTTTTTTCCCTTTGATTAATCTGAAGACTCCAATAGCTTGGAACTCTTATTAACTTTTAGTTTATTTCTACAATTTCTTGAAAAATAGATCGTATTTTAACCTTCCCCCAGTTAGAATACAGACATTGCATTTCTCCATTTCATTTTGTTGATAAAATATTTCTATATTTCAAGAAGTCGGAAGTCTGAAGCAAGAGATGGCTATATTATCCTCTCCAATTTCTCCTCCAATGGAGTCTACAGGAAGTCGTATGATGTCATTAGAGACTAAGGATGGTAATGTTTTACAAGGCTATTCTTTCGGTGCTCCTGTTTCAGCAGCTGGTGAAGTTGTATTTCAAACAGGAATGGTTGGCTATCCGGAGTCTATCACGGATCCTTCATACGAGGGCCAGATATTGGTGATCACTTTTCCTTTAGTTGGAAATTATGGTGTACCAGACAGGGAGCTTAAGGATGAAGATATTCCAGAGTTACCTAAATACTTTGAATCTAAAAAGATTCATATTGCGGGTTTGATTGTGGCCCATTATACGGAAGAATATTCACATTATTTGGCTAAATCCTCCTTAGCCCAATGGCTTAAAGATGAAGGTATACCGGCCGTGTATGGAATTGATACAAGAGCGTTGACCAAGAGATTGCGTGAAGAAGGTTCCACTCTCGGAAGACTTGCGGTCCAAAAGGAATCAGCTGATACCAATAACCTTACGCTCGAAAACTGGTCAAAGTCTTTTGAAGTTCCTGCTTGGGTTGATCCAAATGTTCACAATTTGGTTGATAAAGTTTCTGTCAAGGAACCCATTTTGTACAAACCCAAATGTAATGCTAAGATAGGAAAAGATGGCAAACCAATCAGAATTTTGGCGATTGATGTTGGTATGAAGTTCAATCAAATTCGTTGTTTTGTAAGACGTGGTGTTGAACTTAAAGTGGTGCCATGGGACTATGATTTTGAAGCTGAAGATTATGATGGTTTGTTTATCTCCAATGGACCCGGTGATCCTTCGATTATGACGGACACTGTAAGTAAATTGCAGCGCGTTTTAGAGCAAGGAAAGACACCTGTATTTGGTATTTGTTTAGGGCACCAGCTTTTGGCAAGAGCGGCAGGAGCCTCAACATTAAAGCTCAAATTTGGTAATCGTGGTCATAATATCCCTTGTACATCAACAATTTCTGGTCGCTGTTACATAACTTCTCAGAATCATGGATATGCTGTTGATAGAACAACCTTGAAACAGGGGTGGAAAGAACTATTTGTGAATGCCAATGATATGTCCAATGAAGGTATTTATCACGAATCGAAGCCCTTTTTCTCCGTCCAATTTCATCCCGAGTCCACTCCAGGACCAAGGGATACTGAATTTTTGTTTGATGTTTTCATTCAATCAGTCGTTGACTATAATGAGAGTGGTACTTATAAGCCTGTTGAATTCCCAGGTGGTACATTGGCAGAGAACAGAGCCTTGCATCCTTCCCTCAACATGAAGAAGGTGTTGGTTCTTGGTTCAGGTGGTCTCTCCATTGGTCAAGCTGGAGAATTTGATTATTCCGGTTCGCAGGCTATTAAGGCATTAAGGGAAGAAGGTATTTATACTATTTTGATTAACCCCAACATCGCTACTATACAGACATCTAAGGGTTTGGCAGACAAGGTCTACTTTTTGCCTGTGACTCCTGAGTTTGTAAGAAAAGTTATCCTTAATGAGCGACCAGATGGTATATACTGTACCTTTGGTGGCCAAACGGCCTTGAATGTTGGTATTAAACTCAAGGATGAATTTGAGGGCTTAGGTGTGAAGGTTTTAGGTACACCTATCGATACAATAATCACGACAGAGGATAGGGAGCTTTTTGCAAGAGCCATGGATGAGATAGATGAAAAATGCGCAAAATCAGAAGCATGTAACAACATCAAAGAAGCCGTTTCCGCAGCTAATAACATTGGTTATCCATTGATTGTAAGAGCGGCCTATGCATTAGGCGGATTAGGATCTGGGTTTGCAGACAATGAAGAAGAATTAGTTGCCTTGTGTCAGAAAGCGTTTGCAACTTCGCCCCAAGTTTTAGTCGAGAGGTCTATGAAAGGTTGGAAAGAAGTCGAATATGAAGTCGTTCGTGATGCCTTCGATAACTGTATTACAGTATGTAACATGGAGAATTTTGATCCTCTAGGCATACATACAGGTGATTCGATCGTGGTTGCTCCATCCCAAACTTTGAGCGACGAGGACTATAACATGCTTAGGACAACAGCTGTTAATGTTATAAGACATCTTGGTGTTGTAGGAGAATGTAACATTCAATATGCTTTGAACCCCTTCTCCAAAGAATACTGTATTATTGAGGTTAATGCTAGATTGTCTCGTTCCTCAGCCTTAGCTTCAAAAGCAACTGGTTATCCTTTAGCTTATACTGCTGCAAAATTAGGGTTGAATATTCCACTCAATGAAATCAAGAATTCAGTTACTAAATCGACATGTGCTTGTTTTGAACCTTCATTGGATTACGTTGTCGTCAAAATACCTAGATGGGATTTAAAAAAATTCACAAGAGTATCTTCCCTATTATCTTCTTCTATGAAGTCTGTCGGAGAAGTTATGTCGATAGGTAGAACATTCGAAGAAGCAATTCAGAAGGCAATAAGATCTACGGATTATCAGAATTTAGGATTTAACAAGACTTCTGCTTTGATGTCTATTGATATAGATAATGAATTACAAACTCCTTCTGATCAGCGTTTGTTCGCAATAGCTAATGCGTTATCAGACGGGTATTCTGTTGATGCAGTATGGAAATTGACAAACATTGATAAATGGTTTTTGAACAAATTGGATGGTCTCATTAAGTTTGGAAATTTGATAGCTTCTTATGGTTCTAAGGAGAAGCTCCCTATAAGTATCCTCAAGCAAGCCAAACAATTAGGTTTTGAGGATAGGCAAATTGCCAAGTTTTTGAGTTCTAATGAAGTTGCAATTAGAAGACTTAGAAAAGAAGCTAATATAATCCCATTTGTTAAACAGATAGATACTGTTGCGGCTGAGTTTCCAGCTCACACCAACTATTTGTACATCACGTATAATGCTGACTCCTCGGACGTGAAGTTCGATGAGCACGGAGTGATAGTGTTGGGCTCAGGAGTTTACCGTATAGGTTCTTCTGTGGAATTTGACTGGTGTGCTGTGAGGGCTATCAGAACTTTGCGTGAGAATAATTTCAAAACAATCATGATTAATTATAACCCCGAAACCGTTTCTACAGATTATGATGAAGCTGATAGATTATATTTTGAAACAATCAACTTAGAAAGAGTTTTGGATATTTATGAACTTGAGCAGTCCGCAGGTGTGATTATATCTATGGGTGGTCAGACTTCTAATAATATTGCGTTGCCTTTGCACCGTCAAAATGTGAAAATTCTAGGAACATCACCCGAGATGATTGATTCTGCAGAAAACAGATATAAATTTTCAAGAATGTTGGATAGAATAGGAGTTGATCAGCCAGCTTGGAAAGAGCTTACATCAATTGCAGATGCTGAAGAGTTTGCCGAAAAGGTGACTTACCCAGTTCTTGTTCGTCCTTCCTATGTCTTGTCTGGAGCCGCCATGAACACGGTTTATTCCAGAGATGATTTGGCATCGTATTTATCGCAAGCCGTCGACGTTTCGCCAGACTATCCTGTTGTGATAACTAAATACATAGAAAACGCCAAGGAAATTGAGATGGATGCTGTCGCTAGGGATGGAAAAATGATAATGCATGTTGTGTCAGAGCATGTTGAGAATGCGGGTGTCCATTCTGGTGATGCAACCTTGATTGTGCCTCCCCAGGATTTGGATCCAGAGACAGTGAAGAGAATTGTCGAAGCGACAGCAAAGATTGGATCAGCATTGGATATTACAGGTCCATATAACATTCAATTTATTGCAAAAGATAATGATATTAAGGTTATTGAATGTAACGTTCGTGCTTCTAGGTCTTTCCCATTTGTCTCAAAAGTCGTTGGTACTGACTTGATTGAACTTGCAACGAAGGCTATAATGGATTTGCCTGTGGAAGCATACCCAGGAGAGAGACTTCCAGAAAATTACTGCGCCGTCAAGGTACCTCAATTTTCTTTTTCACGTTTAGCTGGTGCTGATCCAGTACTTGGAGTTGAAATGGCCTCCACTGGTGAGGTTGCTTCATTTGGAAAGAATAAATATGAAGCTTATTTGAAGTCATTAATCTCTACTGGCTTTAGATTACCCAAAAAGAATATCTTATTTTCAATTGGGTCTTTCAAAGAAAAGCTCGAGCTATTGCCCTCCATCCAAAAATTGAATGAGCTTGGATATAAGATTTTTGCAACTGCAGGAACCGCAGATTTCCTCAAAGAACACAACGTTCCTGTTCATTACTTAGAAGTGTTGAGCAAGGATCAAGATCAGAAATCTGAGTATTCGTTGACACAACATTTGGCAAACAATTTGATTGATTTATATGTCAATTTGCCATCTGCTAACAGATTTAGGCGTCCAGCATCATATATGTCCAAGGGATACGAATCTCGTCGTATGGCGGTGGATTATTCTATTCCTTTAGTCACTAATGTTAAATGTGCTAAATTGTTGGTTGAGGCAATATCGCGTAATATTCCATTAGAGGCCACCGATATTGACTCTCAGTCATCCCATGAAACAGTCAAACTTCCCGGCTTAATAAACTTTAGTTCCTTTGTGCCTTCAGATGAAGATTTTGAGGAAGCTACGAAGATATCGTTGGCATCAGGGTTCACTTTTAACTCATTCTTGCCAATATCGTTTGAGGGGCCCAGAATTACTGATATAGATAGTCTTGAAGAGTGCATCGATGTTGTTTCGTCTTCAGCATATACTGATTTCTCAATTGGCGTCTGTGCGACAGGCGAGAATGCAATCGATGCTGCTGAAGCTGCAGAGAATGCCTCTGCTCTATTCTTACCATTCGTCGAATCATCTAATTTAAAGGTTTCATCTACATCTACTCATTTTGCTACATGGCCAGCCTCGAAACCCATAATATCAGACGTGAAAACCACCGAATTAGCATCAGTGTTATTATTGGCATCTTTACACAATAGGTCCATTCACATAACTGGTGTTTCTTCGAAGGAAGATTTATCATTGATAAGAATGGCCAAGGAAAAGTACTTACAAGTGACGTGTGATGTTTCCATTTACTCTTTGGTCTTTTCTCAAGATGACTACGCTTGCGAGTTCTTGCCAACCAAAGAGGATCAGAAATTCTTCTGGGAAAATTTAGAAGATATTGACTGCTTTTCTGTTGGTATCTTGCCATACAAACTCGCGAAGGCTACCGGTGAAAAGTTAGCTGCTGGTATGGGGTTAATGGAAGCTTTACCTCTCCTTTTTAAGGCGGTTCACGAGGGTAAACTTAGTGTAGCGGATATCGTGGAGCGTATGCATGATAATCCTGCTAAGATTTTTGACATTCCAAGGCAAGATACAAGGGTAGAGATTGATTTGGATAGATTAGTAAAATCAAGCAAGACACCATTCCAGCCTCTTATCAGAGATTCTAACTTGAAAGGGCTTGTGGATCGTGTGTCTGCATCATCAGATACGATATGCTTGGATGGTGAGATTCTTATCGAAAAAGCTTCAGGAAAGAATGACGTGGGACCCAAGTCGAACTTCGGTTCCATCGCGGCACCTGCATCACCTGCAATTAGCAAGAAGACGAGATTTTCATTCTCTGAAACTCGTCGTCCTTCTGTATTGAAGGATCAAGAAGAAGAGAAAGCTGAGTTTGAAAAATTGGGCTCAGAGTTGGTATCACAGCCTCCAATGCCTTCTATGGGAGAGGTTAACGCTTTGATCAACTACATTAGACATAATAACACTTTCTTGAGAAACTCTGTTCTTTCTGTTAAAGATTTGAAAAGGTCTGATTTACACTGCTTGTTTACAGTAGCGCAAGAAATGAGGTTAGCAGTTGAAAGACAAGGTGTATTGGATATTTTGAAGGGACGTTTGCTCGCAACTATGTTTTACGAGCCTTCTACAAGAACTTCCACATCATTTGATGCTGCCATGCAAAGACTTGGTGGTAGAGTAGTGCCAGTTTCCTCGACTTCTTCTTCGGTGAAAAAAGGAGAAACTTTACAAGACACTATCAGAACCTTGGCGTCATACGCAGATGCTATAGTTTTGAGGCATCCTTCTGAAGATTCTGCTGATATTGCTGCTAAATACTCTCCAGTACCAATCATAAATGGTGGAAATGGAAGCAAAGAGCATCCCACTCAAGCGATTTTAGATTTGTTTACCATAAGAGAAGAATTGGGAACTGTCAATGGCATAACAGTAACGTTTATGGGAGATTTGAAGTACGGAAGGCCCGTCCATTCATTATGCCACTTGTTGCGTCATTATCAGGTTAGAGTTCAATTAGTAGCTCCCAAGGAGTTAAGAATGCCTGAGAATATTAGAGAGATGTTGAAAAAGAATAATATGTTGAAAATAGAATCTGAAGAGTTAACACCTGAGATTGTTGCAAGATCTGATGTCTTATACTGTACTCGTGTTCAGGAGGAAAGATTTGCTGATAGAGAACAGTATTTGCGTTTGAAGGACACTTATGTTGTTGACAACAGAATATTATCTTATGCTAAGCAGCATATGTGCGTCATGCATCCTTTACCAAGAGTAAACGAAATTCGCGAGGAAGTAGACTTCGACCAGAGGGCAGCCTACTTTAGACAAATGAGGTATGGCTTATTTGTTAGAATGGCATTACTTGCAATGGTCATAGGAGTTGATTTTTGATCAATACATGTTCAACAGTCATATTTCATTATTGTTTTCGTTACTTTATCTTTAAAGATCAAGAAATTGAATGAGTTAATTATTAAAAAAGAAGAAGCAAAAATACTATAGTATGCGTCTATTGCTATATACTCAGCATTTTCGGGGGAAATTTGTGAGAACTGTATAGCATCTTTTATTTTAAGGACGTTTTTATATATATATATATATATAATTTACAAATATTATACATTAGGTGACTTGAAGAACATATGCGGGTCCTCTCGCTTATGATTTGAATTTTTTGGATCCACCGATTGCATATCTCCGACTTGTGGGCTATGATTATCATTCTGCTCTTCATTAGCTTGTATTAATGCTCTTGCAATTTCTATTTCCTCCTCGGATGAGTTCACATGGTCGAAAGCGCTCACTTCTGGATCAACAGGAATATTATTTGTATTTCTGTCTCCTTCTTTATCATCTGAATTTCTTGAATGATTACTAGAATCGCTCGAAACCTGGTTGAAGTCGTGATTTCCATATTCGTTTTGATATTGTTGAAATTGATTTGCTTCATTTGAAACCGCAGCAGCAGCTACAGCAGCGTAAGTCTGCTGATGGGAGTTATTATGACTGTTATGCTGAGACCTTTGTGCTGCTTCAACAGCAGCAATAATGCCATCATCTAAACCGGATAAATCATGAGGTAATAAACTATCAGGATCCTGGCGATGGCTATGTAAATTATGTAACTGAGCGACTGTAACCATGGAGTCAACATCGTCTGGATTATTCGAACGTCCTCTCATTATGCTTCGAGCATTTGGATTATTAGGATGACTGCTCAACACTTTGTTCTTGCGGAGTACACTCGCACCTGAGATTTTCTTCGAGATAGAAGTGCGTTTGAGAACTGAAGCATTCTTCGAAGGGTCCCTGCACTCAGGACAGTTCTTTATTGCTGTCGCAACAGTATCCTTTATACGTGTCCAATGATATCGTTCTGTTACAACAGCCGTAGTTTTATTTATACCTCCATGATTAGTCATATGTACCTCCGTGCATATTTGAAGTTGCTTGATAGGATCTGAGATAACTTCTCTCCCTTTTAACATCAACTTTCCGTCTTCCAATCGATAATGCGACGCAGATGACCTTAAACGTGATTTCTCTTGTCTATCCGCCATGGCTGGATATCTTCCAGTCTCCAAGTAAAACTTGATTTTGTCAAATCTATAAGAACCTATTGCGGGATCTGAATTATTTATCAACTCTTTACCGTAGATAATAGCATCAACCGCAGTATCGTGTCCTTTTAATATACCCGCTGACTTTATCCGGCCTATTCTTTTGAAATTTAAGGACTCCCAAATCTTTCGGGCGGCTGCGTTAGATTCAAAGACAAGATTAAAAACTGAATAAGTATACCCTAACCTTGGGGCCCATTGTAGAAAACAGTCAGCCAAAGTCCTACCGATTCCTTTACCTCTAATACCAGCATTCACTAAAAAGCCGGCCGTACATATATGAGAACTTCTTCCAGGATAGTTTGGCTTTATGAAAAATGTGCCCAAACATTCTTTTTCCCATTCTCGAGATTCTGCTAAAGCTGGCGCATCGCCTAGCACCATCACGCCCGCGAAAGAGCCAAACCAGTAGTTTTGAAATGCTTGAATGTGCAAAGTATCAAAAAATGGAAAAGTTTCACCCCTTTCAATCTCCATATTAAACTCGTCACATAAAAATGCAAGCAAGCCTGGTGGAAGCTCTTCTACTGAATGCACTGGATATATCGTGGCTGTTGTCTCACCATCCTTCAACAAAACCGTGTATCGCTCTATTACCGACACAGGATTATATTCCAACTGAGGCCTATAGTGCGTAGGTTGGACAATATCATCAAATTCAGGCATAACAGATTAGTCAAATCAATCTAGTCTTGTTTCTTATCTACCAAACAAAGGCGTAGATACTGTACTGTCTGTGTATATTACGGAATGTATTTATTCTTCTCTAGCAGAGAATAAAGGAAAAAAAAAAAACAGATTGAAAATGTCGTTAAATGTCGAGCTGAGATGTCGTAGTATGATTGGGATTCTCCACGATTCAGAGAAACCAGTAGTTTAGCATAATCAGACTTCTTCTTATAGTGCCGTATTTGTAGTAAGGCTCTTGTTTCGGTCGAAAATACATTGATCAGTCAATAGGTCTAATTTGCAGAGCTCAAGGTTGAACAGGTGGATGCCATCTTGAGTATTGCACAGATTATGCAAGTAGTTATTTTTTGGCCAGAAGAGACTTAAGCCTAGAACTGGAGTCTCGAGCGTTTACCTAAGGTACAGATAAAAGAATAACAAAAAAATAGGCTAACACAAGTATTGTTAGAGTAACTCTTGTGAGATTTAGTATCTTGCAGTCCAAGGGCCAAATTCATTCTCATTTCATTGGAATATCTTCCTTTTTCATCTCAATCCCAGAAAAATAAAGAGAATCCTTAACTAGATGCCTTTACCCCTTCCTCATTGAATCTGGGCGAATGATAGTTCCACAGCTGATTTGTATTTTCTTGATGTTGCATGAAGATCAAAACGACTGAGGCCATATGACCCAATTTAACTTAAAATTTCGAGTTCACTACGTAATACTGTGATATCAATGTTGTACTCAACTTTGATTAAAATGATCCTTGCATGATCAAGGTTTCTCCTCTGAAATGTGGGACTTGATTGGCACTTATAGCAGAGTATTCTTTACTTATCAAGAGAAAGAAGGTGGGTTACCCGGAATGACGAAGACCAATAAGTCGGGTCTGAAATTTCATTTAGTACCCGTAAACAAGTAGAATAAACAATCAGAACCCTGAAATACGTATCTAAAATACGTTTAGATAGTATGGAAGACCATAAAAAGAACGGAGGTTCTATTGATGGTAAGTTTTTCATGACGCTGAGAAATGCATGGACTAGTAAGAAGATTACTAACTTACAGTAGGCGTAAGCAAGCGAGATAAGAAACGCCATCAGATCAGCTCAAGGCTCAGTAAATTCGATGCAACTTTCACAGCAGATAGAGATAGCTTTTATAGAACAATTCTACATAACTTGCAATCTTCACTCATTGCATTACAACAAGGGACAGACGAAAAGTACCTTGAACAAAAGGCAGCTCTTGAGGAAGAAAGAGATTACGAACTAACGAGATTGAGGCTATGGGAAGAGTACCAAGTGAAGCGTGTGGAGGAGGAATATCAGGGAGATATAGTCAAAGCACAGGAGAATCATGAAAAGATGATCAAACTAATAAAGGAAAAGCTATATGATAAATTGCAGAGGCAGATTAAACAGTTGAAAGAAGACAAATTTCTTCTTAATCTTGTCAATGCAAGATCTTGGGCCCAAAACGGCCAAAGTGACCCCAGCATTGCTGCATTGAATGCAGCAGCTGTTTCATTGAACTTCAATGATAGGCGTTCTCTCCGTAAGCGTGAAATGGGTTCAAGGTTCACTACTGGTGAAGTTAATGATCTCTCTGATGGCGGGACCACCAATATGGAAACAGGGGGCTATAGCTCTACCGGTAAGCGGCGAAGACATTACGCAACTAGATACTCCTCCAATGACGAGATGACCTCTGAAATCACCAGTGCAAATGGACATAAAAGCAAGAATGGTTCTAATTCTGAAATTAACAGTGGGACCGATAGTAACTTGAGTGATAAAGACTATGATGCCTTGAACAAATTAATAATGGATAACAAAGATGGAGGCTCATCATTGGTGATTGAGAAGACCCAGGGATCATCACATCGTACCAGTAGATCATCAAACAAACAGTTCACAGACTTGCAAGGTTTAAAGCCAGAAGAACTAAATGATGATTTAACCCTTCTTCGCAATGCAGTTATGAAAAAGTAAAAATTGTCGTCGGCGATATTTGAAGTGGTTTATGCATTGTATCTGATGTAATCTGAGGCATTTTCGATGAAATATCGCTTTTGTCATATATCCATGCAAGTAAATAAGTTTATGCAACAGCGATATAATTTAGAAGGTGTAATGAGTAATTGGAACAAGAAAGCTAACTATCAAAGGGACTCGCATGTGCTCAGTTTCACCTTATTTATATCTACAAGCTGATGTACCAAAGGTTATCTCATTGACGGGAAGCATTTATAGTCATTTAAGGCTAACAAAAAGAATGATTGCAGTAGTATCATTCTAATTTACAAACGTCTTCATTCAATATGCACGAAAGATAATTGACGAGAACCAAGTGAGAAATATCGGGCAATGCTCTCGAATAAATCGATCAGCTTTAAGTTTTTTTTCGTATTCTCATTCTCCAACTCAAGGTATTGAGGCTAACAGAGAGGTCTAACATATTGTTTCCGCGATTTCGAGCCCTATTTCGATTTGGCATGGGACTCCTAAGCGAAGTGGAAAGAGAATCAAGAAGTATTTCTTAAAATTGTTATGAATTAGCTCTGCAGCACGATTTAAATCTATTCATTCAAATGAAAGCTTTCCTCAGTAAAAACAAAAGATGAGTAATACAAGTCATCGCACCTTTGGCTCTTTTTTAGTAATTATTAATATATGGGTCAATGCAAGAAGAGGGTCGAATGTACAAGGGTTCTATCACGAGGTTATAATCTTGGGGAAGTTTGGGAGGGTTTTTCGAATTAGCATCCTAGTAGGACAATAGCATTAATGATATTCTTTGATTGATATGCTCATCTGAAATAAAGTTAGTAGCCTAAGATTATTGGAAGGTAACGCCAACGGAATGGACTAGTTTTATGACATTTTTATTCTTAGAAATTCGCTATTGATTATTTAACTCATCTACTTATATAATCAATTTCAAGGCTTAAATAAACCTTAGTATCTCGAAAGAGAGATGAGCCACTATTTTTCCAATTAGAATTGCAACCAAGCTTTTTTTGGATGAGATTCGTCAATGCAGAGATATATTGTTAAGCATCTACAATAAATCTTCTTTCACCTGAACAAGAGAAAATAATGAAATGTTTAATCAGTAAGAAATATCGATTCTAATATACACTAGCATAGAAAAATATTTGCTATATTTAACCACCGAAACCGTACAAGGTTCTACCTTGTCTCTTCAATGCGTAAACAACATCCAAGGAAGTGACAGTCTTTCTCTTAGCGTGTTCAGTGTATGTGACTGCATCCCTAATGACGTTCTCCAAGAATGATTTCAAAACACCTCTCACTTCTTCGTAAATTAAAGCAGAAATACGCTTAACACCACCTCTTCTAGCCAATCTTCTAATAGCTGGCTTTGTGATACCTTGAATGTTATCTCTCAAGATCTTTCTGTGACGCTTAGCACCACCTTTTCCTAATCCTTTTCCACCTTTTCCTCTACCAGACATTGTTATAAACTATTATTATAATATACAAAATCACTTTCTGTTGAAAGACCTAGCCTACTATTTATACGGTTTCATACTTCTAGTGTTTATTTACCTGCCTCCACTTTTGTTTACGGTGTTTGTTCGCGTGCTGCTTCTTTGTGCCAGTAAGGTACTGGAGGAATCACTAAAGTCATCGAAATCTGCTTCTGAAAATTACGGGGCAGCTGCGTAAATAACAGAACACAAATTAAGGGACTTTTAAACGATAAAAGAATAAATAAACAAACGCCGGGAGAAATATGGTCGCGATTGGTGAGCTTCTGTGCTAGAAAGAAGATGGCAGCTTGAGGAAAGTTCAGAGGAGACTGTTTACTCAGGTACGAGTAGTGTAAATAATGCGTGTAACCGAAAAGAACGGATGTATATAAATATTAGAATAGCCCACTATTCTGTAGATTTAGTCTATAGTTACAGTTAAATTACACCATGGCTAGAACTAAGCAAACAGCAAGAAAATCCACAGGTGGTAAGGCACCAAGAAAGCAATTAGCATCTAAGGCAGCCAGAAAGTCAGCCCCAACTACTGGTGGTGTTAAGAAGCCACACAGATATAAGCCAGGTACTGTTGCTTTGAGAGAAATTAGAAGATTCCAAAAGTCTACTGAATTATTGATCAGAAAGTTACCATTCCAAAGATTAGTTAGAGAAATCGCCCAAGATTTCAAGACTGACTTGAGATTCCAATCCTCTGCTATTGGTGCTTTGCAAGAATCTGTTGAAGCATACTTGGTTTCCTTATTCGAAGACACTAACTTGTGTGCCATTCACGCCAAGAGAGTCACTATCCAAAAGAAGGATATCCAATTGGCCAGAAGATTGAGAGGCGAGAGAGCTTAGGTACTCTAGTGCTTTTCTATGTATATTAGTTATGTTTTAATATATCAGCGTATGTGCAGGATATGAATATTGTAGCAATTCAAGTTGACTTATGCTAGGAAGTTGATGAAAGTATGACAAAGGAAGAAAGAGTTGAAGAAGACATTAGGACTCTCACCGAGCGTGTGACTGCTTTGGGTACGAGTCCTATCCCTGCATGGGTATTTTCACTGGCCTTACTTATGAATGAGCTCCACAAGACTAGGACCAAAGTTGATTTTCAAGGTACATCTGGGGGGTCATATAAGTTCCGACAGCAGTTGCTTAGTGCTAAACCAACCAGAGCTTCTGCTCTTACATTTGGGATAACCAATTTGTTAGGAGGCTATATGATTTACGATGGTGATGTGAGCAATGGTGCGGGGTTTGGGTTTGCCTGGTCGACTCTTTATCTTATTGTTAATGGAGCTTCTGGGTTCAAGAGCCTTGTGAGAGGATCAGTAGCTCCTTTAGGGCTAAGCGTATTAGCATTGGCTAATGTGGGGCTTTATGGTAAGCAATTTTTCTGGTCCTAATGCAGATAAAAGGTAGGTTATAAAAAATAAATATATACATATTCTACGAAATAGAAGATTTAGTTAGTCCCAACTTAAAGGTAAGAACCCATTCGATTCCGCAAATTTGACAATTTGAGATTCGTCGTAAAGTTCTATGAATTGCTGATCCATAGCTCTTTCTTTGGGGGATGCAAATTTTCGATACTCGTCGAAAATTATTGTTA
Source organism: Schwanniomyces etchellsii (assembly GCA_031081805.1). Lineage (NCBI taxonomy): Eukaryota > Fungi > Ascomycota > Pichiomycetes > Serinales > Debaryomycetaceae > Schwanniomyces > Schwanniomyces etchellsii. The sequence continues at coordinate 302,597 of JARYSY010000004.1, read as the reverse complement.
ATGACCACTTTTGTAATCTTCTGATGATACCAACGAGGCATCCTGTTCTATGTTTTCCTCTATTGCAATGTATTAGTATTGGCTGATTAGTAGGATCTAAGACTATTTTCACCGCCTCTGTTATTAGCTCACTTGATATTTTGACAAATGGCTCTTTATTTCCAGACATTCCCAATTGAAAAAGTTTCATATTCTCTTTCTTAATAAACTGTGCATGTAATTGGGGATAGTCTTCTGGAATAAGGCATAGTATTGATTTTAGCTTGAGCTTTTTAAGGAAAGAAAAATTGTTAGGCTGAGGGAACGAAGACCGATATATTTTGTTGATAACTGGAGCAAAGTTCTCTGGAGGAGTTAGAGGCTCATCCATGCCCAAATGAAGCAAGTATTCCTGTTCTAGTTGTTCTTGTCGTTCCACATCTAACTTATCATCAAAATCTTCTTCAAAAGCCTCTTCTTCTCTCTCAACCGGAGAGATACTGCCATCTCGCATCTTCAACCTCTCAAAGTCGGTCTCAACATCATCCTGCTTATTTGAGGACTCTTCATTTTGATGTTCCTCTTGCGGCGGTGCCTGATTTCCATCCCTATATCCTGAAACATCTGCTGCTGCAGAATATGATAATTCTTCATCCATCTGAAATGGATTATCAGAGATATCCATGTCTTCATCCATTTCAGAATATCTCATCAATTCAAGATGGACACGGTCACAGGAATTGTTTTTCTAATATTCCTGATTCTATGGATAATTAATCATCCATGATAAAATCAAAGCACCCTGCATCTCGATTCTCGAATTTGTGTAAGTTTATTTTTGATAAAAACTTACTTTGGTTTTCATGGATTAAGAGATTCTTTACAATCATTGGAGATGGTATGTTTTCGTTTTAAAGTATTCAAAGTTTGTTACTAACATTTAACAGTCAGCACTATTCAATTTCCAGTCTTTATTACAGGTTATTTTATTATTGATTTGTACATGCACTTATATTCATGCTACTTGGCCAACATTACTTGACAAAAATAGGACGGGATTACTAGGCATATTTTGGAAATTTGCGAGAATAGGGGAAAGGTTGAGTCCTTATGTTGCAATAAGCTGTCTAATTATGGCGTTTAATGTTTTGAGGTCCTAGTAATACATACAACTATCTAAACTCGAATATTTCGTTCTTGTCAGTACTGAGAAGCGCTGCTCTAGCATCACCCACAATTCTACCTAAAAAGAGTGCATCCCATCGGGAGAAAATGATTTTGACCAAGGAGAGGTTGATGTCAGCATCATTCTTGAAAATCGATTTTCCGATAAACCTAACGAGTTCTTTGTAAAACAAAGGATTCGCTGGCAAACCGTACATGATAATACTTTTGACTCCACTGATATCCAATCTCCGAAAATAATGCAATCTCTCTGTGTATAATAAAATTTTTATTTTGCCTGAAGCAAATGCACTTCTGTTTTTAGATAATTTTGATTGAGAGCAATACTCATCAATAGAACCAAAAGTATATTTCGTAGACTTTTTCATATAGCTTTTCACTCGAAGGTAATCGTAATACGAGGGAATAAATATTAGGAGGCCATCATCATAAGATGTCGACTTTGCCAACGAAGGTAATATCGTATTTATGAAAAACTTGAATCTGGCTTCAGAATTGCTTATAGGATCATCACATTCAAACCTCTGGAAAATTTGCTGAATACCCATACCTATACTATTCATAACACAGTTTTTGGAATCATAAAGTGGTCTGAGCTTGACTTTACCCCCGAGATTCATTGACCTACTATTTATAATGTTGTTTGTGTTTGGTGTTGCATATTCACAAAAAACCAAATTCTGAGTCAAGAAACGAGATTGGTCGTTGATATAGGCCATACGAATTCTAGAAAAATCTGCCTCATGAAATGATTTCGGAATCTTATTAAGATACTTGTAAATCGTCAGGAGGTGATCCCAATTTTGCATCTCTATTTGATTCGCTCGATCGACAATGACAACTTCGATTGAAGAGAGAAAGTCGTATTGTCTCTTTGCCTTGTCTGGGTTCTCTAAAATCATTGAAAGACCAATTGGGGAAGCGACTATTATGTCAGATGAATAGAAAGAAGTGTAAAGCTTGAATGATTTTCTGGTGATTTTGATTCCAACACAAAAAAAATCATTACTGTTCCCTTTAAAGGAATCTCTAAAATCTTCTGGCTTTGTTTCAGGAGGGGCCCTTTTGTCAAGAAAGCTGGATTTAAATCTGTTCTTATTCTCCTGTTGATCGCAACCAGAAATATTGATAAGATTCTCAACTACCTCATAACAGGAATTGCATGTAGGAAGTAATATTAATACTTTTGGTCTAGTGAAGCCTTGATCTCGAAATTCTGGCTCTTCACTCGCTGAAACCTTTCCCTGCTTCTCTAGTTCATGAAAATGATGCAATTTTTCGTTATTCTTGAGTATTCTATCTCTTGTTTTATAAACATGATTCAAAGCATGCAATGCATATAACTTCCGAAAGCTTGTATTATTGAAGTCTTTGTAGCAATACATCAAGTCACGATAGTTTAGCATCGTGTCCATTAATATTTGGTCAAGTTCGGAAAGTTCTCCATAAGTATTTTTGAAAGGTTCAACAAGCCTCTTCTTAATTTTATAAGCTTCTATATTAGATGACCTTGTTTTGTCAAAATACCCTAAGGCATACTCATTGGTCTGATAACTGTAGGCGTAGCCAAAATTACAGGTATATTTATCAGAAATTGTCCAATCCAAACCATCGGATGCTGATCTAGAGGCTTTTTCAAGAAGCTGCTCTCCAACACTATTGAAATGTATCTCAAATGGGTCATGATTTTCTTGTTTTTCGTCTTCAAACTCTTCCAAAACTTCCTCTTCAGAGTCACTGCCATTTTTATCTTCATCAAGGTTTATGTCCATTGTACTCATATGTTCGTCAGAGCCACCGATGATCTTATTTTCCTTACCTTTCTCTTTTCGATTCGTATCCCTTTGCGGTTGAGGCTGATTTTCATCCGTCTGTAGTAAAGTTAAGAGAGCGTTGTAGGCTTTCTCCTTTGAAAAATCATCACTGTCACTCGGCATAACCCCTTTACTTTCAATACCTTCCACGGAGACCTCATCATCCAGCTCTTCATTTTGCGATGATTTCATGTCATCATTCGTTTTTCTTCGAGAGACTTGCCTAAGCTCCGTCCTTCCTCGGTTAGGCCTTGTGAAGCTTCTCTTCTTATTTGATTCTTTTGCCTCTAAAGTCTTTCTTTTCATGGTGAATAGCAACGTCTAATGGGCAGCAGCAGTATACGTATACAGCACATGAGTGCAAAAATACTGAAGATGAGGTCGTGTGAATGTTAACCAAAAACATAGTCCGATTTGAGACTGGCCCTTAGGGTAATGAATTGAAATATGTAAAAGAAGGAAGGTTAAATCTTCTATACTAAAATTATAAATCTGAGAGGTGTAATTTTGTGACAACTGCAATTGGACTAAGTAGTACTGTCTAATAAAATATAGTATTTTGATTCATATAAGTGCAAGAGGATTAGTGTTCTCTAACACAAAATATTCTTATTATCAAGTGATTCTGAGGAAATTGAAGGTACAAACAGCAGCAGCTATTTTTGACTGCTAACTTTTTGAAAATTTAGAACCAAGTGGCTTTGAAGATACAGCTTGATTAGTACACAAATATTGAACTACGTTGAGAGGCATTTTAAGATCTAGAAACGCTAGCATTTTTTTTTTTCTATTATTCAACTAAACCGGAGAATAGGTCTAGGTGCTGAACTTTCTCCCATTTCAAGAAGCTTATTTCATGCAATGACTCAACTAAAGTATCATCTTAACCGGCTTTTACATCATGGGCTATCGCTTACTTACTTTGCGCTCATAATTTTGACTATTCCGCTTGCATTCAATGTGGGTGGTGTGTCATGCGGATTGGCCTTTTCCTATACAATTTTCTGCTTGGATTTCTTCCTCACAACCGTCAAAATATTTGCGAAACGAAGTCGATATTTACGATGGATCTCAATTTTTTATTATTGCCAGCATCCCGTTCTTCCAAGTTTGTTAACATTGTTTTTATCATATTACAATTCTAATGATGAGAAAAAGAGTTTACATTTAATCCCTATAAATGCATGGAGATTGCTCATCGTTAACGCTACTCCTGTTTTTACGATAGCGGAAGGATTCTGTTCGTTGCTTGTGATTCAAGCAGTAGGTCAGATAATCAGCTGGTTAACAATACATAAATCAGATTCTTGGCTAATCATATCTTTGGTTGCAAGTGGTTCAACCATAACTGGAGCTTTGTACTTTTTGTACAGAATCTATGTGTTGCCTTTCACGATTGATCTCATAAGTGCTTCTTTATTAGGTTCAGTATTGACATTGACTGTTAGTGTTGGATTGTTTGGTATTGTTTCAGGGAAGGGTTCAATAATTGAATCTGCGTTACTTTTTGCATATATTGTGCGTTGTGTATATGAGACTTTTCCTAACTTGTCAGAAGATGCTAGTAAGACAATTTTATCCATACTAAGTCTGACAACGAAGAACCTACAGAATGAGATTCCCAAGTTGACACCTCAGATAACTAACACAGCCCTGCAGTTACTCCCTTTTCTTGCGGCCAATCTTCCCGGCTCAATGAGAACTATTTGGGAGTTTAACATCATGGCAATCCATAATTTGACCTTACCCCTACTTATTGACTTGGCGTATAGGATAGGAGTATTTTACGCTGCAACGAAGATTATTCCTTCATTATATGATGTGGTACCATCTACGAGCATGTCGCCAAGGTCATCTATATTAGAGAGGAGAGATTCATCCACTTCGCTGCCCACTGAGTCAAACTTTTCGCCCACAGAGAGTCCAGGCGATAAAACAGATGATATTGCCTCAAGTTACCTGAAAGCACAACGAAAACATCAAAGCAGGGAGTCTTCCCTGACTATAATTACGATAATATATACCTATTCACCCTGCATATTAATAGCTGTCTATACTCATTTGATGATGCTGTACAATGCGGAGCTTGGAACAGAACTTAAATTATGGAGGTGGTGGAGCACAGATACAGATAAAATTATCATTGTGCATCCATGGCAATTTTGGCACTGGATTAATATGGGAACAACACTTCTACTTTATACTGCAGAATTATTGAGTAACGATGGGAATAATGCAAATTCAGGGATCACAAGTAACTGGAGAGCAGAGTAACGCATATATGTATTATAGTCAGATAGTTTATAATTGTTAGTCATAGAATGGTAAATCAAGTAACTCCGATTTAGAATCTAGTGTCAGAAAATTGCAATCTCGTCCAGAGCTGAGGAAATCATCTTTCCAGATATACACTCAGCTTCAGAGCTTGACTCTATGTTGCTTTGATGTTTCATCATGTTAATCAAGATCCTGATCGGAGCTCCTTGTTACCTCCAATATGACATGTGCTTCGAGTAACCATCCAGAGGTAGTGTGCCTGAAGAATGCTCATACAGGCGAAAAGAATAAAAGAAAAAGAGATGGAATAAACAAGAGAGATAAACACGTTTTAGATTCATTCTGTATTGAGCTCAAGGTTTCTTGAACTATGAAATATCACGTTTCAAAAGAAATCATTTGAGGCTTGGTGCCTTTGACAGCACAAGTCTCAATCTATAGATTAGACAACAAGCCTTTTAAAAGGGTGACGTCCATTGGCCAAGAATAAGCTCCATTGCGTTAGCCAAAATAGCCATCCGTAATAACTATCGTTTAGGATTCAATATCCCATTGCCGAATACAAACTGGACTCCAGTCATGACACTAACATGATTCTTTCTTCAAGTAACTTTTAATCGGCTATTATCACAATTGCACCATACCAGAGCTACTGAATGTAGTGAAATTCCATATGAATTAGTATAGTACCAAAGGAAACTCCGAAGTTAATCAAGATTCCGGAACCTGTTAAAGTCAAATGAATTGATGAATTCATTACGTTTCCGCATTTATGGCAGGAGACTTTCCCCAAAGCATTATCTGACTTGTCGTCTTTTCGTAAGCTTCGAAAACGGATCTTCGACCATGGACGTAAAGAAGAGAAGATTTTTTTTTAACCTCAATGAGCGCTTTTCTAGGAAACCTATGTGCTAAAACCATTTATCACTATATGCAGAGAGAGTATATAACAAGGTAGAATATGATTAACTATGCCAACAACCAATTCAATATGAACTGTGGTACCAAATATGAAACAATATCATAGCTTCTTGCACCTGTGCCACAATAGCATATCGAAGGGTTCAGATTTTTGTTAGAAATGAGATCGAATAATAAATGATGTAGCTCCTTTAGCTTTGTTCTTCTAACAGAGGAATTTGTAGGGTTAGTCCTAAACTCAGATTTAGAAAAAGAGTCACCATATAAAGATATCATATCTCCATCCCAGTTCCTAACTTCAGTGTTGACGATATTTGCTAATTTAGATCCCTGTCTGACCCCATTCGTTGAGATATTCAAGTTTCCAAGCCTTATCTGAGTCACAGATAAACCTTGTCGGTAGAGTTCTTTTGTGAGAGTTGAAAAGATGGACTTGAGAGAATTTTGATACCAGCTTTCTGGTGCATGGTATGGTAAGTCAAGCGAACTGATGATATTTGCGTAGATGGCTATTGTTTTACTCCTTTGTGCCCTTATGAGACCAGGTAAGCCAGAGGAAAAAAGCTTCAAGATATTCATTATCTTTTCATTAATTCGTAACCACGAAGTTATAGATATGTTTTCGATGGGTCCTATAGGAAAATGAAGACTTGGTGCAAAAATTACTGCCGCTAAACGAAGTTTGTGTGCCTCAGCACCCGGAAATGGAACTACTGGAGTATTAAAGAGTCCACTAAACTTGCTTAAGCTTGTTTCAAACTCATTAGGCGTATTGAGGTTCAAATAGTTGATCCCTTCAGTTATAGGATTCGACTCGATGTATCTAATATCCTTCTCATCAAGAATAGTCAAATAAACGAGAAAGCCTCTCTTCTCAAAATCTAATGCTATAAGTCTTGTTAATGGCTCAGTAGGTGAGCCAATCACTAAAATTAAATCCCTACGTGCTCCATTCGGTAATTTAGGTGCTCTTCTGCGTTTTTTATTACGGTGCTTCATTTTAAGGACATCGTAATTATTTGCAATTAGTACAAACCCCAACCCTATTCCAATAGTCAAGATAGTTATATATCTCTGCTTGTGCAATTGTAGATTTTCTCGAAGCCTATCGATGTAAGTAGCATTATGCTGGATTTCTGGTTTTCTCCCAACGACTCCCAAAGACTGTGGGCTCAACTTCCCTAGCGTCTCGCTCAAATTCATGTTCAATAATGTATCTTTCAGAGATGATGCAGCATCTTTGAGCAGGTTCAGATAGTAGCTAATATATCCTAGTATCACTTGTACAGGATCGGCAACCATTTTTAATATCGTACAAGGTTTCCAGTTGAAGCAAATGAAGCAGCGATTCCCAAATCTCAAACGAGATAATAATCAGACCTTTTAAAGAAACAAGAAAAAAAAAAATTGCCGGTCCCAGGAATCGAACTTGGGTTTCTTCGGCCACAACGAAGTGTACTAACCACTATACTAGACCGGCCTTTCTCTTGCTTTGAAAAACTATCTCCGTTTTATACTTTCTATTTCTACATGACTGCAAATTATGAACCATTCAACTTAGTATATTGACTAAACGCAAGAACTTAGCTACGTATTGCATTCGTTAATTTTCTCCAGTTAGCTCAAACAAAATTCTTCAAGTAATGATTCAGATAACATGAATCCTTACTAATATATTCGAGCGCATATAAATGATACTTGTCGTCCCAAGTCGAGGATTGGAATGCCGATCTTTATTACTCCAGAAATCTTATTCTTTAAACCGCAAGTATATACGAAGTTTTAATGACTTTTACGCGATAGTGAGTACCCAATAGTCGTCTAGGCTTCAAAAGTTTATAAAGCCCGTGGATAATAGGCGAAGAATAGATAACGATATGTATTTTAGTTAGACGATTATAAACTTATTACTGTGGTGATGAAGAAACACTGAATGAGCTATACATTAAGTAGATAAGAGCTACGTTGAATTTATGAACATATAACAATCAAATTCTTTAGATAAACGCTATAGCATTCTTTATCTCGAAAAAACAGGATACTGCACTCATTATGGTTGCACGTCATCCAAGTATATTACCAGAATATACTATTGTTTGAAGTTATGTTTCACAACTGAAACAATGTTATCATGCAGTATATTATCAAGAATCTGATCCACAGAATCTCTATCATCATCCGTACGTAATGAATGACAAATTGGGTTAGAGTCACCATCAAATACCAGCTCTACAGCAGCCATGGCCGACAACTTTATCTCACCGTTCTCTGGAAAAGATATGTCCCTAGAGTTAAAAGATACCAATGTTTTTGGCAGAGAGCTTAAAAATCTCTCCGTATTCGCGGACGAAAGCTTTGATAGTTTCTCAGGAAAGAACGAATACTTACTTTCTGCACTGGAAACTGATTTTGCATAATTAGAGGTAGAACGGTTTAAATGAGCAAGGATAGAGGACGAAGGAGTCGGATTGTTGTTGGCCGACGATGCCCACATTGTAGAAAGTGGTAGGGATATAACAACCAACAAAATACTGATTGTTGATAATAAATCGTTCTCCAACGAAGGCAAGCCATAATTCACGATGACTAGCACTGAGGGGATCACCATGGTCTGAGTGGTCATGATGAATAAAATATGAAAGCTATCAAACTGTCTTAATCCAAGATATCTCCGACTTCTTATGGCAAAAAATAGCTTGAAGGCCAAATTCAAACTCATTATGTTGATTGACGCAGAAAAAAGAATAAACGGTACAGCTACCTCCCAACTGTTATATCTCTCTGTAAAACCACGCCCTTGAAAAGCATCCTCGAATGATAATGACGTCTTAATGGTGCTATTGATATAAAATCCGACGATTATTGTACCCATAAGAGATGCAAATAAGGTAAGAGCTTCACCCAACCTCTTGACTTCAGGCGATCGGAAAATTATAAATATCTGATACACCATCAGTGCTTCAACCGTGGCTATTAAAAGCATCTGAACCACATTTGCAGCAATACTTATCTTGTAAGCATCTCGCGTATCACTTGTGATAAGTCCCGTAAATTCAAAGCTAGGCAAAGCTAATGGACACATAAGATAGCTGATATAAAGCAGAGACCTTATGATCATAAGCACCATTGTACATTGATTCAATATAAATATAGGAGTCTTCTTATTCTGCGTTATCATCCACATGATAAATATCAGGATTAAGCATGCTCCAATGGCGACTCCGTAGATGACCCCATATTGCAAGCTACTCTTCACAGAATGGTCTAATAGTCTAAAACTCAACTTTGAGTTAATACTCTCATCTCCGTGTGGAACGCTGTAAGACATCATTATATCTAATGGGCTGACATTGCCATAGTAAATGTCCATTTTATTCTTCTTTGAATTCTTTGGCTTAATACCCTATAAGTTCACACACCTGGATTATATCTCGCCTCTATATATATATATATGATTCATCTTTTCCCCAGCTTTATGTGCATGCTGTTGTTATGAGGTTTCCAGTATTATATTCATGTTGATTAACAACTGTGTCAATTAAGGTCGCATTTTCCTAAATCGGACATCCCAATGAACCCTCAGAGACCTCAAAATTTCTTCAGTTTCGCACTCAGCATCTCTCCTAGTGATCTGCTTGAATCACTCACAAGAAACCAATAAACCTTCCATCTGTTCTAAAGTCGCTTGGAGACTTTCAAAACTTACTATGGAGGCAAAGACAATAGGAAGTTTTGAGAGCTTGACATTTAGTTCTCGTTCTAGGTTTCACGTACTCTAGGAGTTTCTTGAGATCACTCAGAATCAAAGTATCTATATGGTATCACAGGTTATGTCTATACATTGGTATCTCTATCATTCCACAAAAGCTGGTTGCACGTTATTGTAAAGTTCTTTTCTCTCCTTAAAATAAAAAGTAGATGTTCACTGTGCTTCCCATTAGAATACATAGGTAACGCACTGGTGTTTCTGCTGGCGACAGTATCACATTATTAAAGAGTACAAAATCAGAAGCTCTACACAAAAAGAAAACAAGCATAACTATTTATGTTCAAACAAAATAACCCTTTGATTAATCACAAAAAAACTGTGCTCATCATAGATCCTAATAATAAGATTTCAGGCTTTCAAGTCTCGTCGCTGGCGCCCAGAACAGTTCTTATTCATTTTCTCTCGCTTAATGCATTTTTCCGAGCATTAGATCGGAAATTTCAAGGATTCGGTGAAGTAGTAGCACCTGCATATAAAAAATCTCAGGAGCGCCTTCATCAACGTCAGCTAAGCCCAATGGATGAGTGGGAGAACTAGAATAATTTAGAGAAAAATACTAGTTTTATAAAATCTTAAAATCGCAGAAGAAGGAAGTGCCGCGTAGGTAACGTCAATAAAAAACATTAAGGTAGGTGCTGTCAGCAAAGGAAAAATGGATGAGAGCACGGCGAAGGACATCTCCATGTTGGATGTTTCAGAGGCCCCTAATAGTGAAAATAAAATAAACGCAGGCTCTCCAGATCAGAAGATAGGAAACGAGCCGAATAATACAGCATCAGATGCGGAAATGCCAGCTAGGGCACCGGGACGGCGGAAATCGACGTTAATATTAACTGATGAGAATGAGCAGGACCAAATGAAAATTGACCACAAAGAAGAAGGATCTTCCGCAGACAATAATGGTACGAGTCAAGGCTCTAATGATGAAAAATCAGAAGAGTTGGAGTCTCAGCAGGGAATCGGAGGAGAGTCCACTCTGGCTGAAGATGATCTGTCCAGTGTTACTGTGCCCATAGAAATAAAGTGGACCCAAGGTGGTAATAAAGTTTACGTGACAGGAACCTTCACTGGTTGGCGAAAGATGATTGGCTTGGCCAAACAGCCTGACGGTACATTCATGATTGTCTTGGGACTTCCCCTAGGCACCCACAGATTCAGGTTTATAGTAGACAATGAGTTACGATTTTCGGACTTCTTGCCTACTGCAACGGATCAGATGGGCAATTTTGTGAATTACGTTGAAATAACACCAAGTGTTGTAGAGCTTCAGATGGAGCAACAAAAGCAGCAGAAACAGATGGAAGATATGCAACTAGATAAAGATAGCGACGAAGTGCCAAGTCAAAGCCAAACAACTAGCCGAAAATCATCTGTATCCAGTCATGGGCGCTCTGATCCTCTGTGGGGTTTGACTAATGATGATGATGATATGGGAAATGGATACTCGAGATATCATGATGAAGATAATATTCCACCTGAGAAAAAATACACTTACGCATCGGACATTCCTCCTATCTTCACCGATCCTAAAGTTATGGAACAGTATTACATTGCAATTGATAAGCAATCAAAGAACCAAAGCCAACAACAAGCGTGGCTATACCCTCCACAATTGCCCCCTCATTTGGACAATGTAATTTTGAACAATTACAATAATATGGACAGAGAAAACAACAGTGGTGCTCTACCAATTCCTAATCATGTCGTTCTTAACCATTTAGCGACCACGAGCATCAAGCATAATACTCTAGCGGTCGCTTCTATTGTTAGGTATAATAGAAAATATGTAACACAAGTGCTCTATGCACCGTTGCAATAAACTTGCAAGCACTCTATGCCATTTCACTATATTCGTTTTAGTGAAGGAGAAAGAAAAAACTAAAGTGCTGAGCTACAAGTGATTGTATTTACATTAGATATTTTTTGATCTCGGTCTCTCGTTTCTGAGGATTACTCCTGATGGAATATTTGTCATATTCTGTTGAATGAATCTTTCTGATTTCTTCAAGTGGAATCTTACGTATAATTATAATTTTTTATGGTAGATCGTATATAGATTTACGGCGCAAGATTTACCGTATTGGTTAAATAAATTAAAAAAAACATTATAAACTGGCGAATTCACGACTCGTATAAAATCCCGCTTTTGTTGTTGCCCTAACATCTATCTATTCCTATCGGCTGTCCGGGGCTTTGCCCTGATTATATTGTCAACCCTTAAAAGAACATCAGCAGCTTCTGATGCGGATGACACAACGGCCCTTTTCAACTTGTAGGACTCTACAATTCCCAATTCCCTCATATCAGCTATAACACCATTATTCAAATCCAATCCCGAAGTAGTCATGCCACCATATATGGCTGCCCTTAGTTTAGAGACTAATTCCGAAGAATCAAATCCAGCGTTATCTGCTAATATGGTTGGTAATTGTCTGAGGGCCCTTGCGAATGCCTCAACAGCTAAGGATCTCTTTCCTGTTTCGTTTGCGGCCGCTTGATCAACGGCCTTTGACATTACCATTTCAGATGAACCACCACCAAGACAAGTTCTTGACTCTCTTGTTGTCTGAGACAAGACGGATAAAGCATCATGCAATGCTCGCTCTGCCTCTTCCAATCCCTGCTCCGTTGAAGCCCTAAGCACAATAGTACAGGCCTCACCAGCAGCTACTCCTGAAAATTTAATTAAGACATCCTCTCCAATTATAATCTCTTCAATGGAATCACAGTGGCCCAATTTTACTCTTTCTGGGTTGTCAAATGTAGATACGACTTCACCACCTGTAACTAACGCTAAACGTTCAACACCATCAAAGTCCGCGTGTTCAATAGAATTTATCTTAGCATCCGTGAATAATTGTTCAGGATAATCATAGATTAATTGCCTATTAATGAAACAGTTAACACCAAATTTTTTGATTTTTTCTACTTTAGCTTTCATTTTCTCTTTTTCCGCCTTTTCTAACTCTGCTAACTTTGAGGTTGAATCTACTTTGAATTTGGCTCCAAAAATCTTTACCTTATCTGTATCCATGGAGGTATTCGCAATAAGAATTTTAGCATTATTAATTTTCTTTGGTTGATTAATCCCGAATTGTTTGTCGAGTATAAAGCCTTCATCTAAAAATGAGTCCGATAATTTGCCGCCGACTTTCTTGATGATCTGTATATTATTTAAATTAGTTGACCCCTTTAATCTTAGAACAGCATTAACTGCAAGTTCTGCAAAATGCTCTTTATCCTGTGACAATATTTTAGATGACAAGGTCGTCTTAGCGATGTTCAATAAATCTTGTCTGAAGAGCTCGGAATCTGATTCGTGATTCACAGAAACCTTGTCTAACGCGCCCAAAGCTGCCTTGCAAGCAATTCTGTATCCCTCGATGATTGTTTGTGGGTGTATTTTCTTTTCTATCAATTTTTCTGCCTCTCTCAATAATTCTGCTGCCAACACCGTGACCGAAGTGGTTCCATCCCCAACTTCGTCATCTTGAACCTTCGAAATGTTCACAAGCACTTTGGCCGCTGGATTGTCCAATGGAATGCTCTTCAAGATAGTAGCGCCATCATTGGTGATCATAGATGAATCAATGTTAGTTGCACTTTGAAGCAACTTGTCCATTCCCTTAGGTCCCAATGTTGACTTAACAAGATCACCTACAGCTATTGCCCCAACAAAGGCCGTAATACGGGCATTCTCTGCTCTTTCTTCGGTAGCCTGGTCCTTAAATATTTGAACTGACATCCTAAACTACTTGGACTGCTGGAGTCCTTGTCAGGCGCTGTGATCTTGTTTAAAGTTTTCCATGAAAGGTCGTGTGATGTTCAATATTTGGCACTTTTCATACTATAGATACTGTAGCAATTGGACATGATAGCTGACATCATGCTGGCGATTTAAAGTCGCCTACCAGCCTGATCACTTTCATCTACATCGTTGCCCAAGCAGGGGCATTTGTTGCTCTTGTATTCTGGTCCTAAGCAATATCATAGTCACGTGATGCAGCGATGAACAAATCGCTGTTCTTTTAAAGTAATTGTACGCTTATAGAGAAGAGAAGGAAGAACAGCTGGCAGAACAGTAAGAATCATACTTAGGACATATACTTAAAAGAAATCAGGTTGATACTAGTATTAAGTTCGTTTTCAATTTTCTATTGGTTAAAGTACCATTCATGTTCAAGAGGTTTAATACTTGCTGAGAAATAGTACAATAACATGTCATCTGCGACGGCTTCATCATCAAAAGAACCATCAGCGTCTGAAACGAAAGATAACACAGAAGTTTTACCGAGCTCGACTGTCTCAACTGTGGATGATAGAGATTATCAGGCTTTATTTCACAAGCTCGATATAGAAGGACATGGTGAAATAACACTAAAGAAGTTTAGAGAAGCATTGCGGCTTTTGAATCATCCATTTTCGGGTAATGAGGTTTTAACAAAAGCTACTTTTGATGCATTTGATGCTAACCATGATAATGTAATAGACTTTGATGACTTGCAGCGGTACTTGAAATTGACTGATGATCAAATCTTGAGAGGTTTTAACAAGATAGATATTGACAAAGACGGAAAGCTCGACAGAGAAGATCTTGTACGCTACCTACAGCAGACACTTGACATAACTCCCTCGGATTCTACTGTAGACATGATATTCAAGCTCATAGACTACAAGAAGGATGGCATCGTGACATATGATGAGTTTAGGGCATTTTTGTTACTCATGCCCCGGTTGTATGGTTCTCGTATCAAGACGGTATTCAGGTACATACCTGAAGAGTTGGATTTATCCTCAGAGGGTGATGTTACTCCTATCAATCAGTTTTTCAATGGAATCGGTTTTTTTCTCGCTGGTGGCCTATCTGGTGTTGTGTCAAGAACATGTACCGCTCCGTTTGATAGAATAAAAGTCTTTTTGATTGCACGTACCGATTTGGCCTCTACTGTCTTGCACTCTAAATCAGAAATTGAAAAACAAATATACACAAGCTCCGGTAAGAGGTCAATGCAAGCAGCAGGAAAACAATTGATGGATAGTACGCGCGATGCCTTATACCGCATAGCTGAACATCCGAAAACTATTAGATCACCTATCATCCAAGCTGCTCGGACGATCTGGAAACAGGGAGGTCTTAAAGCATTTTACGTCGGGAATGGATTAAATGTTCTTAAAGTCTTTCCTGAAGCATCCATGAAATTTGGATCATTTGAGCTTACGAAAAAATTTTTGGGGAGGATTGAAGGAGTGAATGATGTATCACAGCTATCGAAATTGTCTACTTATTTTGCTGGTGGACTTGGTGGTGTTGTGAGTCAGTTTGCTGTTTACCCAATCGATACCCTAAAATTTAGACTTCAGTGCTCTAATTTAGATTCCACATTGAAGGGCAATGAATTATTGATATACACCGCTAAAAACCTATACAAAGAAGGTGGCATTAAAGTTTTTTATAGAGGAATATTCGTGGGCGTCAGTGGTATATTCCCATATGCTGCTCTAGATTTGGGCACCTTTAGTACAATAAAAAATTCATTAATAAGAAGGGAAAGCAGAAGGACTGGGGTACCAGAAAATGAAATTAATCTCCCGAACTATATGACCTTAACCTTGGGTGCACTCTCAGGTACTTTTGGTGCCACTATGGTCTATCCGATTAATCTACTTAGAACAAGATTACAAGCCCAGGGAACTTTTGCTCACCCTTACAGATATACCGGCTTCACTGATGTGTTACGGCAAACAATAAAAAGAGAAGGGTATCCGGGTTTGTTTAAAGGATTAGTACCGAATTTGGCAAAAGTGGCTCCAGCTGTCTCGATTAGTTACTTCATGTATGAAAATCTCAAATACCTTTTCAGGTTAGATAATAGCATTAAATAATTGCATTATGTGTTATTCACAGTACTTCCTTATTGTCTTCGTTCGAGCGCTTTTCCTCTAAATGGCAACTAAAACATAAGAACCCAGCACTCACTTCACCTATGCTTCGAAAAACTTCATTCTCGGGCGTACTGTTATCAGGCTTAGGAGGAATTTTCACCCAGTTTGAAGGCTTCTTTTTATCGATAGTCAAATCTAATTCATTATTCACGTCGACAATCACCTTAAAGAATAAATCAAGGTTTGAGGTACTACTGCACGAAGAAGCAGGTTTCCATGTCTTTATGAGATTATAGAGAAATGACCGAAACTGAGCATAGATGTCCTTCCAATCGAATCCAGCGATATTCACAGGAATATCGTACTGATCTGATCCCTGTGTACCATTTGCTACATCATCGAATCTCTCTTCCGTAATATAACTTCCCATACCTATCATCTCATCACACCTAAGTACATACCGCTTAACAGCCTCATTTGTATCTGTTCTATACACTATTATAATCAACTGTCTTAATTTCCCACCTCCACTACCATCTCTTCCTATAAAAAGTAGTTTTAGAAACTCATTCGTCAAATTCTCAATGTAGGAATTAAGCATCGGGTTTCTTGATATGAATACAATAGTGTCAAAAGACTTCATTTTTGTAAAAACTTCTTTTGGATAAACATCATTGTAGTACAATATCTGATTAATCCAGTCTATTATAAGTTCTTTGAAACATAGTATGACATTTTGCAAAGTAAGCGGAAATGGCATGTAAACATAGAATAGCAAGACATGCTTATCTGATTCGCGATGTTTAAAATCAAGTTATTGCAACACGTCTCGTAGCACAAAATACGAAATCATATATGGCAATCAAAGGAATAAGTGGAACTGATATCCAAAGGCTTACATCTGGCCAAGTTATCGTTGATATTTCCTCGGCAGTTAAGGAGCTAATCGAAAACTCTATTGATGCAGGTAGCACGAAGATCGAAGTTATTTTCAAAGATAGTGGTGCTCAGAGTATCGAAGTGAAGGATGATGGAGCGGGCATTTCTCCAGAAGATTTTCGTTCAATTTGTTTGAGACACCATACATCGAAGTTAGCGTCCTTCGATGACTTATCTAGTGTTGCTACACTTGGATTCAGAGGAGAGGCATTAAGCTCACTATGTGCTCTCGCAAATGTTAAGATTCTCACTTGTACTGAGAAGAATTATCCAAAAGGTAGTGAGCTTAAATATAGTAGCATGGGTGAATTGTCACTGGAGAAGACTGTGGTGGGAGGTTTCAAGGGCACGTCGATTAGTGTCACAGACTTGTTTCTGAAGCTTCCTGTAAGAAGAAAGAATCTATTAAATAATCTTAAAAGAGAGTATGGTAGAGCAGTTAGTGAACTATTGAAGTACATCCTTATTAATCCCCACATAAAATTCATTGTTCTGAATGTGAATACTAAGACAAATAAAAAGAATGTGGTTTTTCTAAGCAAAGGAACTAATCGATCGAGTTTGTTGGATTCTGCGGTAAGTGTCTTCGGAACTAATGGCTCTTATGGTCTAATACCTCTAAATTTACATTGTAGAGATAGAGAGGTAAAGTTGAAGTTGAATACAAACGAGTTTCCAATTTCGGCAAAGATTTCACTAAACTTTGAAGGATTTATATCCGACTGCTCATTCGGGCAAGGAAGACAATCTAAAGACAGGCAATACTTTTTCATCAATAAAAGGCCAGTAAATCTGAAAAAAGTTTTGAAAACAGTCAATGATACCTATAGAAGTTACAATCATGCCCAGTACCCTGTGGTCATTTTAAATTTAACTGCTGATACTCAATTCTTGGATATCAATGTAACTCCAGATAAAAGAACTGTTTTAATTCAGAATGAAGATGTGATTATTGATGTTTTGCGAGATGGATTAATTGAATTATTCGACAAACAAACCCACATGGTTCCAAAAAATGCTGTACAACGAAACGGCAATGATATCGTAGTTACGGGAGCAAAGAAGCATCAAAGTAGCATTGCCACAATTCCAGTTAATCGCGAGAACGATTCATTCCCCTCGGTTAATCAATCAAGAGATGAAGTTACAGAGTCAATGCCTGTAAAACTGCGTGATGAAGTCACAACTGCAAGAGAAATGCCTTCAAGGTCGCCAAGCCCAGGTGTGTCACACGATCCTCCTGAACATAATATGCTGGGTGGAAGCATGCACCATGCCCAGAATCATGTCGAGTTTCATGGGCATGTGAATGATTGTAGTGATGATGCTCAAAATTACGATGAAACAGACCTTCAAGAGGACGAAGCATTGGAGCCTTCGCAAATGCCGTTAACTGGATCGAAAATTAATGACCAGAAAAGTTCTAGAATTATGGAGAACTACGATAATCGAGGTACGTCAACTAGGAGAGACTCAAATAGTGATATCATCAAAGGAAACGAGAAGATTTATTCCGGTGAGGATGAAGATAAATCTTCTCGTGAGGCTTCCCCGCCGACTCAAGAGGAAAATTACGCAGAGAAAGAAATAACGGAACTGCGCTCTATACCCCACGATAGAAAACGATCTCTGTCCCCAACAGAAGGCTACTATCAGAGTCCTGGAATTGGTGCAAGTCCGCCTTCCAAGGTTCGGAAATTTTCTGCCACTGAAATTTCTCACGTCATGCATAATAGCATTACGACACGAAGGCAACAACATAATAGTGTGTACAGCTGCCGCGAAGTGCTTGACTTGTCATCAATAAGCAACAGAGATCTCAAAGTCTTTATTACTTCATGTGATCTGTCCGGTAAAAAATTAGAGACAGGAATAACCCTCGACGATATACAAAAAGTAGAAGAAGCAGAAGAGATATTAAACTTGCGCATTCTGAAAAACGACTTCAGCCGCATGGAAATTGTAGGACAGTTCAACCTTGGCTTCATAGTCGTTTTGCTAAAAGGAACAAAGAATCTTTTTATCATTGACCAGCATGCATCAGACGAAAAGTACAATTTTGAGAGATTGAGTAGAGACACAAAATTCGATAGTCAAAAACTTGCAGTACCCATGTCCCTCGACGTCAATGCGATAGACGAGCTCATCATACTGGACAATCTTGACGTCTTCAAAAATAATGGTTTTCATGTCCATTTCGACCCCTCCGCTGCCCCGGGCGCCAGAGTAAAGCTCCTCAGTCTTCCTCTTCTGAAAGATTCCATTTTTAACGTCAAAGACTTCTACGAACTAGTTCATCTCGTTGCATCTTCAACTGCATCCAACCGCTCGGCTGTCAAATGCTCTAAAATCCGCTCGATACTTGCAATGCGTTCGTGCCGTAGTAGCATCATGATAGGTCAACATTTAACCGCTGCGACTATGCAAAAAATCGTCCTGCACCTAGGCCTTCTTGAAAAACCTTGGAATTGTCCTCATGGGAGACCAACTATGAGACATCTAAGCGAATTGAATGATTGGCTCCCCTTTTCATCTGACTATGCGCTTTGATGAGGTTAATGCTGTTATCAGCCACCTTGTGTTTATGTAGAGCATGCACATGCTAACGCAAAGCATGAATAAACTGCTAAGCGAATCTAGGATCAGTAAGTATCCCTGCTGCTTCTGAACCTGCATAGCCATCTGTCTTGACTCGCGACTTCCGGGGGGTGCAATACCGGCTGCTGTACTTCTCAAAATGATCACATTTGTTAGAGCTAAGGTTGTAACTTCTCTCAGCATATTTATAGAAAAACGAAATACATTTTTAAGGTATTTAATCCATTCTGGGGCATAAGATGTCATACTTGAAAAGTAATTCTGTTATGTACAAGGTCGAAAGAAAGAGTAGGCGAACACACAAGAACTCACGAGATGGTAAGTAGATCTAACGATGAGCTAAGTTAAATACAAGACTTCTAACCGACAGGATGTCCTAATTGTAAAGCCAAGCGAATAAAATGTACAGAAGAGCTTCCAGTGTGCTCTAATTGTGTTAAGAAGAATTACAGATGTGGATATATTGACTTTCCAGAGGAGAAGCTTGATATCATACGAAAGAAGAATGAGCGTAAACGAAAGGAGGAGATGGATAATAAGATGAAGAGTCGACAAGACGAGGTTCAACAAGTGATGCATACGAGTGTTCTGGAAGGGTCTACAATGCTCGCAAGCGGTCATCCACATGTGAGGGAGATGGGTTCGTTTGCAGCAGGATTAGCACAGAGCACAGGGTACCTAGAAAATGGGAAGCATATAACAAACCAGGGATCTTCTCTGAATCAGCAAAGCACATACGCGCCGTCCTTTCCTTATAAGGATGCGGGACTCATGGAGCATACATCGTTCATTGAAAGCAAGAAACATAACATTAATGATATCATCAAGGAAACAATCGATTTGCAGGATCAGTACTACGCCACCAAAAATGGATTAAACATGGTGTTCTTTAAGGAATACATGCAGAATGTAGACAACTCCAACTACTATGGAGACTATAATACAGATATGAATTACTACGTACCATCGAGCTTCAAAGCGGGAAGCAGTACTTCAGAGCTCCTGCCAGATTTGACACCTTTATATCACGAAGGTGTCGGGGATATGGGATTGGACTATGCAGAGGCTGGCCTGACGCACTCCGTCCAAGTGAATCATCCAAACACTGGCAGTATGTTGTCAGATGGCAGCCATACGGCTAACTTTGATTATAGTCCCAATGTGTACAAGGACATTTCTTCTACCAACGTTGACTTTGAGAACGAAGAATCAAAAATCCTTCATAATGGAATTGTCAAAGAAACTTCTTTTCCTTCACTTGCCATTCCAGAATTCCTTCAGAATCGATTTTTGAAGCGGTATATGAATGAGAACCATAAAGATTTGAGGGAAATGTTCAGCAAGGAGTTTGATGCCTCATATCGCCCAGTTTGGAATAGTACTACCATACATATTTTCTGGATAAGTCTTCTCAATCAGGCTTCAATCTTGGAAGCATACTTCGAGTTTTTCATAGATAGAGGCTTGAATTTATTATTGAGATCATGTCACAAAACTTTTGGAAACAAAGCAACAATATCTAAAAAGTATGAGGAGTTCGGCAAGTTTTATAGTGAGATAGAAGACGATGCAATACCAGAAGACTCGAGCCCCGTCAAGGAATTACTTCATAGTACCCATGAGGTTCAACTATTCACTCGAAAATCATACAAATACTATGGCAAACTACTAAGTGCCATAAGAATATCTGTAGATAAATTGCACATTGAGTACGCTGCAAAATTGTCCTTATTTTCTGCATGGTCAACTTTTTTTCACTTAAGTTCAACTTTGGATACACTTTGTGTTATATATACTGGCTTTTCCTCCTTATGCGTCAAGATACTAAGCGAAGTTGGGGATTATAAGGAGGTGACACCTACCATCAAGGTTTGCCTCGGTTGGATCGAACGTGCGTGCACTTCTTCTATCATCCCAGAGTATCCCTTTTATGTTGTCGACGAAATGTACCGTGATTTTCTCGAGTTTAAAACATTTTTGATGAACTACGAAGCTAGTGATTCCGCAGAGAATGAAAATTCGGATAGGATCAAGACGCTTTCAAGCCAATTTGATTCTAAAACTTGGATATATGACTTTTATTCTCTTGAGACATTCTTCGAAGACTTGATAAATAATGTCAATCCTGAAATACGAAGAATTAATGAGGAACTCAAAAGAGCCCATGACATCGAAGATGCGTCTGACAATATTCATTTTGCTTCATTGGGACTTTTATTCAAACTTGTTCTGAAATGCTTTTCATTATCACCCACTGATGTAATCAGTAGCAGAAGTGCACCATTCAGAAAAGTATTTTCATTATTCTATGCTGCCATCATCAGAGCCCTCGCAAATATTTACACACCTATCAGGTCTTTAATTATGGTTGACTTGACTAATATGACTTGTCCGAAAGAAGACTTTGATTACGGAAAGTTTACGATACCACGAGACCAACTTACTCATGAAGAACATAAGTACTTAGATAGGCTCAGCAAAAAGCTTTTGCGGATGATTCATTTCTTCAATTACAGAAATCAGATCTATTTTCATATTATTTCAACACACACAGTCCTTAACGAATCTTTTGTCAGGAAACCAAAATCCATGCATTCATCGGACAAAAGTGATGTTGCACAATTGGTCACTCCTAAATTGGAATATAAGGAGGAATTCATTTACTCGTTCGAGAATGAAAGCATTAGACCGGAAAACTATCCCCAAATTGAGGATCTGGAATTTCTTCCAAGTTACCTCGAAGTATATAAGCGAAAAAGGACAAACGGCACCCAGAAAAATACAGAAACAAATACTGACTCACAAACATTCGACTACGATAAGGGGTTATATTCATCGGACTTTGATGCCTCTGAAATCATAGATTGCCTCAAAGAGTCCAAGAAAAACTATCACATGTTACACCCACCAGCAATTACTGATTTACGCCATAGATTCCATACACTAGACACAGTTAGAAGGCAAATTTCGGAAATGATCAGGTGATTGTTTCCGTAATTATCTTCTTGGAGCTTAATTGAGAAACACGCTGACATAGTGGTCGTAGCAGAACGACTGTTGCCAGGCGCATGTATAGTTCCGCAAAAATACTACGAGATGCAGTAGCAGTACCTTAGTGATCGTACTGATTATCATTGGTAACAAGTAATCGCTTCCATTTGTAGAGCTTTGAGTAATTCCAAAAAATATCGCTCAATTCACTGCATATCTGTATTGTTGTATCCGTGTTAACCTTTCAAGTGGAATCATATACTTGTACGGAAGATAAGCGGCTTCGAATTCTCCATTTCCCAAACTCTACGCGGTCCTCAAATAATCGCTACATCTTGGGCCTATTCTTGTCTTAGCATCTCCATTATACAAACATTATGCAGGCTCTGCGAGCTTGAGATTCCAAAAATACTTCTGTCTTGGAGTGCTACTATTGCCGCATGCGTCAGATCTGCGTCACCAGTGCTACAGTTCTTTTCTTAACGCGAGTGTACTTATAGTCATCGTGACATGATATCTCGCAGGGTTCGTAACAGAAGCGGCTTCCTTCTGCTTCTGCTTTCAACATCTACTATTACGGCCTGCAACCCTTACAGATCTTCCCAACAGGAAGGCCGATTGTCATTTATCTATACTATACATTGAATGTTTATGCAATACAAAAGCCCCTTTTCAGACCGTTTCTTAGGCTGGCGGAGATGAACTTGTCCGAAGCGATGCGCGCAATTCAGTTTCATTCTTACATAACAACATTGGCTATGCGTTTTTCTCTACATTCGTACAGCCGCTAAATGAACGGAACTCACCCTACCATGACAACTTTTGCCACTTTTCCTTTCTATTATTCTTCACAAATTTTTCTCTGCTTTTTGGTTTCATTCACAGGACGTCTTGCGTTATTTACTAGTCAACTAATGAATGCATGTGCCATAAGCCGCCCATAGATCATAGGATAATAGATTAATGCCAAGTGCTGCATGTGCCAAAATAGTGGCTCCCTTTGTTTGTATATGACCCGACCTGTGTATTGTATCACGACAGAAGACATAAGTGAAGATACACAAACGCAAACGACTAATAGGAGACGAGTTTGCATCTCCCTCCACAGTAGGCGTTAAGGTATGCATACGCCTGTAACTTCTATTGACAAGCGTGTTAATTCTGCGGACGCACGCAATTCTGTACCGATTAGTATGTCGCTGGCTATTCAGACCGCTCCACGCATGAATGTGTGATTGTTTAACTAGCAGCGATCTACACAGAGCATCAAGTGCAGGACGCAAATTGTTTTTCTGAATAGACAACAGTAGTATTTGGTAATATGAAGAACTACGTGATAATGAGCGGTCGAGATAATTCAGTGAAATTCAGCTATAATCATCTTAAATTAGCACAAAAAAAACTTGAAAATTCTTTGCAAATAAAAATAGGGAAGGTAAGCAGTTAGAAGGCTTCAAAATAAGACAGTGGAAGATATTCTGACCGGAAGGCACATCTTTCAGAAGTACCTAATATAATCACTAGTGATAAAGTCGGAATTAAAAATATGAATACGGCAGGAAATAATGAGGTTTATGGTAGTGTTTCTGAAAGGCCTAATGCTTCGGGGCGACGTCGAAAGCACAAGAACTCGAAGAATGGATGTCCTAATTGCAAAAAAAGACGAGTGAAATGCGCAGAAGATCTTCCGGCATGTCTGAATTGTGTCAAACACAAGGTTCGGTGTGGATACTTGGACTATACTGCGGAACAAATTGCAGAGCTTAAACGTAGTAAGGCTATGTGGGACAAGAGCGATTTGGGAGATAGCTTGGAGACAAAGTTGCATATTGGAAGTTCTCGGCATAGCTCCATCAAGAGTCTGGGTCTGTCTGAGGGTCGCTCCAGAGTAGATTCGGAGACTTCCTTCAAAGTCGTAGGCAAGGACAGCCCCAGTTACTTTACAAGTCCATCTCAAAGTGTTGTTACGAAAGAGTTTAATGATCTTTTAAGTCCAAGTCAGGCAGGAAGATCCATCATATACCCCGTGTATTCTGTTAGCATGAATAACGAAAGTATTTCTAGTGGTATTACTAATGATACCTCCTTCAATTCTTCTAGTGGAAGCCAGTTTCCTCTTAATTCTTTGCTCGATGGAGGCGTACAACGTCCATCTTCTCAACCAGGAAATCAAATACATGAGGGCCAAGGTTCTTATTGGGGCTTCAAGTCAACAATTGTACCTCCCGATTACGAGAACTCTCTTGCCCTTCCTGGAGGCATTCCGACTCGAGTGGTTTTCAAACCATTGAAAAGAATTATTATGAAACCAGACACAATTTTATCCAAATTAACAGAAAGATACGCGAGAGATATTATAACTGGTACCTGTTCTTTAGATGACATCAAAAATCTCTATAACTCTGTTCTTAATTATTTTATAAGAATAGCGTATGAGAGGCCACTTATGCTCAATGCCTTACTCTACTTCGGATTCAACTTTGTTTCGCTTTATCTGCAATTTGAACAGTCCTCAAAAAATTACATAAATGTGGTTGATATAACAGGGGATCAAAAGACCTACTTTCTAAATTCCATAAAGTACTATGCTCTGGTAATAAGAGATTTGAGAAAGTATCTTAATCAAGGTGTCGAAGCATTCTTGTGCACGTCAGTATCGTACTTGTTAAGCTTAACTTCGACGTACGATACAAGTGCGACATATGAATCTGCTGGATGTTTTAGAGATGGTATTTTCAGTGTGATGTCCCATTGCATGGCAGTTGCAAAAGAACAAAAAAAAGACATAATGGGTGCAACGCCGGTTTACATGCGACTTATGGCGAATGTTGAGCGTTGTGTTTATTTTCCACCTTACAACCCTTTGGTATTAATTGAATTGAGGACATGCATTCAGAATTTTAATGAAATATTATATTCTATGTTTTCTGAGGAAGACTTGAAGCATCTACTGGAAGAGGATATAGATTGTATTGTCATGGTCGAAAAATTGTCCAAAGATCTTTTGGATTTCGTTCAAGATACTATAATCAATTATGAGCCTCTTTTAAATCTGGCAAATACAAAGATGGATTTACAGGAACAAACACTTTTCCTAATGTTACATAGGTGGATTTCAATGTGTCCAGCAAAAGTGGCCTTGATAGCGTTTCATACAGATCCCACTCAAAAAGTTCTTCATTTTTTGTTCAGGGCCACAAGTAAAATCTTGTTAGCATTATTTCCCCAAGTCAAGTTTTTCTTCTTGAGAGACTTTGATAGCCCCCTCATGCTCGATGTTTACAGCTCTAGCAAAGATGTACATCAATTACAATACGAAATTGCTAACCCAAGTCGGACATATTTTACAAGAGAGATGTATGATGCACACAAGGATGAACTTGGGTCTCTTGCTGCTCAGATGATGAGAATGATCACCTTTTTTCAGAAGAGACTCAACTTCATTTACAGAGAAACAGTTTACAAGAGCCATGATTCATTTGAAATTTATGACATAAAAGAATGGAGAAAAACCATCAAAAGCGTGAGTGAAGCTAGGGAAACATTCTTAAGAGCTACCAATTTTCGTGAGCATAATATCGTGTCATTCTCGACCACTTATATCAAACAACACCATTACCCTCTGACGGTGCCTATAAGTTATTCTTTAAATGATGAAGCCGTGCACATACCTGATAGAGGTTTTCTTAATTTAAGCATAAACGGTCTTTTGGAAGAGGACTTTGACAGTGGATACTAGATAATATAACATATAGGTTCTCTCCATGTTTGTAGAATCATTAGTCACGTGAATATATCACAGCAACATATGAACTTTTCTCAACCACAGTAAAAAGTTATGGAAACCAAGGAGAGCTCTGGGTACGCGGGTGAAGAGCATACAGAAGATCAAACCTTAGAAGAGTTCAAGGCTTTGACGTCAGTTTTACTGGCCTTCTATCATTTTGGAAAATGGGAGTACGATGAATTGGTTAAACCGAGAAGATTGAAATTAACTTCATTGGCCGAAGAGGAATTGGCGCTTCTTCCATGGCTCCCTGAGCATCTCCAACATATCGAACAATGCATTGAGATGAACTCTCAATTCACAAGGACGTTAGCTATTAGTGTCGCTCGCGATTGGGGTGTATCTGCTAATCCTAATGAATGGTATGCTTGTCGGGTTAACGAACTCGATAAAGTAAGGTCTACATTATTGCAGTTTTCAAGGGAATGGAGTACTGAGGGAACCGCGGAGCGTGAAATTTCATTTGGTAGAATTAAGGCTGAACTCTGCAAAAGATATCCCGATCCTCTAGAGAGAAAAAATGCCCGAGTATTGGTTCCAGGCTGCGGATTGGGGAGATTAGTTTTCGACATCGTAAAAGAGGGCTTTTGGTGTCAAGGAAATGAGCTAAATTATCATATGCTTTTAGCATCTAATTTCATTCTAAACCACTGTCAGTTTGCCAATCACTTTTCTATGTTTCCTTTCTTGCACAAGTGGTCTAATCTAACAAAGAGAGTGAACCAAATTCGACCAATTATGATACCAGATATAAATCCGCTATGCATATATGAGATGGAGACTTCAAATCCCCAGATTCCTTATAGCGAATTGATGTCTATGGCTGCTGGCTCCTTTGTTGATTTATATGGGCCTGTCGATTCAACGTCATCTCTTAACGCTCCAGTAGATACTGCAGCTGATGAATTTAGGCTTGACAACAAAGGCTCTTTTGATGTGGTTGTCACATGTTTCTTCTTGGACACTGCATCGAACATAATAGACTATATCAAATCTATACATTATTGCCTAAAGCCTCATGGACTATGGATAAATTTTGGCCCTTTCTTGTGGCACTTTGAAGACGATGACAATATTTACACGGTTCATAAAAAGTTAAATGCAAATGGTACAAAGAAAGCCATTCCCGAACCCATGAAAGGTCTTGAATTATCAAGAGAAGATCTTATTAACTTGATTGAAAAAATGGGTTTTTGTTTCGAAAAGCATGAGCTGGATATAGAATCTACCTACAGCACGGATCCAAGATCCTTGGGATCTTTCGGGTATAAATGTGATTTTTGGGTGTGTAGGAAGTCAGGACAATGTGATGATAATTAGTAGTGCGCGAACCATCTAATATAGCCTTGATACCAGGGAACTACGTATGATAATTATTAACTCCTTTTCTTTTTGTAAAGAATTGATTTATTCATCTCAGTCTTTTCCAGTTATTAAACTCGACGTATCTTAGGATAGAATAAGAAAATATATATGAGCTTTCAAAATCCTGCGAAGTCTGTGAAGCTTGTGTTGCTAGGAGAGGCGGCTGTCGGCAAATCCTCATTAGTACTAAGGTTTGTAAGTAATGATTTTCAGGAGAACAAAGAGCCTACTATAGGAGCAGCATTTTTGACGCAAAAATGTACTATTGGTGATAGAACTATAAAGTATGAAATATGGGATACTGCAGGACAAGAAAGGTTTCATTCTTTGGCGCCAATGTATTATAGAAACGCTCAAGCTGCTCTTGTTGTGTATGACATCACAAAACCAGCTTCATTTATTAAAGCTAGGCATTGGGTTAAGGAGCTTCAAGAACAAGCCTCGAAAGACATTATAATTGCTTTGGTTGGTAATAAATACGATTTGGCTGAGCCTGATAGCGACTCCGACGAAGGTCTCAGAAAGGTAAGCGTGGAGGAAGGACAGAATCTTGCAGATGAAGAAGGGTTGTTATTCTTTGAGACTAGTGCTAAGACTGCCCATAATGTTAATGATGTGTTTGTCAGCATCGGAAGTAAAATCCCTGTGGATCTGCCACTGGGTAATGAAGAATCCAATAGTGGAAATGGAGCATCTACTGAGGGAAGAGTTGATCTAAGTTCTAGTGCAGGTAATTCTACCTCCGAGAGTTGTGGCTGTTAATATTTTGCATGTGTGCTCATCCACTCATTTTTCTTTGCAAGTAGTCTTTAGCCTGTTAGAAGACGGAAGAATACAAATCTGTCTTGAATATATGTTACTATCTCATATAGCTGTGATAAATTTTTTAGGTCATATAATGGATGAATAAATTGCGGCTCGCAAAAACCTCTTCGCGATCCTGGTGATATTCAACTTCATTCTTGAGTAGACGGGAGCGACAAAATGACGATACTAAGAGTTGCATACGTTCCAGAGCACTTCTCTACGCCTCTTTTCCTTGCTGAGAAGCAGGGTTACTTTTCATCTAAAGGATTGGAAATCAAATTTGTGCCTGTGATCGAAGGAACGGGAAGATTGATCAATTTACTTAATAACAATGAAGTGGACATCGCTATAGGGTTAACTGAGGGATTTGTTGCTGACGTTGGAAAAGGCAATCAATCTTACAAGATAGTTGGAACTTACGTGAAGTCTCCCTTGTGCTGGGCAATTAGCACAGGGTACAATAGAAATGATATCAATAAACCGGAGGACTTGGCTGGTAAAAGAATCGGCGTGTCCAGAATTGGCTCCGGATCCTATATTATGAGCTTCGTTCTCGGCCTTAAATTGCACATGCTGGAACCTTTCTTCAGCGGTTTTCCCATATGTTCCAACTTCAAGAATTTGAGAGATTCGGTCAATGGGACTATTGAGGACAAAACAAAAGTGAGTGATGCCTTCATGTGGGAACATTTCACGTCCAAGAAATACTATGACAACCACGAAATCAAGAGGATAGGCGAAATCTACACGCCATGGCCCTCCTGGGTTGTCACCGTGCGCTCTGAGATCTACGAGAATCATCTATCAACAATAGCCAACTTTCTCGATTCAACGAGAGAAGGAATTGC
Source organism: Schwanniomyces etchellsii (assembly GCA_031081805.1). Classification (NCBI taxonomy): domain Eukaryota; kingdom Fungi; phylum Ascomycota; class Pichiomycetes; order Serinales; family Debaryomycetaceae; genus Schwanniomyces; species Schwanniomyces etchellsii. Next base: position 273,434 of record JARYSY010000004.1, on the reverse strand, counting down.
CTATTTTCAAGACCACACAGATGAGGCAGTGGATCACATAACTGCCAACTTGGACTACTCCGAGGCCGATGCACGCGAATGGTTGAAAACCGTTGTCTTCAACGCCCAAATTGGAGCAGCTCCCATCGATAAAGAGTCCGTTGTCGATGCTACCTGCAGAACACTCAAAGCAGCTAAGGTACTCGAGGATACTGAAACACCCGACAAGCTTCTCGCAGAAGGAGTCATCCTCTCATTATAGAGCCTCTCGTATGTCGTTGGAAAGACTTGCCGTTTATTTATTCCGCTTTAATTCAAATTTACCGACAGCTGGTGTTTCTACAGCTTGTACTAACAAAAAAAAAATGTTTAATGTAATTAGACGTTTAGTTTGTAAGTTTTAGGAAAATAAATGGTATATTTCTTACCCCAGAGTAAACAGAGTAATATGGAAAACTATCCTCGATTTGATTCTGGCTCGGAACTTTGAGTGTATTTCAGGGTTCCAAAATCCGAGACTGATAGGACTATGATGGTAAAACAGATCTGCAAAAAATGTCGCACGATTTAACTCTTTTGAACCTGATAGGATACTCAAGTTGACTCTGTCCTGTTCGCTTCTACGGATGCGAAAGTTTGCTCTTACGAGTCACTTAGATATCAGGAAGTAAGTCAGTAGCAAAGTGCTTATGCACACCCTTATACGTATATATATATAGATATGTAAGTACGAATGTAGTCTTGGACGCTTAAAAGAAGTAGAGGCTATTTACTATAGAAGTTTTTTAGAATATGGTATTCGAAGGAGTAAAGATTTTGGGATCAATTGATCTGGAACCACGATATGGACCATCCAAGACGACTCAAGCAGATATCTTGACAAAGTCCGCATTAGAATTTATTGTTATATTACATCGCACTTTTAATTCTAGAAGGAAAGAGCTTTTAGAGTTGAGAAGAACCACACAGACAAGAATTGATAAGGGAGAGCCTTTAGCATCGGTGTTTACGGATGAATTGTCAGATAAGATTAGAGGAGATCCAACATGGCTCGGTAGCTTCTTGGGCAGAGGATTGGAAGATAGGAGAAGTGAGATCACGGGTCCACCGGAGAGAAAGATGTTGGTCAATGCCTTGAACTCTGCAGTCAAGACTTACATGACCGACTTTGAAGACAGTTTGTCACCTTCTTGGAATAACTTAGTCCAAGGACAGGTAAACTTGTACGATGCAGTAAGGGAGCAGATTGATTTTGTCAACAGCGATAATGGTAAGGAGTACAAGGTTAATAGAAGTCCAGGCAGACACGTACCAGTCATACTTGTCAGGCCCAGAGGATGGCACATGGTGGATAAGCATCTTTATGTAGACAATGAGCCTATCAGTGCATCGCTTTTTGATTTTGGGCTTTACTTCTTCCACAATGCGAAAGAGCTTATCAAGCGTGGTTTTGGTCCATACTTCTATTTACCAAAGATGCAACATCACTTAGAAGCAAAGCTCTGGAATGACGTTTTCAACGTCGCTCAGGATTATTTGCAGATTCCAAGAGGAACCATTAGAGCAACTGTCTTAGTCGAGACTTTACCAGCTGCATATCAAATGGAGGAGATCATCTTCCAATTAAGGAACCACTCAGCCGGTCTTAATTGTGGTAGATGGGACTATATCTTTTCTACTATTAAGACTTTAAGAGCGAGCGATAAATGTATCTTACCTGATAGAGACCAAGTAACTATGACAGTCCCATTCATGGAGGCTTACTGTAAAACATTGATCAATATCTGCCATAGAAGGCAAGTTCACGCAATGGGTGGTATGGCCGCACAGATTCCTATCAAAAATGATGAAGAAGCTAACGCACTTGCAATGAAAAAGGTTGAGAACGATAAACTTAGAGAAGCTTTGATGCACTATGATGGTACGTGGGTCGCTCACCCTGCTTTGGCTTCTATTGCTAATGACGTCTTCAATAAGTACATGATAACACCAAATCAAATTCATATCGTGCCACCTGCAGCCGATCCTCAAGAATTGAGCAATACAGAAGTCAAAGGTGGTAAGATTACTTTGAGTGGAATTAGACAGAATATTTACATTGCCTTGTGTTATGTGGAAGCTTGGATCAGCGGAAGTGGTTGCGCCCCCATCAATAATTTGATGGAAGACGCGGCTACTGCTGAGGTGTCTAGATTACAACTTTACTCTTGGGTCCAGCATGGAGTTAAGTTGGCAGATACAAATGAAGTAGTTACATCCTCCATGGTTGAAAACATCTTAAATGAAGAAGTTTCGAAACTTCAGAAGACTTTTGGCGAGAAGAGAAAGTTCGCAACCGCTGCAAAACTTCTCAAGCCAGACATTTGCGGAGAGAATCTTGCGGATTTTGTTACAAGCTTAATGTATGACGAAATCGTCACAGTAGGAGATGAAGTAAATATAGATAGCTTAAAGGAGTAGGTATATTTGATTACCAATATATTTAAATTCGAAGACTGTTTAAGACTGTAGAACTGTGAACTATCCATTGATCACGTGAGAACATATCTGGACCCATATGCGACTCGATTAAACTTCAACCATAGATGGTACGTTTAAATTGAAAGCAATTCGTAAAATTAGACTGGCGATAATGCCAGATGTGGGGCAACTATCCAGACAAGAGAAGATCAAAAAGTTCTCGAGACAAAATCAAATCGAGGCGGAAAGGATAGATGAAGGATTAAATGAATCTAGCTCTGAGTGGTCTCTTAGAGCGGCGCTTTGTCCAAAAAACGCAGATAGAAACAGATATAGTAATGTTTTTCCTTGGGATCGAAATAGGGTCAAACTCCCTGTTCACTCGAATGGTTCTGACTATATGAATGCCTCCTATGTCACCGTGGACAACAATGTAAGATACATTGCTGCTCAAGGACCGCTCAAGAAGACAATTCATCATTTCTGGGCAATGTGCTTCAACGAGGCAGATGCGTCAAATTCAGACACTGTAATAATCGCCATGGTCACTCCCCTAGAAGAAGGTGGCATAAAGAAATGCGAAAAGTATTGGCCCGAGGCTGGCGAGGAGATGGATCTCTCAAGAGATATAGAGAAAGATGCTATCAATTTACCTGGGTTGAAAGTGTCGTTTGTCAATGAGTCATTCAATGAGCTTCATAGTTATGTGCTTACGGAATTTGAGCTTAGCATTTCCAACAAGCTGAAGCGTGTATTGCACTATTATTACTATAAATGGGCCGACGCGAAGGTTCCTCCTTCTTCTTTGCCTCTAATAGACTTGGCTAAAAGTATAAAGGTAGAAATTGAGAAATTAGAAGAGGGCCTGAGACCTACACCTATTATTCATTGTTCCGCTGGCGTAGGTCGCACGGGTACCTTCATTGCATTAGATCAACTTCTCAACTACTCTCCTCAGTCGACCAATAAATTCGAAGATCCTGTAGAAAGAATCGTGTCTAATTTAAGAAGCTCCAGGATGATGATGGTACAGACTGTTTATCAGTATCTTTATCTATATGAAGTTTTAACCCACGGTCGCCTTGAGATTGACTCTTCGTCAGACGAGAGGAGCTAGCTATTTGGCGCGCACGCAGCATGGCTGCAATTTTCACGAGTATATGTTTCTCCCCCATATATGCCCTTTTAATATATTCTGCTCGACTAATACGACAACTGCCTTTTCAGGGAATATGTTTGAATCTGCTGGTAGTTTATCTTCTGATGTAAGTGTTGAGCTAAAAAGAGACGAGCTCGATGACTGCGGCCAAGATCATGATTCTGGGAGCGCGTACGCAAGTGTGTTCTCAAGCACTGGAGAGTACAGTTGTCATAACTTTGCTGAAGAGAACTCAATTTGGTCGAGGTCTTTTTTCCTTTCTCGAGACGATCTCTGGGTATCTATTTCGAATGACAGTCATTATACGTATCAACGACATCCATCAGCATCGACCTCTTTGGACGATATATGCAATAGAACGGAAGTTGAAAACGACGAAAAGTGCACAGAAAAGAAGCTTTCGTTTAACCTTGAATTTAACATGGCTACGGCATTTTTGCTAAGCCTACGGGACTCCTTTGCCACTTCTCTTCATATTCATCGGCCAGATCATTCTCTTGCCTATGTTGTCAAAATGCGAAAATGCGCAGCCAAATATTGGTGCTTAGAGTTACCAATAGAGATGAAACTATATAGCGATGTTCTTGATGTCTTACTAGATGTTCATTTTACCACATACAACCATGTGGATCTTCTATTAAGTCGTTTCCACATATTTCAAGTACGGCGCTATATTCAAGATGACGATCTATTCTGTGCCAGTAAGATCGATACGTTTACAGGACCCGCCATCCGTCTACAGTCTCACAAATGTGATGGATTCGAAACCGACCAGATACCAGAAGTACGCGCTAAAATAAAAGAGATGATGAGAATGCTTCAAATCTATAGTCCTGAAGTTTACATCTCTGCACCACCTCAATTTCCGTCAGTGACGTACATGCTGTCTCGTGAACAAAACACCGCCTACTTTGACTCTAAACCCGATGAATTTCGTTCAATAAAAAAAACTATACATCTAAAAAAGCACGAAGTGAGTTTTCTTATGGGACTTCAAGGCACTAGGATCAACCATCTTCGGAGAACTTATGGTTGCGCAATCAAGACTTCTCTTTCTTCATTTTCTCTGAATGTATTCTTACCTTTAAAGAACACTCCACAAGAGGTCATGCTATATGGCCCTCCTCAAAACGTGGAATCAGCAGTCGATGCTATCAATGAGCTTCTCTACAGGTATAGAGAGAAAAATGAGTACTAGAGGCTGATATCTATCGCAGCCATGGTTCCCCAGCCTTCGCACTCGCTTGCGTAATTACCAGAACTACTGGCTCGATGATCAGCGAAGAGTAGCCTGAAAAAACTAAATTTATCATGCAGGATTAAGGTGAAAAAATTTTCATTAATATATATAAATTTTATTTTCTTAGGTTCGATTAATTTTTCATTTCGACCATTATACAACATTTTAACAATATAAAATGGCTGACGGTGTTTTCCAAGGTGCTATCGGTATCGATTTAGGTACTACCTACTCTTGTGTTGCTACATATGATTCTGCTGTTGAGATCATCGCTAACGAACAAGGTAACCGTGTTACTCCATCGTTCGTCGCTTTCACTGATGAGGAGAGATTGATCGGTGATGCTGCCAAGAATCAAGCAGCCCTTAACCCAAAGAACACAGTCTTTGATGCTAAGCGTTTGATTGGTCGTGCTTTTGACGACGAGTCCGTTCAAAAGGATATCAAGTCATGGCCATTCAAGGTCATCAACTCCAATGGAAACCCACTCATTGAGGTCCAATACTTGGGAGAGACCAAGACATTCTCTCCTCAAGAGATCTCCTCCATGGTTTTGACTAAGATGAAAGAAATTGCTGAGGCTAAAATTGGCAAAAAGGTCGAGAAAGCTGTTATTACTGTGCCAGCTTACTTTAATGATGCCCAACGTCAAGCTACCAAGGATGCTGGTGCCATTGCTGGTTTAAATGTTTTGCGTATCATTAATGAGCCAACTGCCGCTGCCATCGCATACGGTTTAGGTGCTGGAAAGTCCGAGAAGGAAAGACATGTTTTGATTTTCGATTTGGGTGGTGGTACCTTCGATGTTTCTCTTTTGAACATTACTGGTGGTGTCTTTACCGTCAAGGCTACTGCAGGTGACACTCACTTGGGTGGTCAAGATTTTGATACCAACTTATTGGATCACTTCAAGGCTGAATTCAAGAGAAAGACAGGTTTAGATATTTCCGACGATTCCAGAGCTTTGAGAAGATTAAGAACTGCTTGTGAGCGTGCTAAGAGAACCTTATCTTCTGTAACTCAAACCACAGTTGAAGTTGACTCTTTATTCGATGGTCAAGACTTCTCTGCTAACATCACCAGAGCTAGATTTGAAGACATAAACTCTGCTATGTTCAAATCCACTTTGACTCCAGTTGAGCAAGTGTTGAAAGACGCTAAGATTCCAAAGGCTCAAGTTGATGAGGTTGTCTTAGTCGGTGGTTCTACCAGAATTCCAAAAATCCAAAAATTGTTGTCTGACTTCTTCGATGGTAAACAATTAGAAAAGTCTATTAACCCAGATGAGGCCGTTGCTTATGGTGCTGCTGTCCAAGGTGCCATCTTAACTGGTCAATCTACATCAGAAGAGACTAAGGATTTGTTATTGTTAGATGTTATTCCATTGTCTTTGGGTGTTGCTATGCAAGGTAACGTCTTTGCTCCAGTCGTTCCAAGAAACACTACTGTTCCTACTATCAAGAGAAGAACCTTCACAACTGTTGCTGACCATCAAACCACAGTTCAATTCCCAGTTTACCAAGGTGAACGTGTAAACTGTACTGAGAACACATTGTTAGGTGAGTTTGACTTAAAGAATATTCCACCTATGCAAGCTGGTGAGCCAGTTTTGGAAGCCATCTTCGAAGTTGATGCCAATGGTATTTTGAAGGTTACTGCTGTTGAGAAGTCTACTGGCCGTTCCGCTAACATCACTATTTCTAACTCTATTGGTAGATTGTCCTCTGAGGAGATCGAGAAGATGATTGAAGACGCTGAAAAATTCAAGTCTTCTGATGACGCTTTCGCTAAGAGACACGAGCAAAAGCAAAAATTAGAAGCATACGTTGCCTCTGTTGAATCTACTGTTACTGACCCAGTATTGTCTGCCAAGTTGAAGAAGTCTTCCAAGGACAAGATCGAGTCTGCTTTATCTGATGCTTTAGCTGCTTTAGAATTGGAAGAATCCTCTGCTGATGACTACAGAAAGGCCGAGTTGGCATTAAAGCGTGCTGTTACCAAAGGTATGTCTACACGTTGATAATTAATACCTTGATCTACAAACCATCACATTTTATACTTGGATTATAATAAAAATTTCATTTTATATCTATCCGGATTAATCTAGCTTTAATTGTAATCATTCTTCAAGAATATAGTTGCCCAATTTGTCCATTTTCAAGTCCTTGACGCCACTTGTAAGTGCGTTTATGATTTTCTCATTCTCTTCTTCATGAATCTCATCATCGCCATCCTGGTCGTAGGAAAACTCATTTGCACTATCCGACTCTTCTGAGCTATCATATGTACTAGAGTCTATCTCCGACAAGTCTTCTGATTCATCATCTTCTGTCTCATTTATTCTCATACCTTGCACTGCCATTTCTAAATCATTTGCTTCTCTTGAGCTCCCATGCTTCTTCTTATAACCTGAAGCCTCTACTTCTACATCTAAATTTCCTTTCCGTTGGACATCACGTCTGAAGTTTGGATATGCATATCTAAAACCTTCACCGTAGCCTTCAGTATCATACATTGTGGGATCATGTTGGGGCTCGTATCTGAACTTCTTAGCAAAAAAGGACCTAATGCCTTGAACATCTCGTTCGAAGTATTGTTTTGCATCCGGATGATCAATCGAGACACACTGAGGAAAATCAATGACCACAAAATCGGTTTCATTTTTATTATTGTCAACATGGTTTCTTATAATAATGTTGAACTCATTAAAATCGCAGTGTATTAATCCACTATTTGCCAAATTTGTTATGAATAACATCAAGTCTGAGTACAATTTCTTGTATTCTCCATGCTTTTTTAGATGTTTCATGGGAAAGCCATCAATCCACTCCATTATAATACAATGTCGTGAATTGTCATATGGCCTTGGTACTGTAAAGCCATTTGAGTACAAAATTTCCATGAACTGATATTCTTTTTGGGCTGCTAACCGAGACAAGTACATCCAGTTAGAGGAGTGCCTATTCTTTAAATAATCCCGATTATTCTTCACCGTTCTAAACGAAGTTCTCCCTAATCTATGAATCTTCAAGACTTTTTGCTCTCCCTTTTTATCACTAACCGAGTATATATCTGATTCTTTTCCAACTCCAATCATGGTTCCAACTGAGTATAAACTTGCTCGATTAAACATTGTTTTTAATGCAAGAAAATCATAGCCTGAGAAGGTGAGTCTAAAACCATCATACTTGGCATTTCGAAGCCTAGCTATCAATTTCAATTTTGCCAAATCTCCTATAGCTTTATTGGTTCCTGATGGTGACTTTAACCCACCTATAGAATGTATCATTTGTGTTGGTACAAGCTCATGGTTGCGTGAGCCCAACTCAATTGCTTGTAGTATGCGGAAATCATCTGAGGTCAAATGCCTCATGTGTGAAATATCAAGCTTCATCTTGGTGGTATTAAGATTTATATTGATATAGAGAAGCTCATCTCAAAAAATTATATCTGAATTTTGCCCTGTATGTAAGATATCATGATCTCGTTCAGTCGTTGAAGTTCACTTTTTCATGGTAAAAAGAAGAACAAGAAAGCTAAAGTGGTCGAGATATAAGGGAAACAAACCTTTAAAGCTGGTTTCACAGATCAAGGCTGATTCGAGATTTGGGATTGAAAACCTAAATAGAATACACTCCAGCGAAGCCTTTCTAGACAGCACTCTTGGCAGGAGCTACGCGTGGAAAACTAGTTTGTCCACGATTGGTGATCAAGTTGAAAGCTCTAATGATCATAACGAACAATTAGGCAGAATTAGAAGCCTTAAAGAAATATGTACCATTGAATTAGCGAGGAATGCAGTTTTCCTTTCCAGTTCTTGTCTAGAAGAAGGCACATGGTTACTTTGGAAGGATGTTTGGAATAGAATCCTTAATATGGAGCAGGACTCGTTTAAGGTTTTCAATGCATTTGCTCTGAAATTTTCATCTTATAAGGGATTTAGGTGTCATGGATCTTTCGAAGGAAAAGGGGCATCTCCAAAACCAGGGGTAGAAAAAATCCGAAATTTAAAACAAGAAGCAATTGTTTCGAATATGACACCGCATTGCAGATTACATCGGCTTGAAAACTTCTTTTCTAATATAGACTTCGCTGATTTTGTTCAATACCTCAACTCGTTGATGTACAATCATTATGTTTTACTTGATCTATCTCTATTGAGGTCCTCCTTAAACAGAGACGACTTATTACGAATTCTTCGCATTCAGAATCTTGTTGCTCTAGACATTTCTGGGGTTCAAGTTGTTGACAATGCAATGTTGAAAATTTTGGGCACTAACTTGAAGGAGGGCAAGCTAAGAAGGCTTGAGATATTGAGGCTAAAGAATTGTCCCTTTGTCTCAGTCGATGGCATCTACGACTTATTCAAAACAGCAGAAGAGACTTACTCTAATCTCTCAGTAATTGAGTGTGATCATACATTGATCAGGCAAACTTTTTCTGAAGGCTTCCAGTCAAACCTGCCAAAAGAAGCCATTGGTATAAAAGAATCTGAATGGCTGTACCTAGCAGACACGGAGACGTCACATATATTATCACGCCTTCCTTTGGGTCTCAAATATCATTTCTATCGTAAGTCTTTTCGTGACCCCTCGAAAGTTGAAGGAGTGAAGCTTGACATACTTTTCAATGACAAACTGAGTAAAGAAAACATTGATACTCATAGTTTTCCGTCTTTATGGAGCTCTAGAATATCTCGAAGAAATAGAACTCACAAGAAAAGCACTCAAGTTTACTTAAGAAATGATTGCTTATCTGGAAATAATCTCCAAGTATCGAACGTAGTTCAGGTACCTCGGGCTATCAACAAGGCCCCGATTTCGCATCCATCTCTGAAAGTATCGTCCTCAAGAATTGGCTCAAGGAGGAAAATCGCTAAGCCAATCATCAAGACTAATTTTAAGAAATTTTTTGAATTATGACATTTCTAATTACGGCTTTCTACATTACTTTGTTCTAAGAGTCACGAATTACTTTTAATGCATAAAACGACATAATGTCCTTCTTTTCAAAATTCTTATTTTCTATTGAGCTTTTATATTACATATCAGAATGGCCATATATTGATCCAAACCGAGAAAGATTGAATGTACCGTTCTGGTTCATATCCTGAGGCTTTTTCTCGCTTTCCGGTGTCTTCGCTTTGACGGGTCCATTTTTTAAAAGATCTAGGAGACTTGAACTATTAGGCTTCACTTTCTTCTCTTGTGAATCTATGTTCGCATCATTCGCAGCGAGCGAAGGTGATGGAGACTTCACATCTTTTGATAAACCAAAGAAATCAATCAAATTTAACTTCCCATCTGTTGAATTTTTGGTCTCAACATTATCGTGAGTTTCCTCCTCTTCAAATTGTTCATTATCACTCTGTGCTTCAATCTCTGGTGCTATATGAGGTACAACATTAGTGAAGGACTCATTGAGACTTTCGAAATCTTCGAAATCTTGGAAATCTTCGAAATTTTTAGAGTCAGTACCTAAATCAGAAGATACTGTGTTCTCTTTTATCTTACTTTGGCCATTCTTAAAGTCAGTACCTAAATCAGAAGATACTGTGTTATCTTTTATCTTACTTTGGTCATCCTTCAGACCAGAACTCAAAGTTGTAGCTGGTTTACTTCTTAACAAACCCAAAAGCTCTGATGCTGAGTTCGTGGAATTCAGTGACTCTCGAGCACTATTAGAAGAATTATGTATATCGTTGCCTGAGGTCGAAGCACTTTTCGGCAATACATCACTGCCTTGACCCGCTGTTGGTCGCTTTAAAATCTTGACTTTCGGTGTAGCACCTTGCTTATCTGTGTCTTCAGGTATGGGTGATTTAATCATCTTCTTCAAACTCATGGCAGCCCCTAGATCGTCCGAACCCTCCTTCTCCACGGATTTCAAAGTCTCATTCGTTCTCACTTGGTTATTCCGTTTTTCATCTTCATCTCTTTTGAATAAGCTTAGTAGAGTTTGAGCTTTAGATCTATTACTGGCTTGATAGTCAGGTGCACCTGCAGTAGGATGGTTGCGATGATGATGCTTCTTCTCGTCTTCTGGATTCACTCTTTGTTTCAATATTGATAAAAGTTCTTTCGAATTAGTATCCAGCCTCCTTGATTCTCTCAAGTTAGGTTTCTTTAAGGATTCTGGATTAGGTTGGTTTGAAAGATATATATTGGACAAAGAATTCAGAATTCCTGAAAGCCCTTTGGATGTATCATTACCGTCTCGAGCTACGATACCATTAGTGCTAAACAGATCTGAAATATGAGGATCATATGCCGAATAAAATGAGTCTGGATGTTGTCCATTTAACAAAAGCGCTTGGTCATCCAAAACTTTAGGAAGGGTCAGCATCATCTGGTCATAAGGAAGTCTCGTATCCTTGTCAGTTGAAGTTGTCTTAGGTGCAACACCTTGCAAAATATTAATGAGCTCCCGACCTGCGTCTATGTTATTCTGTTTGCCTTGAGAAACACCAAGTAATGCCTTCAATTTGATTTCAGCATTACGCTTCAATTCTTCTTCGTTAAGTAAGCCCTTCTTCTTTTCAATCCACTTAAGCATAGGTTTCATAACAGTTGAAACAATAAAATATTTCCAGGGGTTTGATCTTACCTTTTTCTGTAATGTCTTCATGTCGTGCCACCTTATATCAGATATTTCATTTCTAGAATGAGGCTTGAAATTATAGTCTTCGGGGACATTACTCGCCAAGTATATCTTGTAATTCTTGCCTTTTATGTTTCTTTCGATTACTTCGTTTTCATTCACGTAATCCAATGCATTAAACCCAATTTCTTCCTCGGCTTCTCTTATCGCACAATGCAAATCCGATTCATCCTTTGAGATTTTACCTCTTGGAAATGACCATGAATTTGATTCAGTTCCCTTAACTAACAATACCTTGGTGAAGGTACTGTTAAACAAAGCTACTCCACGGACAGGAATAGTTGACTTGTATTTTCCAAATCTTGAAAGCGCATCCGATGGGTCACCCCATTTCCATATTAGCGGACATTTTTCCAAAAGCTTTGTTGAAAATGCTTTTATCTTCAAGTTCGGTAATGCTGGATTCACTTGACGACAGAAATCCGTGTAGAACCACTGTGCCTCCTCAACTTGGAAAAAGACTCTTTCAATAGATGATAAATCTTCATCAGGCACATTTATCAAGAAACGTACAAGTAAGTCCTCCAAAACCAAATCCAATGACTGATTCACAAGGCCATCTTTCAATTGAATTGACATCACTTCGTTATATTCTACAATGACGATGCTGTTGTTTGATGTTGCTGAGTTCAAGTGAATTCTCGAATCTAATCAAAGTCCGGGTAATTTGACTATGTTTTTACTCAAGCATCAAGCTGTTCATATTAGGCTGTGAAATGATTAGGATTCAGGTAAGAAGCTTCAATAGTACTAGATGTTTATTAGATACTAAAGTACCGAGGTTCCTTCAAACGATAAAGGAGGCAAGTAAGCCGGCACAGACAAAATCACGAGCTATTACCAGGCCTTTTGGTCTTGATAATGAATTCAAATTGAACAATAGGGATAACGGCAACTTTTTCCTGAGATTCTCTTCAAAACTCTTTAGTTCAGAAGATAAAGAAAATAGACAAAAACAGTTGGATTATGACATAACGCATTCTCCATTTTACGAGTCAAAGGCTTTTAAGAATACTGATGGAAAAATTTTCAAACCGCCTCCCTCGTACTTTAAAAGAGACAAGGCAAAATATTTCCCGAACTTTGAGGCTAACACCCTTGATGGCAACCATGTCGAACTCTCCAAGATTTTGGCTGGAAAAGTGAACATTCTTAGAGTATTCTCAACATTATCCGGAGAGGATTGCGTCAACTCTTATTTCGAGATTGACCATCTGAATTATTTGAATGAAGACTATGAAGAGTTTAAAAAGAAATACCCTTACGTGCAAATTGTGGATTTAAACATGCCTGAAGGTATGCTCAAGTCATTTTTCGTGAACCTAGCTAAATCTAATATTAAGAAGAAGATTCAACCAGAACGAAGTGGCTCTTACCTCATAGCACCATCAAATACTTTCTCCTCTTCTATTAGGGAGACATTGAAGTGTGATAACCTTTGCTCGGGTTATATCTATTTACTTGATGATAAGTCAAGGATTAGATGGGCCACCAGTGGTTTTGCTACAGACCAAGAATTGGCTTTGATGTGGAAGTGCGTAAAGGGCTTACAGAAGGAGTTAGAATCATTACTGTCTTAAATAATACGAAAAACTGTATAAAGTAATTGTATATAGAGATTGAAATATAGATTTCAATGGTATCTTAATATTTTGAAGTTTTGTGACATGTTTCCCAATTTTTCCCAAAGCTGCAAATTCCAACTGATCTTAGCCCTTTTCTTCTTTGAAGCATTCAACATCATAGATTCTTTACTTAGTATGTACTCCTAATGCCGATCATGAGTTCGCGTTACGTGCAAGTTATTAACTCAAAATCTAGTTTGCTAGCTGAGCTTTCGGAGTTACTCTACAGTTGGTAGTAGAAAAAGGCACTGAGCTTTCTTCGAGCCTAGTCAGATTCGTCTCATTTGATAGTCAAAATAGTCATACATTGCTGCTCGTTTGGATTGGGGTGGATATAAGAAAGACGATAATTACCATTACACTCTAGTCCTACCCACGAGTAACGGACGGGAAATACCGCTTCAAGCATATCCTATCTACTATTTGAAATATTTGGCTGCGAACATGAGTTTACTTTGCATAAAGCTGTGGGCATAAACGAGGCTAACGATCTCGGAAATAATATCACGTTAATAGAGGTGTAAGAAGATGTCAGATCTTTGGATGGATCTTCAGCGGAAATGATAGAGCTCCTCACCGCATTATTTTACTAAAGTCCATGAGTATCCGTTTTGCGAAGGTTTTTAGGTGAAAGCGCGAAAGATCATTTTCCTGTTGAAAATCGTTCGGATAAAGGAGGCTCATTTCAAAATGAAAAAATCAGTAGACCACACATAAAGTTATCTTAGCTAAAATGTGTTGCTACGTGGAGCACATTTGAACTCTCCAGAATGTATGTTAATTCAATGACGAGTGAACTCTTCTACGTGATGAATTAATCAATTGGGAATCTCTCTGACTAATCCAAAAAAACTATGGAGAAACTTTTAAATTGAGAACTGACTTGTTAGAAGAGCACTTGATGTACTTTTTTATTTTTTAGATACTAACGGCTGATCTATAGATAAGGTCTTCAAATAGCTACATAGAAAGCAATATAATTACGAATGAATGCCTCTAGACTTAAAGCTTCATTGTAAAGTTATTATGTATAGCAGGCTCTGAATTTTATTCTAGGGCAAATGCCCTAATATCGTATTCTCACACGACCTGAAAATTTTGACCTACTCTCTCTTTCTTAAACCTTGAAAAATATCTTGTAGAAGGTAACAACGTCGATCAAACTATAGCCGTCAAAATGTCCGCCCAAATTAACAAGGAAAAGGTCCAAGACCAAGAACAAGAAATTCTCAAGATTAGAATTACTTTGACTTCCACCAAGGTTAAGCAATTGGAAAACGTTTCTGCCAACATTATCAGAAATGCTGTTCAAAACAAGATCGTTAAGAAGGGACCAGTTAGAATGCCAACCAAGGTCTTGAAGGTCACCACCAGAAAGGCACCAAATGGTGAAGGTTCTAAGACTTGGGATACCTACGAAATGAGAATCCACAAGCGTGTTATTGATTTGCAAGCTGAGGCTTCTATTGTCAAGAAGATCACTCAAATTACCATTGAGCCAGGTGTGGATGTTGAGGTCACTATTGCTGCTTAAGCATGGAAGTGATCTGAATTACATGATGCTGTTTAAATGTTTGCATTTTGATGGATGAAGATAGATGGTGAGGAAGAAGCATGGATACAATAGAGGATCCGGCTGTGTATCATAGATTTCTTTTGCATGGTTGTCTATATAAGTTTAGGAGACATCGTATCCAAGTGCTCTAGGCGTACCGTGTATGGGATCCATGCACAGACGTTGTGGTGTTGCTATCAGGACTTGGTATGATAAATCAAATGCAAACTTTTATATAAGAGTATGTGATTATAATACAAACATTTGTCGGTTTCTTCTTCTTGTAGATATTTAAGAGAAAATTTGGATGAATATAGGCTATCTTTGAGTTTGTATACTAATGGCACATTTTTGTGCAACAAAATAAACTTACTGATCCTTATAACTCTACAAGTAATAATAGAAAACATTAGCTTCATATGATTTAGAAATAAGGTATTAGATATTTAAACTATGGTATTTGTGTTAGCAGTTAGGTCTAAACTATTCTACGTAACTAACAGAAATATCCCTAGTAGCAAGAGGTTCATAACTTCTGCTGCTGAGAAGTTATTGGCATCATCGTCGAAGTCACTAGCAAATGCGGCGAAAAGAAGCAAAGCGGCCGGCGAGAAGGCTAGCTCACGTTTGCACAATAAAAGACTAGTTGCTCTTGTTTCGGGCGTTGTGATTGTGGGCTCATATATTTCGTTCAATCTGACTAATTATTACAACCTTGATACAGTGCCCCAGGGTCCAATGGGAAACTCGGGCACGTTGAATAGAGCTAGTAAATTTTTAGGGTCCAGTGGATCAGTTCCAAAAGATGCTAAGTTCTTTTCGATGTCAACTAATTCGATGTATCAAGAATCTGGAATCGGGAATAAGCAAAACAAGGAGGGAATTTATTTACTTTCAGAAGAGCAAGTAAGCACAAAATTGCGCCAATATGAGGAAAGCTATCTAGTGAACAGAGGGAAAGGTGTAACCAGGTATGATGTCTGCCAATTACCTTCTAACTCACCTATAGAGGATGATAGGGCAGAAGAGATTGTGCAAGTTCCTGTTTTACAGGATAACAATATCAAAACTACTACGGACTGGATGTTCTTTGGTATCTACGATGGGCATGGTGGCTGGAATACCAGTAGTAAATTAAGAGATCAATTAATCAGTTATACAGTACAAGAGTTGGGGTCCATATTCAAGCCCGCTAAGGAGGAAAACTTAAGGTACGTACCAAATAGCGCAACTATCGACCAAGCTATCAAAAATGGTTTCTTAAAGTTGGATCATGACATTGTTCAAAAGAATATGGAAAAACTATTGAATGAAAATAACAAGGCCAAAGCAGCAGAATTATTGATGCCAGCTTTGTCTGGATCTTGTGCATTATTATCCTTTTACGACACAAATTCTAGAATGTTGAAGGTTGCTTTAACTGGAGATTCTAGAGCTTTATTAGGTTCTTTCAAAGATAACAGGTGGACAGTCAGGCAATTGAGTATCGATCAAACCGGGTCAAATCCTACTGAAGTAGCACGCATTATAAGTGAACACCCTGACGAGCCTAATGTAATTCGCAATGGTCGTATTTTAGGTAGTCTTGAGCCCACGCGTGCATTCGGAGATTGTCGCTATAAGCTTCCTGCGTCCATCCAAGAAAGAATCTACAAACAGTTTTTCGGTAAGAGGTTGCCTCATAACTTGAAATCTCCTCCATATGTTACTGCAGAGCCAGTTATCACAACAACAAAAGTCAATCCAGAAAATAATGATTTTTTAGTAATGGCTTCAGATGGCTTATACGAAATGCTCTCTAATGAGGAAATTGTTGGTTTAGTAGTGAAATGGATGGAGAAAGAGAAGATGATCAAGCCACAATCATCTTTCTGGAATTATTTCGGTTCCAAGGAAAATAAATTGCCAGATGTTGCGGATATCACAAATGATAAAACCTCCAAGCAACCATTCAGAAAAGGAAGGATTCAAAACTCCAATGGAGCGTTCTTACTCGAAGACAAGAATGTATCTACACATTTAATTAGAAATGCACTATCAAATGGAGGTTCTCGAGAACAAACATCTATGTTAATATCAATACCTAGCCCCATATCCCGTAGGTACAGAGACGATTTGACCGTTACTGTCGTATTCTTTGGAAGGGACCAAAATGGAGAGAATGATGCTGGAACTTTACAAATAAATCTGTTGGCTACTACTGGAGGTGCTGATTCATCTAAGCCAAAATTGTAGACTAACTATATATGATATGTACGTACATCTGAACTTTCCTTTCCTTCGCACGACTTTAGGCTCTGATAACATGAAGATTTGCTGGACTTGTAGCTAAAACTAGACCCACAAGGAATATATTGACATAACAAGCCTAGTATGAATGAAGCAGATGAATTCAAACTAGAAAAATTCCTTGGGCTTGAGCCGCTGTTGCGGAGTTCCTTTCGACCTACAGAAGAGTCTGAAGAACAAACGAATAAAAGTCTTACAGATGAATTTTTAAGCCCATCTAACAAATTGACTTGGGATTTGTTAGATTTAATGCAACATGTGCCTGAATTCGAAACTGAAAGAGTCTACAGCGACTTAATGTACATTCCTCAAAGTATAGGAAGAACTTCAATTAGGTTTAAAAGGTCGGGAATTGATGGTAAGATCAGTACATATAAGGAAGAGTTGAAAATTTCTGAAATTGATCACGCTAATGGTCATAATTCTTTAGCTATAAACCGAAAGCATGCTTCAAAAAATGATTATTTGAGAGGCAAAACAAGCTTCCTACCCTTTCAGCCCGGTGGGCTCCTTGAGAAGAGTAAGGACGCATCAAAAAGAGAAGCCGCATTTTTACATAGAAACAACATAGGTTTGTTCGATATACCGCAAGGATTTACGAGAGGATTGGATATCACTTCCGAAAATGATGATAATTTGCAAAACCTAGGAGCTGCAACAGATGAACCAGGTGAATCAGTGGATATTGTAGACGAAACTCTGCTCGGTGAAGATAATACAGTAGCTTCGCTCAACTCTGCAGAAGCTGAAAATTCTATTCCATTTTCATCTGAAGAGGTAGAAGGTTTGGTTCCTTTAGATTATTTGGCAATGAAAAAGAATACGGACATCGAAACTATGCATAAAAAGAACTGGGCCCACATTGTCCATTTAGATCATAAATTAGAAAATTTTAGTGAACTTGTACCTCACATGGCTCGAGAGTGGCCCTTTGAATTAGATAAGTTCCAAAAAGAGGCTATCTATTATCTTGAACAAGGCGATTCGGTTTTTATAGCCGCTCACACCTCCGCAGGAAAAACTGTAGTCGCTGAATATGCCATTGCAATGGCAGCTCGAAATATGACGAAGGCTATATATACGTCACCAATTAAAGCTCTTTCGAATCAAAAGTTCAGAGATTTCAAGGAGCACTTCAAGGATGTGGACGTTGGTCTAATTACAGGTGATGTACAAATCAATCCAGAGGCAAATTGTTTAATCATGACCACGGAAATTTTACGGTCAATGTTATATAGGGGTGCAGATTTAATTAGAGATGTTGAATTTGTCATATTCGATGAAGTGCATTATGTTAATGATATAGATCGTGGAGTTGTTTGGGAGGAGGTAATAATTATGCTACCAGATCATATAAAATATGTACTTCTTTCCGCCACTGTCCCAAATACGTTTGAATTCGCCAACTGGGTAGGAAGAACAAAACAAAAGGATGTGTATGTCATTTCTACTCCTAAGAGGCCTGTGCCCTTAGAGATTTTTATCTGGGCAAAAAGTAGATTATTTAAGGTCGTTGACGCTAATAGAAAATGGCTGGAGAGCGAGTTCAAAGCTCACAAGTTGTTCCTAGAGAGTGGAAAGAAAAAGGAGCCTCCCAATGTTACTATGGGATATGGCAGTAGAGGTGGCCGCGGAGGTACAGCTCGAGGTGGCAATCGTGGAGGAGGAACGCCAAGGAGAGGTAACCTCAGCGGAAATAGAGGTGCATTGGTGCGAGATGGGCCCAATAAAAATACATGGAATTCGTTGGTTCAATATCTTAAACAACATAAGTTGCTTCCCGCAGTGGTATTCGTTTTTTCGAAGAAGCGGTGCGAAGAATATGCGGATACCTTGAGTAACGTTGACTTCTGTAATGCAAAAGAGAAATCAGAAATACATATGTTTATTGATAAAGCAGTAGCTCGTCTAAAAAAAGAAGACCGAGAGCTCCCTCAGATACTCAAAATAAGGGAACTATTAAGTCGTGGTATTGCTGTCCATCATGGTGGGTTACTTCCTATCGTAAAAGAATGCATTGAGATCTTATTCGCTAAGTCATTTGTTAAAGTTCTTTTTGCAACAGAGACTTTTGCAATGGGTCTTAATTTACCCACTAGAACTGTCGTTTTCAATACTATTAGAAAGCATGATGGAAGGAATTTTAGAAATCTTCTTCCAGGTGAATTCACACAGATGTCAGGAAGGGCAGGAAGAAGAGGGTTGGATCCTACGGGAACAGTCATTATAATGTCTTATAATGAGCCCCTTTCCCCTACGGATGTTAAAACCGTTTGCTTAGGGGCCGCCACAAAGTTGCTGTCGCAGTTTCGGTTAACGTACAATATGATATTGAACCTATTACGAATTGAAGCATTAAGAGTTGAGGAAATGATAAAGCATTCGTTCAGTGAGAATTCAACCCAAACATTGTTACCTGAGCATCAGTTGACTGTTCAGAAACTCACGGAGGAATTGAAAACAGTAAAGATCGATGAATGCTCGAAATGTGATACTGGTACCTTGCACGAAGTTTTTGAATTCATGACCGATTATGAAGGAATATATCATGAAATAGTGGAAATTATAGAATCTCTGTCTCTTCTTAAAAATACGGTAATGAGAACGGGACGTTTACTTTGCTATCGTCAGAAGTCGGGTATGATAATGGTCGGATTCTTAGTAAGATCGAACTTAGCAGATAAATCTCTTCTTGTCTTGACTTTCGATCTCGGACCGGAGTTTGAAAATGATAGCATTGCATTTGGTTTACCATGGTTACCTGATGCTACATATTTGCGTAAGTTCATGAAGAGAATGGTATATTCTGGATCACTTAGAATTGAAAGTGTTCCTTACTCCAGGATTTGCTTTCTAGGCAACTATGTCTTGAAGTCGAATATCAAGAGTATCTTGCAGAATGATTCTGATGCCATATCTGATGCGGAGGCCAGGATATCACGTATTTTGAAGGCTCAAAATCAATGGGAAGAGTTTGAATTTCAGCTGGTTACTCAGTTGAGCTTACATGAACTTTTGGAATCAAAACGCATATTGTTCAAGAAGTTATTGGCATCACCTTGTTTAGCTTGCGAAAGTTTTAAGAAGCATTATGCTCAAATTAGAGAGCAACATAAAATTAAGGATCAGATTAGCAGTTTGCAGAGTTTGATATCTGATGAAAACTTAGAACTACTACCTGACTACGAACAAAGATTGGATGTTTTGAGAGTACTAGGATTTATCGATTCTAATCAAAATGTAACTCTTAAAGGAAGAGTGGCTTGCGAGATTAATTCTGGTTGGGAACTCATTATTTCAGAATTAGTGTTCGAGAACTTCTTGGGTGATTTCGAACCCGAGGAGATTGTTGCCCTTTTATCATGTTTTGTGTACGAAGGTAGAACTAATGAAGAAGAAGAACATTGTATCACCCCTCGCTTAGATAGAGGAAAGCAAAAAATTCTCAGCGTTGCAGACAAATTGTTGAAAGTGTATTCTGAGAAGCAAGTCTTACTTACCTCTGAAGAAGAGGATTTCTTAGAAAGAAAACGTTTCGCTCTTGTTAACGTGGTGTATGAGTGGGCTAGAGGTCTCTCGTTTAACGAAATAATGCAAATTAGCGTTGAAGCTGAAGGAACAATTGTTCGAGTTATAACAAGATTGGATGAAATTTGCCGTGAAGTCAAGAATGCGGCACTTATAGTTGGAGACTCTACTCTTCATGCAAAAATGTCAGAAGCCCAAGAAAAGATAAAAAGGGATATAGTATTTTGTGCTTCATTATATTTATAGACTGAGGCGAGATGTAGAAGTGGTACGAACCTCACTGAATTTCTATATGCGTACGACTACTGCTTTAGGCTCAATTCATCTGATGCAATTTTTATAATTCCACGTGGACCATTAATGACTTTATTCTTTATTATTTCATCAATTACTCTTGCCTTATCGAATTTAAATAATAGTATACCCAACAAAGTGTAAAAACTACCAATAGAAGTTATATTCCTAAGATTCTGTTTTTTCATTTCATAGACATCCTTATCATACTTCACTCCTCCTCTGTTAATACTCCGAGAGCATACAATGCAATCAAAAATAAGATTTTGCTTCATAAATGAAGGAATAAGAACATCTTCGTTCTGAAGTAATTTAATGCCGTATTCAATTTCTGCTGAAGAAGACGAAAGATGTAACTCGTTCAAGAAGACAGAATTCAAGTTAAGATGCAATGTATATACATTTCGGCCAACAAGTCTCAACTTATCAGCGTCTATCTTGACAAGGTCTTTTTTCAGGAGCAGATCATTATCGAAACTAACTGCCTCTTTAGTTACTATAGTAGGATCCTTTTTCGAAGTACCAAAATTGAGAGAGAAATTTAAGAGACCACACATTATTGTTAGCTTCTCTTCTATCAGCAAAGGAAAGCTTTCTCCAACATAATTTTGGACGTATGCCGCTCTTCGTAGTATTTCCGCATGGTAATCTGCATTATTCTCCATATTTGCTAGTATTGATTTCAACTCTGGTTTGACATCATCAACAAGATCAGAATTAAAATTATGTGATGCTTTGTAGCTCGGAGATCTCAATACCAGTCTGCCCTCAGTTTCACGGGTGATTGTGGGTTCGATGCTTTCCTCAAAAAGATCTCTACTCAGCACCAACAAAGAATCTATATCAAACTTTTGTGTACTGTAGGGTAGTCGAAACCTTATATAAGGATCAAGTATGCCAATTTTGAAAGCCCTTCGACTAACTGACGAATACATCAGTCATCTATACTTCTATTTCGTATGATAAGGTATTCTAGGCAAATGGAGGTTTTCATAACTCATAGCGTCACGTGAGAAGAGATGACTTGAAGCCTTGAATCTCTGTTTCGATAGCATCTGCCATTCATGTCCTCTAAAAACTCTAGTCTGTCTAAGAAGAAAGCATCTTCTAGCACATCTCCAGATGTTGCAGGAAAGAGAATAAAGATACCAAAGGAATTCATCGTGAGGGCTGCGACTGAACAAGGCTACAAGAATGACATGAAAATCTACGTTAGTAGTGATATATTGGAGGGTTTAGACCTCAAGGCTGGAATGTTTGTCAAGCTTGATCCTGTAAGCAGCGGAGAGCTTGGATTTATTGCCCTTATATACCCGGATAATGGCTTGGTTTATAATAATGTTGTTAAAATATCAAAAGGGCTCAGGAAATTCAGTAAATTATTACTAGGAGATAGAGTACACATATCCAAGTATGAATCGCATCCTCCGTATGCAACGAGTATATTGGTTTCTACATCTTCAGGGCCTGACATTGATGTCAGCAGGAAAAGAAAAATAGAAAAATGTTTAGACGATATTGGTCTTATATTTTGCGGCTTTGAGTTTGACCTTAGTGGTACGAACGAAGAGAACCTTACCAATAACTTAAAGATAAGTTGCAAGCCTACCACTGATTCTCTCTTAGAAGCACTAGAAAATTTGAAAATAAGTACACAAACTCATACCTTATCGGGCCATGATTCTGATCTCATTTCGCCAGTATTTATTTTTGCGAAAGGAAAGACTCTGGTTCACTATGTTGAGGCTGAAGAAAATAATCCGAACAAGCCAGCATTTCAAGAAGTAGGAGGTTTACTGAAAGAGATAGAGTTACTCAAGGATACTATTAATTTGCCTCTAGAGAATCCTGAGTTATTTGCGGAATTTGGGATAACTCCACCTCGTGGCGTTCTACTACATGGACCTCCTGGTACAGGAAAGACAATGCTTTTGAGGTGTATTGCTAATGACGTAGAAGCTCATATATTATCAATAAGTTGCTCTGAAATTGTTTCAAAATACCTTGGGGAGACGGAGGGAAGTATCAGGGACATTTTTCAAGAGGCCAAAAGATTCCAGCCATCAATCATATTTATGGATGAGGTAGATTCATTAGTTCCTAATAGAAATTCGGACGACAGTGGAGAAGCAGAATCTAGAGTCGTTGCCACTCTTCTTACTATGATGGACGGAATAGGTACATCAGGCCGAGTGGTAGTAGTCGGGGCCACGAATAGACCGAATAAAATAGACCCTGCACTCAGAAGGCCAGGAAGGTTCGATCAAGAGATCGAAATAGGCATACCAAATGTGGAGGCAAGATTTGATATTTTATCAAAGCAGTTTAGTAAGATGACAAAGTCGAAGCATGATTTAAATGCTGAGGATATAAGACAAATTTCTGAGAAGACGCATGGTTATGTTGGTGCTGATTTATCTGCATTGTGTAGAGAGTCAGTAATGAAGGCTATTAGCAGGGGCCTTAAGCAAGGTATTGCACAAAAAGAAATAAAGCTATCGAAAGAAGACTTAATTAATACTATGGCCGAAATAAGACCCTCTGCCATGCGTGAAGTATTTCTAGAAACTCCTAAAGTTTACTGGTCCGACATAGGGGGACAGGCGGACTTGAAGCGTAAACTTTTAGAGGTCGTACAGTTACCTCTAGAATCGGCCCATACTTTCAAGAAGCTTGGAGTACTGGCACCCAAGGGTGTACTTTTATATGGCCCACCAGGATGCTCTAAAACACTTGCAGCGAAGGCCTTGGCAACTGAATCGGGTATTAATTTTATCGCAGTTAAAGGTCCGGAGATATTTAACAAGTATGTGGGAGAGTCGGAAAAGACTATAAGAGAAATATTCAGGAAAGCGAGAGCTGCCTCGCCTTCTATAATTTTTTTCGATGAAATAGATGCCATAGCAGAAAGCAGAGACGATGCGCATACAAGTGCCTCTCTGAATGTTTTGACAACATTGCTCAACGAAATAGATGGTATTGAGGTGTTGAAAGAGGTGATAATAGTGGGTGCCACCAACAGACCCACAGAAATTGACCCTGCTTTATTAAGACCAGGAAGATTGGATAGGCATATATATGTTGCACCACCGGATCTAGAGGCGAGAAAACAAATCATCACAAATTGTTCCAAACTTTTCCATCTAGATGAGCATGTCAATATTGAAGAACTTGCCAAACTTACGGAGGGTTGTTCAGGGGCAGAGGTCACTTTGCTCTGTCAAGAGGCCGGATTAGCCGCTATAATGGAAAAACGAGAGGCTGACCACGTATGCAGAAGACACTTCGATCATGCAATCAAGAATATCAGTAGGGGCATTACGAAGGAAATGATTTCATATTACGAATCATTTTCCACTCGTGGGGGTTTAAGCTTGTAATCCAGCATAATGGCTATTGAGCTATATAAATTAATTACGTTTGTTTGCATCCCTCCTCTAATTCTTTACCCATGTCCTTGGGTAAGTCATTAGAATTAAAATCCAATCCTTTACCACCCATAAGACCACCAAAGTTATCAAATCCGGGAAAGTCAGCACTATCTCCAACAAGCTCGCTTGGAGGTTGTCCAAGCTCTTGCAATTCTTCGAGAAGACTATTTATCTTTTCTCTCTTTTCCTTGTCCTCATCATCATAGTCGCTTGCATCAAAAATGGCTATTATCTCACTACTTATTCCATACTGTTTAGTATAGTTATGATGGTCCTCTTCACTGATTATTCCTTTATTCTTTTCCAAATACTCGGGAAAGTTCTGATGCAAGTTTTTGATGGGCTCGTATAAGACTTCTTTTGATGAAAGTTGATCAAGCATATCCACTAATAATTTGGACATATTCAAGTCCCCTTCTCCCCCAGAATCATCCAATCCTGCAAGTAATTGTGACAAGATGTCTTCGGGGTTGGCATTATCCTGATCTTTAAGGATTTGCTCGTCAACTGTAGCTCCTGATTTTTTAAGACGCTCCATAGTTTCTTTCATCACTGAATCAAAGTTTTTCCCTCCCATTTGTTTTTCGGCATCCTGTTTGCCCTCTGAGCCAAATTGTTTCATTAGCTCCTCAAATTGTGACCTCGCTTCGGGGTCTTCTATCTGTAGATCTTTGAGCAAGTCTTCCACCTTATTATCAAATTCCGCGTTCAAAGGTTCATCTGGTCTTGCCCTGTTACTATCCTCTGTAGTTCGCTGCTCCGTACCTGCCACTGACCCCGGAGGTTTACTAAGCACGTCATCAGCGAACTCGTCCAAAAGATCGTCTAAATCATCTAAATCATCCTCTTCCTTCGACGCTAAATCCTTGCTGCCTGAAGTAACGTTTAAGTTACTTTTACTGTCATCTTTTTCCCTAGATGAGCCAACAGGATCATCAGATGCTTTAAAATCATCCGTAGACATATCGTTAATAGTGAATTATCTTTTCACTTGAAATATATAGGTCGAGATATATCAAATATAAATTGTGCCATAATCGACTTGTGGAGATTGTTCGATATTTTAACCGCGAAAAAATGACAGATGATCCATTACCATCGAGTACGATCGGAAAAGAGCTCAAGATAGGTCTCTCAACTACAAGATAAAAAGAGAGGGGTCTTTAGTATGCAATGTGCTGAATTAGGTTGTTTCAATTAGAAATGAAGTCCGTGGTTGAGAAACCTCGGCACAACGTAGGTTTGAGCATACCGTGCCGAGGCATATAGTCAGCCTGAAATTTTTGGAATTACGAACTACAGGAAACGTAACTCATCCAATGTAGTCTGTGTAGCCTCTATGAGTAAGTCAATGCTAGCGTCCAGGGGCCCTAAAGGAAATCCACCTGAGAGTGCTTTGGTACAGCGAGCTCTCATAAAATTTGATAATGGTAGGGACACAAATATGGTAGTCGTGCATTCACCATTGATATGATGATAGTTTCGACTAGTGTATTGGGAAGACATTGGTAACAATAACGCAAAAGATGTCCCTTTGCAAGATAAGACTTCAAGAGGAGCGCAAGCAGTGGCGTAAGGATCATCCTTTTGGATTTTATGCGAAACCCGTGAAAGGCGCAGATGGTAACTTAGATTTAACGCAGTGGACAGCAGGAATTCCTGGCAGAAGTAATACCTTATGGCAAGGTGCCACATACCCCGTGACGATTACCTTTCCGGATGAGTATCCATCCAAGCCGCCCAGAGTAAAGTTCCCAGCTGGATTCTATCACCCAAATGTTTACCCCAGTGGTACTGTGTGCCTTTCTATATTGAATGAGCTGCAGGATTGGAGGCCTGCTATCACCCTAAAACAAATAGTAATGGGTATTCAGGAACTATTGGACGCCCCAAATCCTAATTCTCCTGCGCAAGAACCGGCATGGAAGGCTTATAGCAAAGATAGAGCAACTTACGAGAAGAAAGTGAAGGAACAAGCAAAAAGGTACGCTAGTGCTTGATGTGTTACTAAGTTTGTCGGTAGAACTATACAGACTAAGGCTTTCAACATTTCAAATCAATGTAAATATAGAAAGAGGTTGTAAATTATTGAGTTAGGTATTTGAAATAGTGTGGTAAGCTGTTCGATGAATAAATAGAATTTAATTCCCGAAAAGGCTAGGTGCTGGTACTATAGTCTAATGCATCTTTAATTAAATCTCTACTTTTAGAAATATTCTCTCCAGAAGTTGATTCGCCAAGGCGAGACGTCCCTTTCTCCTTATACGTGCTTACTGCTGGAATTTCGGCCTTTAGCTTTGTTACAACCGTTTGGTATGCTCTGGGCTCCAAGCGTATAAGCGTATGTAAAGGTATCGACATCCAAGGTGATTCCTCTTGAGGAACATTCATAAAGTAGGCATACAAACATCTTAACACTGCCTGGTGCGTGATTATTAGAATATTATCCTGTCTCTCCAACTCCATAATAATAGGCTCGAGTCTGATTACAATATCCCTGTATGACTCACCTCCCCTGTATCTGTATTCATATTTATTTTCATCTCGAGCTTTGAAATCCTCTGGAAAGGTTTTTTCGATCTCTTCATAGGTCATACCGTCGCATTCACCAGCATCAAGTTCGTCCAAAGCCTTCCATTGTAACTTTTTGTAAGGTAAAAATGAGGCAGTTTGCTGTGTTCTGACTAAGGTTGACGTCCAGACGGTGAGATCCGTATGTTGTTTTCCTTCTCCAAGGCTGTTTAGGACAAGCTCGGGTAACTTTTTTGCATAACGCCATCCCCTTTCAGACAAATTAGCATCACCGCCGATCCTACCAGTGAGATTATACTCAGATTCACCATGACGGGAAAGAAAAATACATCTAGGTTTGATATGCAAATTCATCACGTAGTAGACTATCCGACTTTCCAAATACGACTCTATTCGATTTAATATTATATTGGAGTTTGCATTCACCAATTTGATATATGACAAATCCAAATCATGTTCCAGGTCCAAAGTTTCGTACGACTCCTCATAGAACTTTAATCGCCTGTGTATATCCTTCTCTACAAATGATATGTCCTCCAGGACATAATCAGGAGATGACAGCTGTATATCCATAATGTTTTGCTCAATTAATTCCTTGTCATCACAGTAGCTCTCAAGAAATATAGGTTTAATACCGTTACTATGACATAAATTGGAAATGTACTCCCTTTTGCTTCTTATATGGTTTGTGCCATCTAAAATACTAACAACTCCATTCTCATATTCAAACCATCTCATCATATCTAGAATAGCCTCCTCTGCTGCCTTTTGTCTTAACTGAAGACCTTCCTCGTTATGGATGTCAAAGAAGTCAGCACTTATCTTCTCATTGGACATCACTTTCCTCCTATAAGATCCAACATTAAATGATTTAGATTTGATCGACAACCACGAAAGATATCTCACTATTTTCTGTGCAATTAATGATTTTCCCCGAGCTGGCAAGCCTACCATAATCACGCATACTCTTACGTTTTCAACGTGTGAGATTGAATAAACAGGCATCTTAAAAATATTATATTATTGAATTATTTTTGCCGCCCAACTATTAACTTTCACCTCAAGCCTTACCTCAAAAGTAACCTGATTTTTAAAGACAATGAAAATCTAGCTTATTCTGCTCTTTAGAAACTAATTTCTAAAACTTTACTTTCATACGAGAGGACAACCTGCTCTTAATTTTAACCCTTCCTTTGTTTGAATCTCTCGGGTCTAGAGTAATTTTCCTCCAGAGCTTGCTTCGTTAAGTCTACTAAATCCCGACAGAAGAGACTGAATATCGATTAGTGCGCCTACCAATATATTGAGCGGTATTGTTTCCTTTAAAATTTGGAGAGGTAAAAACTTGAAATAAAGATGAAGTTCTTGAACAAATCAAGGAAAAGCGATAGTAAAAGTGAAGGAAGTGGTGCTAATTCTCGGAATGATAGTATCGTGGATAAGGAGGACTTAGTTCCCACAGTTTCTCCAGCCAAGAGCTCGTCTACGGAGGACACACAAGCGTCGAGCGACAAGTTTTCAATGATGTTCTCGCAGCGAATCAAGGAAATCGGTGGTAGTCAAAAAGGAAATGATGAAGGTCTGGATTTCCTTCAGAATCCTGACTTGAATATAAATCCTAGTATTCTGAACTCGAAGACAGCACCTTCATTACTTACGCTGAGCTCAACCCGCATGACAGAGTCTATTTTCTCACGCGGGAACTTGAGTCTGTCGACTAAAGAATCATCATATGCATCTACCTCTCAGAGAAGTAAGAAAAAGGGCTCTTATGAGTATCGTAATAGGGGAGATATAGGTCAGGCTTTGCAGATTGTTGATATACCTGAGGAGCCCATAGAAATAACTAACATGCATGAGTATATCAGCGATAAACTTCATAACCTATCTTCTGATATCTCATTTATTTTAAACCAGTACCATAATTCACTAATAAATTTGTCCACTGCGGTGATTGATACGATCGAATGTTTAAAACAATTTATTTCCTCGGTTCTAAAATTTGAGGATCTGGGGGAACAAGAGTGGGACTTCAATACTTATAATAATGAACATCTCCGCAAAATTATGTGCATATATCTAGATTTTTATGACAATTTATTGGCAGACGATGTTTACTTAAAATTGAAAGTCATGTTAGTGAAGAACTTTGATGATTTCACCAAGGTGCTCTCTTCCGATCTGAAACGGGGGAGGCTGATTAGTTCGAGCGTTTCAAAGCCGCAGAATTTTGCTATTGGTGTTAATGATGGAAAATCGTTACCGAACGAAGATGTACTTGCTCGAGTGATCAGAAGAGTGTCAACTTCAGGTATGCTGATATCAGAACAAACAGGGACATTTATAGCCCCCATATATCGTGGAATCAGCAAAAATTTGAACATATTATGTTTGTACTTTGGAATTCCTAGTCCAAAAACCTATCATTATGAAATGGCAAGAAGTATCGGGGAGTTGTATGACGACATTCATGTAATGGTGGTAAAGAACTACATTGACTTGTGTTCAACAGTCAACAAAGCCGCAAAAGATGATATAAAAACTACGTCGGGACAGGGATACATTTCATACGAGAAAGTCTCGCCGATGTTTAAATTTAAACTCCCATTCAGAATACCGAGAGACCAAACAAATCCTCCAATCTCGATCTCATTATCGACCGAGAATTCCCTAAGAATATCGGGTACACTTGGGGGATATATCTATCCAAAAATTAATGTGGCTAAGCAGCCACATCTAGAATCATATACGGATTCAAAATTTGCGATTTCCTGCGGCCATGTTTGTCTCAATAATAATGATAAGAATCTCAATTATCCATATGTGGCGTCACCGTCAGCTGTTTTGATTTCTTTGTATAAACAAGCTTTAACTACTCAATATAAAAAAGTCTCTGAGGGAGAGGCGGAAAATTTGGCTAATGAGGCAAAAGTTGCATATGGTGCTGCTTTGAAGCAAATTGATGAAATGTTTCCTTTTAAAAAGGTCAAAGTCCTGGGATCAAATGAGGACAAATATGAAATACGAAATTTGCCAAAACATAGATTTGGACAGATTATATGGGGTGAGAGAATGCTTATCGCTCTGTCCAATGAAGACGGCAAAGAGGATGTGGAGAAGAAATTGTCTGATTTAGCAATTATAAAGGTAAATAAAAATCTTAAATGCAATCTGAACTTTTTGGGAGATGATGTTGCCTTTAATGAATATGATCCTGCATTGATGTTTGATAACCTATATGTTCGAGGGATCGTTAATTTGCATCGTTCCTCGGATATTCGTCTTGATGAAGTCGATGACAGTGCAACTGAGAATGATAACTGCAATGGTTTACCTGTATTCAAGTATGGTTCAACTACAAAGTTGACGAAGGGTAATCTCAATGGAATTAAATTAGTCTACTGGTTAGATGGTGCCATTCAGTCATCTGAATTTGTTGTTGGCTCTGTAGACAGTAATACCGCATTTGCTGCTGGCGGTGATAGCGGTTCGTGGATATTAACGAAATTGGAGAATTATAGGAATTCAACTCCTGCTAAAGGACTTGGAGTTGTAGGTATGTTACATTCCCATGATGGTGAACAAAAGCAATTTGGATTATTTACGCCTATGATGGAAATTTTAGAGAGATTAGAAAAAGTCACAGGAATAGAATGGGGCGTGGTTGGGGTTCCAGAAAAGGATGTTCAGCTTTCTAACGAAGAAAATGATTCCATATACTCTGGCATTTTTGAAGATGAATCTTTTGAATCAGAAAAGAGCAGTCTAAGTTCTTTTAAAGACTCAGTTGGAAATGAAAGTTTAGATGAGCAAGATCAATCTTAGTTAGAAATATTATCAGAAATATATACTAGAATAATAGAATGTGATTCATGAAATATAATTTGATACTGGATTTGTGTCTTCTTTCGAATAACTAATAGTCTCCTTACCTTTACAGGCTTCTTCTTTTTATATCTCCCTATACAGTTTTCTTTGATTGCACATGTAAGAAATTGCACATGGGCAATAAAAATAACAGTCGAACTGAATCAGAAAGAGAAAATAGATGGATCTTAATCAGACTACTCTTAACATAAAAAGTTACAGCTTAGAACGCTAAGTCATATACCATATTCATTTTTCTTGTACTCAATGAAACGATTAAGATTGAGCCAGGTCTCCTCAGCTTTCAATTTTAAGTATAGATGTCTATTCTTGTCAATGCTTTTATAAGTTTTTTTCATGTGTGGCTCTAAATGCTGAAGTTTATGCACATAATCTTTTTTCACGAATACCTCATAGTCATAACTGAAGTTTTTATCGGCAAAGATATCGTAAATGAAGTTAAGACACTCGATTGCTATTTCTTTTATTGTATCATTCTGATTAGGGTTTTTCAAACAGTTTTCGGCCATTGACATCAAGAAATCGGATATTTCTCCGGTAATCTCAGCATTATTGACTATTTGCGCGATACTTCCAAGAAAACCAACAGCCGCCAATATGAACTGACTAGTCGCAAGTAGAGCATCTAA
This sequence comes from Schwanniomyces etchellsii, assembly GCA_031081805.1. Lineage (NCBI taxonomy): Eukaryota > Fungi > Ascomycota > Pichiomycetes > Serinales > Debaryomycetaceae > Schwanniomyces > Schwanniomyces etchellsii. The sequence goes on along the minus strand of JARYSY010000004.1, from coordinate 242,165 downwards.
GTTTGATTGATCATTGTCATTGCCCAAGCCATTGCATTTCGAAATGAGTCTACCAATTATGCTTGTATCCAATTCCTGGTCCACTTCAGCACCCAATGATTTCACTATGGCCCAAGATACGTTTAATGCATCCTTTTGAATAGAAAGATCATCATATCTATTCAAAATACTCATCATCATATTCCAAAGTAATACAAGCGATTCGTACCATGGAACAGGAATAGTATCTAAGGATATGAAAAGCCAACAAAGATTGTTGATACTAGCAAGCACCTTATCCAAAATTTCTAACTTCATATTTCTTTCTATCTCGAATTTTAATAATTCGAGCAAGCAAGGAAACGCAGTCTTTAATATCAAGCTAGTAATATCTGGGTTTAAAACTGTCGAATTGTCGAACTCGTCCTTCAAGGATAGATATTCCCAAATGGAAGACATGATATCGACTCCAGTCTCTATTGCTTGAATGTTGGCCTTCGCTTGCAATTTCTCTAGCTGTTGAGTATGAAGGTCAGCATTGTTATCTTTTTCAGTACTATTGATATTTCCTTGGATAGGATTACTAGCATTATCTTCAGGATTTAAGATCGCGATATCTCTCCCCAAATCGATGGCGGTGATATCTCCCAATAAACTACTTAAAATTGAAAAACTGACAGCATTTTTATCTTCTTCGGTATGCATTGTTTCCTCTATATGAAAACTGATTCCTTCAATGTAAACTTTTCCTAAAATGTTCTCGCCAAAAGCCGGCAGCGAGCCGAAATTCCTTAGTTTTGCAAGGTCAAAAGAGTTCGATGACACTAAGCTCGAAATAAATGCAGACGAAGCAGACGAGAATTCAAATATAAACTCCAACAATGAATTTAGTAATGAGAAAGTTGTTCTGATCTTTGGTATATTCCAATTGATGATATCCACTGCTAATTCCGTCGCATTATCGACTCTTTGAAATATTTTCTCAAATAAATCATCAGATGCACTGGCTAGTGCTACAATTAAAGCCATGATATTTTCTGTGAAGTCATAAAGAAGCTGGATCTTTGGATCCAATTGTGCCCTAATCTTTGGTCTTGGCTCATCTTTTGGAGGATTATTCTCCAAATACTCGAAAGAAGACTTAATTTTAAGCAAGGAGGCTTCAATTGACTCCCATATGTTGGATCGCCATAAATGCATCGCTACGTCATACCCCTCTTCTAGCGTAAGGTTTCTCAAAAGCCCAAATGCATCAACCACTATTTCTTCGTTTGAGTCATTGAGACAGCGTTCCATGACTAATGATACTATTCCTTCCTTGATAAGTAGTTTTCTCATTTTGGCGTCTTCGCACAAGAGTACAATGGCACTAATCGCCATGGCTTTCTCGTTTGGCACCAACGATTTCAATCTTTCAATTACAGGCAAGACCTTCTGCTGCTTGACCGTCTCATCCTTATTATTCTCTTTCTGGGTGTCTCTTTTCTTTGAAAGAGGATTTAGCCTATTCTTCCTGTTATTTCTTTTGCCCTTGAGCTTTCCCATTTGATTCTATTGGGACTAGTCTTAACTTCTCCAAAGAGAAAACTTCTTTCGATGAGTTATATAGCACGTGACATACAAGATGAATAAATATATACATTAGATGAGTTGTATCAACATAATCCATGTGAATGCTTATAGAAAACTATATAATAATCATCAGAAATCAACTATGTACAGATCTGATTAAGTAAATAGGGTTACTTATCTGGCTTGGAATCTTTGATAAGATTATCTGCATTGTTTCCCTCATTTTTCTTATCAATATCAGGATGCAAAGCATTCCGGACCTTCTTTTTCAAGTCCTCCCAGGATTTTGGTTGGTCTGATGTATCCTGAATATATACATCATCTCTAAGGTTTCCGTCCTTTTTTAGCTGGTCCCTATATATGGTCAGTAGAAGATCCGGCAATTTATCTTTTATGCAAATTGTAACTTACACAATCAAGGGTTGCCAGAATTTTAGGCCCGAGTACCAACTCAATCCAGCAATAAATATTATTGTTATAGCTTTTATTCCAGGGTTACTCATTCTTAACTTAGGTTAGCACTTATTGACCAGGGCAGATCTTCATGAGCGCTGATGAAAGATCAATTTTGTATACAGGATCTTATATCTGTTCCCCCATACTTTGATGCTATCTGCATTTTTTAAAAGCCCTACTAACAATCCAAGAGATATAGCTATCCCTGGCAAGCTTTGGATGAAAGCTTCTATATACGAGCTAATGCTTCAATGCTGAGGAGAAACCTCTGGCATTGGGAAGATCTTCACTACGCATCAAGGTTTCTTAATTTTTCTAAATTTCTGTAACTACGAATAATAATCAACTCTAAAATCAGTTAACTTTAGAGGCCACAAATTAAAGACAGCTGAGACCTTGTACTGCCATTTAATAGTTCAACGGCTTACTTTTACAAAAAATTCCTACCTATCGTTTAAAACTAAAACATTATTTCATGAGAGCGATCACATACATCTGCATATATACCCACCCGAACATAGAGGTTAAGCATAAAAGCCACTCACTATACTAAAAAGCTCATAAGAGTTGTAGCTGAAAGTAACAAGAATCACTTTTGAGAACATGGCCTCTGATTCCTCGAAATGTTGTACTATCGAGTTGGCAATCTTGATCGTTGCAGCATGTTCTTACGGATATGTCAAATGTCCGGGTAAATTGCATCTATTAAAAGGCCAAAGATTTCTCTCATTAAAAGTTTCTTCTTTAATCAAAAAGCTAATTAAAAGGGAGCATTTGCCACGACGGAATGACATTTTCTAGTTATATCCGTTGCCATATTTCATTATATGTCAGCACCCGAGAATATAATCCCTGTAGGAAGTTCGATTTCCGTAGAGTCTTTTAAGTGAGGCGATGGATATTGAATGTCGATAGATGGGACACATTTGTAGAACTAATATGAATCGAGAGAGATTTACGTTAGTTAAAGTATTAAACTACTCTCTAATTTTATGATAGAAGACGTCAGTTTACAAATAACTCATCGTATTAATTATACAGGAGAAATATTTAAGTTTCAAAGTTATCTAGTTTCGAGCATTTCTGCTATTACCATTTACCAATTTGTATTCCGATGCTTAACGGTACTTGTTAAAGCCAATATCGGTAGCCTTTTCTCTGAAGCATTGACGGCAAATATTTAAACCGTACTTTCTGATCAAACCGGAGTGGGATGCACAGACACGACATTGTCTTGAACCCTTACCAAAGTTCCTTGGGTGGGAAAACCAAACTGTTTCGTGAGCCATATTGCTGCTTTAGTTAGTATTGATTCCTAAATTGGAGATAGTCCCTCTTAAGTTCAGTGATCTCAAAATTACTGATATAACGATGCCTCGTAGCCATCAACAACTTAGCTGTCATCTCTTCGAAGCCGACTCATTGACAGAATGAGCAAGAATCTCCTTAATCCATCCTCATGTTCCCTCAAAGATATCATTTATCCATATCATGTCACCGAGTATACTCTATTACATATTAATGCATTATCAAGTTAAATGGTAATTGGATCACCCAAACAGCGGAAACCTTGTATTCATCGTATACGATACATACTTCTTTCTTGATAGACTTCTTTCAAATATTGGTTAATTCTATTAGACCTAATGAAAATTATGAAGCTCACTCTCAGCTTCGCGTGTATGAGCACAAGCACAAAAATTTTCAGTATTACACAAAAAATAAACAAGGTCACAATATCCCGTGACAAAAGAAGAGCCCTAGGATATATCACGTGAGTCTGATATTTTCAGATTGATCGATTTGATGGGCATCGCATAGGTTGACTTAATACCATTAGAAGTAGAAAGCGTATCATTAGTCATGGCAAAAGGTGGCCATTCACATAGGTCAACCCTAAAGAATGATCATAAACCATTCAAATCCAAGCATGCTACTAAGGGACAGCTCAAGAATCAGAGTAAAGGTAAAGTGGAGAAGAGTGGTAAAGCCACTGGGAAAGGACATGTCTATTCGAAGTTGGAAAGAAAGAATTTTGCAAAACAAGTAAAGGATAGAAAAATAGCTGAAGCGAAGTTGGCCAGAAAGGTATTTGAAGGAAGTCACGGAACTGAAAAAGTAGTTACAATAGTACCATTGACAGATGATATAAGTGGGGTGGAGATGGCATCAATGCTTTTCAATCATGAGTTTAAAGGAGAGAGTGATGCGGAGCATAAATTTGAAAGTCCTTCCGTAAAGTCATTGCGAATCAAAAGATTTAAGTCTAATGTGAAAGTAATCATTCCTGAACAGAATGATATGATCGCGATTTTGGATGCTGCCAAAGTTTCTGATTTTATAATTTTCGGGCTTTCGGCATTGAAAGAGGCCGAGGAGACATGGGGAGAACAGATATTGAGAGCCGTAATTGCACAAGGTGTTTCATCTGTTATTGGAGTTCTTCCTAATATCGTGACTGCCTATCCCAAGAGAAATTTTCAGCTTGACATTAGACAATCATTAACTTCATATTTTAAGCATTTCTTTCCTCCTGAGGAGAAACTCTATGCTTTAGAGAACGACGCGGAATGTCTCAATTGTCTTCGAATTATTGCACAAAAGTTTCCTAAGGGTGTCACTTGGAGAGATTCTAGAGCATATATTGTTGCAGATGATATCAGCTGGTCTCAAGAGAGTGAAATATCAGGTACCTTATGTGTTGAAGGAAGTGTTAGAGGTACAGGATTGAACCTGAATAGGTTAGTAAATATCCCAGGATATGGTGACTTTCAGCTCGAAAGGATTGAAATTCTTCCAAAGGTTAAAAACCATGATGGAATGGACTTAGAAAGTAATGATGCTAAAGTTTTTTCTCCTTCGGAAGAGCAAGAATCATTAGATGAAATAAATCCAGAAGAAGTCGTCATGGATGATGCTTTTGAAGAGGAGGATGTATATGAAGATGAGCATGGAATAAGAATGGATGGAAAGTATTATTTTGAGGGCAATGAAACAGAAGATCTTGTGAAAAAGCGTAAAATACCTGATGGTATGTCAGATTATCAAGCACGTTGGCTATTAGAAGATGATGCAGAAATTTCTTCGATCACGGAGGATGTGATGCAAGACGGCGATGAAGCGCAGCAGGATATGATGGTCGAATCCGATCATGAAATAGTGAGTCAGGAAAATGAAGGAGAAGAAGAGAATGATGAAGATATGTACGTGGAGTTATCGGACGAGGAAGAAGCTAGACAATTGGAACATATGAGATCGAAGGCTAAGGAAAACTTGGAATTTCCTGATGAGCTTGAGCTAGACCCATCAGAGATAGCGAGAGAAAGGTTCGCAAAGTATCGTGGCGTTAAGTCTTTAGGGAACAGTGACTGGTACTATGATGAGGTCGATGAAAATGCACCTAGCGATTGGAAGAGACTATTACGTGTAAGAAATTTCAAGGCAACTAAAGACAAATGCAAGAAAGACTTCATCAAGGGCATTCAGGTTCAAATGGGTAATAGAGTTAAGCTTTACATACGAGCCCCCCAAGCCATATTAGACGAGACTAATTGCGCTAAAAGGCCCTTTGTCATCTATGAGTTACTTCAGCATGAACACAAGAAAGGAGTATGCAATTTTTCATTTGAGACTTGGGAAGCTTACGAAGATCCAGTTCCCTCGAATGAGCCTTTGATAGTCCAATACGGTGCAAGAAGACAAGTGATCAGTCCTCTATTCAATCAAGCATCCAACACCTCCAATAATGTGCATAAGTATGAAAGGTTCGTTTACCCAGGTAACACAGCAATTGCGACATGTATCGCTCCAGTAATGCTAGGCAATGTGCCCGCTATTTTTTTTAAGCCAACACCCGATGGAATACGGTTTGTGGGAAAGGGCACATTCTTGAATAATGACTTTACTAGAATAATATCAGAGAGATCTATCATTACTGGTGATCCTGTGAAGATTCACAAAAGAGTAGTAACGGTGAGATATATGTTCTTCAATCCAGAGGATGTCAAATGGTTTAAAGCTGTTCCTTTGTTTACTAAGCTGGGACGTACGGGTTTCATCAAAGAAAGTTTGGGAACACATGGATATTTCAAGGCTACTTTTGATGGGAAATTGACCTCTCAAGACGTAGTGGCCATGAGCTTATATAAGAGATTATGGCCTGAGCCTTCTATCATGTGGAATCATTAGAGTATTGTATATAAGGAACCGACTAATATAAATCTACATGCGCATTCGTGCGAGGAGCAGAAATAGTATTAAATCATTCTTGTATACTTCGTCTAAAGACTGTCAAAGATGTCGATGATAATGCCTCAGGGAGGGTCTCCTAGTACCTCACCCTTTTCTTGTAACTCTTGCGATGTCAAGTTTGTTAGTGCAGATCTTCAGAGGAAGCATATGAAATCAGATTGGCATAGATATAACTTGAAGAGACGTATTGCGGAATTGCCTCCTGTGACGTCTTATACTTTTGCTCAGAAAGTTCTAGCTCTGCAAGAACAGCAGAAGGAGAATGACGAGGATGAGTACGGATTCTATGTACAACCAAACTTCAGGAAGAAGTTGAACATGACTGCAAATAACCAACGAAAGCTCTTGAAAAATACCAGGAATGAGTATCGAGGGAGGGGAGCAGTTAAACGATCAGAATCACCCGCTAGATTTGCTAGTCCTCATTCAGTTGCATCCGATTTTTCAGAATTTTCTATCGGTGAAATAGTGCATAGTCCCATACATACCTACGGTAGTGATTCCGAGTACAGCTATGCCACTGTTTCTGAAATTACAAATTTAAACGCACCGACGGATGACGAGGGTAATAATACAGAGGAAGAAACCTGCTCACAAGAAGCACTCGAGATTTTCCCAATCACGTTCTGTTTTTTCTGTGGAGAGAACAATAACGTTATCGAGAGTAATATACTGCACATGCTCAAATACCATGGTCTCTATTTACCCGAGAGAAGCTTTTTAAAAGACGTCGAGGGCCTTCTCACGTATGTAAGCGAGGTGGTCACACTAGACCACCTGTGCCTCGTATGCGGATTTCAAGGACGAGGTCTTGAAAGCATTCGCCAGCATTTACGATCTAAAGGGCACGCACACATACCATACGAAACGAAGGCCGACAAAGCTGCGATCGAAGAGTTTTATGATTTCACTATTCATGGGGACTATCTGGACGATCCTTCTACCCCCTCAAGCGAGCCACGCAACCGCATTTCTTATAGAGAAGGTAGTGACGAAGAAAGTGTCATAATTGATGGTCCTACCCAGAGCACCGCAGACTGCTATACGGTTGCACATGTCGACAGATCTGGGGTAGAGCTTACCCTACCCAACGGCTCAAGAATTGGTCATAGGACAATGCAGCGTTACTACAGACAGAATCTTCCCCTCCCAGTTTCGCCGCTCGATTCTCGTACTACAGTTTCTCTCGTCGACAGTCGATACGCACCCGGCGTCACTACAGCTGTCATTAAGCAACAGGAAAAGCAGACTCGACTCAACATGCAAAGAGATCATAATGTGAATTTGAGAAGAGACAAATCAGCCAAACTCAATTTCCAGGCACATTTCAGAGATGCAATGCTAGGCGGCTGAATAAATGACCTATCAAAAGTTGCATATTGTGGTCACGAACTTTTACGTTTTGCGCTTGATCAAGGCAGCGTCACTTCACAACTTATGTGTGAATCTCAGAGCAAGGAAATCATTCCAGGAAAACACCTGACATCAGTGTCTAGTTATATAGGCATTTATGTATGCGTCACAGCAAGGTTTGCGTGAAAGATGCCCCGATTTCTCATTTTTGTTCGATCGAAGCTTATCGAAAATCTACGGTAAGTACCCGGTTTATGTGCAGTCCAACACGGTACAAGACTAAAGCGTTAGGACTTGGGAATTCAAATAAATGAAATAGAGTTAAAGAAAAGAAGCATTAAGGTGATATTAGTTAAAGCTAGGGATATTACATAACGATGGTTGTTGAGACATATTTGTATGATATACTATCAGTTCTGCCCGATGCGACGGTGGACGAGATATCAAGATCATACAAGAAAATGGCGCTAAAATGCCATCCAGATAAGACGAATCATGATCCGCAATTGACAGAGAAATTCAAGGAAATGACGAGAGCATATGAAATTTTGAAAGATAAGAAGAGTAGAAATATATACAATACTTATGGAGAGGCTGGCATAAATGGTTCATATGAGGAGAGTAATCCGCCAGGACGCAGCCGGCGCTACTATCAGGACGTCGACACTGCGACTGATATATTCTCACAGGTTTTCAATGATATCAACAGCATGTTTAATTCAGATGCATTTGGCGGAGGGTTTGCTTCTTTCCCACAGTTTCCCTTTGGGATGGGCTTCCAAGGCTCAAGGACACAAAATATGAAGAAACACGTCCAGCCTGCTCCTGGGGTGGTTAAGGAGGACCTCAGGAGAGGTAAGGACATACATCATGTGTGTAGAGTAAGCTTGGACTCTTTGTACTCGGGCAAAGTAGTCAAGTTTCAACTCCCTAAGAATAGTAAGTGTACAGCGTGCAATGGAGTTGGAGGTTTTAAGCCCAGACTGTGCAGGTCATGTCAGGGAAGTGGACGTGTTGTGGTGACACTATATAATCAATTCTCTCAATTTCAGGAAGTGGGGACTTGTCGTTCTTGCAATGGTACTGGGACGTATTTTAGCCCTGAAGACCGTTGTTACCAATGTAATGGTGGCTATTTGAAAGTGAAAAAGATTGTCCTGGTGAATATTTTACCAGGTATGAAGCACGGTGACCGAATAGTCCTCAGGGGTGAATCAGATGAAGGCAAGAACATAATTCCTGGTAACCTCATCATCACTCTCGAAGAAATCCCTCACGAGTATTTAATCAGAAGGAATAATGATCTTTACATGGAGTATGAATTGGACTTGCGGACGGCACTCCTTGGGGGGAGCATAGTTTTAAAGAATTTTCTTAATGGTGAGAATCTCAAACTTAACATAAATGTACATGGAATTACAGAACTAAATAATTCTATTGACAATCATATAAACAATGCATCAGTGGTTGGAACAATAAACCCAGGAACTCCAATGCTCGTGAAAGAATTTGGAATGCCAGTGAATCCACTGGTGAAGGATGGGGTCTTAGTTCAAGAGCAGAATGAAGCACATCTTATTGAAGATGAATCACCAGAACATTATGCAAGGGGTGATCTTTTCGTTAAGTTTAATGTTAAACTCCCCTCCATATCTGACTTCAAGGACCCTAAAGATTTGTTCACTCTAAATAGTATCTTACCGCTGAGCGATAGTGATGTCTTGCCAGAACCATTTGATAAAGAAGTTGCTGTTTCCAACATTCCTGACTTTTCTAATACTAAAAAGTCAGTTAAGAATGCAAGGTTTTCTTCCGATATAGATGATGATTTTGATAGCACAGCTCATAAAAAGTCAAGAAGCGATCCCTTAAAAAGGACTTATATGGAACTGAACCCCGATGACCCTGAGATTGAGCATATAGACTCAGAATCCATGGGAGATGATGACAATTCAGAAGACTGAATTTCAAGATAAGCATATAACTGCTCGCAAGTCCTTGGAATTAACCGTGCTATTTTTGTCGGTCAAGGTCCTAAAAGTAGGAATTTTATTTCATACACTCTTATTTATTTCTAGATCTTTAGAATCCATATGTATTTTTTCCTAATAAACTGTATTAGTATAATTTGTAAAAATAATCTTGAGACTTGTTGGTAAGTATGGAAGGAGACTTTGGCCTTTACAGTGCGAACTGAGATCGATGTATTTTTGTATAGATAAGTATCAGATTTCTTGAAAATGGAAGAACCAATTCTTGATTCAACTGTAATAAAAGATCTATCTAATCACATATATGAAAAAAGGAAGGCAACTGCGTTTCAAATTGAGAATTTAACTAAGGTAGCTCTAGCGAGGAATGACAGTCAGACAATCTACAAAGTTATTTCAGAGTTAACAAAATTGACTAATAGCAGTTCCAGCTCTACAAGGATGGGGGCCATTACAGCCTTGGGAAGTGTATCTGTTGCTCTTGGATCGTTTGCTATTGCCTATTTCCTTGATGATATTATGACTCCGATATTCGCTACTTTCCGAGATACAGACGCACGTATTAGGTACTACGCTTGCGAGTCGCTATATAATATAGCAAAGATCGCAAGAGGTGAAATATTAAGGTATTTCAATGAGGTTTTTGATATTCTATGTGTTTTGGTGACAGATGCGGAGTCTTCTGTAAAGAATGCTGCAGATATCCTTGATAGGCTCATTAAAGATATAGTGAGCGCCAAGGCAACGAACTACGTCTCCATCTTGAAATTTCAAGACCAGGGAAGCTTGGATGGGTCTAATGGAAGTAACGAAATTCGTTCACATTACATATCATCTAGTGGTGATGCTTACCAAGTTAACGAACCTCAGGATGCACAAAAGGCATTTTCACTCCCTAAGTTTATACCCACCCTCCTAGAACGTATGTATACTATTGATCCATTCACGAAGAAGTTTTTAATTAGCTGGCTTGAGTTATTGGATGATTTGCCAGCACTAGAGTTGATCACATTTTTACCGAATTTCTTAGACCCTCTTTTAAAATTTTTCCTTAATTCAGCCCCTCCAGATGTGAGACTAGAAACTCAAAATTTGCTTAATATTTTTTTGAAAGAAATTAGAGCAATCGATAGAGTCAAAGTGGAAGCAAGAAAGAAAAGGCTACAGGATGAATTGCTGAAACTTAGAGCTGAAGATTCTTCACAGGAAAAAGAGGAAGAGAAAGATGCAAATATGAATGCAAAAGCGAAAACTAAAGAGCCTGCGAGTGGCACAGAAGAAGATCGGATTATCAATGATGATCATGGAGCTGATTCCGACAAAGATAATGTATCAGTATTTTCCTCAGAAATTACAGTAATAAGAGCAAAAGACAATGACAGTAGTAAGGAAAAAAATGATTCAAAAGAAGATCTGGAGTATCTCGATGGTCAGAATATATTTATAGATTTTTCCAAAGTTACAAGCATACTTTTGTCCTTTTTAAGATTGCCTACTTCCTCTAGTAACAATAGTTCCAGTGAGTATGAGATAAATTTTGCGGAGAATGAGGACCACGACGTATATTTAGAAGTCGAGTTTACTACGCTAAAGTGGCTTGAAGAAATCTTGAAGATTTCACCGACCAGTTTTATCAAGTTTTTGCCTGATTGCATTTCGGTAGTCTTGAAAAATATATCTTACACCGATGAGAATGATGATAAGGATTTGCGAAATGAGTTTTTATCCTTCAACTCATCTTTACAGTCGATTCTAGAAAGCTTAAAGATGAGCAGGACTACTCGAAAGCTTGAGGGGAAGGCTTCCAATGTTAAATCAAAGACAATTGAAGATCAGGAGCCTAAATCTATCTCCTTGAAGCTGTTAGAAGAATACGAGGATAAGGATGGTTCTATAAATGAAAGATTATTGAAGGGCTTGAATAGTGAGGTTTACGAGGAATTCATAGAAACAAATCTTACAAAGACTTTGCGAGCCATATTGAGTGAGTACATGAATAGTACAAATGAAATGGCGAAAATAGCGCTGCTTGACTGGCTAACATTTTTGTATTCATTCAACATCGAGGGATTTTTCGCTTCTTTTTCTAATGAAAGCAAGGAATCACTCTTCAATATCACGCTGCTTCTTGAATCATCAATCGATGCCAGCAATGATGTTGTACTGAAAATTCTTCAGCTTTTTGCAGAGATTCTGACTTCTGACGAAAACTTTTTTAGAGAATTCATCCTTCAGTTCGTAACGTTTTGTGAAATGCAAATGGGTCCCGTAGCAACTATATCGGATAAGACTCCCAAATCAAGACTAACCACAAAGAGAGTGAGCTTTATTGTAAGAAAGTTGTGCCTACTTCTATCATCGGAGAGAATATACAAAGCATTATCAGAAATTTTGACACAGATGGATTCCCAAAATATGGAGTTTCAGAGCAAGATAATTGTCACATTTAATCATATTCTTTTGACTTCGACTGAGCTTACTGAGTTCCGTACAAAACTCAAAAATATTGACATATCGAAATCAGAAGACTGGAATCTTTTCTCAGCTCTATTCGAATGCTGGTGCTATAATCCAGTTAGTGCCATTTCTTTATGTTTGTTAACATCCAACTACGAATTGGCCTATCTTATTATCAAGAGCCTTTCTGAAATCGACGTGAACTATGACCTTTTTGCCCAGCTTGATATTCTCATACAATTGATAGAATCACCTATTTTCTTGAGGCTCCGTTTGCAACTTTTGGAACCAGAAAAGAACCCATATCTCAACAAATGTCTCTATGGGATACTTATGATTCTTCCACAGTCATCTACTTACAACACTTTGAAGAATAGGTTATCTGCCATAGGTTCTGGCTGCTTATGCGGTATGCTAGCTTCAACTTCTGTCACCCCTGGAAATACCCCAGCTCCTTCTTCTAATCTGCTCTCGATCAAAAAGAAGAAGACAATCGAGCTACTAGATAAGTTTACAAGGGCACAGGAAAAGCACAATACCTACGAGAAGATCAAGAATCGTCAGAAGGTGGCTGTGAAATGAAAGTGCTATTATTCAATCACGTGACAATATTTGACATCTTTTGCAGGTTCAACTTACAATTTATATTTTTTTACATTTAGTAAACAAGCAAGAATAAATTTACAATTTAGATAAAGAGTAGATCTTGCGAAATAAGATGTCTTCGTCAAATATCAAGCAGCATATGTTGCGACATGAAGACAGCCAAGAACCCAGTGATCATGCGATAGAAGCTTTGAGGATGGCTACACAAGCAGAGCAAGCACAGTTAGGCGACGACAATTCACATCTTCAGGCACATTCAGGGTTGGGGCCATTGCGGCTGCAACAGACGCATTCTGAGATTACTCTGCACAGTAGAGATCATAATGGGATAGACAAGTCCGCAAGTTCATATACACCTACGCTCACCGAGTTTGATTTGAAATCCAAGGATTCGAAATATAAGAGATGGTCGCCACGAATGGACCAATATCTCATAAAACTTTTGTCTGATGTTGTCCATAGTTATCCTAGGGGGACTGAGGCTACTATGACCAAAAAAGCCTGGGCTTACGTTACAGGTCAGTTGAGGGCTGCAAATCCGGAGACGGTGTATTCTACTTACACGAAGTATTCTTGCCAGCAGCATTTGTATAATGTGAATCATCATCGGTATAAGATCTGGTATATTTTGATGATTCATGCCAAATCCCATCAGGGGTCTCCTGAATATCACTATCGATGGGGCCCTGATCAAGGAAGATTTGAAATAGTTAGCAATACGACTGGTAACGTATTGAAAGATGAAAGGCAGATAAAATCATTGCTCTATAGTGACAATATTTCTTTGCCCTCCTTGAGTTCTTTTAACAAAGGAAATCTTATTGTCAACGATTTTTTCTTAACAGACAACTTAAAATATATGTCACTTTATCATAATGAGGTTCTTCCCCTCCTTATGAGGTTAGACAGCCGGTACACTGAGGGCCTTGGCGACGTTTACAGCATCATTCCTCCCTTCGAATACAGTGAATCTAACGAGGAGTACTTTAGACCTCTTGTTTCACCTCGGTCGTATAAGATTTCATCAAACCACAAAAATAAAAGAAGAATGCTCATGCAGCCTCATTCGATGGGAGAAAGAAATGATGTACTGTTGTTTCTGAATGCAATAGAATCAATAGCAAATGATTCTCCTGGCAATGAGATCGTTGATGACTCGGTGGATCCAGCTTTGAAGCGCTCTAAGGATGCGGAAGCCAATTCCACGTCAAATTCACCTGAGTTTGACAACGCATTAGTCAGTGCAGCAATCGCGGCGATGAATTCGCCCCCTGTATTAAACGGACGTGACATACAGCCAATATATGTAAAAAATCGAAAATGGTTCAATAAACTCATCACTTTACATGATTTGGGCCATCTAGCGGCCAGTGAGGTTTTGGCAGTCTCTGAGGGAGTAAGAGATAGAAAAATTCCCTTATTTATGCTCAACATACTAGATCAGACGTACTACGTTGCGAGAGATGGGGAGGAGGTTGGGGATACCTTTGAGAATGCATCTGACGAAGTGACGGCAAAACGCGTCAGGGACTTCATGTTACCACTAATTTATAATAATTAACTATTACATGGGTTTTAACTTAATTTACAATCGTCGGCTTTCAAATCGTGGCAACATATTATTTAGCTATCAGTTATTAGTATTTGACGTTTCAACGGACTCTGAATAGACCGAACTTGAAGTATAGTATGCATTTTCTAATCTGTATTGTAATTTAGCGGCTATAGTTCTTCTTAATAGAACTTCAAAAAGAAGCGTTGTATTCAATCTCAAAATCTCTTCATCAACACTATTATCGCCAGCGAAATGCTCTTCAAGCCAACATGGATTCACCGTCTTTCTAGAGAAAATATACTCTTTAAAGTCTCTATATGCATCATGGAAATCTTCCTCAGTCTCGGTCATTTGAAGTGGAACCCCATTCTTTGTAAGCGTCTCCTTCATAGGACTAGATGGGATAAGCGCCTTTTTATTTGTTGGGATGGCTTGTAACTCCTTGTTATTATCTAGTTCGAAAGTTGATAAAATTTTCTGCAATTTTGGAAGTGGTAAATATAATCTGGCATAGTAGTATAGCAACATCTCGCGTGGAAGTAACTCATATGTTAATGATGAAGACGTTGAAACCAAGAATTTCTGAAATTCTTCAAAATTATTGAAATTTGAATTCCGTTTCGTAAGCGAACGTCTTCTTAGAGAACTTCTTCTTCTAGCTAAAAAAAGATACAGAAATTTCGAACGCTTCTTTTCAAAGAATTGACGAGGACGTGCCTTAAGCCCCGATTCTTTTAAGCTCGATTTTCTCTTCTTTATCCTATTCCTCTTCCTCAAAGTGGCAGACCTAGAAATTATAGAACCTGTTTTATATATCTCTGATCTCTCATCTATCTGTATGATTGGTTCATCAGCCTCCTGGGCGTCTGTCCCTTGTGTCAATTTTTGTTCCACGTCCTGCTCATTGGCAAACAGTGGTGACTTATTCAGCTGCAATTCTTGTTCCTTCAATATCCGTTGTTCGTCCTGATTAAAATTATGTGTTTTGAATGGCACATCAGGTAGATCGTATAGCACATGGAAAGGGTTCGTCCTGGGGTTCATATTCATGCGGCAAGCAGCCTCTTTCTGAAGTAAATTTGAAGTCGTCGCAGTAGGAGTATAGTCCACTGCAGAATAGAAAGATCCCAGAGTGGAGGGATTCAAATGCTGAATTGCAGCTACCATGTCTTATCCTTTCAGTATAATTCTTAGATATTTTTTTCATGAAGCTGATAGCACCTTCAATGATGAGGTCCTGATGGCTGGCTCCTTCCGGATTAGGAAAGGTGCAACAAACATACTACGAGGACGCTTGCGCTTCCATATTAAAGCATTAGTAACTCGTACCCGATATAATTATTGAACTGAATACGATCACAAAACTCGGGTATGCTTATGTTCTTACTTTGTTCTTAAACGTACATGAATACAAAAACACGATAGAATATACAGCTATGGTGTTTTTGTGTTACCTTGCAAGCGGGAATTTGTGTTAGTTGAGAATTTGTGTGGTGAACAAGGAAAACGTTTTGTGTAATATTTGGAGAATAGTTCGTTTATGAACGGATCTATTTCATTGGAAGTTACACGCTGTTGTTAAATCATTAGTGCCATTTAACATCAATTCCTTTTATATCTAGTACTCGATTAGATAAACATTGAATCAACTATGGACAAACTTAAGGAGGTAAGTAGTTCAAACACATTGGGCTATTATGGTAACGAGCAGGATGCCATGATCAGCTGGATCCAAAGATGTGACACGTCAGGTATCGAACAGTCAATTGCATCTTGGCCAACTAGTCGAAAGTTTGGGAATTTACTGACACAAATAGAAAATTAATAACTTGAAATTGGACGCTGAAAAGTGGCAAGAAAAATCGGATGAATATTCTGACCGCATCAAAGAATTGGAGCAAGAGGCGTTGGAGAAGGACAACCTGATCCAGTCTTTGACAAGAAGAAATCAAGTTTTAGAGGAACAAGTAGAATCATTGGAATCTGACTTGACGGAATTCAAGAAGACTGCAGAGGAATCCCATTCATTGAAGACTTCCAACGATAATTACACGAAGAAGAATCAGGTCTTGGAAGAAGAGTTAGAAGAAGCTGACAAGAATTTGAAGGAGACTACTGCCAAATTGAGAGAAACAGACATTAAAGCTGAACAATTGGAGAGAAAGGTTGCCTCATTAGAGAATGAAAAGGATGACTGGGAGAAGAAGTATGAGGAGTTGACTGACAAATACAATGCTGCTAAGGCAGAATTGGAAGAGATTAGTCAACAACTAGAGGCAATCTAGTCATTTGATTCGACTCACTGCTACATTTTCCGTGCCTTAGGGGTTTTGTCCGATTTTGTTCATAATATTTTATACCCCATTATGAGTATATAGGAGCTTGTTTATTGATATTGCGAATAGTCCTATTCTTGGAGAGAGATTTTGTATTAGATCGATGCGCGCTTTGTAGTATTAAACAATTTCGAAGTGACCTCGGTGAAATCTTGGATTCAGAATACCAAAGGTACACCAAAGAGGCTGATGGACTTTTGCTCGAGAAAGTAGAAGAAACTTTAAGAAGAAATAAGTTCGAATATAATATATAACAAAAATCATGGTTGACTCACTACGGCAAAGACATCAGGTCAGCAGTGAATTATATTTCTCAGAAGAAAACACTCAAACTCGAAGATCGAGTCAGGTAAGTCAAACGCCAAGCTCTAGTACACTTCCAATAGGATACACGATCGATCCTTATGATCCAGACCAACTTGTGCCCTCTTATGAGGCATCACAGCGATTGCATTGGGGAGGGTCTCAGGGGCAGGAGGAGAATACTAATAGTCTGTCTGGCATATCGCAGGTTGATTCAGCTAGCATCGGACAAATAGAGTCTTCTGTTCAGCCGATAGGCGGTAGTGGAGGTAAAATATCAAGGAAAGAGCCCCGGGACTCGTTGAAATTATTAGGGCTCAAGTTCTTAAACGCGAGGCAGCATTTTGCTTTAGCACTATGTAGAGATGTTTCTTTAATTCCAGCCATTATAGGGCTATATCAATCCTGGAGAAGAGCCCTAGTACAAGATTTTGATCCTATGAAAACGTCTAGTGGTTCATTCACATCAGCAAGAACATCTGAGCATTTTCTCGCGGGAATATGGTGCATCGTATCAGCATTCATGTCATACACTGTCTTGGATGGCCTAATGGTCAGATGGATTGTGACTTATCTGACTTCGGCAGCAATTGTAAGAATGTTATCAATGTCTACAATTTTAGTCACTTTAGAACAATATTTGGTCTCTACATTTTCTGCGGAGGGGTATAAATATGGATTACATGTCTGGATATTAATCAGCTGTGTATTAACTCTTACGTATATCGTGCAGAGTTTTGTAACGCTGAATCTCGATTTTAAGGGCAAAGAGAGAGCCCGATTTTTTGACCTTTACAATATCATAGTTTTTGCTGTGGTTCCCATAGGCATCGCCAGTTTTTTAACTATGATAGGACTACTAAGGTCTTTATTAATTCTACGACTCGATATCGAGGAGAATGGTTTAACATAATATGCATTGATATTTCAGATTAATTAATGAATATGGTTGATTATAATTAAGGTTTTTGGCATTTATATAGTAAAAGTACAATTTTGAAGTTCTGTGAAGCTGTATCTTTCTCATATCCTAAATTCCATTTTTGTGTAATTTGATAGTTTTCTCATTTTTTCACTTCACCCGATTCTCAAGAATTCGAGACGTTCAGTTGAGGTGTTCAGAGACGAGATGGGAGTTCATATATTTGGAAAGTCAATAAAGCATAATACTTTGGTCAAGGTATGTACAAGAATTTTTTACTAAGTATTCAGAGTTTCCGCAGCTCTGTTCGAACTAAGGTACTAACATCAACAAAGATAGGATTAGCTAAGAACATTTTTGGTGTTGGATATAACACAGCAGAAAGGCTTTGTGCTAAAGTTGGCATATATCCCAAGATGAGAATGAACCAGCTAACCGAGCCCCAGATAATGGCTTTGAATAAAGAGCTTTCTGAATTAACCATCGAGGGACACTTGAAACAAAAGATTAACGATGACATAAAGTTGAAGAGAAGTATTGGTTCTTATTCAGGAATTAGACATGCATCAGGCTTACCAGTTCGTGGTCAAAGAACAAGAAATAACTCCCAGACTGCTAGCAGGCTTAATAAGGTAGTGAGACATGTATGAGCCTCAGTCTTCAGCATATATTTAAATAAGAAGGCAGTGCTACATCTGTATTGCTTTATATACTTGTATTTAACAGAAATCCGATATGTTCATGTTCTATTTTAAGATGAAGCTCTAAAGCCAATGTTCAAATTGAATGTAAAAATAAGAAAAAAAACTGAGCGGTACGGGAATCGAACCCATGTTCTCCGCTTGGAAGGCGAAAGTGCTAACCACTACACCAACCGCCCGATTATATTTCTTTGTTCGAAGATTTAAGTCCATATACTAAACTGAATCCTCAGAAAGAATGTCTTGCTGACTGAAATGCAAGCTCATGTAACTTACACATATAAAGTCCTATATAAGATTCGCTCTAGTGAAATTGGCTCACTAAAGAAAGATCTTAAATAAGTCTACAACATACATCGAAACCGATATTAACTGATATTATCCACAGAATCTCTTACGCTGCTTCTCCAAATTATTGGACATGACCAAGATTGACTATCAGTAGCAAGATCAGACAGAATCATACATAGAACATCAAAAGCTCACCCGAAACTACGATACCTTATTCGTAATGAATTATTTTTGCCGAATTGCTGTTGAGCATAAATGTAACTTGTAAAAACCACTGAAATTGTTCTCTACATTTTCGAAGATAATTGCAAAAATAGAGCTGGATAGCAAATGGAGTTATCTTTAGATAAGCTTCCCAATTCATACTACTGAAAGACTGTATATGAAAAATGTGTAAATAACATTCAACACAATGTAGCCTAACCGTATAATTAAAACTCGTTAGAGAGTGTCTATAGCTATGTCATAATACAACTTCTGTTGCTCTTGTATATTGCCACATATGTACCTCATGCTTATAATACTGGTCGTCTCTGCTAACACTCACTCAACGTAGCCCATCACTTTATGTTGCAGAGTCGGACAAACTCCAGGATGAAAATTAGTCAACACCTAGACCCCTCCACTAGCGTAGACTATTATAGGTTCTGCAGACTTAAGGCTAATATAGGCAAATTAAAAAGGAATGTGCCACTTAATAAGCTGCGAAAAACAAAATGAGCGGTACGGGAATCGAACCCATGTTCTCCGCTTGGAAGGCGAAAGTGCTAGCCACTACACCAACCGCCCAATTATGGAAGATAAACAGGAGAATGAACAAATCACCTTTAAGTTATCTCTTCAGCAGTTCGCTCAGTTACTTTCACGTCCGCTACGGCTTCGGTGATTCAACTTTGTTAGATATTGTAAGAAACCCCAAAACACCAAGTATTCTGGTGTGATATTAAAAAATACGCAGAAAATTCGAATTGCCTAAGCATGCCTAGATTAGAGGATTGGGAAATCAAAAAATACTGGCAGATATTTCAAGGGTTGAAACCCGTCAACAATAAGTTATCAGGAGAAAGCGTCTCCCCAGTATTGAAAAATTCAAGGCTTAAGGATGAACAACTTTCACAAATATGGAACTTATCAGATATAGACGGGGATGGAAACTTAGATTTCGAAGAATTCTGCATTACCATGAGGCTAATTTTCGATTTAGTAAATGGAAATTTACAGAGTGTTCCGAATGAACTACCAGACTGGCTCATTCCAGCTTCAAAAGCACATTTAATACAGGCGAACAAGGCTGTGGCCAATGGTAGAAATACATACCAACTTGGTAATGACCGCTCTTCTAATGATGATGACGACGACGATACTTTATCAGATGATTTTGACTGGTATATGTCGCCAACTGATAAAGCTACATACGAATCAATTTATAATTCGAATTCGGATTCATACGGAAGAGTTAGATTTAACTCTTTGGATGACTTATACAAGACATTAACCAAGGTGCCACGTTCAGACATTTCCTCTGCCTGGAATTTAGTAAATCCTAAGTCATCGGAAACAATTGATAAAGATCAAGTGATGGTATTTTTGCACATTTTAAATCAAAGGGAGAATGGAAAAAGAGTCCCTAGGTATGTTCCTGCTTCATTGAGAGCAACATTTTCAAAAGAAACACCATCTTATGACTTGAGCAGTGCGACCAAGCCCCAATCGGATACACAAGCACCAGGCAAGAAGGGCTTTGCTGAGTCATATCTAAGCAAAGTAGGGCAGGGCTCGTCTAAAATCTATAAGGAAGAAGGAACAGACTTCTCTGCGACAGAGGGAACTGATTGGGAAATGGTCAGATTGAGGAGGGAGCTAAAGGATTTGAATAATTTATTAGAAAGAACGTCAGACGAAACTAAAAATGATGCCGAGGACGAATTGCTTGTCACAAAGCACGAATTTGAGCAACTTCTCAAGTACAAGACAGAGAAACTTCGCAAGTTTGATAAACTGAAAAATTCGAACAAAGACTTAAAAGGCATAACAAATGACATCGAGCTCATTGAGAACCAGGTTAAGACTCTATATGAATTTCTTCATGAAAGAGAAGCTGAGCTTAAGAGGATAAATGAGTCGATAAATGCACTAACCAGTTGAATTTATTCAAATAAGCTCTGTAAGGTATTTATAGGTACATTTAAAATGATGTATTATAATATTTAATGCAGCTAAATTGTATTTCATTTACTATCTTCAGGTTTCTCAGGTTCAGGAGTTGGCAATTTGAAGGACTCAGGCGTGAAGTCTTTACCATCTCCAACTTGCTCCCAAACTGAAGAGCCAACGGTGAAGTTCCTCCAAGCTTGTGTTAATTCTAAAGGTTCGTAGACAACTCTCTTCTTTTCTTCATCATATCTCACCTCGGTGTATCCTGTCGTTGGGAAATCCTTTCTTAAGGGATGTCCTTCAAAACCGTAATCTGTCATGATTCTTCTCAAATCAGGATGATCGACAAAGAAAATGCCGAATAAATCATACGTCTCTCTTTCGAACCAGTTAGCCCCCTCAAACAAAGGCACAACGGAAGGCACTGGACTTACTTCACTGGCGTATGTCTTCACTCTGATTCTAGAATTATGGCGGACGGATAACATATTGTAAACAACATCAAATCTATTGGTTCTCGAGGGGTAATCAGCGGCTGTGACATCCATGACAGACTTGAACTGTGCCGGTGTGTGGTTCTTCAAGAACAACATGGTTGGCCTTAATGCAGAAGGGGCAACGTAGAGTACCAATTCATCCTTCCACACAGAAAACTGTTGAATGTATTTGGGCATACAGGACATAATGTATCTTCCAAATTTATGCAACTCTTCATTCTGCTCCTTGTATTTATCTGCTGGGTTGACCAATGGAACATGTGGTATGCCTGGATCTTTCCTTGGTAACTTATTCAAGTCTACCAATTCATGGTCTTCGTTCCTACAAACTCTGCAGGTAGAAAATTTCAGTGCTGGGATTATGAGAGACCTAAAGTTAACTTGAGCACTTCTCCGGGCAACCGTTCTAAGAGAAAGCATTTTACTAGAAACTTATCCTGGCAGTATTGAATGTATACTATCACTAGTAATGTTTTACAAAGACCAGTACAACTGCAATATGTAATATGAAAATTCGTAGTGCTGCGATTGGACAAGTCAGTGTCACACACACGACCCTGCTAGTAGAAGATCACAATCACGTGACCACATATCAGCGAATCTTCTAGCTACTGACTTTGACTAACGAGAAGATGGAAAACGTTGTGGTACTGGCGAGGCCCTTGATATGGTACTTCTATGGTAGGGTTGACGTGGGTTCTATCTGCCACAAAAGGGAGAGTTTGCAGACGCTTCAAGGTTACTTTTCTTACGAAATGCAGCGTCTGGTAATACGCTATTGTTCAGTTGAAGTTTCGGTTAATAAGACTGCCAGCTACTTGTTCGGTACAGGTAATTTCACGGATGCTTCACTAGAGAGCGCTTGGTAGTTTGGTACGCTAGCCCATAGAGTACTCGGTGTCAGTCTCCATCAAGGATTCAAGAAGGTCCGGTTAATATGCAGTACACCAAAGCAACCCCTGAATTGGAAGCGCACTTGGCATAATAATATCTGGGCAAAGAAGGCTGGAGTTAAAGGCTACTTAGAGCTTCCACACAATCTACGCTTAACTAAGTATGAGGCCAATGCGCGATCGCCTCGGCGCCACGGTTTAAGACTGTTATGGTTATTATATGTGACCTACTGATGAGAAAATTGACCTCTATACCGGGAAATCTAACGTTCTTCTCTGCGCAACAGCATGTGTAGCAACAGTCAAGAATCTTTTTGTTTCCTTTTCATGACGTCCTCCGATGGGATTATGCTGCGGAGAAATCGATATTTCTTGTCATCCTCTAAAACCTGACACTTCGGCAGCTTCAAATGCTCGGTAAGTCCGCAACTTTCCTTTATTAGCAGTTCGAGTCCAATTAGTAAGTTGAAAGCAGTAATGAGCTACCCGTCCCGTTGCATGAAGATTGGCATTACTGCATGTACTTTATTCTATATAGTTATAATTCGTAATTTCAAGTATGGTGTAGAAGCCAGTATGGCAGTGTTGCGAGATCATTCTTATTGAAGGAGGCAGAGTTTCTACATATAGTCTCGCGAAGAACTGGCAGCACGAATTTGCCGCAGCATAAAAGATCCCTCGCGAAGTCTGCTTTCATCAATCATTGCAATTATAAAAATACAGTTCTTTCCGAAGTCAGTAACAGTCGAGAATGGTGAATGCCTCATTATTTACAACACTATCGGCGTTCTTAACTCTTGCACTTCAAGCTAGATCAGTTCATGGAGCAGGTTCTGGTGGCATTAAATTGAATTTTCAGATCAAGAGAGGTGATGAAAGAGCGGACATATTTTTAGACCATGATGAACCTTATATTATGAAAAGAGATGGGGTTGAAGTAACCATGAAGAACAGACGGACTTTTTATCTTGCTGAATTAGAAGTTGGCTCAAATGAGGACAAGGTGGGTACGTTGGTTGACACTGGTTCTTCTGATCTCTGGATCATGGGGAGTGACGTGGACTGTAGATTGGACCGGAGTTATAAGAAAAGGAATGTGATAATTCTGGACAATGAAGTTCTGGATGATGAAGTTCTGGGCAATGCAAAAGATTTGAAGGCCTCCAAAACAATCAAGGGCGAAGCCAAGCAAGCGCAGTCGATAGACAGCTCATACTACACTAATCCTTTTGCCGGAGACGATTCTTGCACGGGATACGGATCATATTCAACTTCGGGTTCTGATAGTTTCAGATTGAATAGCTCGGCGCCCCGGTTTTCTATTCAGTATCTTGATGGTACCACCGCTACAGGTGTCTATGGAAGAGACACGGTCGGTGTTGGTAATTCGTCTGTTGAGAGCTTATCCTTCGCCGTCGTAAATGTCTCCAGCTCCGATATTTCAGTTTTAGGAATAGGATTGCCTGGATTACAAACGACTTACTCGGGAAGTAATTTAAATGCATTCAGCGATAGATATCAATACGAGAATCTTCCTATGAGAATGAAATCACAAGGGCTTATCAATAGAGCTGCTTATTCGTTGTACTTGGGTCAAAAATACGCCTCTACAGGTACGTTACTCTTTGGAGCGGTTGACACGGAGAAGTTCAACGGAAATCTTTTAACGGTTCCTATAATCAATACCTTGCAATCTCGTGGCTACACCTCACCCATTAGAATGGAAGTAGAGTTAAGCAGCATTTCATTCAACAATTCCGAGAATGAAGCTGAAATTTCTGGCAGCCCTTACTCGGCGATTTTAGATTCTGGTACTACTCTTACGTTTCTCCCAACAAATCTCCTACAAATAGTCGGTGAGAGTATCGGTGGTACCTACAACTCTAGAATTGGATTATATAGTGTGCCATGCACTTCGGATCCAAACGTATTTTTCATTTTTAATTTCTCAGGAGCCAAGATTCGTGTTCCTCTCGCGGATTTATTGTTAAGCAGTGGCTCGTCCTGCTACCTAGGTTTACTGAATCTCCAGGACGATTACATCTTAGTAGGAGATAATGTGTTGAGAAGTGCCTATATCGTTTACGACATCGACAACCTTGAAATCTCCTTGGCCCAGGCAAGATACACAGACGATGAGAATATTGTGGAAATCCAAAATTCTATACCAAGCGCTCTGGCTATCACGAATTCCCCAACCAATGTGGCTACTTCGTTTTCTCATAATACCGCTTCGACGGCCGCTTCAACGACATTAAGTTACAGCAGTGGCACATACCAATCTTCTACAACTTCGGGAGCTACTTCTTATCTTAATCCAGCATCTACTGGCGCCAGTGGCTCAAATTCTACGACTACCGGTGGCTCACAAAATACCAATTCCGCAAACTCTGTTGACTTTGGCATCATAAAAAATTTCCTCTCTATATGTGCTATCATGTTCTTTTTGTTCGAATACTGAAGAATAAAGGGCACATCTATATGTCTTACGTATGCTTAAGAATGTATATTTATTGATCAGTATGGTGTGTAGTATCTTCGGCTAGCGCTCTAGTAAATTTTGGTCACGCACTACTTTATTGAGCTGTACACGTACTATAATAGTCACTTAAACTCAAACTGCTATGACTCGATCTGTAGAAGTACTAGTATATTCGATTGAATTATCAGTGACTATATCAAGTGACATATATATATTTATTTGTCATCCTAAGATTCGATAATAATTTAGAACATAATTGATACATCAAATTAGATCGAAGTACTTCAATTTACTTTAATTATTGAATTTATAGGATTCTTCATTATATTATGAGACATTGAATCAAAGTTCTAGAGAAGACGACATTAAGTTATGAATAGAGACGAAAATAACAGAAACGATAATCAAAGAAATATAGATCAAGATCAAGAGAACGAAACATTAAACACTAGGGATACAAGCCATGACGCTGAGAGAGGAACAGCGGATATAGCGAGCACGGCCTCAGAACAGCGGACAAATACCGACACAAACACAGCAACTATTGGCAATAGAGAAGAAAATAACAACCCACTGGAGGAAAGTATCTTTGACAGGTTCATGGACACTATAATGGGTGTCGGAAGAGGAAGAAGTCAGGGGACTAGCCGTGAGGGAGAAGCAAGATCGGAAGGAGGCGCTATGGAGAATAGGCCGACGGATGGGAATGCTGCGCCCGAAAATCAGACTTCTTATGAAACCCCCAGTGGAGCGATTATTATAACGGTTAACTACGTATTCTCTGATGAGAATAACCCTCAAAATCCCAATAGATCTGGATCATTGGTATTGACGCTTCCTAATAACCCCTCGAATAGGGATCCAAGATTCATACAAGAGTTCATAAGGCTTGCAACGCAAATGGCGTATTCTACAATCGTTAGTGGTTTGAGCAAGTCTAAAGGCATTACGTTGGAGAAGTTTAATTCCTTTTTGCCAACGAAGGAGCACGAATTGAGTGAAGAATGTAACACCTGTTCTATTTGTTTTGATAATTATGAGTTTGCATTGAACGATGTTATGTCTTCATCAATGGATGAAACCATTCTGCTAAAGAAAAGAAAGCTAAACTATAGCGACTCAAAGTCCACTGATTCCTTGGTGTCTGAATCATCTACTAATTCTAACGAGAGGAGTGAGAGGAACGGTGGTGATCGCCTGGGTGAGCCAACTGATAATGCAGCCCCCGTAAAGTTTTTAGCTGATTTCAAAGGTACATTTGGTCACGTCCCTATCCAGATGCCTTGTGGACACATTTTTGGCAAGTCATGTTTGTTCGAATGGCTAAAGAACCATAATACTTGTCCATTATGCAGAAGCTCTGTCAGTGATGGAGAGGATAATTCTGCAAATACTACATCGAATGTGAGAAATGAAGAGATGCTGAACCCAAATATTAGAGTGATAAATAGACCTATGCATTTCGGTGACTTTTTCTCATTCAACCGTGATACCGCAAGTTCCAATGCAAATATGGATACGCCTTCAGCTTTGCGACATGAAAATAGTGATGCTAATAATGAGCGTAGTGGTAATAGCGGAGGAGAGATTTCCGGTAGCCTGAATATTGATTCGACGGGAAGCATTGGAGCTGATAACAGTGAAGGTAGTCATTCGAGAAATAATAATCCAGGTGTTTTCTCTCATCTTTTGACTTACATCAGGAATAACAGAAGAGGAGCTGAGAGCTTGTTTCCGGTTGGAGTGGCAAGTCGAAGAACAAATGATGGTGTAGAAACAAGTACGACGGAGAGAAGAGGATCTTCGAACAATAACTCGAGCTTCACAAATTCAGATGGGTCTCTGAACTCATCAGAAGAAAGACCTTCAACTAATAATTCCGCGGAAGTTAGCGAACCAGAAGACGACACTAGTCAGTAGAGTACATGAAAGGTACTAATCAATTAGTTTTTATTGACTAGCTAAATAGTAAGTAGCTACAATTTATGACATGATATTCATTATAATACGTTCAATAGAATACTATCTAATATTTACTTGCTTGGTTTTTCAAGCAAAGAATCTTGAGTATTGCTTCTTCTTTTTTTCGTCCTCTTCCTTGATCGCCTCTTCGACATTTTGAAGCGCTTTTTCTATCATCAAATCTTCAGAGGCCAATTCTCTTGCTCTCATTAAATCTTCTAGCGCCTCATGCTTTCGTTTTAGATGAAAGGAGGATAAGCCACGTCTGTAATAGCCCTTAGCTTTCTCTTCTTTTGTCACGTTGTCCGATTCTAATAAGAATGTGGAATACTTGCGTGCTTCTTTCCAGTTGTTAGTTTGAAGAGCGCTTAGTGCTAAGTTAAGATACAACTTCTTCTTTAAACTAATATACTTGGGGCAATATTCTGGTTCATTATCCATATCTGGAATGAATTCCATGACATATCTTAAGCATTTCTTATATTTTAAGAATGCCTCTCGTTTTCTACCCTCTTTAAAAAGCAAAGTTCCACTTTCCTTAATAATTGATGCTGCATTGTATGCAGCTGAAGTTGATTCTTGATCGAAATGGTTGTCATCCTCGGGATATTCTTCAAAGATGTCACCTCCAATCTGGTCGTAGCATGCTACATACATAGGAATGCCAAGGCTACTATTCCATTCACCACAATTCTCTATAACAATTTTTTCTTCTTCAAGAGGAATGTTTCTATTATTCGTCCTAACTCTTTCCATATGTCTAACAATAGCTTTTCCGTGAAGAACCCTTCCAAAAACCGTATGCTTACCGCTTAAATGGGGTTGCGGACCAGTAGTTATAAAAAATTGAGAAGTATTATTATTCGGATGTCCTCCATTTGCCATACAAAGCTTGAATGGTTCATCTATAGCCTCACCTAAATTCTCATCGTCATATGGCTTACCACCCTCTATCACAGATATTCCACCTGTGCCAACCATATCGTCTCCATAGGTCTTCGTGGATAAACAGTTTACAATGTCTCCTCCCTGGATAAGAAAATTTTTGATGACATGATGAATGTAACTGTTCTTATAAGTCACTTGATTGCCATTGTTATCACTTTCATCACCTTTACAGAGTAGGCGAAAATTCTCTGATGCTTTTGGTGCAAGGTCTTGATAGAGTTCTAGTACAATTCTCCCGATCAGCTCTTCAGAGATACTTATATCCAAGTATACCAAGGGTCTCACAACTTCAATCTTCATGACAAGAACAAAGACATGTGAAGTCAAGGACGTTAGTAGTGATGTCCTCAGTAAGCGATACTTTTTTTTTTTTTTTTTTTTTTTAATTTTTTTTTTGGGTATCTTACGCTCAAGATAAGTTTCCATGCTCATCGTGCAGCTAATATTACTCTTGCTCTTGAATACAGAAAAAATAAATGAAACAGAATGATGAGATTCAACTCCACTGGGATAAGAACCCTCCATCCATATAGAAGGTTGTACTCTACAGAATCGGATGCTTATAAGCTTATGATACACAATGCCAGAGAAAGTGTCAGCGGTACCTTGGAGAAGCAAGATAGATCATCTTACATTTTAGCTCAATATATACCAGAGCCTGTGAGAGATACATTTTTGGCTATTAGGTCGTTTAATTGTGAAATAGGGAGAATAAATGAAGGAGGCAGCAATGCACAGTCGAGATCGTTCCGGGCTGCATCTCAGTTATCAGGCAAAGCTGGAGTATCAACAGCAGATATAAAATTTAAGTTTTGGAGCGATCAGCTTTCTGCTATATTCTCGGACCCATATGCCGAGAAGAATATAGGTGAACCAATTTGCATACTATTAAGAGATGCCTTAAGGAAGAATTACAACTTGGATATTTCATTTTTTCAGAGCATATTGCAAACAAGGAGGCACTTTTTAAAAACCAAAAACTTTTCAAGTGTCCTGGATATGTGCTCATATGGAGAAGGTACATATTCGCAACTCAACTACTTGACCCAGGGGTTATTGATGTCTCCTTCTATATCTCCATCCGCAATTGAATTGTTAGAATCATCTACGGAACTACAATCAACCATAACGGATATAGCTGCACACATAGGTCAAGCAACCGCAATAAGTACACTATTATTAGGAACTACATTCTATGCGCGTTCCTTGAATCAGGTTGTTTTACCAATCGATGTTATGACGAAGTTTGATTTATCTCAAGAATCGGTTCTTAGGTTATTTCAAGGACATAAGGATGCTGAGGAGGAGATGCAGCAGATAAAGGAGAAGATGAAAAACTGTGTTTTCGAGACTGCTGTTGCTGCAAATGATCACTTGATATCCGCAAGATCGAAATTTGAGACTGCTAGAACTCAGATTCAGGATACAATCAAGGCAAATCCTTCAAATGAGCTTCTTACGACCAAATCCAGAAGGTGGCGCAAAGGTGTCCCTGATGCCATTTTTATTCCTTTCATGTCTTCGATTCCACCTACTTTGTATCTACAAAAATTGGAAAGATATGATTTCGATATCTTACATCCAAAGTTGCAACAAAAGGAGTGGAGATTGGCATGGCGATCTTTCATGAACTACTATATGAGAAAAATTTAGAACTAAAACTAGCGAATTGTATATATTACAGTAGTTATCCTGATGTATATAGTGATTTCCTATCATCCCCGTTAACTCAAGTAGTGCAGTAACCGCGGTACTGAAATTTTTGTTGCCAGGTTATCTCTTCCAGCCAACATAAGCGTACATTTTTAGATCCCAATTTATAAGATTGTGTTAGAACATTTGACTTTTAATTGTACACTAATCTGAAGACATACTTCAAGATGTCATCGCAGCTAACAAGATTGTGTACTCCTTTAAATAGAGAGACTGGTTTTCAGAGGCGGGAAACGGCATCTGTTGCGATAGATCCACATACATTGATGATTCATGAGTGTATGTCAATATCCTCTGCTATGCGTAAGGCATCCCGGCTTTCACAAGGAGGGATGGCAGCGATTTTGCGAGCAGGTGATTTATTTGGTGAAGATGACACGATTGCGGGCAATTTTGGTTTTAATAGTGGCTTTGTAAACAACGGTGCCAGCGAGCAGACGGGTGGTCTAGACAACCCATTAGTAGCGGGATTTATTCAATTGAGGTCAATTTTAACAGATAATGCAGATATATATTCCATGGACAGTCTTACTTTATTGCAGCCGTTCCTATTGGTGATTAGGTCTTCAACAACATCAGGATATATTACTTCTTTGGCATTAAATTCATTGTCTAAATTTTTACATTACGGAGTCATATCAAAGGGGTCCAAAAGCCTTCAGAATACTTTGATTCAAATCATATCAGCACTTACGCATTGCCGTTTTGAGGCCGCAGATCAGTCATCAGACGTAGCTGTTTTGTTAAAAGTTCTACGGCTTTTAGAATATATTATCGAGAGTGACTTTTGTCTTTTACTTCCAAATGAAGTCATTTCTGAGGTAGTTCAAACGTGCTTAATTTTAGCATGCAACAAGAAGCGAAGCGAAGTTCTCAGAAAGGCGGCAGAAATGGCGATGACGCTGATAACAGCAAGAATCCTCCTGCAGTTGAAATACATTGAACCCGAGAAAGCTCATATTGGGGATTTTCAAAGCAATTTCTCTTCAACAAATTTACCGGAAGATACGATTGGAGGAACGGAGATATCAGCGGAGACTCCAGTATCAACGAATGATGCTAAAAGCTTGGAAGAAGCAATGACCAATAAGGAATCAAATACCAATGACCCCAACGGGACCATCCTAAAAGATATTGCTACGCCTCAACAAGAGCGACCAGAAGAACCATTCAATATTATTTGTATTAATGAGTTCTTGGGAATCCTAATATCAATAATCTCCCCATCTAATCAATACCAGCACATGGAAAGCACAAGGGTATTTGCGTTATCACTAATCAATACTGCCATAGAAGTGTCTGGAGACGAGTTTCCCAAGCATATGTCGTTGATGAATTTGATTGCAGACCCTATCTCAAAGCATGTATTACAGATAATAACTTCCACAGACTCCCCTACATTATTACAGACAGCTTTGTATCTTTTTACATCCATCGTGATAGTGCTTGGAAAACAGTTACGGTCTCAAACAGAACTTGCATTTACTCTTCTTTTTAATCTGATTATGCCCGAGAAGATGATAAAGAAAGATAAGATTGATGACAGCCATGTTTTATCTTCAATAAGGAGCCCAAGATCTAAAGAAATCATTATTGAATCTATCTCGCTTTTGTGGATTAGATCTCCAACGTTTTTTACTGATTTTTTTATAAAGTACGACTGCAATTTTGATAGCACAGATTTGGCAGCAAACTTGGTCTCCTATCTTTGCAGAATGTCGTTACCTGAATCTGCTATCATCACAACAGACCATGTTCCTCCAATTTGTCTTGAAGGATTACTATCATTTATTGGAGGCGTCAATGATAGAATAAAATCACTTCCCTCTGATATTGAAGTAAATGAACTATCTACACACAAGCTTTTACAGAATAAACGCAAAAAGACAACCTTTATTGCGTGCACAAAGATCTTAAATGAGAATCCAAAAAGAGGTGTAGAGGCCCTAATCGAACACGGATTCATAAAAGATGGTTCCAACAAGCACGAAATCGCTGAATTCTTCTATGAAAAATCAGGGAGATTAAACAAAAAGGTTCTAGGTGAGTTTTTGGTCAAGACTGCTAACAAAGATCTTTTGAATGAATTTATCAATTTGTTTGATTTTCATGGAATGAGAGTAGATGAGGCACTTAGGGTTTTGCTCAAGGCATTTCGTTTGCCAGGAGAGTCCCAACAAATCGAAAGAGTTGTGGAATTGTTTGCAGATAGATTTGTTGAGTGCCAAGGGCAGCAGGAGCAGACCAGAGACAAAGAAGATAACGAAAAAGAGGAAGAAGAACAACAAGAAGAAGAAACAGTGACATTAGACCGTGACTGCGTATTTGTATTATCTTACTCCATCATAATGTTAAATACAGATCTTCATAGTCCGCAGGTTAGAAAGCAAATGGATCTTGAAGCCTACAAACGTAACTTACGAGGGGTTTACAATGGCTCAGATTTACCATCGTGGTATTTATCGAAAATTTATATGTCGATTAAAGAAAGAGAAATTATAATGCCAGAGGAGCATCATGGAACTGAAAAATGGTTTGACGATGTTTGGCATAACTTAATTTCTACTAGTGGTAATAATATCAGTTCGTCGGATGAGAGATTTGATTTGAAAGATATTTGTCAATTTGATAAGGCACTATTTGAAGTTTCAATCGATTTGGTCATAGATACACTAGTTAAGGTCTTTAAAGAAGCCTCCGAGGATCATATTGTTACTAGATTAATGTCAACTATAGACAAGTGCACTAACATTTGTCTCTATTATGATTTGCCAGAAGTTGTCGACAAATTAATATTTTTGCTTTCAGACTTAACGACTATAGCGAGTGAGACCGAAAACCCTCATGAGAATGAAGACAATGTGAGGGAGGAAATACCAATAACTCAAATTAAACTTGAGGATAGAGAAGACCCAATAGTTGTAAGTGAATTGGCTGTATGGTTTGGAAAGGATTTCAAAGCACAAATATCTACCGTAGTTCTCTTTCGCTTAATGAAAAAAGCTGATTTCAAGGTAACGGGATCTTGGATCGAAATTATCAAAATCATTATCAAGCTATTTGAGAATTGCTTAATAGATCCAAATTTTTTCACTGACTTTCAGACTTCCTTTAAGTTGCCACCTTTAAACATGGCAAAACCGAAGTACATCATAAACAGATTGAACTTATTGAAAGATTCAGGGATATTTTCAACATTTTCATCTTTCTTAAAAGGATACTCTGACTCCCCGCCTGAACCAACTGAACAGGAGGTTGAATCCACCTTATCTACGGTTGACTGTATTAATTCGTTGAACATTTCCACAATATTTGAGGCTTTATTGAGCAGCGATTGTCAGAATATAAAGATATTTGCTTCACAGCTTTTGACTGAATTTCCGCAGCAAAGTGAGGATAACAAAAGAGTATTTGAAACTGAATTACTTTTCTTGGCTGAAGTAACGACGGCTTTGTCTTTGCAGGCTAATGATGTGCAATGTCTTGAATTAATTGTTGAAAGATTATTTGTTTATTTGGACTCTGGAAGTTTATCGAAGAAGTGTTATTTTAGATTGTCCTCTTATGTTCTTATATTGATGATGCATTGTTCCGCGAAATTTGAATCTACCTTGGAGAAGTTTTTCAAAAAGTTGAACACTATTGAGAAAGAGATGGTCGCAATTCACGGTAGTGTTTTACTAATTCCCGTTATCTCTTTGCCAAAAAAGGATCACTGGTGCTCCGAGTTTTTGATCAATAATGAGTATTATTGGAAGTTTTTAAAAACTTTGGGATCAGTTCTAGGATTTGCTCCAGACGTTTTCTCGTTAGCAAAAAGTTTAGTGGATGGAAAGACGGATGCTATTAGTGAGAAGAACTTCTTACTTCTATTGTCGTTGTTAGATGAGATATCTTCTCTTGGTGCGATAGGCGCACAATTGGAACACACGAAAGAAAATCAAGGAGATTTACAGCAGTCAGAAATCGAGAAAGCAAACATCAACAGAACACTAGAACTCTCAAAAGCCTCAATAATTTTAACTACAGAATTGACAAAAGTTTTAAAGCGAGATTTTTCCAATAAGAAGGAGATGTGCATTTCACTAATTCAAGCACTTGCTCACCAATGTTTTAATCCATGTCGTGAGATAAGATCTTTTGCTATGAATAATTTGCAGAATACAGTACTATCATTACAGCCTGAGCAGAAGTTGACTTCCTTCGAAGTGTTCAAGTACGGATTATTTCCGCTTATTCAAGAATTATCTAAACCCGAAGTCTTACAAACTGACCTCTCAGGATTTAGTTCGACTCGAAGCGAAGTTCTATCATTGCTTGCAAAAGTATTTTTGAAGTTCAATGACAGTTTATCTACCAAAGAAAGAGATGCAGTCTGGTTAGAGATATTGGATACTATTGTAAAATTCAATACTGAGCCAGCATCTTCAAAGCCTGATAGTTTAGTTAAGGAATCAGCACTCGAGCTCCTAAAGAATATGATATTAGTTCTACAAACATCGGGAGTGTTGACTGAGGAAAATGAGGAGATTTGGACCTCTTCCTGGATAAAGATTGAACAAGTTTACCCTAATTTGAAAGATGACTTGTGTAAGTAAGAAACGAATCTTCCTTATTATATAAGTCTACTCTATTCCTTAAAGTAATTATTACTAATTGTGCATGCTTAATAGTTAATCACTCTCTCAATTAGCGTATGGATTAAATTATTTCAATGCAAGTGCGCGATTGTTTCACCCACTTAGATTTCTTCAGCTCATCGCCTCAATCTTCAGATATAAGGTGACAATGGCAAGCTCTATGAGTTATGAACAAAGGGGGAAAAAGCATCCTTCTCCCGTAATAAGACGTCTTTTCAATTTGATGGAATCCAAGAAAAGTAATCTTTGTGCATCCGTTGATGTAAGAACAACAAAAGAATTGTTGGACTTGGTAAATGTACTAGGCCCTAATATATGCCTAGTGAAAACACATATAGACATTATAGATGACTTTTCGTATGAAACAACTATCAAGCCACTTCTTGAATTGGCAAAATTACATAACTTTATGATTTTTGAGGATAGGAAGTTTGCCGATATTGGGAGTACCGTGAAGGCCCAGTACTGTGGAGGAATCTACAAAATTGCTCTGTGGGCAGATATTACTAATGCACACGGTGTGACGGGTGTAGGCGTCGTTAAGGGTCTAAAGGAGGCTGCTGAAGAGGTTACAGATGAGCCTCGAGGCCTATTAATGTTAGCGGAATTGTCATCGAAAGGCTCATTAGCTTATGGAGAATACACCGATAAAACAGTCGAAATAGCTAAATCAGATAAAGAATTTGTTGTTGGGTTTATTGCGCAGCATGATATGGGGGGTTCAGATGAAGGTTTTGATTGGGTTATCATGACTCCTGGAGTTGGATTAGACGACAAAGGTGATAGTCTTGGTCAGCAGTATCGTACCGTTGATGAGGTTGTCAAAGGGGGCTCTGATATAATTATAGTTGGGAGAGGTCTTTTTGGCAAAGGAAGAGATCCAGTCGTAGAGGGACGGAGGTATCGCGAAGCTGGCTGGAATGCTTACTTAAATAGAACCGATCAAACTTAGTTCCTTTTACCTAGACTATATACCTAAACTAATAAATATCTATATACACATTAACTCTATTAAGGTTCCAAAACGTCTATGTCACTCAAACTTTCAGCTAACTTTGTTCGCATAATTTCAAAGACCAAGAGACCCACAGAGGTTACGGGAATTGTGGTCATAGCGTTTCTAACGAAACCCTTGTAACTTAATTCGAACCAGCTCAACTTAGACCTTTTTTTTATCTTCAAAATTTGACGATAAGTCTCGATATAAGAATTGTAATATAACTTAAAAAATGGATGACGTGCTTCTCCATTGTAGGAATTATAAATGTCTAAGGCCTCTAGCCTTCCTAAATGAAGTTTTTGAATTTTAGTCAAAGGATATTGAATTGCAAGCAACGATAATGCTGCAGAAGCACCAGCTAGTAGTATAAAGCTTGATTTTAGCAATTTAATCAGACGTTGCTCTTCCTGCGAAACCATTTCCCTGTCTAAATTAGCATTCTCCAAGGTTGTAGTTCCGAGATAATTTTTTATTCTGTGTTTCAAACGCCTATATGCAATGATTGTTTCGTAGGTCCAGTTATAGCCCTGTGTTTTCACGAATTCGAACGTAGAAAAATAGAATGCAAATCCCAAACTTTCTTTGATTAAAGAAAAACTATAGCCAGCAAAAACTCCAACTAGTCCGATTTCCTTGAGCTTCTGTACCCCATAGGTCCATAGATTATTATGCTTCTGACTGAATACTTCAGCAGCTGACAGTCTCGCATATATAGCATCGACAGGCGCTGCTGCTAACGACTGCGCAGCTCCTGCTATAAATCCAGCCTTCCAAGTATCAAAGTAGGCATAATGAAGATCTTTTCCTCGACGATGTGTAGATTTATCTCCTTTTTGAACACTTATCCAGTCCAAGGATGCCAAATAAGAGCCATATAAAATCACTCCTGTAGCAGAGTTTGCAAGCAAAGGAGGAAGTATCTGATCTGGGATTATTCTCCAGCCTTGCTTTCGGAAAACGCTAACCAAAATACCTATTGAAGAATGAGTCCTGAAACTATAAGGCTTAAGGTGAATTTTGTTATGCAAATTAGCTAATTCTCGAATGTATGCCATATAGTCGAAACGTGATGGCCTAAACAACTTCACAGGAGTCCTTAAGTAGAGTGACTGTACCTGATATAAAATAGCTCTTATTCCGGCGGTAGATACGGAAACGGTCTTATTGCTATTCACAGACTTACCAGACCCATCTTTTGCATCCTCCAGCGTGTGTGTGGGATCTTTGGGGAGAGCTACACTCGAATCCAACGTAGAATCATGATCGCCATACAGCCCCATCAATTTCTAAGGTATGCTATTGATAAACCGATAAACCATATATTTCAATCTCTATTGGATCTTTATTAACTCTATCTTAATGCTTTCGTAGTTTGGATCTTCACAGTATCTGCTTTAGATCTCATAATTTTTTTTTTAGTTCGCTCTTCTATTGAAGAAAAGAACTGAAAGTGATTTGCATCAGCACTACGATCGTGATTTAGATTTACTTGTATGAATGACTTTAGCCATTCTTCTGCTGCATGTTTTTAGGGTTTAATATCAAATACTACAGGTCTCTATAAAGTATTATCTCGCTTTGCTTGAAATATCGTCTAGCATCTTCATCAATAAGGACAAGCGATAAATAAGTCTTTGTCGAGAACTTTTTGTTGACATCTTTATAAGTAGGTGTTAGATCAAAACCACTCAAGAACAATCTAATGGGTATGGTTTCGCCTTTCACAGGAGCACCGTCCATGATTTCGAACCTAACCACGGTTGTGCTACTTACTATTTGATTTGGTGGAGCACCAACAGTTTCTCGCCTGATAAGACACAATTCCATGTGCTTGATTTTTAAGCGAACTAGAAGAAAGCAGATCTTTCCAACTATGACGTCTTTGAGCGAATATGCAGACTTCAGATACTCAAATTCGATATGCAAGCAGTCCTCTATACCCACGTCCATCTTAACACTCTTGGGTCGAACTGATTCATTTACCTGCTTGTTATCACTTGCCTCGATGCTCGACGGCCTATTGTACTGATAAACCCAGAGCTCTTTTTCTCTCACGATATCGGACGATTTGCGTGACACCGTCACCCTGATGTAGTACCGGAGCTTAGCATTGATTCCCCGGTAGCTCTCATACTGCTTCTCTACATTTCGGAACTCAAAAGGATATGTTTCCGGGTGTGTCAACTGCGATGGCGCCGCCAACTCTGTCACCAACGATAAAAAATCACTCGTTTGCACACTGTCCGTCTTAGTCTCAATTGTGCCTAGTAGTTGTACTTTGATTCCCAAGTGCTCCACTTTTTTTCCTTCTTTGGTCCGAATTGTAACTGACCCTTTCACTGACTCTCCATCCTCGTATATCGGAAGCTTTTGCATCCGCCCATTCGCTACACTTACTTCAACATGCTTGCGACTACTCTCATTCTCCAACCAGATCTCAATGTCTAAAGGAGACTTGAAAAAGATAGACATCCTCTTTTCTTCAATTGCACTAGTTACATCTTACAAGTGAATGCTCTGAGGCTATTGGTCTATATGCAGGCCCAATCCAATCTCTACCAGCACGTGACATAAATCCTTTTTGTTTCATTTTATATCAGCTGCAAAAATGCGCTAGTAATTTAACCATTAATGAGTTGCTGCATGGTCCCATTCCGAGGCTTTTGGAATGGGGCCAGTGGTGTATAGGGGCTCCAGCCGTTCGCAACGTTCTACTCATATTTTTAAGTTGTTCTTTAAGGCAAAGAAGAGCAAGTAATATGGGATGTTACCTGGTGAGTGGCTGGTTTATCCGATGCAATCAGAAGACGTAACATTTTGCGTGTAGAATTCTCGGTAGAAACTTATGGTAAATAGGAACGATTAAGGAGAGTGTATGCAGTGCAACGGTACGGGATTCCCCCATGGTAGTACCTGCATATTGTTAACCTGTAAACGTAGATATTTTGCAGTTTTTTGGAAAAGATATTAGGTTGGCTCTCTCAGCACCTTGCAGAAGTTCAGCAGATCAGTAGGTTGATGAAACAGGCGACATGTCTCGATCTGACAATGGCGCAAATTTGAATTCTGCTAGTGCAGAAGACAATGATTGTGTACGCGAGAAAGGAACAAACAAGATAAAGCCATTGGATACCGTTATTGCTTTGTACGACTTCCCGGGTACCCAGCCATCCCATCTACAGCTAAATATTGGGGATACGATTCAGGTTCTTTCGAAGTCGGACAGTGGATGGTGGGACGGAGTGACGAGGGATTCAAGTGGGGATATATTACGAGGATGGTTTCCAAACAACTATGTGAGGTCTGTCAACTATGTGCAGCCCATTCTCAAACAGATCAGGTCAAAGAAGGAGATGGACTCGTTAACAGCAGCTAACACCACGGCCAACATATTAATACCTTCGTTTACGAGCTTGTTGAAGAAGAATTTGCAGGATGATCGGGAATCAAGTGCAAGCGGCTCCAGAAAGAACTCAATAGTGAGTTTTGCTAGTTCTGACGAAAGTGTCCATGAAAAGCAAAACCTGACAGCTTGTCTGAAAAGTGGTAGTAATGATCTGAAGGATGATTCGATTCCTGTGGTGGTCTCTGATAATATAGCTTTGCTTCAGGACGATGCAGCCGAGGAAGTAGAGAAGGAATATAGAGAAAATCGCAAGAAAGATGTCGTATGGCAGCCTAGAATATCTACCACGGGTACTAGGATTTACTACTCCCCGCAACTAGGTATGTATTGCAAAACACCTCCTTCGTCTCGTAACTCTGAGCTGAGCGATAACTATATAATGCAATCGCCGAAAGACGGGCAATATAATACTGCATTACTGAATCACTTAGAGAAGGACTCAAGTGACATACTTGATGACAATAATGATTATAAAGACCCTCGGAAAGAATTGGATG
This sequence comes from Schwanniomyces etchellsii, assembly GCA_031081805.1. Lineage (NCBI taxonomy): Eukaryota > Fungi > Ascomycota > Pichiomycetes > Serinales > Debaryomycetaceae > Schwanniomyces > Schwanniomyces etchellsii. The sequence goes on along the minus strand of JARYSY010000004.1, from coordinate 203,200 downwards.
CTATTTTGAAGCGAGGGTCGAACGCTTCTTCTCCGACATCATACAGTACAAATGGCAGTCTTTATCATCATTTTTCACAGCCTTTATTCATGAATAATGATTTTTTCTTCCAGTCCAGTAAGGATGTTTGGACTTGGACTGACTTAAAGAATAAAATATGTCTGCTCATCCAGGAGTGCTTTTCGGCACTTCAAGACTTTGACAGAGATAAGTATGGCATTCTCTATGGCAAGCTCAACACTGAAGTGCTCATATTGGTTCATTGTGTGCGTCTAGTGTATAACGATTTTATGAAGTCTAAGTACGAAGGTTCAATAAGAAGAAAATTGAAAAGAATTATCAGAAATTTCTCTCAGACCTATATTAATAGCGCTTTACACTTAAATGTTATGCATTACTCAGGTGTTTCAACAGATCAAAAGCTCTTTAGTTTCGATATTAAGAATCTCAACAAAAGTGCAGGAAAAGATGTCAACTTAGAATCAGAGAATGAACCTGATTCCTCTTCAAAGGCTAATCAATCCGCTAAAGATGCTTCAGTAGACTCAGAGGCTGGTTCTATGAAAAGAAAGGAATCAAAGGATTCTGAAGGTTTATCATATATCGACCAAGTGGAACGTGATTTTATCAATCTTGCTAGAGATGTGGAAGGAATTTCTAGTATTTGCCAGAGGCTTAGTAAGGACAAAGTAGTGAGACTTAAGGATTACAACAATTCTGAAAGTTCGGACAATGATAAGCCTATAAATAGATATGATATCTTGCCACAGCATCACGCTAGGTTTTTTAAGGATGAGTTTAATGGAGGAAATTTTTGCAATCCTTTTTTCACGCCCTACAATGAGATATTAAATGTTGGTGGAAACGAGCTCAAAAATAAATATCATCTGAAGGTCATAATTGATAGAGATTCTTATGCCTCCTTAGAGAAACTAGGCAAAGAAATGCTAAGATTGTGTGGTGAAGTTTCAAATCTTCTTGCGCCAGAAATGCAGTATTTGTATTATAATGATGTTTTGATGTACGACCGAAACCATCAGGTTTTACGTGTGACGTATAAATATTTATACTACGCGAGCCTGTTTTTGGATACTTTAGAATCTTTTGATTTTACGATCTTTTGCCTAGTACAAAAATTTTCCTCAAAGGATTGGGACGTGGCAGAATCTGGTGTTCTTAATGCTCCAAATTCGAATTTGGGCTCCCTAGCTGGTAGTAGGTTGTCGTTTGATTATCCAATTGTGCTTAAATTTTTTGAGTTGAAACAAATATTTCATGATCTAGTTTTAAACGTGGTTTTAGCTGCACAATCTTTAACCCTAGAAGATCCAGAAGTTTTCAAAGGAATGGACTATCGTTTTGATTCTGTTTTTGAAATTGATCATGAAGATCCCTTAGACAAGGCTTCTCTCAGGTTGGCTCGTATTTTGCAGGAACGAAATGCGTCGAAGAAGACAGGTTCTATCGTTACGAATTGCGATCGTCTATTGCTTGATTATATTACGAATGGGCCAAAATACTACGACCAGTTGTTATCTGTCATTCGTAATTTGGTTGATGAAAGGGAAACAATTCTCAATTACGCCACGAGGGTGATGCATGATGAATTTAACGTCCAGTTGTTGTTGATAGAAAGAAGTAACACTATAGCTACAGAAAAATCTGACGAAGTAGGAGGATCCTACTACGGAAAAATGAACTCATCTTCTGATGTTCCGTGGTATTTAGAGGGCGATAACGAGCATGATTTGCTCTTGGATATTAAGGGAAACATAAAAGGAGGTACTAAGGAAGCTCTTGTCGCCCACTTAACCCATCATTCAATTGTGGACAAGGAATTTAATGACATTTTCTTACTCATGTTTCCAACGATGATGTCCTTCGGAGAATTGGTTGTTTTATTGATCAATAGGTTTAACATAGAGGCACCTGAGGGCTTGAGTTATGACGAGTATAATAAGTGGATCAGCGACAAACAAATTCCAATTCGCAGAAGAGTTTTAGAAATTCTTCGGGAATTGTTGGAAGAATGTTGGGTTGAATCTTATTATAAGGAACCTGTCTTGAGAAAGCTATCGATGTTCCTCCAAACCCCTATTGTAAAGTCAATGGCTTCCAGTAAAGATTTATCTAAAGTTGTCCAAATACGCCTCAATCGCGAAAGAAAAAGTGAGGACCTGGGCCTAAACCACCAAAGCGGCAAGAAGTCTTTACCCTTATTTAAGTTGACACCTTTGAAAAAGATCAGGTTACTTGATATCGACTACATAGAGTTGACGAGGCAGCTTACTGTTATGGAATCTAAGCTATACTCTAAAATTACTTTACAAGCATGCCTTTGCAAGGTGTGGGGCAAGCGTTCTGGTTTGCAGGAAAGCATAGAGCATATTACCAACTTCATTAAGATGTCGAACCAGATGACAAATTTTGTTGTGTATCTGATTTTAAAAAAACAGGATGTCAGGAAACGAGTCTACGTAATGACTTATTTCATTCAGGTCGCTGAAAAGTGCAGACAAATTAAAAACTTTTCCTCCATGACAGCTATAATATCTGCATTGTACGCATCTCCCATTCATCGTCTAAAAAAAACATGGCACCATGTTTCTTATGAAGCCCTTTCAAACTTACGCAAAATGAATAAGTTAATGAATTCTACTAGGAACTTTAATGAGTACAGAGACCTACTAAAACTTGTGAAATCAGAACCTTGTATACCGTTCCTTGGTCTTTACTTAAGTGACTTGACTTTCATATTTCATGGAAATCCAGATCATTTACCTAATATGCCGAGAATGTTAAATTTTGGTAAGAGAGCAAAGACGTATAAAATATTGGTTGGATTAGACAAGTTTAATGCTGTGTCTTATAATTTCCATGAAAACCCGGACATACAGAATTACTTGACAACTTTGTTCGAAAAGTGTCCTCTGATTGAAGAGCAATACGAGCTTTCTTTACAAGTAGAACCGAGAGACAGTATTAAAAGTAGTAGTGTCACTAAAAAATAATTCACTAGTGTATAATTACTTCATAGTTCCATTTTCAATGTATGGTCGCGCACTCGCATTTTATCTCCGAATCATCAACTCGTTGAGTCCAAGTTTGTTGAAACCTTTGAGATCTTTGAATTGAGGCATAATGTTTACAAGGCTAAAGAACTTTTCAGAAGACGTGGCAAAGAGCTTCAATGAATTGAACTATGATGGGCTACAAGTAGATAAGGGTGAGGATGATATGAAGAAAAGATTGGAACGACTAAGCAATGGATCAAAGGTGTTGAATACAAAAACGCCCGATACAAACGAATTGACACAACCTAAGGATCAAGAAGGCTCTGAAGCATCAAATTCTGATGTAAATGATGGTCCTGGTACAACCCTGACTGTGGGAATTCGCCCCAATACTGAGAGCGAAGATGTAGATATCCAACAGTTGCCTCCAATAATAAGGGCTCGAATGAGGAAATTTGCCAAGTATGAGGAAAAGTATCCGATCTTGTTCGAAGCATATAAGACTGAAAAGCGTAAAAATTTTTTAGTTCATGAGTTTGAAAAGATTTTGCGAGAGAATACTCCGATACTGAGTATAAGTGAAGCACAGTCCTTGTTGGAATATCTAAATGGGCTTAATGAGAAGACGAAATTATTGACCTCCGAGATAAGAACATATTCAAAGGACAACGAATCATTAAAAAGGAGGATTGAATCATTAGAAGCTGAAAAATTGAGTTTGAGAAACTCTGATAGCAAGATATCTGAAAGTAACCCAATCCTGGAGAGCTCCGTTCAAGATCAAGAAACTCATTCTGATCTGAAATATAAAGGAGTGAGCTCAGAGGAAGATAGCTTGCGAAGATCAGAAGGTATGGCAAATGACTCATCAGAGGTGAGCAAAGACGATAATTGCGTAAGTATTGCACCTCTGCTGGTGGACAATCTTGATGGATCTCATGACAAAAGTTTGGAGACTTATAAGGTCAAGGTACAAGAATTAAATAAGAAGATTGAAGATAAGAATAAAGAAATCGAAAGAATGTCTGAACAGAACAAAAAGCTATCGGTATCTATAAAAGAGTCAGAAAATCAAAGTTCTAATATTCAAGATGAAACAGATGTATCTGCAGATAAAAAACAACCCAAGTTGGAAACAGATACTAGAGGAAGTGAAATTTCTCTGCATAATAAAGATAACGATAAAATGTCTCAGTTCGATTCTGGTTTAACAAGACCCCATTCTCTGAGCTTAAAAGAGTTGTCTGAGGATAATCAAGAAGAACTTATACAATTGAAAGAAAAATATCGAGAACTCAAAGACGATTATGATACGCTCTTGGCTAAATACAAGGAACGGAATGAGGAATTCAAATCTAAATCGGAAGAAGTAGAGAATTTAAGAGAAACTGTGAAAGAGATTGGAAATGATCTCGTTACATCTAGAGAAGAGATCAAAGCACTATCTTTACCACAAGAGACCCATAGTGATACTGCAAAGGTCTCCCGCCAAGCATCAGATGCTGAAAGTACTAAAGTTTCTAACAAAGGAACTGTATCATCGAATTCAAATGAGAATGAGAATATCAAGTTGAAGGCGGAAATAAAGCATCTCAAAGAAGCCCTTAGCTCAATGCCTAATCAACTATCAAATGAAGATGGGCAACAAAGTATGGAGCAAATAGATAAGCTAGAATTGTCTGAGCTAAGAAATAATAACTCAAGGCTAGAACGGGAAATAGAAGGAACCAAATCTAAAATTGAGGCTAAAGAGAAAATAATCAGAAATTTGAATGAAAAGACTGATTCTTTAGAGATTCGAATTAAAGAATTATCATTAATCAAAAGCAAAGAAAGTTCTTTGAAGCTAGAAATTGTGTCATTGAAATCAACTATGGAGCATAAGGATCAGCAAATTGATGCTCTCAAGACACAGATTGAGAACATGGAAAAGGAAAATGTCGAATTGCTTGATCGTTTGGCAAAAATTGATACCAGCCATAAAAAATCAGAAGTTGCAAATAAGAGTTTGATAATAGAGAAGAATGACTTATTAACTAAGCAAGAAGCCTTACTTAAAGAAATCTCAGATTTACACATCGAATTGAAGAATGAAATCGGTGTAAAAGAGAAGGCCGTCAAAGATCTCGAGTCTGCTCAGTCTAAGTATGAAAATGCATTAAGAGAAGCTACGGCTTCTGGTGAGAACTCTCAATTCATCCAACAACAATACGAAGAACTTAAGATGAAAACTAAAGAGTCTTCTACTAAGATTGAGTTTTTGGAGGATCGAAATAAGGAGTTGGAGATGCGTCTTCAAGAAAAGAGTCGTGAAGCCAGTAGTATCAAACGCGTCCTTCTTGAAACAGAGGAAAAATTAAAAGTTCAGTCCCTAGACTTGAAAAACCAGATTTTAGCATTGAATGAAGAAAAAGATGATCTTCAAAGCACACAATCTTTATTGTTGAAAAAGAAGCAACATGAGATTGATGACCTACGAGCAAAGTTAGATTCTTTAACAAAGAATATAAAAGCTTTAGAATTAAAGGTAAGAACTTTTCAGGAAGAGAATGAGAGGCTCCAGAAGCTTCCAAGTGATTCAAATGACTCCAATGAAAACTATGTGAAAGCTCAAGATATCATTGAAGAATTAAGGTCAAATCTATTTAGTTCGACCAATAGAGTACAAGAGTATGAGAAGATGAACAATGTCTTGAAGAGATTGAATGATGAGGCTAATTTGAAATGCGAAAGGTTGTCAAAAAATTACAAACAATTAATGCAACTGTACCAACATTTACAAGCTATCAATACTGCTAAAGATATATCCAGCTCAACTGAAATTTCGAGAAAGAGCTCAATCACTAGTTTGCCGGATGAGGTTGAAAAGAAAGAAACAAACGTTGCATATCTTAAAAATGTACTCCTAGGTTTTTTTGAACACAAGGATAGAAGGGAACAGCTACTTCCTGTAATCAAGACTTTGTTCGACTTCTCAAGCGAGGATGAAAAAAAGCTCTTATTCGCCCTTAAATAGATGTCCATTTCCTGCTCATCGCGCAATGCGATTATCACAACGCACGATTTAATAGTACTTCTATAGACTATATCTATGGACTCTTAGTTCATCGGTAGAATGCAAAACTCTTTCGATCAAAAAAAAGCATCTATACTACAACGTATCTCCAGTACAGACGAAGCCAACCCTGATGCTTCTCCGAAAGGTTCTATTGATGTACACTGTGTACCTTTAATCGATTTGATCAATTCAAATCATGACATGGTAACGACATCGTCATGTTCAGGTAGAGTTTCGGTGTATAAGGAGGGATATAAAGATACCTCTGGGGGTCCCATTGCTGTTGTCTCGAAAGGATATGAGGGAAGTTGGATCTTTATCACTCATGATGTTCAGGACCTTGAAGGATGGTACAAGAAAATTGACTTCAAGTATTACAAAAGAGCAAACATTGCTGAATCTCTCTCTGAGAAGAACAGATACATTCTATTCAAGTTTGAGCCCTTGATCTTACATGTAAAATGTAGGGATGCAACTACTGCAAATGATCTTTTCACCACTGCTGTAAACTGTGGTTTCAGAGAATCTGGAATTGGAAGTAACTACAATGTCGCAATTAGAACTTCCATACGTTTAGATATTCCTATTGGCTATGTTAGTAATGACAATGAGATAGTCGCTATAGTTGATGAAGAATATTTGAAAATAATCACAAAACAGGCAGAAGCTCGGTTCAACCAAAACTTCCGTAAATTGGATGAGCTCTATCAAGGAGTATCTGCCTTGAATGATTGTACTAGCCGGAAACCTGCCAAGGAAACGAAAGAAGAAAGAAGAGAAAGGAAAATAAGAGAAGGGTTAGCGAAAAGGGAAAAAGTAAAGGAACTAAAGAACCAAAAGAACGCAAACCTCATATCTTGATCAAATCGGCTAATCAAATATACGACAGAAGCTTTTTTTACTTCATCAATCCTTGAGGATCAAGCAGTATCATATACTAGTCCGCATTCACTGATCTAAGTAGTACGTTAATTTAGTTCCAATCGCTGATTATATAATCCTTTTAGTCATAACCACCGAAAAATTTTAAACACTGATTTCACTTAACTTTTATAGGAATTGCAGTATGGCAGAACCAACAAAAGAGTTAGAGGAATTAAAGATCCAACAGGCGAATGAAAACGAATCGGCAGAGGTTCCATTAGGTGAAGATGGGAAGCCGTTATCTAAAAAGGCATTGAAAAAATTAGAAAAAGAAAAGGAAAAGGCGAAGAAGAAGGCCGAAAGAGAGGCCCAATTGGCCAAAGAAAAGGCTGAGAGGGACGCCAAGGCAGCCAATGATCCATCGAAGGAGAACTATGGGAAATTACCCTTAATTAACTCCTCTTCCAAAACAGGAGAACAGCGGATACATATCAAGAATCTTTCAGCAGCAGACGACGGAAAAGAAGTACTCTTCCGCGCTAGATATCATAATGCTAGGCAACAAGGTGCAACTATGGCCTTCTTGTTATTGAGACAACAGGATTCGTTGATTCAAGCGTTGATAAAGTCCAATGGAGAAAGTATTTCGAAACAGATGGTCAAATGGGCTGGGTCTATAAACTTGGAATCTATTGTCTTAGTCCGTGGTATTGTAAGAAAAGTGGAGGAGCCAGTCAAATCAGCTACTGTGCAAGATGTTGAGATTCATGTCACTCAGATCTTTAGTATTGTTGAAACTCCCGAGAAATTGCCAATCCTCATCGAAGATGCGGCGAGGTCTGACGCTGAAGCTGAGGCTGCAGGTTTGCCCGTTGTAAACTTGGATACAAGACTTGATTCAAGGGTTATTGACTTAAGAACCCCTACCAACCAAGCTATCTTTAAAATTCAAGCAGGTTTATGTGCATTATTCAGAGAGTTCTTGGGAAAAAGAGGCTTTACTGAGATTCATACTCCGAAGATTATGGGAGCACCATCCGAGGGCGGTTCAAATGTTTTTGAAATTACTTACTTCAAGCGTAAGGCCTACTTGGCTCAATCCCCTCAACTCCATAAAGAACAGCTAATTGCTGCGGATTTTGAAAAAGTTTATGAAATCACACCAGTTTTTAGGGCTGAAAATTCCAACACACATCGTCATATGACGGAATTCACTGGTTTGGATTTGGAGATGGCTATCGAAGAACATTATGACGAAGTTGTCGAAGTCTTAGCTGATTTGTTCGTGTTCATTTTTACCGAATTGAAACAAAGATACTCAAAGGAGATTGAGACTGTGAGAAAGCAGTATCCTGTTGAAGAGTTCAAACTTCCAAAGGATGGGAAGATTATTAGAATCCCCTTCAAAAAGGGTATCGCAATGTTAAGAGCAGCAGGAAAGGAAGTAGATGATCTTGAGGACTTGTCCACAGAGAATGAGAAGTTCCTTGGAAAGTTAGTTAGAGACGAGTATGATACTGATTTTTACATCTTGGACAAGTTTCCATTGGCTGTCAGACCATTCTACACAATGCCTGATCCAGAGGACCCCGAATACTCCAATTCCTATGATTTCTTTATGAGAGGAGAGGAAATATTGTCAGGTGCACAGCGTATTCATGACCCTGAACTTTTGAAACAGAGAATGGCTGTGCATGGTGTCGATCCTCAATCTCCAGGTCTCTGTGACTATGTCGATGCATTTGTTTACGGCTGTCCTCCTCACGGTGGTGGAGGTATAGGGTTAGAAAGAGTCCTCATGTTTTACTTGGACTTGAAGAACATTCGTCGTGCTTCGTTGTTCCCTAGAGATCCTAGACGTGTCAGACCATAGTGTATAATATTTAGAATCATTTTTGTACTACAAGGTATTGTGCGATTTTTTCCTTTATCTATATTTCTCAAATCAAAGCAAAGTTCCTCTCGTTTATTTCAAGTTATCAAAAGACTCAAGGATTTGACTTTACTAAAATAGATAAACAGCATGGAGCAGGTAGCAAACACGGGCTCAAAAGATAGTCATGCTACAATCTTATTGATGGGTTTACGAAGGGGCGGCAAATCCTCCATTTGCAAAGTAGTTTTCCATAATATGCAGCCCTTAGACACACTCTACTTGGAAAGTACGTCTAAGCCGACAACCGAAAGCTTTTCTCTGTTGATAGGTTTGAGTGTAATGGAGCTTCCGGGACAATTAAATTATTTTGAACCAAACTATGACTCGGAAAGACTATTTTCCAGTGTTGGAGCGCTTGTATACGTGATAGACTCACAGGATGAGTATTTAAATGCTCTCACTAACCTATCTATGATCATCGAGTATGCGTATAAAGTCAACCCGAAGATACATATTGAGGTTCTCATTCATAAGATTGATGGTTTGTCTGAAGATTATAGAATAGATGCACAAAGGGATATTATGCAAAGAATTGGAGACGAATTATTAGACTTAGGTCTAGAAGGAGTGCAAGTATCCTTCTATCTTACCTCGATATTCGACCATTCTATTTATGAGGCTTTTTCGAGGATTGTACAAAAGCTCATACCTGAATTACCGGCTCTCGAGAATATGCTAGATAACATTGTTCAGCATTCTTCTATAGATAAAGTCTTCCTTTTTGATGTCAATTCAAAGATATATGTTGCAACGGATTCTGCACCTGTCGATATACAAACTTACGAGGTTTGTGCGGAGTTCATCGATATAACAATCGATCTAGATAATCTATATATAGAGAGTGATCCTAGGGCAACTTCTTCAAATGGAGCTTCTCAGGCTCACGATATCAAATCAGTTTCATGTTTGTCTAATGGTTCCATACTTTATCTCAAGCAAATGATTCGAGGATTGGCATTAGTTGCATTGATAAGAAATGAGGAGAATAGCAACATGTCTCTAGATAACCTTCTTGCAATCATCGACTATAACGTCAGTTGCTTCAAGGAATCGTTGAAAAAGATGTGGCATAGCTCGAGGTACATAGAGCAGTCAGGTACTAATTCTGAGAGCATTCAAATACATTAAGTTATTTTACTCTAAAATAATACTCTATAATCTATAGACAACAATGATATATTCAAAAGTGGTGAAAAAAAAAAATGCATTTCATTAAAGTGTAGAACATTCATGAAATCTTATAAAAAGTCTGGCTTATACATATGATATGTTTCATCATTTCATATTTTTTTTAATTTTAAAAAAATTTCTTCTTTCAAATAATAGATAAATTACCAACATTCATAACCACCATCAACAACTAAGTTGTGGCCGGTAGTGTAGCTGGATGCAGTTTCACTGACCAAGTATAGTACGGAACCAACAAACTCTTTTGGTTCTGCCATTCTCTTTTGAGGAATTTTTGATTCCCATGCTTCCTTCATATCAGCGTGTCCAGAGATGACATTCTTAGTTAAAGGCGTCAAAATGTATCCTGGACTCAATGCATTAACTCTGATATTATATTTAGCCCACTCACAGGCCAACGATCTGGTCAAATGAATCACACCAGCCTTCGACATATTATACATACATTGTGGTTGTGGGTCGTTGACAATAACACCGGACATGGATCCAATTAAAACTATGGACCCTGGCTTGTTGTTGGCAATCAAGGGACGAGCAAAAGCTTGTGCAACGTAAAAGGCTCCTAAGGCATTAACCTTCATTATACCTTCAGCGTTAGCAGCTGGATAGTCCTCAGCTGGAAAGTTCTCACAGTATCCCGCAGTGTTTATCAAGATATCGGCGATCTTACCATGCGTTTCATTTATGCTACTAAAGCATTCTTCAACTTGGCTAAATTCACCAATATTACAAGACCATGCTGACACGGTTGGCACCATGCCTTCCGCAGAACCTTTTAAGTTCTCGGTACCCCAAGCTTCCAACTCCTTAGCGGCAGACTTGGTCCTGTCCAAATTTACATCGACCAAAGCAACCTCTGCGCCTTGAGCCAATAAAGCTCTGGATAAAACCGCGGCCATTCCACCGGATCCACCCGTCAAGATCGCCAACTTACCATCCAATCTGAAGTTTGGAACAACGTTATTAAATGAAAAATCCATAATATATCGACTATGTGTATGTGTATCTCTGGTTACCTAATGTTTCTTATTAACTTCCAAACACAGGTTCTTTTGTATCCGAAAGTATTCAGCTGCAATAAGTTATATTTAATTGATGAAGCGAATAGTGTTTACGTTAATTCAGTATGAAGATCTTAACTTCTATTGTCTTTAACGTTATTATTAACTTAGTTGACTTAACTTAATGTATTAATAGGCCGATATATTCTCAATTTTTGACTGCCTGCCCAACCTTTTTTATACTATTCCCCAGATTGTTCGGAGCTGAAGGCGGCCTAAACAAAAGAAACGATGACCTGCCGCTAAAACTGATGATTACTTAAGAAAATTAGAGATACGGGGACCGGAAATAATAAAAGAATATTTGTTCCGGATCAAACGTGTACACAAATAAGGGATAAGCAAAAATTCTGACGAATAATATTTGAGGATCTATTAAGCTTTCTTCGGTATGATGTAGTGATGATGTATTCGTACTGTAACATTACAACAATAAAAGTCAATTTACATAATTCGAAACGTTCGAATTGTTATGTAGAATCTGATGGATTCAAACGATTCAAAAAGAAATATACTGATTGTAGCAACCACGTCTACCCCAATAGTAATTATTATCATCAATAGTAAGCATAGCAAAAATGTTAAAAATAGGTTTGAGGAGGGTCTTAGCGTAACATTGAAGGCGATGTAGTCAAGGAAAAAATATCGGAAGGGAAATGAGCGGGTGGTCACTGACCAGTGCTGCGAACAGAATACAAAACCACCGAAATGCCATGGTCATCGCGATAAAGGCGCACTAAAACGGATAAACTTATATGTAGGATAGACGTTATGGCGAAGAATTGAATAACTAAGTAAATAGAACAGCGGCGTGGATGGCCAAGTGATCTAGAGCTACGTATATGCTATTGCGAGAACATACTTTGGAGGACATTTTCTAGTCTATCTCCAGCAATAAACGCATTTCTTTATCGTTCTTTTCTTGAAGACGTTTAAGATGCCTTGCATCACGTGCAGCTTGCCTTAAATCTTCCTTCTTATTAGCCCAGTCCCGGAGTTTCTCTCCATACATTAGGCAGAAAACAGGAAAAGGTAATCCCAAGCCCAAAGCAATGAACCCGCACAAGGTATTGCCCCAACCGTATCCTAATTTGTCGTACATCGGAGCTGCAACCAAAGGCAATCCGAAGCCAAATAGGGACCTGAAGATAGAACAAGACGCAATGAAAGAGGCCGATAACCTGTTGTTCATATCTATAAGATAATTCTGAATAGTTTGAAAGACGGCTATCATAGAAAAGGCGAATATTCCACTTCCAATGGAAGGCATTATCCAGTGTAATTTTTTCTCAACAGACCACCCGTACCAAAAAAGCCCCACAGGAATGCCAATACCCGCAGCACATAAGCAAGGCAACCTGTATTCAGGCTTGGATACACCACCGTTTCGCAAAGTGAGCTTATCATAAAAGTAACTCATCAAATAGGTAAAGACGATTATACCCAAAATGTAGCCAATACCCATAGGAATGTACATTAGCCCGGTGATTCCAATTGAGAATCCATAGGAGCCCATGAAAACTGCAGGAAAGGTAACAATCATGAGATACATAAAACCGTAAATGAACGCCATGAAAGAACCCAACCCAAAAACCATTGGGTTTGTAATGATCAATCTTAAAGGGCGAGTGACCGTCATCGTAATCTTCTCGTATAGCGTCTCCCCATTCGATATTTCGAATATCGTATGCAAATTCTCATTTCCCGTTTCCTTTCTAAGAAGTTTGGCTTTCTCTCTAAGGAGCTTAGGGGAATATGTCTCCTTGAAGAAGACAGTTCCAAATGCAGCAACGAAGCCATTGAAAATTGCTAGCACAATAAACACCCATTTCCATCTCTTGTTCTCTACTATAAATCCAGAAATTACTGGAGAGATGACTGGGCCTAACGTAGGACTAATTGAATATGCGGCCATTGCAAATTGTCTTTCTCTATTACTCCAAAGGTCTGCTATTGTTCCTGCTCCTACGTTCAAAGAGGCACATCCTCCAAGACCCCTTAGAAATCTAAAGACGCATAACAGCGCCGTATTCTTACAAAATGCACAGGCCAAATTGAATATAAATGCTATCCATATGGATGTATTTAATACGCTCCTTCGTCCAATTCTGTCGGATTCGGAGAGCGGTGCAATAATAATGGGGCCTAGCGCCCAAGCCAAGACCATAATCGAAACTGAAAATGCTTTCAAAACAGTTGTTTGAATCCCGAAATCCTTAGCAATGAAATCCATAGCTGGGGAGCATACCGAAGATGACATAGGAGATATCAAAGTATAGATTGATACAATTCCAGTTTGAAATACCTTATCCCAAAGAGGCCAATTTCTAGGGTCCTCTGGGTCATCTGTTCCTTCCCATGTAACAAGTTCGGGATCAATTTGACTGAATTCAGCACCATAGTCCTTTGTAGGGACAGGAATGTCAGGTATCTCATTCTCGTAAATTCGCTCTGATGGTGCTTTTTCATCCTGAGCTTCTCGTTCTACATCATTCACTCTTTGGGAAAGAGCAGACAATATAGTTCCCCTTGTAGCAGTCCTTCTCATTGCAATTTGTTCTTCATCTAATGGACCGTATATATCTCTGACCGAACGACAAGTGTTGTACCTACTCAAATCCGAAGTGGCACCTGTTAGGGTCCTTCGCAATGCACCCAATGCATGGTAAGGCAATGTTTGGGAACCAGAACTCAACCTACGGGAATAACGTCGATTCGTGGAGTCTTTCAATACCTTATCGAGTGTAGCCGGTTCTTCTTGGCTCTCCAAACTAGATGACAATGATGCACTCAGATCATCAGCATTAGCGAAGTACTTGCTTCCATTCCTTCCAAAGTTTACGTCACCATTACTATCATCTGCATCGGCACCCATATTGACCTCGTCTGGGAGGTTTAAAATTTGACATCCTTGACTAATTCTTCAGCAGTGGAGATGCCATGGTTATGTGCCCTGTGGTTATATTGTTACTTGCTATTTTCTTTCTATCCCCGAAACGTCTACATTTATGATCCTGAACGCATTTTTTGATCTATACATGAACTACAAACGCTCTATCTCGAATTTTGATCTTTCCGGTGGAAATGGGTCTGTAGAAGTGTTTAATATGTTGGAGCATCAATCAGCAATAAAATAACTAAGCCATTTGACAAGTCAAAACTCCGCGCGGACTGAGTTGCATAAGCTCACCCAAAAAATTGTCCTGACACTCTCACGACATAAAGCGACATTGAGATGCCTACCTTCAATGTCGCGTCGTTCCGTCGTTTAAAATTTTGCGACTCGCATTAGACTAGAGCCTCTCCAAATATTTAAGCATTACACCAGGCCACAATTGGAAACTGCTTCTACTTTGTATCAATATTCTTATAGAGAAAAATGTCAGGGTAAGTTCTATTTTTTAAAACAATGATTTATCAATATTGTGTTCTTTGATATACTAACTCTCCAGTGTTTATCATGATTATTCAGGCTTCACAAATGCAACAACTATAAGCAGTATTTATGCTAATTTTAATAAGATTGGTGAATTAAACGCGCTTGAAAAGGTTTGGGCCACATATTACTATTACATGGGCAATGACGTTTTCGCCACAGGCTTGTTGTTCTTCGTGTTGCACGAATTTATGTATTTTGGTAGATGTGTTCCTTGGATGATTATCGACCGCATTCCTTATTTCAACAAGTACAAAATTCAGGATTCTAAAATTCCTTCTAATAAGGAACAATGGGAATGCATGAAGTCAGTATTAATATCTCATTTTTTGGTCGAGGCCTTTCCCATTTGGTTTTTCCACCCAGTTTGCAAAAGAATCGGCATAAGTTATGATGTTCCATTCCCTAGTTTTATGACCATAGCCTTTCAACTTGCTGTTTTCTTCATCTTAGAGGACGCATGGCACTACTGGTTTCACAGAGGGTTGCACTACGGCGCGTTTTACAAATACATTCATAAGCAACACCATAGATACGCTGCTCCTTTTGGATTGGCGGCTGAGTATGCTCATCCAATTGAGGTTATGTTGTTAGGATTTGGCACTGTGGGTATCCCTATCATCTGGTGTATCTGTACTAAGAACTTACATCTCTTCACGATCTGTCTTTGGATAACATTAAGGTTGCTCCAAGCTGTTGATTCCCATTCAGGCTACGAATTTCCTTGGTCATTACATCACTTTATGCCATTCTGGGCAGGTGCTGATCATCATGATGAGCACCACCATTATTTCATCGGAAGTTATAGCTCTTCTTTCAGATGGTGGGACTTTTTCTTAGATACAGAGGCAGGGCCAAAAGGAAAAGCCTCTAGAGAGAGTAAAATGAAGACAAAGGCCGAATCTAAAAAAGAGATTTAATTTCAAGAGTTAAGCATACATTCTAACAATTAAGATCTCGTGAACATGACTTTAGCTACATGTGCTATAAAGAATATAATTTCATTATTTATTAATCCATTCACTGTATTCCTTTCTTTTCTTCTTAATATCAATAAATGGAAGTCTAGTCTCGTATAACTGAAATTCGCTGAACCCTAGTATTTCTTGCTCCTGCATTACGTCTTTCACAAATATGCTGTTCAAGTACCTGTACAGTGGTTTTATCTCCTTTTTCTCTATGGAAAGCTTAGAATCATTTCGAATAGAATACAAAGCTCCACTTAAAATAAACATGAGAGCTATTATTGTCTCTGTAGGAATGCCCGATTTTATCAAGGCAGAATTAGTCGTATAATCGACATCAAGCATTTCTAAGCGATGAAGCTCAAATGAAGAGAACCCACTATGGATCAATAAGCTTAATCCGACGAAATAGAAAACATTTTTGAGAGAGAGCATGTCCCACTCAATTTGTACTTGTCATGGATTATGTCGAGCTACAAATCTATGACAATTGTCGTTATCTAAAATGTCGTACAAGAGACATTAGTCGTGCTCAATAGTGACGCGATGAGATCATCATCAAGAGTAACTTAATGAAGACAATAATAATTGGCTAGCTTTTATATAAATCCTTTCCTGAAGACTGTATTTACTTGAAGACCCTAAAAGAAGGTAGCTTGTTGGAGAAGCTTCATATACTAGTTGTACAAATGACGAGAATAGACGAAAGAGTACCTTTTTGACAGAAATATGATCGCTCAGACCTGACAAAAAGTCTTGCTTAATTCGCTTTAGCTTTTGGAACGCCAAAGTTCTATAATAAGATAGACCGTGGAACCATTTTCGTAAGAATGATCCCATATCGCCGAGAATAGGCCAAATCAAACCTCTATTTGCTGCAAAAAGAATTTGTGCGAAGAACGCTTAGTCGCACAAAACTTAAGATAAGGATGACCATAATATGTTTGTTTGTGAAAACATCTATCAGTGTGTTTTGTAAGTGGAACAAGAGCATTTTCAGGAGTATACAATATCTAGTCAGTTGCTAATCAGGCTATAATAATACAAATTTAACTAGAAAGTTAGCTTTAAGAATACATTTTTCAGGTACTGATGAAAGGAGGATTGCTTTTAATGGGAATGGCAGTTTCCGTCCACGGATTGTGGCTACCGCAACCGGCACAGTACGCTTTAGATGCTGGTATTAGAGAGAAGATTCAAGCAGTAATTAGTTCGCATAGTCCCTTTATGGCGAATGCCGAAGAGAGTTTATCGCGATTGGAAGATACTGACCCAGCGAATACGTCTTTTGATGAATGGCTAGAAAGGCAATCGAATACTTCAATACATGGAATTTTGAGCAACATTGGAGGTTGGGGGCTGACACTAAATGCTTCTGAGGTTCACAGAGGTGTAATAATTGCATCTCCTTCGCGGGAACTGCCCGATTATTTTTATCAGTGGGTAAGAGATGCAGCATTGACTATAAGAACTCTCATAAACTTTCTTGATGAGAGTTCATTGACACGCATAGACATAAAGTTATTAATTGAGAGCTATATTGAGAACAACTATCATTTGCAAAGAGTCCCCAACAAGCTGGGCACTTTTAATGATCCAAATAAATCAGGCTTAGGTGAACCTAAATTTCATCCTGACTCAACACCATTTGATGAGAATTGGGGAAGACCACAGAATGATGGTCCGGCTTTAAGAATATCCACTATTAATCTTTATTTAAACCTTCTTCGAAAACATAATTCTAACTTGGAGAATTCTTTTTTGAAAGATGAAAGATTTATCTACCATGAAATAATAAAGCCTGATTTGATATACATAATAAACAATTGGAATAAACCTTCTTTTGATTTATGGGAGGAGATCAACTCTGTCCATTTTTTCACTTCTCTTTCACAATTGAGAGCACTTCAGGATGGTATTGACTTGGCAAATGTTCATGATAGCGACTTAGAATTCTATGGCACTTTGAAATCTGCTTATACAAAATTGAAGTTATACATTGATTTTGAAGCGGGCTTTAGGGTTCCTTCTGTACCATATGTCGTTGAAACTCCGAGCCTATTAAAGGAAGGTAAAAGATCGGGTCTTGATGCTGCCGTCTTGTTGGCGAGCTTGCATTCACATAATTTCGACATCAATTATTTTGACATACCATTCGATGTAAATGATAACCAAATTCTAAACACTGTTAGCGGGCTAGTTTCGGATATGAAGATTAGATATCCTATAAACCATGATAAGGCTGGGGAAAAACACATAGGTGCCGCATTGGGTAGATATCCCGAAGATATCTATGATGGTGTTGGTACTTCAGAAGGAAATCCTTGGTTTATATCAACAGCATCTGCCGCAGAAATCGTCTATAAGACCATATATAAGCTACTCGTTGAAGAGCTGAATATCGTAATCGACAGTGAGAATAAAGAATTCTTCAAGGATTTTATTGATTTTCAAATCCATGCAATGAATGATCTAATCACTATTCCCTATGGCTCTGCAACTTACAAATCAGTCATTAGTAATTTATTCGATTATTCTGATTCTTTCTTGAAGATAATCATGGAGCATTGCGATCTTACAGGTAACATGTCTGAACAATTCAATAAATATCATGGTTTCATGCAGGGTGCAAGAGACCTCACATGGAGTTACAGCGCTGTCTGGAATGCCATTAGATGGAGAAGAAAGGCCTTGCTGCAAATGAACGGTAGTATGGGCTGAGAATACTTATATCTTACTTTTAGAGTCCCTGATGAGATTCTGATTTACATCTCAACATATTTAAGATAATTTTATTTATTATTGCGTAGCTATTTATTTCTCTAGTTTTTATCTAAATTATTTAGAGTCTCGAAGGAGGTTATATTTTTGAATTGTGTCTCTCTAGTGAAACAAGCATCGCTTCTATCAAATAATTCTTTTAGTTCTTCTTTCGAAAGTAACTCTGGCATGCTTTGGTCCGATACTTCCCACTTGGTGTCTTTCCCCATAGTAAAATCATCGTTTTCCTCTCCATTGATTTGAAATCTTTTTGATAATTCAACCAAACCCTTCATATCAATATCAGTCTCATGAATAGCCTTTTGAAAGTTTTTTAGTCTAAATTGTCCTTTTCGAAGTACTAACTTTTCAAGGAATCTTTTAGAATATGCTTTGCTAATTAATATTTCTTCTATTGAATTTCTGACCAAAAATCGAAATACTTTTACAGGCTTCGTTTGCCCTATTCGATGCACCCTGTCAATTGCTTGCAAATCTACTTGCGGATTCCAGTCATTGTCAAAAATAATTACCGTGTCAGCGGCCATTAAATTAATTCCTAGCCCTCCTGCACGTGTAGATAATAAGAAAACACCTTCTTTTCCAGTTTGGCTATTAAATTCTTTTATTTCAAAAACTCGCTCTTCTTGAGAGGTTGAACCGTCGAGTCTACAGAAACTCAATCTCTTGTAGTCAAGAAAATCGCTAATCAAATCTAATACCCTCGTAAATTGAGAGAATATAAGCACTTTATGCTTGTTCGGAAGTAAATTATCAAGCAACTGGTTCAAGATTGCAAATTTAGATGAATTTTTAAGTAAAATCTCGAAGAATTTACTATTGCTATCACCAGCATATACAGTTGGATCATAGAAAACATATGGTGAGTTGCAAATGTTTCTCAACTGTATGACCAGATTTTGCAAACTTAGAGATCTCAATTCCTTTATACATTGATGATACTTCTTATCAAAGAGAGTTAAAGAGTCTAGACTCTTTCTTCTTGAAGTTTCCTTTTTATTACCATGTTTTTCAGATTCCTTACGCAGGAGAGAAGTCTTCCTTTGTGTTAAGCCATCATCTTCTCTTTCGGCCTGAAGAAGCTGGTCGATTCTCTCCGAAGTTAAGGTCTCATCTCCTTCATAGTAGAAATATTCCTTCAAGTAGGCCTCGAGTAACCCATCAAATAATTTTCCTTCTAAGCAATCTTTATATAATTTTCGCTGAAGATTGCTCATAGTTATATGGATCAAGTATTCTTTCTTTGGCGGTAAATTTGCATTTACCTCCGATTTCACCCTTCTTAATATGAATGGTTTCAATATTGTATGCAAGTTTTTAATCAATTGTTCTTTTATCTTGAGGCCCAATTTCTCGTCATCGCCATCTTCTTCCTTAAGGTTCGTTAACTCATCGAAATCGAACCACTTCTCAAAAAGATCTAAATCATGAAAAAAATCTGGCAAAATGAAATTCAAAAGAGACCATAATTCGGCGAGGTCGTTCTGCAAAGGTGTCCCAGTAATTAGTAACTTATTACTCACATGAAGCCTTCTAAGGGTCTTAATCAACGTACAGTTATGATTTTTGAGCCTGTGTCCTTCATCTATTACCATGTACTTCCAAGTGACATTATTAAGCTTTGAGAAGTCTCGCATCGAAATCTCGTAAGAAGTAATTAAAACATTAAATTTCCTTCTCAATGATATTTTACTCCTGCTTTCTTTGCTTCCAACATAAGTGAGACAATTAACAGATGGCGAGAACCTGGAAAACTCGCTAATCCAATTAGACACAGTAGAAAGAGGCGCAATGATGAGAAACGGGCCCGTTACTCCATTTTCTATCAAGAAAGACAAAAAAGCGATACATTGAATCGTCTTCCCAAGACCCATTTCATCGGCTAAGATTCCATTCAAACCATTTTCGTACAACGTTATCAACCATTCCAACCCATCAAGTTGATAGTCCTTTAACTTACCCCTCATAATAGATGGCTGCGGCCTCACAGATGACAGAGCGGATGGCTTTGAAAGCATTTCAACAATATCGCTGTTCCCTTTATGTCGTTTTCTCTTTTGACGTACAGGATCATCTTGACTTGCTTCTTCTGTCTTCTTTTTTGTTGCTTCTCGAATAGTGTCCGCCATAATTTGCGAGTATACCTGCGATTTTTGAATTAGCAAATTGAGCTTATCAAGCTTGGTTTTCCTATCCAAATTCTCGCCCTCTGACTTTTCTTCTAAACCTTCATTCTTCCTATCCATGTCTTCTGTCATTGCCACTCACGATTCGTCCACTAGTTCCTCAAATCAAGCTCGGAAGATCAAATCAATGGAGTAAGGACAACAGCATACGCTACACTACTCCTACCTGTCTGGTCTTAGAATTCAATTGTTATTTCTCCTAAAGACACGTCTAGAAGTCCATTGCTATCTTCCATTCTAGGCTTCAGCACAAATTCTAGCTACACCCCATACACCAAAAACCCATACACCAGCTGATTTTGAGTCATCCGGTGATAAATTATTTCGCGTCACGTGCAATTCCTTTGGGTCCTCTGCCAGATAAAGGACTTCATCAGTCCATACATGAAATTTCTTCTATGACATTATACTAGTGTTTCTTCGCTACTACCTCTCGCATAACAAGACTATCATCATCCTGTAAGCCATACTTTTTTTGTGTATCAAGAATATCTCATCTAATAAACGGCCCATCAAATTAGCGGGCCTTCTGATCTGATTATAGGCAGTGTGCACACTAGAAGCCTCATCTACTGACGTAAAGCTGATTGCATGTGTACCCAAAAAAATTAATGGACTAAAGAGAAGAGTATATGAAGAGCGTAATTTTGTTGAACATCACGTAAGCCGAAGGTCCATATTCCTTGACATATATAAAATCTCTTGAATTCAAAGTGTTTTTTGTGCCAACATACCGGAGCATAAGCACTGCTTTGCAGATAATACCACAAGTCAAAAGAAGCATTATTCCCAAAAGGGCATTAGGTAACAGCACGGCAAGAATGGGAAGGGAGAATATTTTGCATTACCAGTTAGAGCATGACCACGAGACTGATCTTGCCCCCGTTGAAGAACCTACCACAAATGGTGTATCCAAAGTGAACACGAACTTTCCGTTTGTTCTACTGAAGGAGTCCACTATGAAGGACTACTTCGATAACAACAGATACTTTGTTGAGAACATAAAACATAATCATACAAATAAGGTATTTGAATTAAATGCGAAGGGACAGTCTCCGCATACACTTTGGATAGGATGTTCAGATTCGCGAGCAGGAGAAAGCTGTTTGGCTACATTGCCAGGAGAAGTCTTCACCCACAGAAATATTGCGAATATTATCAATGCGAACGATATTTCATCCCAGGGGGTAATTCAGTTTGCTATTGATGTTCTCAAAGTGAAGAAGATCATCGTATGCGGACACACTGACTGCGGCGGTATCTGGGCATCTCTCTCATCGAAAAAGATTGGTGGTGTGCTTGATTTATGGTTGAACCCTATCAGACATATCAGAGCAGCAAATGTAGAGCTATTATCGAAATACAATGATGACCCCAAAGCAAAGGCCAGAAAGCTTTCTGAGCTCAATGTTATCCTGTCTGTAACCTCCTTGAAGAGACATCCCTCTGCTTCGGAGGCCTTGAGAAAAGGAGAAATCGAAGTCTGGGGATTGATGTATGATGTGGCTACTGGCTACTTATCTGAAGTTGAAGTGCCTCATGATGAGTTTCATGATTTATTTTATGTAAAAGATGAGAACGATGCCGAAGATTATAATCCTCACTGAAATTTAAAGGTCAACTTTTATGCAACTTTGGCCCTATTTATATAAAGATGTATACTTATAGAATATGAAGTCTTATAGAATTGGATTCAAGAAAATTTTACTCAATGCAAGTCGGAACATGATACATTACAGCGATGCTTCGCCCGCTTGAGGAAGTGTTAGTAAGTATTAGTACAATAAATAGATAAAGGAAGAGAAAAAAAGGACCAGCTCTTCACACTTGTAAACTTGAGGTCAATTAAGCATCACCAAAAGTAAAACTAAGATAATTGTTAGCACAATTATCGTGACTAAGCTACCGTTCTCTCGACACTTTTGTCTAAATGACTTTATCCTTCTAGTGGCATTATTCAAAAGATGATGCGACCTTTCGACTCCTTCCTCTAAATCATTCAAGAGTATCAAATGATCATCTATTTCGTGATTAATATCTACCCCCATTTGATGCTGTCTTTTTACTGAATCATGAAGAAATCCCAAATTCTCATCTTGAGTCAATATCTGTTGCTGGTGTTGCGCAAACATCTGTCGATCTGGGACGCTTTCCAAGGTTGCCACAGATTCGTCATCTCTATAGGGCTGATAAGCTCCATCATCGTGGTCATTGCTTACTTCTACATCGTCCATAAATCTAACTGTCTTCGTGGGAACGCTCAATTCTGGGAGATCCGGAAGCTTGTATTCGAATTCTTCAGTGTCTAAAAACTCATCGTCCTTCAAACTCTCATAAACAACGTTATATCTATGCACAAGCTCCTTAAACGCTTCTATCAACTCTTCATATTCCTCTGCTTTGATATCCCCTTTCTGACAGATATCAATTATATCATGCTCGATATATTTGAAATTCTTGAGACTCTTACTTAATGACCCCGTCAAATCATAATTATCATTAGAGGAAGGTGTAAGCTTGAGTACTCTTATCAATCTATCTCTTTCTTCATTTGTCGACTCAAGCTGCTCTATATGAAGTGAAGTCTTTCTAATCAAGTTCTTGATGTTTTTGATAGAAGCCATATTTATCCTAGGTACTATTAGGACGACCTACTTGTTAATGTCTTCTATTTTTGGTACTGCATATAAATATTATAATCGGGTCATTACTATCATACCGGCCAGCTATTCACTTCTGTAAATAACAGGGACAAAGATGCCAGATCTTCCCTTCTAACGTGTTTTAGTGTCGATATTCATTCCTCTTTTGCTTGCTTTTTGAGCAGACATTCGATTACTCAGGAATGAGAGAGGTACAGTGAATGTGTTGCATGGGACGCTATTTGCTAACATATCCAAAACCCCTTGTATTTCATTTTCAATTGTTTGATTCTCATGTTCAAGCATGTCCGTCACGCACAGCAACAAATCTTGCATGTATCCAATGTTTGAGCATCCTTGGTGAATCTCTCGCTGAAAACTCACATGATCATAGCTCAAGGGTCTCTTCGCACATCGTTCGCTTTCTTCAATAGAATAGATTGTCAATGACGAGTCAACGCTTCCGTCAAATGAAGAAAGAATGTCATTTTCTTCCTCCACCGTACTATAGCCCAGCAGGAAAGAGTTAGTTAATTTTCTGGTATTGTACCCATCTAGTGAAGTTTTATCAAGTTCAAGCTGTAGGTCATTGGATAGACCGTTAAGTTGATCTAATATATTCTGTCTCTTCATATGGTTCCTCTAATTGTATTACGAAGATTGACAATATTTATCATCTGTGTCTATTGTGACGAGTTCAACAACATTTCTCAAACATCCATGGTGAATGTGTGTTCTATATATGCATGTTTCTCCTTGCTTCAATAGAATTAACTCATCTTCATACGCGTTCCCGCGAAAATCTTTTACTTCTTTAGGATTGATCGAAGGAACGATTTATCGGCTCGAGCACCGTGATGCTCACGCTCTACAGACAGGAGAGCTCAATGTAGAATAAATTCTCTGTAGAAAGCTCATCTACTGACTGTAATCTATGTATCTTTTAAATATCCTGTTTCATTTTATGAGATTCATAAACCCAAATCCTATACTGGGAGAAACATCTACTACAATCGTGAGATCAGCAGGGCAATTCTTCTACGAGCACCAAATGCTTACTTGCCACTGGCTACATTCGTCATAGCTTCTACAAGTAAACTATCATGATGCTTATTCTGTCTTACAATGTTTTATATTTTCGTTCATGCGGTAAATCCAGTTGCATTGCTTTTAACTGAAGAATAAACTATGAGCATACATCTTGGAACTCCTCCAACAGAGATCTACTAGTGATCGAAAGAAAAAAAACTTTCGTCGCTGACACTATAATGCGACGTTCCTTACCTCTTTCCAAGGCATTGATTTTCGTTCCACTTCTGTTGGTCCAAAAAGAATTGTCTTGAGTTTGCTTGTAAATTACTTGACACTGTTGTCATTCAATGCAACGTAGTGGAGATCTTTAGCAAGTATTATTGTGCAGACTTCTGTCGTGAATTCAAGTGCACTTCGTCATGTGCGCCTTGGCTTTTTCATGTTCAAACAATATATCCTTATCGAACTACAAGATTGACCTTATCAACCCCTTTTTCACTTGTAGTTCAGGGTCTGTTCCAGGGTCTGCTCCAGAGTTGATTTCAGAGTTGATTTCAGGGTTGATTTCGCGTAAGAATAGGCAAACCGGTTGGAAAAAGTATTTGCAGCAAAATTCTTCCAACGGAAAGTCCGCGGCGATCATTTTGTACATGACACATGGGAATATAAATACCGAACTACTGCAACCTATATCACCAACATTAATTATTAGCGTCCAAATATAAGGATAAAAACAGTTAAAAAGGAAAAAACTAAATTAATCATGACCAATCATAATAAAAATCCAGAAAGAAAGGTCTGTGTATTTTGTGGATCAGGTTTTGGAAACAAAGACGTATTCGCCGCCGAGGCCAACGCTTTAGGAAAGTCACTTGCGGAACGTAATTGGGGATTAGTATATGGTGGTGGATCTACTGGAATCATGGGTAGTGTAGCAAGAGGATGCGCTATGAATGGAGGATATGTACATGGAATTATTCCGGATGCACTCATAAGCAGAGAGAGAACGGACGAGAACAGCGAAGAGGTTAATCAAAAGTTGAAGCAATCTATTGAACACCATGATGGCTCAACTCCCCTTCCCGACTCTAAGGAATACGGACGTACCACGTTGGTGAAGGATATGCATACTAGAAAGAGATTGATGGGGCAAGAAGCAGATGCTTTTATTGCATTGCCTGGAGGATACGGTACACTTGAAGAACTCATGGAGGTTGTGACTTGGTGTCAACTTAACATTCATAACAAGCCCGTGATCATTTATAACACGGATGGCTTCTACGATAACTTTTTAAGATTTATTAATGATTGTATTGAAAAGGGTTTTGTTTCCGCTAAAAACGGAGAAATCATCCAAGTTGCGAACAGTGCAGAAGAAGCATTGAATGCTATTGAAAACTACAAGATCCCCGAAGGTCGTTTTAATTTGAAATGGTCATCTACTTGAGCTATATACAAAAGTACATAGGAATGCATTAGAAGTCTATTCATTAGAAATTGAAATCTACATTATCCTCTTCCTCCTCGTTAAAGAACCACATGAATATGATTATATCAGTGTAGACAACAAGACCTCCTATTATGCTCATTATCATAGCTCCAAACGTGATCAACCGTGAATGGTACATGGTCAAGGGTAAAGATATTCCACTAACTATTAGGAACCCTGTCAAATGCTTACATGCTTCCTCGAACGGGGATGGATTATTTCCACGATCATTGCTGAATGTTAGGAAATCGTCTCTATTGTTATTCACAGATTTCGCCGTTATATTGGGCAATGGAGCAATCAAAAAAATCAATATAACCCATAATGGCTTCCAATTATTGTATAATGCACATGATAATAGTATCAATAGAAATCCTGATGCTAAAAATGCCGAAAGGAATATGATTTTATTTAGCGGCTTCATTGTATAGGGATGTAGTAAACTTAATCTCCTTTGATTACTTTCCATGAACATTTCGGTTCACTTTCTCAACATTACACAAAATCACTTGTCAAACATACAAATCCAAACCTAATACTATTTATCATATACGCCATAAATTAAACAATTAAACTGTAACTTTAGTCGATTACTGCATAGAAAGTCATTTCTCGTTCGAATTCCAAAACCAGCCGGAGGAACCCGAGGGGTTAGAGCTAGGTGCTTCAGGGGCTACATCCTTGGTCACTTTCTCCCATTCCTTTGCCTCCAATGGTTTGGACTTGGTCAAGGTTGTGGTCTTAGATGTGCCATCAGCATAGTACTCTGTATTCCACTCTTTATATACCACTTCATCTTTGTCGGGAAATGATTCAAACGTTGTTTGAACAGACTTCGAAACAATCTGCTTCCCATCTTTCTTGCTCACGTCTTTAGTTTCAAAATCAGTGCCCTGGCTCTTGGATTCAATTAAGCGTTGTCTTTTCATTTCTCTATCCCTTTTGACGTTTTGAATCATCAAGTTTTTCCAATCCAAAAAGTCTGTGTATTGACGGAAGAAGACACCCTTGGCACCTAAGTCGATTTTATCGTCACTCTCCGACCCTGGGTTGCTATCGATAGCTTTTCTGAGGTCTTCTTTTGTGAGTATTTCGTTTGGGAAGTGCTTGTTCTTGAATTCAAGAACCTCGTTCCTCACTTCAGCATTTGGGAACAAGCACCTCCAGTATCCTTGTGAGTCCCAGATGGATTCTCCGTTTCTATCACGACATTCGTTATAAGAGCGAAGGGATGGGCCCTTTAAAGAATAAAATCCAAAGGGTGTCTTTCCCGACTTCCTGCAGCCAGCAAAAAAATCACCGAAGCTGTCGCCACCGAAGCCCCAGGGTCTAAAAAAGGGGGACAAGGAGTCTCCATCACCATTAAAAGAGCTTCTCGTCTCGTATGGGACTGGAAAATCGGACTTTGAAAACCTATCAAAGAAAGGAATATTTCTTAATCCCTCAGTCCTTTCATCTCCGTCCGAATTCACGTTGTCGTCAAATAACCATTTCCATGTGTAGAATTTTGCTCTATTGTTAATATCATTCATATAATCACTAGTCATATTGAAGACGCCATCAGCGATTTCTCCCAAGTTTCCTCCAATTCTTCTCACATTCTCAGTGATCTGATCAAACTCATCTCTAATTCCTCCATTCCTGCTATCATCAGTATTCATAACACGTTTCTCATTTTCATGATCATCGTCTTTCTTCGAGAGACACATCTTATCCTGATGTTTTCGATGCTACTCAAAAAACTATTATCTTAATAGAAATCTTGAAAATTCCTTACCCGTATGGTATAATCCCGCTGTAGATATACTTGAGTATTTATATTTTGCGTTTTCCTAGAATATTCCAGGCACGTGATTGTTTTTTGGGTGCTGCAATCTTCCCTAGCACTGTCTGGATAACGTTACACAGTTTCATTTAAAAGTCATTATTCAAAGTTAAAATACGAAATAATACTAAGTTTGATGCTACATCGCATAATTACAGACTAATTGTTTCTATATATCTTTTTCTCTCCTATTTCTATACATAAATTACCGTTTGGATCCCTCGGCATGGATGTTCTCCATTGAGGCCGAATGTGCAGCCAGTAAACCTATAAATAACACATACTAATCTCCTTGGTAAAACAACGCAGTTTTCGAGAAAGGTTAAATCAAGACAATACATCACATTCTGGAATAAAGATCGATCCGCTCGCCTGAAAGACTTCCCTGATAAGTTTTTTAAGTCGCACCCAAGAAAGAATTTTTCAAAGCCGGAACCAACGTCAAAATACCCAGGCAAGAGGTATGTTAGCAAAAGGATTTCGGCGAGTTGGCATATGTACTAGATGCTATTCAACTGGTAATAAAATATCGTTCAAGAAGAAAGATATTGGGCAGCTCAAACCTTCTAAAACTTCGGTGCAACCTCACGTACCTGCCAGAACCAGATTCGCTCCTTCGCCGACAGGATTTTTACACTTAGGGTCATTACGGACAGCATTATACAATTTTTTGCTAGCAAAGAGTACGAATGGAACCTTCATATTAAGATTAGAGGACACAGACCAGAAGAGACTTGTAGAAGGCGCAGAGCAAAATATATACGATAGCCTCAGGTGGTGTGGTTTGAGCATAGATGAGGGCCCTGAAGAAGGGGGACAGTACGGACCCTACAGGCAGTCGTCAAGGAAGGATATATATGCAAAATATGTTGATGTTCTATTAGAATCGGGACATGCTTATAAATGTTATTGTCTGAAAGAAAGACTTATAAATTTGCGAGAGTCTGCAAGCAAGCTAAAGCCTCCTACTACGGCTACTTACGATAGAAAATGCCTTCATAGCTCAAAAAGTGATAGCAAAATGAGTGGAGATTACGTAGTGCGTTTTAAATCTCCAGATGCATACGAAAGTTTTCATGATTTGCTCCATGGAACTTTGAACCTTCAACCGCAATACAACTCCAACGATCGTCGCTATGATGACTTTGTCATAATGAAGTCTGATGGTCTTCCAACATATCATCTAGCTAATGTGGTTGACGATCATTTGATGAGGATTACTCATGTAATTCGCGGAGAAGAGTGGCTCGCATCAACACCAAAACATATTGCAATCTATAGGGCTTTTGGATGGGAACCTCCAAAATTTGCCCACATTCCTTTACTTACTTCCTTGACTGACCAGAAGCTTTCCAAGAGAAAAGGAGATATAGGAGTGCTCAGCATGAAGGATAAAGGTATACTTCCAGAAGCGTTGATTAATTTTTGTGCTTTATTCGGCTGGTCTCCTCCAAGATTAACTCCCGGAGTCAGCTCCTCCGAAGCTTTAACTTTACAAGAAATGATTGGAAAATTTTCTCTTGATAACTTAACGAAGGGTAATGCCAAAGTTAACGATCTGAAGTTGTACTTCCTTAATAAAACATATTTAGCTAGGCGCATCAAGGACCCAGTCCTGCTTAGTAATTTAGTTGATGGTTACTACCCAAAGTTCAGAGAGGCGAGTGGAGGTAAACAAAAGGATGACTTGAGGAGACTTCTTGAAATCATTGGTCCAAGCCTCAAGACGCTAAATGAGATTACAGACAAGCATGCATACTTGTTTCAGGGTGTCGATCACAAATCCCAAAAGTTAGATGTTCCGCTCCCAAAGGCTACTAAAGATATCTTACGTTTATGGAATTCCTTGCCATACAATGAACCATTCGAATCAAGACTACAAATCATACTAGAAAATTATCCTCATGCATCAAAAAAGGATGTTTTTCAAGCTTTAAGGTTTGCATTAACTGGTGGTGTGCCCGGTTTAACCATACCAATTCTCATAGAATTTTTGGGCCCTGACGAATCTCAAAAAAGGATTACTCAGGCTTTAAAATATGTATAAAATTCTATAGACTATTCTTTGTATATACAAGGTAAAATTATTTTTCCCTTCCTAATGCATATCTTCTGAAATCTAGAATATTGACTCCAGAATTCTCTTTCATACTTGGAACGAAGGGCCCGGTGAAAATGCAATGAACCACCATATCGGGATGATAGTATAAACCTGTCAATAGCTTAGGGGTTATTAGAAAGTATTGAGAAGCATTCAGCTCACACGCTGTCTGAACTAAAAATTTATGCGCCAACTTCTCATTTTTTTGATCCATTCCTTGATTTATCTCATCGACTACCCTGAATGGCGCGTCAGTCAATCCTTGCAAGGACATAATAAAGAAAATCGTCGTTACAGCCCGCTCGCCACCAGACTGTGATTTGTGATCCAAGACTTTTAATTCAGAGTTATCTCTAAATTTAACCAAAATTTGTAGACTCCAATCCTTGAATCTTTCGCTCTTGGCCAACTTTACCTGACCATCACTGGCTACTGAAATAAAGCGCTCCGTGAATGACGATGAAACCTTATTCACTAATGATGTTAATTTTGGTTCCCATTCCAGCTGCAAGTGTTCAATTCGATCATCCAATCTGTCTTTTGCTTTAGCCAAAGAAGGCATCTCACTCTGTATTTTCTCTATCTGCAAAATAGTATCTTTCAATATATCTATTGAACTCCTATCTGCAGACACCATCAAAAGCCTTTCATCTTCTAAATGTTTTATTTTATCTTTGACAAACTCCTCAGTCAAGTGGCCCTCATTCAAGTATTTTTCGGCAAGAGCAGAAAGTCGTTCTCTTTCTTCTTTCGAATAAGATTCATTTTGTTGTCTAACTTTTTTGGCTGCGTCGCTCTTTTTTATCCGATCATATTTGTCCTTGGCGTGCTGGTATTTTGTCTCTAGAGAGCGCCTACATAAGCGAAACAGTTCCACTAATCGCTCCAATGAATGAACCATATTCTTCAATTCCAAAAGAACAAGTTCCTTTTTCTCTATGGAAATAGAGAACCCTGCCATTTCTGAAAGATGCTTGGATAGTTCTGATACACCTAGTTCATAAGTCTTGTACTTATCAAGGATATTTCCCTCTAATACTCGTATTTTCTCCTTGTACTCCCTCAGGCGATCGCGCTCTAACTTTTTGATCCTCTCTTCTCTCAGCTTTATGTAAGTAGAAAGCTGGCTGCGATTTTTTTTCAAATTCTGTAAGGCATCTACATCATTCTTAGTACCATTAAATGTGGCAGATGATTCTTTAAGCTTCTCTGCCAATTTTTCAAGTTCGTTACCTTCCTCTGCTAGCAGTGATTTGGTTCTCTCATATTGAGCTTTGACCTCAACTAATTTCCTCTGGAGCTCTTCCTTGGCCTCCGATGTTAGGCCCTTTACCCCAAAGAAGCGTGCTTCCAAAACTTGCTCCGTAGTATAGAAAAACTGTTGTCTACCATACCTTGAACGAGACACCGTAAAAAGATTGTCGCCTGCAACAAACCTCATAAATGGAAGCCTTCCCCCATTGCTATCAGGATTCAAAAGTTTAGCTAATTGTTTCTCAGAAAAAGATGATCTGCTTACTGGTATACAATTTAGCTTAGACACCACATTAAGCATATTAAGCACTTCTTTCGGACCTGTCAAGAAATCAGACAAAAATCCCTCAAATCCAAGTTGAGCAAGTTTATCTTTGCTGATAGGACTGTCCGACGCAATATTTTTGGTAACCCTCAAAGGTGCGTTAAACTTGTTAAAGAGAACTTTGTGAATTCTGTCATAAGCCTCCTGCGAAGTTATCGTCAAAGAAAATAAGGTATTATTGTCGATCACCTTCTCGATAAACTTAGCGTAGCATTTATCTACCGCGTCGCATGATACAATTGGAGCTTCATAATAGAGACCTTTAAACTCAGGTTTCAGTCTCAAAAAGATATGCGAGCCATATGCATTATCTAACAAGTCACTGCGATATCTACCGTTTGGCTCCAATAAAATGATTTTATCATTACTGAGAAGCTTCAGCTCGTATATCTGCTTCTGGCTTTTTAAGTTTTTGAGCTGGTTCTTTATATCATTAATTCTATCTTGAATGTTTTCCATTTTAGATCTCAAGTCATTAACGCTTTCGTAGGCAGCATCCCTAAGCTCCTTTTTCCTAATTAATAAAGTTTCGTCTAGCTGTGGAAGCTCATTTAGCCGGTCTATGAGGCGATCCTTCTCTTCTTTCATACTATCTAGTTCCTCTTTCCTGCTCTTGGACTTAGTTACGATATTTTTTTTGGCAAGCTTTAAGCCAAGAATCGTATCAGAATTCTTGGATAAGTCCTCTTTTTTCAGATCGTAGCTTAAGATTGAGACCTGGTACTTTGATCTCATGTCCAGGAGCTGAAGCTCCTGATCTACGAGTCTTTGTTTTGCTGACCGAATTTGATCTTGTAAAGGTTTCATGTTACCAATAAATTTCTCTAAGGCTTTCTTCGCATTATCTCGCTCCCGCTTAATGGCCCTTTGGCTCTCTTTCAAGTCTTGTAACTGTGCATACGGCAAAAGCATCAGATGCAACTTTATAACCCTCGTTTTCTCTTGATACTCCTCAAATTTCTGCACTTCTAGCTCTAGATTATGTTTCTCTTCGGAAAGAGTATTCAACCTCTTTTCATAGGAAGACAAAGTGGATTTTAACTCTTCCCGTTCCTCATCATTACGAATGAGATCTTCATGCAATTCCAAGAGCTTTCCTGACTCCACTGTCCTTTCTGTCTCAATAAGCAATTTTTCGGGCAGGAGACCAGCGAATTCAGCAACTCTTTCTTGAGGTAAAAAATGGCAAAGGTTATTAAGTTGAATGTTGAAAGACTTACAGATTCTTCGCACGTTCCTCTCGTCTGATGCAACACCATTCACGTACCACAAAGATGATTTTTCGTTGAAACTTCGCTTTATTACTAAAGGGTTTTGGGATGGAGTATTTTTCAAAGTAATCTCCACCCACGCATCTGTTTGCCCTGTTGTGATCATTGACTTCAAGCTTTTCCGCTTTATAAGTTCAAGTTTCCCTCCTAACCCCACGCAAATAGCTGACACGAGTGTACTCTTTCCAGATCCATTGGGTCCAATAATCATATTGAGCGTAGGCAGAAGATCAAATTCTCCATATGAGTATGTAGTGAAATTCTTCACTCGAATCTTCATGACGGATCCTGGTCCAAACTTGTCATTATTATTCTTGATCTTACGTCTTTTATTATTTAATGTATCATCTCCATCACCTGAGTCAGACATCATTCTACATGAAGCACTTGCTACCAAAGGATTTACCCAAATCAGCAGATCATGGAGGCCAATACCTCTTCTCTAGTGCTTCTATAACAGCGCTAGCGAGCTATACGTGCGGGTAATGTTTTTATGATTACGTAATGAGAGATATGTTGTTTACACTTCACAGATCACTAGATCATTACGTTTCCTCAATTGAAGATAAGAAGCAAATCACTAGATCAATGGTAGGTAATAGTTTGTGAGTAGAAAAGTAAATAAAAAGGATTTAATACTAACTCGAGGTTTTTGCAGTCCCAAAATACTAAGACGTACAGAGATGCTTTTGCACTTTTCGACAAGAAGGGCACTGGTAAGATTTCCGTAGAACACTTGGGTGATTTATTGAGAGCTGTGGGCCAGAATCCAACACTAGCTGAAATTTCAGAGCTTCAGGGTACTATTAATGGTGATGAATTCGACTTCGATACTTACCAAAAAATTATCGAGAGACCAGATGGGTTTAAACCATTAGGTTTACCAGAGGACTATATAAAAGGCTTTCAAGTTTTTGACAAGGAAAAGACAGGGTACATCGGTGTGGGTGAGTTAAGGTATATTTTAACGTCAATTGGTGAAAAATTGACCGATTCAGAGGTTGACGAGTTGTTGAAAGGGGTAAATGTCACGCCAGAAGGCAATGTAGATTACGTCGAGTTTGTTAAATCTATCCTAGACCAGTGAATTTACTTTCTCCGTGTTTATATGTTTTTGAGAATAAATCTATGAGTTTTTGCTTGCTTTCCTTCGCTTAAATCAAGTCTTCTTGTGCCAAGAAGTTATTTTTTCATCAACTACGACTACGTTTTAACTTATATATCTATGGCCATTAGTAGAAGAGTCCTTCTTTTAATTATTAGACTACAAATTATCAGACTCATGCTAGGTAGCCTAAGTATTTCATTTTTGTGTAATGTTAGTAGCACAACCATAAGTAGAAGTTCATCAGTCTAGTGACATTCTCCTATGGCTAGTATTAAATCTGAAATCATTGAGGACAAAGATCCAAGAATTAACGAGAGGTTTCATCTCTTCCCCGATGAGCGCTTGAAGATTGTTACTGGGGCTGGAGGTGCTATTGGCTTCGCTACGGGTCTTTTAAATGGTGTCAATCGAGCATCTCTCGTGTATTTAACTGAGAATAGCCATAGACTTCCCAAGAAGGTAGGAGGTTGGTATTTTTATCATAAAAAGAAGAATTATGTTATGTTGGTTGCCGGGTTGAGACTGGCTTGTGCTCAAGGGTTCAAATACTCTATTATAGCTTCCTCCTTCTTTGGAATTGAAGCTCTAATCGATCGTTACATAAGGAATGAACAGAAAGATTTTTTGAGTACAACAGCTGCGTCATCGCTTTCTTTTGGGCTCTATGGACTATATAATAGGCTTAGTAAGGTTCAGATTCAAAACTTTGTCAAAAAAGGTTTAGTTTTGGGCTTAGGGCTAGGCATTATGCAAGATATGCTTATATGGCGTAGAGGAGGTGATATATGGTATCTTAGAAGAATCAAGGAGTCAATGTGAGAAAGGAGTCTATTATAATTGAAAAATCTTGTTTGTATATAAATAAAAATTAATGAATAAGGAGCAACTTATTTTACATCTTCCTCGTCTAAGTCTGGCACCGGATAGTTTAATATTACAGCAACACCAGTCAACTGATCCAATTGTTGACCACTCTCGTGTAACCCAGAGAATATGAAAACCTCGCCTCCCTGAAGTTTTACTTTATCGCTTAAATTGATATAGTGTTTTCTCGTAGAAACATCGTCACTTCTAAATAATGTGTCCGTGAGCATGAGGTACCTCACTGCACCCATTTCGACGGCCTTTTCAGCTTCCTCTGGACCGTACCATGCCACACCTTTATCTTCGTTGAGTAATTTTTCAAAATCTTCAAACACCCGAACCTCTTTCGCAAATTTTGTATCGCTCAATGCCTTCTGTATGGAGGGATCCTTGAGTGCTTCCTCCAAACCTTGCAAATAGCCCGTAGAGGAATGGACTACCAAAAACTTGGATCTATTCTTAAAAAACACTTTGTTATCATCTTTCGTAGCCACTTCGGAAATTTTTTTCATTAATAACTGAGCTGTGAATCCGGGAGACGCAAGAATAATAGCTTTAAGCTTGTCTAAATCAAAATTTCTCAACAAAGTGGCCAGAGTCATGCTTAGGAACTTGTCAAGAGCCTTGTCATGATTGCCACCGCCTTCTTCCCCTCTTCTTTTTCGAGGAATCGATTTCTCTATCTTATTCCTCAAAACGGTCATAGTATCAGTAACTAAGCAGAGATGAGCAACACCTTCTTCCAATATCACCGCACCAATCTCGGCCTTCTCGTCAACAGAGCAGGCTTTTGTGATAATATCATAACTTATTTCATCCCATTCATCCTTGAATAGGGTAAACAGCTTGTTCAACTGAATTTCAGCTGTGTGATAACTTCCTTGAGGAACATATTCATTTTGATCAAGAGTTCTACCTCGTACCCTCATGACCTCATCTGAAGGTGTATATTCAATATCTTCTACGGATATCTTGAGTGTGACGACTTTCTTTTCGGTCTTTCCCTTATCTTTCGATCCAGAGCTCGCATTACCTTTCTTCACATTTCTATGAGTGGAGAGCTTTATTTCATCACCTTTTTGTAATAGATTGTAGACCTGCCACAAGTCCTCTTTGTCCTGTGGCACAAGTGTTGTAGAACCACTCTTATCCTTTTCGAATGACTGACCCAATAATCTCATAGTAGCCTGGCTTCCTTTCTCACTTGCTATAGTTTTTAGCTCATCTCACCGCGAGCACTTCGCTTGCGATACTCATCAAGAGTGAACTCATGTGATAAGAACAAAAAGGGAAATCTTAGATATTAACTCTACTTGACTATTTAACTTCGGCATTTACAATTGTTGAATTCTTACACAATTCACCCTTTGCGTTGACTAACTTCTTTGGATCCTTACCCTCCTCGGTGTAGGTAATCTCGAAGTTTTCATTGGTGGAGAACCTTGGTTGGATGGTTTCAAATATTTTCTTCTTTGGATTCAATTGCTTTTCTGGAGTACCATCAAATCCTTCGAAGAATATTTTGTCACCTGGTTTAGAGCCTGCTGGTGGGTTCACAAATTCGACCTTGTCAGCATCTGAAGCACATAAAACCATGGCACAAGATTTCACACCCCTCATTGTAACTGGCTTCAAGTTGCAGATAGTCACAATGTATCTCTCCTGCATTTGCTCTAGTGGTATGTACTTGACCAATCCTGAACACACAGTTCTTGGTCCTTCTGAATCTCCTACATCTATAGTAGAGACATACAAAGAGTCCGCGTTAGGATGCTTCACCGCTTTCTGAATAAAACCGACTCTGAAGTCAACCATCGAAGGATTAGGTGGAACGGCAGCAGCTTGTTGTTTAGCCTGTGACTCTGCTTTAGCCTTTGCCTTGGCAGCTTTCTTAGCCTTCTGAGCCTCTACTTTAGCTTTGAAATCTTCCTCGTTCGGTTGTTCGCCCTCGGCTTTTCCTTTCTTTTCAGTTTTCTTGGATTCCTTGCCTTTTTCTTTCGATGCTTCTTCTCCCTTGGTTGCTTTCTTTTTCTCTTTGATTTCCCTTGGAATGGTGATGTCAAAATCTATTTTCACTTGCTCCAGCTCGGGCACATCCAACAATGTATGCTGAATCAAATCCACCCATCTCAAAATGTGTCTGTATTGGGCTATATCCTCAGTGGACTTCCACTCTGAAGCCTTAGGTAAGACAGATGTGAATACAGTAATATCATACTTTGATGGTACGTCCCCTACGATAAACGTACGTTCCCTTAATCCATCATTCAAGGCGACTAAGCTCTCTGTTTCATCAAGCCTACCTGACAAAGTTTCATACTGAGCCCCTAAAGCTTTTTGTTCATTCGATAAGGGCGGAAACTGTGACTCGTCTACATTTTTTGCATCTTGCAATGACAATGCCTTGAAATCGGAAATAACCTGAGCCATGATGTGGTTCTTCTGCTTCTTTGGACGGACCCTATAGAAAATTTTTGATTAAACCTTTTCCCAAATTGCTCACGTGACAAAAATTGCAACCTCTGGCTTGCGAAAACCCTACAACTACGGAGAATACTGAAGACTGATTCACAAGTACAGCTTTTCCAAGGTAATACATATGTCTTGTAGAATACGTTGTTGAGTTTTTCGGAAATATGAACTTTTCCTTTTTCTCTTTTTTCTAATTTATCACCATCAATTCTATAAGGGCCTCCACAAAATCCGTAAATCTTGCAAATCTCTCACAGTGGAGATATACCCTCTTACAATCCTTTATTACAGAGGATAACACGCCAACGTTAGTTGTAACATACGCTACCTTGGAATTACTATAGTATCAGCTACATTACTAGTTTTATCTCTATATTATGCCAATATATCTATTCGGTTCTAGGGTACGATTTTCTACAGTTCCCTGTGGCCGGGAAGTGCGCAGATATATCCTTGCAGAAGCACCACTCTTGACTTCAGCCAGTATGAGGCAATAATAGACTTGTTTATATGTTCAGCTGTGATGTGACTATATTATACTATGCTGCTCTAAAGGAGACATGAAATTATCAAGTGTGGCATAGCCGTGCTACCAGAAAAGCGCACTCGGCACCTTTTTGAGTTACTTCTCCGGATTCAAAAAATCACCAGTGCGAGCAACAGACTATTCGGAGTCGGAGTCTATTGATCACAAAGTTATTGGAATTTTAATCCTCAGATTTGCATAAATGCAAAACTGAATATGAACATGTCTCGTGAAGAAAGCGGGAAGCACGAGGAACATCTCCCGGGTGGGATAGTGAAGCCGGTTAGTATAAGTTGAAAATTGTTCTCTGTGGAAGAATACTAACGTGAACAGAAACGTAAGAAAACTAGTAGGGCTTGTACGCACTGTCAAAAGTCACATATGACATGCGATCTGAGTAGGCCTTGTAAAAGATGTATAAAAAGGGGACTAGAAGCGACATGTCAGGATGCACCAAGAAAGCTCAAGAAATATATGGCAGGATTAGAAGAGAGGAATATCCAGAAACTATCTCCGGATGTAAATGAAAGCTCGATGAGAAACACAGTAGTTGGGAACATCCCCGGGGTGCTGGGGGAGCAGAGTTTTGAGGAAGCGACTAAAATATCGACAGACCTTGGTGATAACACTTTTTTGAACGGCCGGCAGAATGAGAAAAACTATCATGATTTCATCTATACGCAACAAAGCAATGCTTCCAAGAATGTATATCCTATGGGACAAAATGGGAATAACCTTTCTTTTACGTCAAAGGCAATTCCAAATGAGCTGATAAGAGATTTCTCTCAAATTCCTGCGGTTTCCCGCTCGGATTCGCTGATGAGGCCCTTGAAGAATAGTAAATTTCTCTCATCAGCAGCAGATTTGGAGTACGCTACCTTGTCCAACATCCTTCAAGAAAACTTCAGAGGATTGAATACGGCTAACTCTTCGGCGGAAGGCACACCGAGTTCGTATAATTTGTCACCTTCGAATTTATCTCCCCCTTCACTTTCACCCTCTCTTTCATCACATGGCATTCCAAACAACATCGAACAACTTCCTGTTGCTTCAACGGAGTTCATGAAAATCAGATCAGGCATGAGAAATTATGGGAATCTAGGTAAGGACACCAGGCTATTGCACCAAAACGGATATATGAAATCATCGAGAAGGCTCAAATGCGACGAGCATATAAACCAATACTTCATTGGAAAGGTTGATGCAGAAGAAGAAGTCGACTTTCCAGATGTTATAAATGCAATCGAGTTGATGAAGGAACAAGATCCTTCCGTGTTCTATGAACGCCAGAATAAACTGAGTCTTTCGTTTACCATTGGTATTTCAGCAGATCATGGCACAAATGATATTCAAGATACTGAGAGGATTTATAAGGAACCGGAAGAGATATACGCGAAGGTTATTCAGCCTTTCAGTTATACGCCTGGGTACCATTCTTTGATCGCCTACTTGAGAAAACGATTTCCTAGAGAAATGCTTGTAAAAATGGCGGAATCAATGGCCAAATATAGGCCTTCTTTTATCGCATGCACAAATTCTTTGAAAGAAAGTGATTTAATTTTTATGGAGCAATGCTTCCAACGTACTTTGCTAACATATGATAGCTTTATAAGAGTGAGTGGTACGCCAACAATTGTTTGGCGCAGGACGGGTGAAATTGCATATGTGGGACATGAATTCTGTGTCTTGACCGGATGGTCTAGAGAAGCATTACTATTAAAAGAAAAGAAATTCATTGTGGAGTTGTTAGATGATAAGTCAGTTTTAGAGTACTTCCAATTATTCCTGAGGATAGCTTTCGGTGATTTTTTGGGTGCGACGATGACTGAGTGTACATTATTGACTCCAAATGAAGGAGTAAAAATAAGAGCTAGTTGTATTTGGACTTTGAAAAGAGATGTGTTTGGGATACCTATGATGATCATTGGTAACTTCTTGCCTATTCTTTAATTGTATATAGCTTGATCTCTAGTACCTAATGTCTCACTAATCTAATACACAAGATTTGCTGTGTGAAGGCGCATTGTTCCAAATAAAATCACAATGTACACATACTCAATTGAAAAGACTTAGCCAAGGAGAATAGCAATTAATATGTCGGGGAGGTCTGAAAGAGGATTAACCAAAAAGTTAAGTATAACCATATGTATAATATGCTTAGGATCGCTTCAATTTGGGTATCATATGGCTGAGCTTAACTCGCCGGAGGCTATATTGTCTTGTAGGTTATCCAAACCAGGTAGCGTACCTTATGATGAAACATGGTTTGGGAAACATGGGCTAGTTCAGTGCATACCTTTAGGACTGGAACAAATCGGATTAATCACTTCTATATTCAGTATAGGGGGTCTTTTAGGTTCCCTCAACTTAGGTCCTGTTGCTGATAGAATTGGCAGAAAACGAGCTTCTTTAATCAATTCAAGTTTGTATTTAGTTGGTTCTGTGCTCAATGGGTCAAGTAACAATTACATGAGTTTATTAATAGGCCGTTTCATTGCAGGATTAGGCGCCGGTGGAGCGCTTGTAATCACATCTCTTTTCATTAATGAGATTTCGCCATCAGAGTACAAAGGTAGCTTGGGATCTATGAATCAAGCTTCCGTCAATGTTGGTATTTTATTGACACAAATCTTGGCATTATTTTGGGCTAACAATAACAATTGGCGTCTTCTTCTATTCACCGGGGCTTTTCTAGCAATCTGTAATTTCTTGCTTACAATTTTCCACGTTGAAGAGTCTCCAGTATGGCTTCTTAATAAGGGTCATCATAGTAAAGCTTTTAGGGTGCTTCACACTTTAAGGGGAGGGGAGTACATACATTCCAGAAACGAGGTGCTTAGCTGGCAAGGCTCCTCCAATGCATCAGAAGAAGACGAAGGATTGCTCAATTCGGGATCCGAAGAAAATAATGATACTACGGGCTCACAGGAAGAGAACAATGCCGTGTCTTTAAGATTTTACTTGACTTCTCCAGAATTTTACAACTCTAGACTTGTTGCTACAGGCATTCTCGTACTTCAACAATTCTGCGGTATAAACTCGATTATATTCTATGGGGTTTCCGTGTTGATTGCAATTTTTCCTACGAAGGCGGTCTTTATCAATTTCCTCATATCTAGTGTGAATGTTTTGTTCACTTTCATTGCTGCTCCACTTATTGATAAGTTGGGCAGAAAGCCCCTTCTTTTAATTTCGGTCATGTTCATGGGCATACTGACTGCTGTAATTGGTGCTGGAATTATCACTGCAAGTGCATTACTTTCAATCATTGGCATTTTCACTTATATTACATTCTTTGCGCTTGGCTTGGGTCCGATTCCATTTTTAATAGTAAGTGAAGTTACACAGCCAAAAGCGAAAGCCTCTGCTCAGAGCTGGGGGATGACCATGAACTGGCTCGCTACGTTTGTGGTGGGATTCTTGTTCCCAATATTGAAGAACTCCTCTATTGGTGGAGGCGTTTATTTTATTTTTACTGGTCTATGCGCTCTAACATTCATGTTCATTCTGAAGTTTATACCCGAAACCAAAGGTAAGGGGTCTTATGAAGAAGTCTGGGCTCATGATAATAGGTTGGATTAACCTTTATTGCAAACGTTGTTTATGTATTAGTCTCTCTGTATTTAGGTATGACGAGGGCTGAAACCCTAAATCACGCGCATTAATGAATTTTTTTATTTTGTGTGAAGAACATTTTTGTGTCACAATGGCCGTTCATTTCTGAAAAATTGTAATCTCGCAAGCATTTTTTTTTTACTTCTCGATACTACTTAGTTAAGGTATTAACTTAATAGAACATATAAGAAATGCCAACTAGATTAACCAAGACCAGAAAGCACAGAGGAAACGTTTCCGGTATGTACTACTGAATAAACTGAAGATAGAGCTAGGATTCAGAAGGTGAGAGAATTACAAGTAATTGATAAAAGTCTTCTCGCCAATAGTATAACATGTTTAAGACTAGTATTCGTGGATGAGAACAGGACAAAGGTTGTTACGTATCACCATTTGTAGCAAAGTGTTTCAACTGTCCATTCAAGGCTCAGTCTAGAAGAGATTTTGTTACAGAACTATCATTTTGAATCCTAGCTGAGACTTTTGACCATGAATATTTACTAACAGTTTTTAGCCGGTAAGGGTAGAATTGGAAAGCACAGAAAGCATCCCGGTGGTCGTGGTATGGCTGGTGGTCAACACCACCACAGAACTAACTTGGATAAATACCATCCAGGTTACTTTGGTAAGGTCGGTATGAGATACTTCCACAGACAACCAAACCACTTCTGGAGACCAGAGATCAACTTGGACAAATTGTGGACTTTGGTTGAGGAAGACAAGAAGGAAGAGTATTTGAAGTCTGCTTCCGCTTCTGCTGCCCCAGTAATCGACACTTTAGCACATGGTTACGGAAAAGTCTTGGGTAAGGGAAGATTACCAGAAGTACCAGTCATTGTCAAGGCTAGATTTGTTTCCAAATTGGCTGAAGAAAAAATCAGAGCTGTAGGTGGCGTTGTTGAATTGGTTGCTTAAATGTGTAATTAAGTAATGAATCTTGTTCTATAACTCATTCAAATAAATAATCTTACCACGTTTACATATTTGACTCTACTTTTACTCACATTTTGATTATGATCTGCTGCATTGCGCACGTAGCTGGAATCAAATATCTTCCTGCAATCTCCAGGATGCAAATATAACTAGGCTCGAATATGCCTGAATACTAGTAAATATTTGATTATTACTGTTTTCACTAAGTGCTCATCAGAGGAAGTTCCGAAACTTGACGATGAGACAAAAAAAAAAAAACAAGGCTTTCTCGTTTCTCCTCCACATCGCGGCCGTACTTCAACCATAAATTGGAATGACAGAACAAGAGGCTCCTTGGAAGCCTGAAGATGCGCTAACTGAAGAGATAAGGGCACTTCTAGTACCTGCTGATCCGAATGAGAATAAGAATTATGCTTTGGCTTTTATTCAAATTGTAAGATTACTTAAGACACAACGAAGAACTGGTTGGTTGGACCATAAGATAGAACCACTTCATGTTGAAAGCATAGCAGATCACATGTATCGTATGTCTGTAATATCGTTACTTGTTCCAAATCGTGAAATCAATATAGACAAGTGTGTAAAGATATCTGTTGTGCATGACATTGCCGAATCTTTGGTCGGAGATATTACTCCATTTGATGGCATTACCAAAGAAGAAAAGCATAGACGAGAGCTAGCAACTATACAATTTTTGTCTGCCTTGATTAAACCATATAACCCAGATTTTGCTACAGAGTTGATCGACTTATGGTTGGACTACGAGGAAATAAGGTGTATCGAGGCAAGATATGTGAAGGATATCGACAAATTTGAGATGATTGAACAGGCATGGGAATATGAACAGCAGTTTGGATTCAAGCATGGCCTTGACGTGTTCTATAAAGCAAGGTCTTCTATTAAAACCCCAGAAATTAGTGACCTATGCGATGCTATTCTTACCAAGAGAAGTGAATATAAACGCCTAAACGAGACAAAGCCGATTGCAAAGTAGCGATAGATATTTACGTCGTATGTGAAATATGTTACTATAGAGTATCCATAGAATAGAATATGTCACCATTTGATTTTGTGCAACTATCATTTTATGTAGCACGAAGTTTAATCATGATATCGATTCAAATTAAATGTCCGAAGAGACTAAGAACAAAGAAAATAAGGTGAAGGAAAACAAAGAGATCCCAAGTATTGGGCTCACAGGTAGAAAGATCGTTTATGATAAAGACGGAAAGCCGTAAGTTTTATTTTTTTCTTCTTTCGTAATCATCGCCAAATAACCCTAAACTAACGACGATAAGATGCCGTGCCTGCAACACTTTGTTGGATTTTCAGTTCGCTACCAAAGGAGGTGCTCTGCCTTCTGGTCATTCCAAAAACATCGCCGAGTTTCATCTGAAGGTCGAGGATAAGAAGGAGGGACCACCCGACGTCGAGAAACTCGGCAGATCGTCTTGGACTCTTCTTCATTCTATTGCAGCTAACTATCCTGAGCACCCCAGTAATAAGGAACAGTCCGATTTGAAACAATTTTTGAAATTGTTTGGTAACTTTTATCCTTGCTGGTATTGTGGCGAGGATTTTTCAAGATATATGGAAAAGGCAGCACCTCAGACAGAATCACAATCCACTTTTGGCAAGTGGTTATGTGAAGCTCATAATGAGGTCAATGAAAAACTAGGAAAGCCTAAGTTCGATTGTAATTTGTGGAAGAAAAGGTGGAGAGATGGCTGGGATGATAAGGAATAGACTAAAACTTCTGTATATATTATAATAGGAAGACGAATTGTAAATAGATAGATCCCAACACTAATCGAAGATTCTTCATTTCTTAGCCATATCTTTAATCCAGCTATCGAGCTCCGTACTATTTACCCCAGATTTGAGATTAGTGGGGGTATATCTGCCTATAGGAATCTGATGATAAAGACAAACGATCGTTGGGACTTCGCTTACAGCATATGTTAGCATAAGATCCCTTGTTTCAAGTGAATCGCACGCAATATTTGCTAGCTCCACGGAAGGTGCCTTAGAGTCCAACGGACATTTCTCTCTGTAAGCTAGTTTGTCAAATAAAGCCAGCGTCAATTTATTACAAACTTGATCTCCCTGATAGGTGAAGTTGAGAAAAAGGGGATCTTTCGTGAGTACTATGTCCTGCAATTCCGAGGCTCTTATTATGTAGGTTGGATAGAGCCTATTTCTGGTAGTGATAGAGTTTGGCGATGGAGGATATATCGTTCTATTTGCTCCCCAATTAAAGAGATAGCGAGCCGACACACCTCCCAATAAGCTTCTTCCTGCCTTTAAAGGAGAAAGCCTTAGGGTGACCGCATTATTTGAAATTAGTAACGACATCAAGAGCAACAATATTGTTATTTCTAATTTTCGCAAGCTCAGAAATTCGTCTGCATCTGCACCAATTTCCAATCCACTCCCCTGCAAGAGCTGTACTGTCCTGGGAATTCTGCCGTAAGCCTTGCGATCCCCTCCGGAGAAGTAGAAGAACTTTGAGGGCTAGTCGTAGAATGGATGCTCCTGCAGTAGTTGTATGGCTCGCTACCCCAGAGGGCATTCTATTCTGTTCCCAGTCCTAGTAGTAAGCTTGCCTTAATCGCCACTTTAATCATAGTGACGTTGAAGGTGATTTTCATTAAATCGTAGAGGAGAGTCTTTCGATTTCTCCGATTAATTCTGCGAGAAGAGTAGGGGGGAGATGGATAAGAACTACGATCTCCAGATTTATTACAATTTAATGTGA
This sequence comes from Schwanniomyces etchellsii, assembly GCA_031081805.1. Classification (NCBI taxonomy): domain Eukaryota; kingdom Fungi; phylum Ascomycota; class Pichiomycetes; order Serinales; family Debaryomycetaceae; genus Schwanniomyces; species Schwanniomyces etchellsii. The sequence continues at coordinate 158,496 of JARYSY010000004.1, read as the reverse complement.
ATAATAATGAAGAAGGATCAATATGCTATTATCATGCTTGAGCACTGTCAATAGGCATATTTCCACTATAGATTTGTAATCAGAACAAGCTTCTAGCGAAAACTGTAAGCGAACGTAAATCGAACGTTCTGCATTTCTGTTCATCTAATAATGCGACTTTATTTGTAATATTCAGTAATAAGATTTCAGCCAAAGAAAAGTAATAAGGATCTAAAACAGCAGGGAAGATATGACTGATGAGGAGCATAAAGACACTCAGACTATCCTCCGGGCGCCTAATTCAGCAGAGGAGCAGATCAAGACGATCAGTACAAAGCTCGAGCATATGCCATTATTATCACCGACATTAACTCCCTCCACAGAACTATCTGAGTCGGAGCAGGATATTCCTACTATCCCTGAAAAGGTCAGAAACGCTTTACCTTTAACAGAGGAATTACCTGAAGTCCGATGTATTGCGAGGGCACGGATTCCCACGACACATGGGCCAGAGATTTTCTTGCATTTGTATGAGAATAGTATTGATAACAAAGAACATCTAGCTATAGTCTTTGGAGAGAACATTCGGTCTAGAACGCTTTTCGCCCAAAGGCAAAATGAAACGCAACAGGATAGAATGACAAGAGGAGCGTACGTTGGAAAGTTATTCCCTGGAAGAACCGAGGCGGATTACGACAGCCGTTCCAAACAGCACTTGCATTTCGATAATGACGGAGAGCTCATAAGAGAGCCCAAAACTACATTCATAGAGGAACCATGCCTCGTACGCATACATTCTGAATGCTATACAGGAGAAACTGCTTGGTCTGCCCGTTGCGACTGTGGTGAGCAGTTTGACGAGGCTGGCAGAATAATGGGAGAAGCTGGCCACGGCTGCATAGTGTATTTGAGACAGGAAGGAAGAGGTATAGGCTTAGGTGAAAAGCTTAAGGCGTATAATCTTCAGGACCTCGGCGCTGACACTGTTCAGGCCAACCTTCTTCTTCGTCATCCTGCCGATGCGAGGACCTTTTCCTTGGCCACTGCCATCCTCTTAGACCTAGGCCTTGTAGAAATTAACCTTTTGACGAATAATCCCGACAAAATATTGGCAGTAGAGGGAAAAAACAGGGCGGTTCGTGTTTCGAAGCGAATTCCTATGATTCCCTTGGCCTGGAAAACTAATAAAGGTATCAAGTCGAAAGAAATCGAAGGATATCTAAGCACAAAGATTGAGAGAATGGGTCACTTACTTGAAAAGCCTTTAAAAATCTGATGAATGGCATAATTATTACCTTAGTAAATAGATCTCTCACATGTACGAGTACGAAATAAAAATTCGCATTGCGTGTGTTTTTTAATTTGTAAATCGAAATTAACATCATAAGGTCTTTTTCTTTACACACTGAAAGCTAACAAATATAAGGAATCCAATAAGCCACCTATTTCATATAGACTATGAAAATAAGGAGTTGATAAAGATGAGTCAAAAAGTTTATTCGTCCAAAACTATAGAATCGGGGAAAGTTGAAAAACCCCAGAATGAAACAAAGAGAAGAAGAGTTACTCGAGCATGCGACACATGTCGACAAAAGAAAGTGAAATGTGATGGAAAACAGCCATGTATTCACTGTACAGTGTACTCATATAATTGCACATATGATCTGCCGAATATTAGAAACAAGAAGAATACAGGCATCCCCGCTGCTAATCCCCAGGCTATAGCAAAGTTTTCACCGCAGGCGACGAGCAGAGCAGCGATGCAGCCCGTAGCTAGTAGCAACCTTGCGATATGTCAGAGTATCTTGCATACTCTTCTTCCCAAAGTCAAGATTGATGTGAGTGATACTACGCCTATGCAATTTGATGTTGAGCGGCTACAAAAGGTTATTCACTACCTACAGGTCAAAAGCCCGGGAAACGTAAATCTTGGTGAACTTAATGACATGCTTCTGGATTCTACATCTCCTTTGCCATCTCCAGAATCACTTGAGAGGCCATTGTCGGTCTTTTCAGCTCATGAGAATTCTATTGGTAGGGAGATCAGAATTATGCTTCCTGCCAAGGATGTCGCGCTAAAACTAATTTTCACTACTTGGTCAAAGGCTTGCGTTTTATTTAGGTTCTACCACCGTCCCTCCCTTTTAGAAGAACTTGAATTGTTATATGTTTTAGACCCTCTTAACTATACCGATAGACAGCAGAAGTTTTTGCCCTTTTTGTATTCAATCTTGGCATGTGGTCTGTTGTTTTCCAAAGGGGGCCACTCCAATTCAGCGGAGACAGATGATGCTTTGGAAGATGATGGTTTCAAATATTTCTTGGAGGCGAGAAAATTAATTGACATCACTAATGTTGGTGATATTATTTCAATACAAACTATCGTCATGATGGTTATGTATCTCCAATGCTCTGCTAGGCTTTCTACATGCTATTCTTATATAGGAATTGCTCTCAGAAGCGCCGTCAAGGAAGGATTGCATAGGAATCTAACAATCTTTCAAAATTCAAAGAGAAAGCTTGATCCTATTGAGGTAGATACACGAAAAAGGCTTTTTTATACCATCTACAAGATGGATATTTATTTGAATTCTTTATTAGGTCTTCCAAGGTCAATTCATGAGGATGAAATTGATCAGACTTTCCCTGAGGAGTTAGATGATGAGAATATCACCCATGAACAATATTTATTCGAGCGCCAGAATGGAAGACTTTCATCTTCCGGATGCGCTAACCACCACACCAAACTAATGGTCATCTTGTCACATATAGTACGTGACTTATATCCGATCAAAGTGAAGAAGGCGAACTCGGAATCTTCGTCTATCCCAGACCACATTCATTCAAAGGTTACAAATTTAGAATCGGAGTTGAAGTCCTGGTTAGATAATCTTCCTCAGGAATTAAGGCCGACAGATCCAAACGATCCAATGTCAGGCAGCACCATCCCCGAAAGATTTGTTTTAGCAAACTTTTATCTCCATCTTTCATTTCTCAATTGTCAAATTATGTTATACAGACCATTTATTCATTTCATTAGCGGCCTGAATATGCCTATGAATAACGATGCTAGGTCCTTAATAAGAGGCCGTAATTGTATAAAGATTGCAAGGTTGGTGGTAAAGTTGGCTAATAAAATGATCGACAGAAAATTGCTTGTTGGTACTTACTGGTTTTCTATGTACACTATCTTCTTTTCCATTGCTTGTCTTATTTATTATTTTCATTATGCAAACTATAACTTTTCTGATAAGAGTGGAGTCAATTATGCAGGCGTGCTTTTCGACGATGATTTAAACATTGATATGATTAAGAAGGATATTGAGATTGGCAAAAAGGTTTTGGACTGTCTTAAAAGTAATTCGAATGCATCGATGAGAATTTACAACATTTTGAATAATTTATTCGAAAGGCTAAACCGAAATACAGCGAACAGAGGTCACTTTGATCAGCTGAGTGCAGTTGCGCAGAAAATTGACACAAGCTTGCCGTCGTTACAAAGCGTTTTTCTGAATTTCGAGAACATTAATAGCTTTGATAATGATAATAACTTTGAGTTCAATAGTCCCAAACAAGAACGAACCGGGACAATAGAAGGAACAGAGGGAACAGAGAGAAGTAATATAGGAGGTATTTCGAGTTTAGATTCGACCTCGAGTATGCAAACTTTTACTCCGCAGGACAGAAATCCAGAATCTGCAGTTTCTTATAACTCATATGCTGATAAGCAGCAGGGAATGAATATAGCTTCAAATCCTGATACACCTACTACACTTCAATATAGTCAATCTAATGTTGACTATATGCCAGGCGTTATTGATACCTTGGATGCCCAAATATTTGGAAGAATTTTGCCTCCATATATGCTAGAAAAGAATGTTAACCAGGCTGCAAACTCAAATAATAATTCGAATATTGCTCAGAACTATGGCTCTAGTTCTCTAAATGACTCAACAGATAGCGCCAATTACTTAAATTCCCTTGACTACTTAGATCCTTTCAACCCAGTAAGTTAGAAGAATTACTTTTGATTGTATACTTTAATATTATGAACACGTGACTAATATTCCTCTCATCGTCTGATAGATATTATTTCAAATCTTGTTAAACCTAAGTCGATATGAGCTTGGACCGGCGTAGAATATTGGGGCCGGATAACGCATACATTCCAGCTTTAAGTCTTTCGACTATTAAGAGTGATAGTAAAAAAGGAAATGCGAAGCCAATAGATGATGTTAGGAAAATCTTCGTAAAAAGAGGCATAGCGACAAATGCAAACGGATCTGCGTACTTAGAAGTAGGAAAGACGGTCGTTGAAGTTTCGCTATATGGACCACGCCCAATAAGAGGTTCGTTTATAGATAGAGCCACTTTTTCGGTGGAAACAAAATTTCTTCCGTATGTATCGCAGCCTGATGATGCGATATTCAATGATGAAAACTCAACGGCCAATCCAAATGGTAGAGCTGGTTTGACAAATATTGAGCAAAAGATTTCTTCGCAGATTGAGACAACATTAGTTCCTTGTATTTTATTGGAAAAATACCCAAAATCAAGTATTGACATATTCGTCACTATATTGTCGAGAGAGAGTTCTTCAGATGACATTTCCCTCATGCTTAACTTGATTTCCTGGTGCATTAATTGTTGTTCATTGGCCTTGGTTGACTCAGGCATCGAGATTAAAGACATTGTTACCAGTGGCCATGCAAGAATGAATTACAACACAGGGGAAGTGGCCTTGGACCCAGTAGTAAGGGAGAGTGACGGTGGCCATTTTATTGATTGCATTGCCAGTTTCATGGCTTTAAATAATAACGAAATTGCTGGATTCTGGATTGAGGGAAAAAATGCAAGTTTGAATGAGGATGTAATAAATAAATTAACTGAGGGTTGTGAAAGAATGTCCTCAATAGTGAGAAGTAATTTCAATTCTTTTCTTTTACAGGAGCCCGAATAATTGCATACCTTTTATTATCCACTAATAGATACAGTGATACATTATTCTATATATATGTGTATGTACATGATCTTATCAATGTTACAAAGTCTTCGTACCTTAATTTTGCTTTATCGTCTTGGATGACACTTCATTGTATGAAAGATCGTCCAAAACTTTCCTCATTTTGATGATTTTCTTGCTTAGTTTATATACACTAAGGTCTTCATCATTATCCGAATACAAGAAAATTTTTGAGTTAAGCTTTATTCCGGTTTCAGCAGTAATAAACAGAGACAATCGCTCATATGATTGCAAAATATTCCCAGAGCTTTTAACGGCCTGAGATATAGGTGCATCGATAGAGTCGAGATGATTGATGACCTTATCAAAGACGTTAGTCTTGAGCTCATTTGCAAAATCAACAGCCTCTTCAGGGTTTAAAGGGACCTCAATCTTTTTGGCCTTAATCTCAAATGGTTCAGTGATAAAAGCCACGTCATGCTTTCCCTTCAAGTGATACCTAAATTCGTAAATGCCTTCTTCCCAGAATAAGCGCTCTTTATCAAATACTGCTGAACCTTTCTCATCCTTAGCCCAAATCCAGCGACCCAAAGATGAAACCAAAGTCCTGTAGCGTGAATAAGACGTCTGACTTATTTTATAAAGTCCTATCCAATCAGTTGAGGAGTGCACCGCTGGACTATCCCATTCTATTCTTATAGGAGTTCCAAGGTAGACGAACTTGAGCGCACCCTCTTCTGCAGATTCCAAGTTTTTAATGCGAACATGATAATCAGAATTCTCAAAGTATAGCTCTTGGGACAATTCTAAGATATTCTGTTTACTTAATTGATAGTTTGAGCTCCTCAATTCTTTGATAAAATTGTCTAAAGAATCAACAGCAGAAGAAATCAAAGAGTTTCTTCTACTAGGAAGCCCATTGACAGTAGTACTATCAAAGTTGCCACTAACTCTTCTCTTGATGATTTCAGGAACGAGATGTTTCTTGAATGTTTTAGTTACACCAGAATCAACCAAAACTTCATTTTCTCCATATATCTTTATCATATGTGGCTTCTCAATAAAATTAATTCTAGTAAAATTGTTAACTACCCATAAAAGACAGCAAATCAAATTTTCTTTATTCGGGATCAACAAAGTAACACCTATAACACCACATGCCCCGAAAAATTGTTCTGGGTTGTTAAGATATCTATAGATGCCTGCCTTAGTTAAATGGGCCCTCTGATTAGACATCGGAATGAAGAAATCGCCATAAAACCATCCGAAGTATCCAATCAGATCAATAATTGATGCGTTTATCCAAATCTGAGTTAAGATCAAAGAAACACACAAAAATACTCTTAAATAAAACCAGTCCTTTATGTAAAGATCCTCCTGCTTCAAGCCAATCATTAGATAATACAAATTCAAACCAAAATAAGAAGAATAAGTAAGACTTATGACAGAATTGTATAAAATTGACCAGTTATTCAATGACTTTTCAATAGGAACATTATTTGAAAGGCACCATTTAGTGAAAGTCTTATAGTAGCCTTGTAAAATCAATAGTACATCAATAAATAAGGACTCGAAAATCTTAATTATCACAGTCAAAACGAAAAGGACGGTAGCTGGGTTGATAAAAGCCTTGCTCGGATTCGTAATTGTATACGCGAACATAGGAAACACGAAGGTATATGTAAGCACCAATAAGAGATTGATGATATCAGAGGCTCTTAATAGCCTAATGTTGCACAAACCTACTAAAGGCTTCAAATTATCGAAATTCTTCAAGTCTTTCAATTTTAAAAGCTTTGCGCTCTCGGTTTCACTTCCTGATGGCCCATAAATTTTATCAATATGGGGATTTTCTATGTAGTGAAGAAAAATCATTTGCAAAAAATGTCCGAATATAGAAATAGTGAGAACGGTATAGGATTTGGCAATCAAAGCTAAACCATAGTAGCCCACATAGCCAACTGAATACATTGGATGAGGAACCATCTCAAAAACTCCGTCAAAAATCAACTCTTCATTATTGATTTGACGGAAGAAAAAGTCTCCCCAATACCAAGCGTAATCTTTTATAATGTTGTGAGCATTTACTTTCACCCACAAATTAAATAAAAGAAGAATAGTCCCCACAATAAGTCTACTCCAAACGATCCATGGTAGCTGCTGTTTCATATTGATAAAGCAATAATCATTATCAATCGCACAACAAATCACCAAGCATATAAATGCAGTGAAATCCAGCATCAAAATCAAATCAACAATCTTACGAAACAAAAGCCAAGAATTGAACTCAATAGGATACTTATCAATTTCATAAGTAGGACCCATTTGAGTCTTAATTTCTCCCCTGCAGAATTTACCTAATAATGTCTCATCACTTAATGCTCGACGGCTTTTCACCCAACTTACAATCCTTTGATTGGTAGATTGCAGGTAAAGCAAATAGCCTATACCAAAATTGTATGATAGCCTCCAAAAAATATAAAGCCCTATGAAAATCTTGATCCTCATACTATTGCTTTTGATAAACCAGAAAACTAGTATGTTGCTCGCTAGAATCAACAAAATTATCCTCTCACAATAGGACTTCTTCAAAGAAGGTGCAAGAAGTGTTTTCAACATATCATGGGTCTCAGGAACGACGAATTGAGTTCCCGAGAAGGTGATACCTTTGGCACCCTTTTGATCCAGCTTAGACTGATCCTTTTCCATTTTTGTTTCTGTCTTGACAACCGAACTAAAACTGTTACGGATTGATCCAATACAATACTTCTATGACACTTTGGTAGCGATTGTAGCTTCTCAAAAATGGCCCGAAATATTTATTTCATAAAGCGCAGCTAGTTTTGTTACGATCTCTTAGTGAAATATTCGATTCATTGATTTGCATGTGAAATTCGCACATCCGTATGATAGAGCCCAACAACGCTTCGATGATGTTACCCTACCAAACTATTGACTCGTAAATAAGATACCATCTAGATTAAAATATAATAAATATTTAAGTAAAAAAAGGCAATTGAGAAAACTTAGAAACGCCTATGAGATAATGGGGCTGTATTTGAACCACTTTGATAATTTGGTCTACCTCTGAAGCCTCCACGGCCACCTCTAAAGCCTCCACGACCTCCTCTGAATGAGCCACCTCTACCATAGCGAATATGACTATCATAACTTCTCTTGTCGTACCTCATCAATTCTGGTGGAATGGTTTGTTTAGCTTCTCTCATAATCTTACATAAATCTCCTCCCAAGTTCTTGTTTGCCTCGGTGAAGAAAGAGACAGCGGTACCAGTAGTACCAGCTCTACCAGTTCTTCCAATTCTATGTACATAGTCTTCTATGTTTCCTGGCATATCCAAGTTAATGACATAAGAAACACCCTTGACGTCTAAATATGTTAGTAATAAGTTCTAAAATCATCGAAAGCAGGAATGAATTTCTTAGGCATATTAAAATTCGGCTACAAAAGCACACGAGTAGGGAAGTAAGAGAGTTTAACATATATTGATATATAGAAAGCATTATCTACACAGTAATCCAACTATGGTGAAATCAAATATCCAAGCTATGCGATTTCTCTAATCTCGCATTGGTCATATCTGACAATGATGCTTTCTCATATCAATAACTCTCTCTCACAGTTCATCTTAAAATCCTTAAGCCTTTTCAAGAACTGAGGAAATCAACCACAAAAAAAAAAAAAAAAAAAAAAATAAAAAAATCTCGATCTCGATTAAACATAAGTGAATTGTTTAATCCCTTCGGTACTTTAGTAAGAAACGAATGATTAATAAACGTAAAACAGCAATATTCTTCAAAGTGAAGAACATGCTCGATGTGTCAACGATCAACGCCACACTATACCCTCGGTCCCTTCCTGCTAGAGTAAATAAAAAAATAAATGCAAAAATGAAGTTAATACATACCAATACCACGGGCTGCGACATCTGTCGCTACCATAATTGGAGACTTTCCAGATCTAAACTCCTTTAAAACCCAATCTCTCTCACCTTGCTGCTTGTCTCCATGAATAGCCAAGGCTGGCCAACCATCCGCTCTCAAATAGCTTGTGATATCATCACAAGTTCTTTTGGTAGAGGCAAAGATCAATATCTTTGCATCCTTGTCCGTTGTGGCAGTTTCCAAATGTTTGACCAATCTATCACGCTTCTCAAATTCACTAACTACTTCGACTATCTGAGTAATAGTGTGGGAAGCAGCCAACTCCAAAGATCCGATATTGACTTGAATTGGATCATGCTGATAGTCTTTAGCTAAGGCCTGAACTTCCTTTGGCCAAGTGGCAGACCACATCAAAGTTTGTCTGTCTGGTCTAATTTGATCAACAATTTTTCTAATTTGAGGCTCAAATCCCATATCTAACATTCTGTCGGCCTCATCCAATACTAAATATGTCACTCTTCTCAAATTCGTTTTATTTGTTTCTAACATATCGATCAATCTTCCTGGAGTAGCAATACAAATCTCAGCTCCCCTTGCCAAATCTCTGATCTGCTGACCCTTTGGTGCACCACCATAAATACATGTGTTTCTTATTCTCGAGGAAGCCCCAAATTTGGAACACTCTTGTTGAATCTGTACAGCCAATTCTCTGGTAGGTGCCAACACCAACACAATAGGCCCATCACCTGGCGACAAAAGTGGCTGAGCATTGATATGGAGAATTGCCGGTAAACAGTAAGACAAGGTCTTACCAGAACCAGTTGAAGCAATACCAATCATATCACGACCGCTCAAAGCCATAGGCCATCCTTGACATTGAATAGCAGTTGGCTTAGGAAAGCCTTGCTCTTTAATCTCCTTCAAAACATAGTCAGGAAAGCCCGCCTCCTCAAAGCTAGTGATTGGTTTAGGTATGTCCTTCCCAGTGCAGCTCATTTCGTTCTCCTTCCTAAAAGCGTCAATCTCTTGCTGGCTACGAGCTGCGACCTTTTCGTCCTCTTTGTAAAAGTTCTTTTCGAATTTTGGCAACGATTCTAAATCCCATTCTGGTTTAGTTAATTCAATTCTTTCATCAAAACGGCCTCCACGGTTGCCATAACCACCTCTACCGCCACCGAAGCCACCACCGAAGCCACCGCCTCTTCTACCATAAGAGTCTCCGAATCTTCTTCCAGCCCCATTTCCATTAAATGATGGTCTATTATCTCTATAATTATTGTTATATGACATGACTAGATGTAAAATACTTTCTGAAATATAAAATAAATAAAATGTTATTCGTATTTGAAGTATCCCTATATAACTTTCAAAAACTTGAGATGAGCACAAAAAAAATTAAAAAAAAAAAAGAAATCCATCCTTGATTACCATTTTGGGTAATAATATTTACTTAGTCCATCTCTTGACTTTGAGCAAAATGGAAGACTAGCACTAGAACTAAAGCCAAACAATGTAATGACTACAAACATCATACAAATGATTAATACATGTATTCGAAATAGAAATTTCTATGCAAAGAAAAAGACTTATAAAATAATAAGTTTGACCGAGAAAATCATGGTTCTACAGTTCTATAACCTCCGGCCTCAATTTTTTCACTAAACTTGTCTTCTATGGCGGTGCACAACTCTGCAAGGTTGTCTAACCCCTGGTGTAATGCTTCTACCGCTGAGATATTGCCGTATGTTTGAATTCTGATGTTCAACTTATTCTCAGAAGGGTGAGGAATCGAGTAGCCACAGAATTCGACCTCTGGATTCTTCATGATGATATAGCGTAATGCATTTCCTAACGTATGGTCTTCATCCAATATTTGAAAGGATGATGCTGTACCATCTTCTGATGAGCCTGGAAGAAGTCTTATCTTTTCTGGGTCAAATTCACGTTCGGTGTCACCACTCAAATCTTCCATAACAGCGTCTACTGCTTCTTCTTTCATGACTTGTGCTCTTAAAATGCCGTGTTCTTAATTTTCAAGTGCTCTCACGTCTGCTCTTTTCGCTTCTACTAGAACTTAAAAAAAAAAAAAAAAAAAAAAAAAAGAACAAAGGCAAAGAAAAAAAGAATGACACAAAAATCAAAAATCGCATATTAGAGCCTCAGATCACAAGAGCGTCTGTTTACAATGTAGATGCCAAAGTTTTTGCATTCTGACCTATAATTAAGCAACCACATAGGAGCCTTGTGGTTACCGGTTAATTTTATAACCGTTTCCTTGATCTTATTGTCGGACTTTTGTCTTCGACCTGCTATTTAAACCAGATACATATTATACACGTCTGGTGTGTTGACTTGGCTATCCTCTAACTCGAGTTATGAATTCCTATAGAAATACTTTTGAGGGATTTACACAGCTATCGGCAGAATCATATCTACACTTAACTAAAGACGAAACAGATGATTTGAGTGGATCAATATCTGGTTCTAATTCAAACATTGATACTTACGAAACTGGTAATTTGATCAAGCTTGCAAAACAGATAGATGCTAACTATATCGAGCATGGCGGCAATTCTCCGACAAGCCTGAATTTCCTGAAAGTGTCCAATGGGCAAAGAAAGAATAATATTTTTGCAGGTAATAACGAGAAGGGAGATCAAAATGCCAGCATCCGGCCTTCTGTGTTTTTTTCTTCACATTCTACACCTTTAATACGTAAAAACTTGGAATATAGACCCCTGTCTAATAGAATACCAGATCGAGAGAAAATTGATACTCGATTGAACCAAATAATTGAGAATACAGAGGGCGAAAGCGGCCGGCCGCGAGACAAAGAGGGTGCTGAGTACTATCAGAGAAATGACTCTAGGGAGATTGCAAACTTATCTCAGATGTCAAAGACTGAACTAGAGAGTCTAAAGAGTAGGGTTGATGCCTTACTTGTTAACAAAGATCTTCTGGTTGATGATTATAAGCATAATGGAATACGAAGCCAAAGTAGGAGTATAGGGGTTGCTCACAAATCATTCGACGAAGATACTAATATCTATAGTTCTTCTGAGAATGACGACGATCTAAGCTTAACAGGCCATAACACTTTTGGCAAGAATAATCGTGTAGCATTCCGAAGTTCTCCACCTGATGGAATTTCTGTTGGAAATAAGAATTCAGGCCACAAGCCTCTTTTCAAAGGAATAGAGTCTACTGAATATATTCCACTGGATTCCGCATGGGAGGAGGCAAACAAGTCGGGTCCTAATTTACTAGATTCCGCTTTAACAACGCCCCCGCTTTCACTGGAACTTCTGAGCTACAGAAAGCTCAATAGCACCTCAAGGTATCAAGATAGCCTTCTCCGTGACGAAAACCATAATCTCAAAAGGTCTATACCAAAGCATGATAATATTTCTCCTCCCATTGAACCAGCGTCATGTTCATCTAATATCGGGTCAACAAACTTCGAAAATGGAAAGGAGAATATCACATTCGCTGGACCATATGCAAAGGACTGCAATGATTTTGCAAGAACTCATTCTCATTCTAAGACGCTCGAGAAGGAGCTTAATAATGAGTATATTGGAAGAGTTGCATCGAAGCCATCTACGCCTAACCATGCTGCTGTCTTTCCAATTGATAGTCAAGGAAGTAACAATTCCGAGTTGAATACTGAGTTACAGCTTCTAAGAGGTAATATTCGTGATCTTAATGAGGAAATCAGGCAGTTGCGATTAGATCATTCTGAGCATGATGCGTTAAGATCTACCTTAACTCATTTAGAGAATGAGAAGAAAGCGCTTTTACAAGAGATAGGTTCGTCTGATGAGCTCATAACTGCTGAGAGATTGAATGGGGGCTTCAAAGAATACTATAACAAGTTGCATCTTGCAAAAGTGGACGAATTGAGCAAGGTCGAAATGTCGAATTTAATTAAAAACATCATGCTTTCAACATTGCTCACAGATTTCGAAAATTTACCTAAATTTGTTTCCAAGACAAGCAAATTCTTAAAATTTATATGTTCCTTCATGGATGAACTACACTGTATGGTTTATGATGATTCGCAATCAAGAGTCAAACCATCCACATACTTAAAAAATAACAACTACGGGATTAAAGAATTGCAAACTTGCTTAGAAGGGGTACTCGAAACTTTAAAAAAATCTAAAGATCAGTCTATTGAATGAGATCTATAAGTATATAGGATTTTTGTACTCGAATATAACAGTAGCAACTCTCGGTGGTCATGTCTCAAGACCTGTTTAATCACGTGCATGTATTTTTGAATACAATTAAGCTTATCATTCATCAATAAAACTTAGCAAAGCTAGGAGATAAGTAAGTTGACAATTAAAAATCATTGCAGAACCACTTTTAGAACACTCTTTGTTGGTTCTATGTTTAAAGATCAATCGTCCAATTCCGTATTATAATTGTTTACGAGAAGGACACACCTGGCTTTAAAGCAAAGTAGGTGAACTAAGAAGGAGGACCCTTTATAACGAAGAACTTTTCTTAAAAAAATACATGTAATCATATTGAATAAAGTCGAGATTTTGGATAAATAATTCTATAAGTGACTTGTTTTTCTTTTTTGCATAAATGGGAGATTCGGCAGTTTCCTCGATGTTTTGTGGTTATGGATCTACATCAAAAGAAGACATGTCTGAAGTTAATAGCACAGTGGGGAGTCATAAATTGAACGACTCGAAGCAATCCGCTATTTACGAAGATTTAAGCGAGCCTCGTGGCTTTAAAGAAAATTCTAATGATAAGAAGTTCACTCCTTCAGGAGGTTTGAAAAACTTGAAGACTGAGCCTAATAACGTTGCGATGTCGAATGAAAGGGACCAAGTACAGGATAGTCAACTTTTGCACAACGGTAGAAATGCAATGCAAAATATACAAAGGTCAAGACAGGGCTCTCTTCAATCAAATTTCTTATTCAACTCGGGCAGGCAGGATCTGCTCGGTTCAATTTTAAATAATTACCTGATAAATAATCCAGTTGGAGTAACAACTAACACCTCTATGATGGTATCTGGTGAACCTCCCCAAAACTTGATTTCTCAGCTGGCTGATTCGACCTACCCAAGCTATTTTTTTGGTCATAATCAGGACTCGTATTTTAATAACATCAACAATGTCGCTGGAAGCGAAAATTTAAGGGCACGAGGCGATAGTTTATACTTGCCTCCTCCAATAAGCTCTCAGAATAGTATGGCTCACGCGAGCGAAACAGATACAGGTGGAACCTATGTGAATAATGCTTCCAGGAATAACAGCATTTTCAGTTCGCTCATTCAACTACCCGGCTCCTCGCATAATTCATTGAGTGAAGGCTCAGGAGCTCCTACAAAGCCTGGTGGAGGGCGGCTTCCAAGCTCGCTGAGCGAGAATGCAATTAAAATGAATGACCGGAACATTTATCCTCCTTCTAAGATGAGTGCTTTGAACTACGGAGAGAACCTTAATATGTATCCTGTACATGGCCACCAAGGTCTCTCGTCGTCAAGGAAAGGCTCAAAAACTAGGGGAAATTCTTCAGAGTCATACTCTAATAATTCATTTTGGGAAGGCTTGAATAATGTTCCGGGCTCAATAAGTGGAATTAATCTTACTAATGAGGGTATCAATGAGTTTTTACTGAGCTTGGCCAACAACAGTATTGATTTTTCACAGATGAATAATGAGCAAAGAAGGGACTCTATACTCAAGTTTTTAAATGAGCAGCAAACTGTTCAAGATGCGCGAAAGAGTAACAACAGTTTTCCAACTAATACAAAATTAAAGGAAGATATCTTCGTCCAGCAGAAGGATCAATATTATGGAAAACCAGGTAACTCTATTCAGTCTAATGTTGACAATATGCTATCTCCCAGCGAGACTCCACATTCCCCCAAAGCTACTCCGCGGCCTGATGGAGTCTTACTTGAGCCATCACTCTCTGAAGGCAGTAGATTTCCCATTGAACTATCAAACACAGGTCAGGCGCGTACGCAATGTTATAATTTACCTTCCTCAAAGCAAATGCTTCCCATAAACGATAATCGACTAGAAAACAAGCCTGTTTTCAATACAAACGGTAACTTGGAGAAGTATCAGCTTTCGAATGTTGTTCCAAAAACCGGGTCGCTTAAGGATACGAATCAGCTTCGGAATTCTAGTTCAAAGACTTCTGTCTTAAAGAATGGACCAAATTCTTCGAGGGATACGGGATTAGTACCTGCAGAACAAATTTATAAAACAGAGTATGGTAAACCCTTGTTAGGAGCTACAAAGATTGATCAGTTAATGCTTGTTATTCAAGCTAGAGATAATGGACTCACAAACCCTATTCAGCAATCTGCGGACGGCGGTATTCTTGCATCTCCTGAAGTAACATCCAATAAGGGACTCATACCTAAGCCTGAAAGTCTAGTTGGGTGCGTGAGCAAAGCTTCTAGTCCTACTGCTGACGATGAGGAACTGAGGTCTGGTCAGAAAAGAAGAAAAACTAAAAAAAAGCAGTGCCCTTATTGCTTCAAGTATTTCAATCAATCAACACATTTAGAAGTACATGTTAGGTCGCACATTGGATACAAGCCTTTTGAGTGTTCATTCTGTCATAAGAAGTTCACCCAAGGAGGTAACTTGAGGACACACTACAGATTGCACACAGGTGAGAAGCCATTCACTTGCGATATATGCAATCGATCTTTTAGCCGCAAAGGTAACTTGGCTGCACACAAGTTGACGCATGATAATCTTAAACCTTACAAATGTAAGCTTGATGATTGTGACAAATCTTTTACACAGTTAGGTAATTTAAAATCGCATCAGAATCGTTTCCATTTAGCGACTTTAAATCATTTAACTGAGAAGTTGGCTAAGTTGACCGGAGAAGAATTAGAACGTTTACCGGAGGATGAAAAGTCCTTGTTAGATTACTTCAAAAGCTTGTACAAGAATTCTAACAAGGGAATTAGAGGTAGAGGAAAAAGATCAATGAATGCGAGTTCTTCAACACCTAAGAATTCTCAAACCCCTACTACGCCTTGGTAATTTGGTCTTGGATGATTTCATTTCTTAAGATATTTTAGTCTATTCATTTTTTACATGCGTATGTATATTTAGCCACGAAGTACTATCAGAATATTTTCAACACAGTGATTCGCGTAGATATATAAACCCGTCTCGAGTAACCATTGATTTTTTATACCAAAACAATGAATTTTATAACAAAGACATTCAGCACTCTAACTGGTAATTCTATCCCTTATACTTTTAATGAAAAACTTATTGACCCTAGTTCGCAAATTTCGGATTCTGACTTTATCTGGACGCTATACAAAGGGTCTAATCCTAAACAGAATAATGCTGAGGTGACCATATTTGAGTTTAATCTAAAAGACCCTAAGAACTTAAGAAATGGACACGAGCAATTAGCTCGAAATAGTTTCAAAAAAGCTAAGATGATTAAGCATCCCGGATTGGTCTCTGTGCTTGAGTTTATCGAGAATGATAATTTCTTATACATGATTACAGAACCTGTTATACCTTTGAAAGTATACTTAAGGGCCACTGGTGGGCAACTTGATCCCGATGTTAAACTTTTCGGGATTTACAGTATCGGGAAAATGATGCAATTCATAAATATGACTTGTAATAGTGTACATGGTTGCATGTGCTGTGAGGGCTCGGTATTTATCAATAGTTCAGATGAATGGAAGCTTTTTGGTTTCGAGTTACTCACCAATTACACTTCGGACCCCGATCAAAGTATATACAAAAATTCAGGCGGGTACCCTGGGTTCAATTCCATTTTGCCTGAAGACGTCTTAAAGAACGGTATTGATTCCATAAGAAGTTTTCCGATTAAATTTGATTCATATCTTTACGCTTTATTCATTTATAAGGTTTATCTCAATAGCAATGTCGATAAACATGTTAATTCGTCTGAGATGGGATCTAACTTGAGTGTCATTCCAAGGGGTCTTCAGACTTCATTTAAAAAGTTAATTAACCCTAATCCCAATGTCCGAATTACCATTGAAAGATTCGTGGCTGAGCAAGACAAACTTTTCAGCTCCAACAAATTAATTAAGTTTAATTCAGAACTCGATGAACTCAAATTTATGGATGAAGCTGCTAAGACTGAATTTTTGAAGTATAGATTGAGAGACTACATCTCAGATAATACAGAAGAGATCAATTTTCCTGCTGGCATTCTTGAAAAGAAGTTGGTGCCCGTACTAGTGAATTGCTACTCTACGTTGTCAGTCAAGAAGTCTAGCGGCAGCGATGAAATTCAAAATCAGGAAAGGGAAGAGCTTCTTTCTCCAATATTACACCATATTTTAAGAATTGGTTTCATTCTTAGTGATGAACATTTCGATAAATGGATCAAACCTATAATTCTACTGGCATTCGGATCAATGGACAGATCAATAAGGCTAAATCTTTTGACACACCTACCTACATATGTTGATCGCTTAACACCTTCTGATATTCAACAGAAGCTCTTTTATAATCTTATTGCGGGCTTTCAAGACACGAATTACATGATCCGGGAAGCCACCTTGAAGTCTATGTACACTATCGTCGATAAAATCTCGGCAAAACAGGTTAATCAGGATTTACTAAAAATCTTAGCCAAATCACAAATGGATGTTAAGCCCTCAATTAGAACTAATACACTCGTGATCATAATCAAAGTGTCAGGCAAAATTTATAAAAACTCCAGGAATAGCGTTCTAATTACAGCATTGGGAAAAGCATTAAGAGATTCGTTTGTTCCTTGTAAGATGACAGCCTTGTCAGGATTCGAGCAATTGATAAATTCTTTCACCTTTGAAGACATTTGTGGAAAGATATTAGGTCATTTGGCAATAGCACTTATGGATCCCAAATCATCAAAAGTTAGGAAAGAGGCAAAGCGTGTATTTGATTTGTACTTAAAGAAGGTAGAAGATCAAGCCCTCTCGCTACCACAAGATGATGAAGATGATGATCTCGAAGAAATAGAGTTTTATAAGACGCATTGTGCCTCCGACGGCGAGCTGAAGCGACAAGAAGAAACTGCTTCTAGTGAAGGTTCCTACTTCAAATGGAACTTTGTTAATAAACTTATATCTTCCTCTGCTATCAGTGGTGAGCTCGAGCACACATATAATGTGTCCACGCCTGACTTGAGCCAGCCTGATTCTAAGAGTGGTGAGTTACAGGCACCGCTTGATCGCGGTTCTTTTGAAGCGGAAAACAACTGGGATAATGAGTTTAATTTGAGCTCTGATGAGGATGAAAAACAAACTGAAATGTTCGAAAAGCCTACTAAGGCTTCACCAAATAGCATTTCCCGTCCCAGTATTGCTAATAGACGGGGACTTGCTTCCAGCAAAAAATCGGCCCCCTTGAAGCTTGGGGCTAAAAAGAGAGCACCGGGATCCGCTTTGAAGTTGAATGTACAAGTAGACGATACGGATGAAGATGGTTGGGCTAATAGCGAGTGGTGATTTCTTTGGATACGATTGCATTTATGAATTACGTTCAATCATTTAAACATGTAAACCTATAGTACATTTTGTCAAAACTTTGAGTTTGTGAAGGAAGGTTCTTGCTTTGAACACGCCTGTTGCAAGCTCTTTCCTATTTTTCATGGACTTCATTCTTCGTCTTGCCATCTTTGACTTCAATTTTAGAACTATAGAATCAAAGTACGTTACAGGAACCATCTCATTCGATTTTTGGAACTCTTTGAAACAATTTGCAAGCATCTGCAGTTGCTGCGAAGTATGATGGCAATGAACTGGCGTCTGGCAGATCATAACATGAACCGATGGCATGCCAGTAAGATTGATTTCTTCCAATGTTGTCACCGGTACGTGGTACATATCTTTGATACGATATCGGACGCCCTTATGTATAACACATACTTGTCCTGGATGCCCTAAAATTTCACCGCATATATCATTCCAGTTATAATATAGGAACAATATCATATGACCAATAGTTATGGACTCAAAGCGGATGCTATTACTTGTCAATCTCTCACGATCCCTCCTTGATAAATTACATTCAATGAACCTCGCAATATGGCTTACTGATATTTCCTTACTACTGTTTTTCTGAGGAATCATAAATCGAGCTATTGTGTCCATCCTCGGATCTTTTGAGATCCTGATCTGTTGTAATGCTAGTAAGTTTTCATAATCTTGACTACAGTAGCCATCGGCTCCTGCAATAGTACAAGAATCCCATATACTATTTCTATCTTCAATGCTATTTGTATCTACTGCTGGCATCGTTTGCCTACGTTTGATCTAAATCAGATCGTCCTTATTTTTAAGGCGAGCTATCGATTGTTTTTCTGACGTACTCCACATTTTTTGTTATTACACAAAACTTGAAACTTTGGGGGGATTCCTTCACATTGGTTGGTTGAATAGAAATCGTTACAGATTATTGTCATCGAAACAGTCACGTAAACATAAGATTCGTCCTGATACATTGTCACTACGCTTTTGTTTTCCTACACTTCACTTTGCTAATAGTTGCAGTTTGTAGACAAAACGGACATAACCTACGTTCTTCATTCTCGAAACCGCAATATAAAGCAGGATTCTGCGTCCGTATCGATGAAAAAGTCTTAATTCGATAAAGCAGCGGCATGTCGCTGACTTATCATCTCTGAACTCAGTGACAGCAACTTTTGCCATAATGAATTGCTGCAGTTGTGCTACATTGTCACTATAGATATATACCATAGAATCACTTTAACTAACCGCGGCCATGGCGGCGAAATATTTTCTCTCAAATTTCTCATTTCTTGATTGTTATTATTCTATATGTGGTTTATATGTAAAAATATCACAATTGCATCTGTGAACGACAGAAGATCGGAATCGCTTCTGGTAAAAATTGGTAAAAACTTGTACAAGGTCTTCTGATGCAACAGATTGTTTCTTCTCTGGGAAAGGATTCGTCTCCCCTCCACATAAATGAGAAAGCCGTAGTTCCAATGTAGAAATCGCATTATGAAAGTTGAGAAGAATTACTTCTTTAGGAAGTCTCTAGTTGACCATTTTGGTCAACACCCGTTTGGGGGCATTTTGTGTAACATGTCATTATTATTGTGAATCTAGTCAAGTAAAGAGATATAACTCTATAAATCTGGCACCAGAATTCTCAGGAGAGTGAAGTGATTTCAGATAGATGAAAATAGACCTTTGTCATTAAGGGTAAATAAAGACTTAATATTAGCTACTTGTCAAGAAGTATAGGTATATTAGTGAGGAAATAAAAGCAAATACGATAGATCAGCAATCAGTGGTATTGATTAATAAGGCGAGCGGTAGAAGTGGTTGTATAATAATAACCAGTTTGAGCGTTGGTTTCAAGAGAACTTAACGAATAATTTAAATATAGACCAGTAATCGTCTACAAATAATGGCTAGGTTTGCATTTGGAAAGAATAAAAAAAGACTAGAGGAAGGAGCCAAATTCGCAACTCTGGACAGCGATTCCCAAAAATCCGACGAGAAAATTGTAAAGAGTCCTAGTGTGTCTAACCATCAGCATGATTATATTGAGGAGCATCGAACGAAAAAACCGGCTTCAGTTATCTTAGACGAGGGCACAACACCTTGGAAGAGATACAGGCTTGGGAACTCACCATTTCCACGATATCGTCATTCTGCTTCACAAACCACAAGTGAAAAGAATGAGCTTTTTGTAATGGGAGGTCTCAAGGATGGATCTGTTTATGGAGATACGTGGAAAATTATCCCTCAGACTTCTCCTTCTAATGATGAGCAGGTTGTGGGGTACACCGCCAATGCAGTTGAAGTTGCTAACCTCAATAATCCGCCAGCTAGAGTTGGACATTCCTCCGTGTTATGTGGCAATGCCTACATAATCTATGGAGGAGATACAGTGGACACAGACTTGAATGGTTTTCCTGACAATAACTTCTACTTGTTCAATATTAATAACAACAAGTATACAATTCCAAGCCATGTGCTCGGCAAGCCTAGTGGAAGGTATGGTCATTCAATTGGTGTTGTATCTTTGAATAACGAAACCTCCAAACTCTATCTCTTTGGAGGTCAACTAGAGAATGATGTTTACAACGACATCTATTACTTTGAACTAAACACTTTCAAAAGCCCAAAAGCGAGATGGAATTTGGTAGAGCCTCTAAACAATTATAAGCCTCCTCCCTTGACTAACCACTCAATGTCTATATACAAGAATAAAATCTATGTGTTTGGGGGCGTCTACAATAATGAGAAAGTTTCAAAAGATTTATGGTGCTTTGATGTTTTGGTAAACAAATGGACACAGGTAAATACCACAGGAGAATCCCCACCTCCAGTTAATGAGCATGCTTCATGTATTATAGACGATATGATGTTTGTTTATGGAGGAAATGATTTCAGCGGAATAATTTATGATTCAATGTATATGTTGAACTTGCGCACTCTCACTTGGATGAAGTTGAATAAAAAGGGTCTCGTTGGTGGTCCAGGAGCAAGGTGTGGCCACACTATGACATATCTTCCAAAGTTTCATAAAATATTGATTCTAGGAGGGGATAAGAATGATTACGCGGGAGCGGATCCAGATAATCTCGAGGTTTATGAGGTCTTTAATGGTCAAGATTATGGGACTATTATCTATGAGTTTGATGTCCATCTTACAGATTATTTTATTGAAACAAAAGAAAATGCGTCTGGGTCATCAACAAAAATGGCAGCCTCAGCTAAACAGAATGACTTGAAACATATAACATCTCGCTCTGGCCGGGGTTCTAACACAGCTTTAGAAGACTTCAGGACTCCAAATGCTTCCCCCGGTAAAGTTGTGACTTCATTTGCTACGTCGCACTTGCTGGTTCAAGATAAGTTCATTGATGTAGACATTCCTTCTACGACGGAAACAGAGAACTGCGAAACTCCCAATGATGAGGATTATTCAGATAAGGATCATGAAAATCTAGTTCAAATACTTCAAAATGGAAACCCGAGGAAAGAAATAAGAAACCGTGGCTATAATAGTGATGAAGTGGGTAATGAACGCTCATTTGGTTCGTCCCCTCAGGAAGCCAAAGCAATTGCTGGTAATGAGGAATATCACAGAGTCAAAAGACTTGTAACGGAACTAACAAGTCAATTGAACGAATTGAAAGATTCAACAAAGTTACAAATGAGGCAAGCCACTGAGAAAATTACTTCGCTTGAGCAAGAGAATCAGTTCTTGAAAGAGCGTGATATATACCTAGAGTTAGAAGAACGTGATTCACTAATTAATCGCTTGAAGAAAGAATTGGGAGTTTCAACTTTTGCAATTAACGAGGATAAAGAGTTAGACTTGACGAACGCTTCCAAGGATGGAATTACCGAGTTGATGAAATACAAGCTTGAAAGATTAGAATTGAAAAATAGGATGATGTATTTAGAAAAAGAGAACGTGTCCTTAAATACTAAACTATCGAATTTCGAGCCCTTCATGAATAACCAGATTGGGGAAATTTCAGACTTGCGCAAAGTTATCAAAGCCCAAGAGGAACAAATAGCCAATTTGACTTCGCAGCTAAAGGAGCAAGAGCCGCTTTTGAAATCGGTAAATGACTGGAAGAATAAGTATTCGAATTTGAAGTTGGAGTTTGATAATTTCAAATCAATTTATGCTGACGATCTATTGGAAGAGAATGAGGAGGCGACAGAAAATGGCTTTGCAGATGAAAAGTCTGTCATAACTATGGGTTCATCTAGGAAGTCCAGAAGAGAAATCTCATCTCACTTGGAAAACTTAGTTACCATATGGACTTCCAAACAAAATGAGATAAACATTGACAATGCTAAGCAGCTCTCAAACACTACCGATAAGGATATGATCGAAAATTTGCAGAGGCAAGTTGATGACTTATTAAAGATGGGAAAACAGCAAGAACTTGGTTCTGAAGTAGAGATTAAAATGTTGAAAGTAGAGCTCGAGGATAAAATTAATAATTTGTCAGCCCTCGAGCAAAACTACCGGGACGCTCTTCAATCTGTAAATAACACAAGTAAGGCTCTCAAATTAACGCAAGATGAATTGAAGAGTCAAAGATTATCCATGGAAAAACTCCAGAAGGAGAACAATGAGCTAAAACTTTTCAAAAGAGCATCTCGCAGAGTTAGCTCGAAAGGTCAATTTAGCAACGAGCAGAGCTTTGAGACTAATAATAGTCCTTTATCAGCAACCAATCAGATAATAGTTGAAGATGATGATGACGATGTCTTTTCCAACGCACACTATAACATGAAAGTAAAAGATCTCGAGGCAGATCTATTTGTCATAAAGCAAGAAAGAGATCAGCTACAAGATGCAGTGTCCACTTTAAAGAAAGAGCTATTTTTAGCACAACAATCAACAGAATGATTTGGGACTGTAGTACGTTCTACACAATTAGAATCAATGATATCAAATTAGCTAATGAATATATACTAAGCTTTATGAAATAATTGCATGCGTATATGTATGATCCTTTTTATTTTGTAGTCTTTATGCCAAAAGAATCAACTATAACATAGAGGATCTTTCTTCAGTTTGCTAATCGTTTTGTTCATTATCCTTCTCCTTATCTGTTGAAGAAAAGCTTTGTCTGTCATCATCTAGTTCTCGTGAGGAATTTTCATTGGTTGATTGATCAGTTTCTAGGATACGTTCCACTTCTCCGCCACTGCTCGCTTCTGGTGTGGGCTGATCACTCATTGATAATATGTTGTCTATCGGGCTGATTGTTTCGCCGTCGTCATCTAGATCGTCAAAATTTGGTTCAGAAGGAAAAAGACCTGCTTCTCTGGTTCTCAATTGCTCCTTTTCTGATAAATGTGAAAAATCTGGTATACTTATGGATCCAGCCTCCAGGCTTGCCATATTTCCTGAGGCGTCTTGATACGTTGGTGCGGGTATCTCAGGATATTGGTTTATATCTTCGACATACGGAGGAGCCACAAAACTAAGTTCCCTTGAAACTTGCGGCTGTATAGTTTCATTATGTGGTAGGCTCGCTGGAAGATTAGGAGTATTATTTCTAGATTCTGATGGCAGCCTGATATTAGTCGATGAGGATTGCCATCTCGACTCTGATGGCGGACGACTATCTCCCAATTGACCTGGCGAACTCTCATCACTACTTGCTAACTTCGTTTTTCTAGTTGTTCCGATTATTACTTCACTCGTGAGCTGAATAAACTTCTTCATGCGTTTATATTTGTCCGTATTTATAAACTCCGTTCTCTGTTGATTATCCACGGAAATATTAGAATGAAAAACAAGCTTGTACTTACTATCACTCGAGCCAGTCTCCATGAAAGTACAGTTGTTATCGTCAATAAATGTGTTCTGTTGCTTCTTGTGATCATTCCCATCCAAAACCATAGGCTTCCCAGATAAATTTATCAAGACTTCGATGAAATATTGAAACGAAACCAAAGGGCACCCTGATACTGTGGGAAATGCGTCAGCGGGCACTCTTAAGGTGGTGCTTATTTCAGACTGAAACGTCTTTGGATCCACATACAAAGGTAAAATCACCTGTTGAAGATCTTTTCGAAATGACTCGAACTCATTTTCTGGCCCATTATCTAGTCTGCATACTCGTACAAATGTCACAATAATGCCTTTTATGTCTTTTATAGCTCTTAGGTGATTGATATAAAGTTTTATTGGAATCAGTTCACCTCGTAGGTACCCTCTCTCTGGAATCTCTAAAGAAACCTTGATGACACTCAGTTTAGATTCCTCGTTCGTACCAGGAGTCGTTGATGGAGAACCCACTTGCCCATTACAATTTGATGATCCTTGTTCCATGGTATTGCTATCTGAGCCCGTAGTTGATAAAGTACCAATGGTGTTACTCGTATTCGTAGATGTAGATGACTGTGTTCTAGATAGCCTCTTACTAGACCTCGGATCTCGTATTATGATTCTTTTCGGCTTAGGAGGAGGAAGTTTGGATACATCAATCGGGCTAATAAGGTTGATAAATTTCTCGGATGTACATGTAGGGTCTTTTATACGTAGGTTCTTTGTCTTTAGAAATATGTTGTTCCTTGAGCCCGTATTACCGTTGAGTGAAAATACATCCCCATTCCTCGAGGAGAGGGAGGTATACTGGTCTGCTATAGTTGCTTTCAAGGAATATCTAATGCAACCCCTTCCGAAATCTATGCTTGTGAACACCTTTTTCCTTGGTAACTTTACAATGAAGGGAAATCTATGCTCTCCCTTAGAAAGACCGTTGGTTAACTCTCCAACATTTTCCTGTAGCTGTGTATCATCCCCATATATCTTGATCGAGTGGTTGAACAATACTGACTTCGTGGGCCGGAGCTTGGAATGAGAGTTCGTCTTAAGTTTCACATATCCCACCAAAGACAATGTTACAGCTATGTTTGCGAGGTTTTTGTTGCTGACAAGAATAATTTGTCCACATATTTCATCTCCTGGATAGAATGCTTTGTGAGGATCGTCGATGTCGATGAAAAACTCCTTGATCGATCCAAGTTCTATTCTGACCCCATTTTTCTTGCCCATAGCATTCTCGCTGCTATCATCGCTCAGGGCATTTTTCATAATCCTTGATACAACTCGTCTCATTGCACAACAATCAATCAGATGTGCTCCCCGGTATTCTTTCAATATTTTAATCCAAAATCCGTACCGGAGCCAGTTTACTACGTTCTATCTGTATGATCAAACTAAAAAATACTGCCTTGATTGAAAAACTGTCGCTTCTATGGTTATACTTCCTGTGCTTACTACTATATTATTCAAATAAATGCGTACTAATTTGACACCAAACTGACAGCAATAGTATACAGGAGGAATCTTATATCGGAGAACAGAGATTCTTTCTACCGTTACCCTCCCGGTTCTAGCCACAGATCTTATTATCCCTAGCTACATGACAGCACAAGCCCCATTCATAGTACGTTTTAAATTTTTCTTTTGTAGGACGACTGTAGACGATGGTAGCGATGTATGAAAATTTTTCATGCCTGTTATACGGGATTTAAGCTTTAAGGTAAAAACGGGCCACATGCGCAGATATAGCGTATTGTTAATGCAGTTAAGTAAGCCGGCTAGTTTCCCGAAGTAAGCGAGTTAATGGAGTGGGAATAGAGAGCTGGGTTTTGGCTATGCAGAAGATTGAGAGCGGATAGCAATTTGGATTGCTATTAGTATCGAGTGGCTACGGAAACGAAAATGAACGCTGGGCAGAAGCACAAGCACACATTTCGCTATACATAAAACAAAATCTTTATACTTGAGTATTTAGGTGAGGTAATGCAAGACCAAAATTATAAAAAGAGAGTAGTTAACTGCAAAAGGATTTCTGTAAGTGCATATTCGCATTGTCCGATTCGTAATTAGTCAAAAGTTGTCTTTTTGCCTTGGAACCCAGGCTTTCTTGGAGTGGCCCTAGGAGTTGGGGTCGAAGACCTTTCACGTCCTCCAAAGTTTCCTCTTCTATTAAAGTTGCTGTTGTTGTTGTTGTTGTCCCTTGGAGCTGAGAAATCTAATCTGCACGCACGTCCTTCTATGTATTCGCCATTCAAAGCATCCATGGCAGCTTTAGCCTCATCAACTGATGAGAATTGGACATAACCAAAACCCTTTGGCTGCTGTGTGTCTGGATGTGTAGGAATTCTGCATGCGATAACTGTACCATATTCGCCGAATACGTTGAACAAGTTATCTCTCTCAGCGTTGAAAGATAAGTTTCCAACGAATAAAGTATCTGATGGGGCAGAAGGAACATCACCATACTGTTTGGCTCTATCAACCTTAGGGTTAGATGGACGAGGCTTTCCAGTGGACATATCTAAATTGATAGGTCTGCCATCAATTTCTTTTCCTTGGTATTCTTGCAAGGCCTTCAATGCAGCATCCTTTGACTCGAAGTCAACATAACCATATCCTCTTGATTTTCCCGTCGCTCTTTCCATGATGACTCTAGCACCTAAAACACCTCCAACTGGTTCGAATTCCCTTCTCAACCAATCATCGTCAATATTCCATGATAATCTGCCAACGAAAAGAGTTGCTGGTTCTTCATCGGCTTTAGATTTTTTCTTCTCTGGCTCCTCTTGCTCATCTGACTCATCATATTTACGTTTATGTTCTGAATTCTCAGGGGATACAGTTTGCTCTTCGGTTTCTGATTCTGAAGAATCCTCGTCCTCTGAGGACGATGAAGACTCTGAATCAGATTCTGATGATGAAGAAGAAGATTCGGATGACGATGAGCTAGAAGAGTCTGAATCTGAAGATTTGGCGGAGGACTTTTTCTTGCCAGCACTCGATTTTTTGTCGTCATCGGAGGCTTCTTCGTCTGAAGAGGAATCAGAGTCTGACGACTCTGAGCTGGATGACTCCTTCTTGTCTGCTTTGTCTTCTTTATCTTCTTTATCTTCATCTTCACTATCATCGGAAGAAGATTCTGAGCTGGATGACTCCGAGTCCGAAGAAGACTCTGAGCTCGAAGATGATGTTCCGCTAGTAGACTTTTTGGATTTTACATTCTTTTTTGAGCTGACTTCTTCAGATGATTCTGAACTGGAAGAGCTTTCTGACTTCTTTGCAGTTTTCTTATCTTCCTCTTCATCTTCAGAAGAGTCAGAGGAATCAGAAGAATCAGAAGAATCACTTCCACTTTCATCGCTCTTATGTTTCACATTTTTCGAAGACTTCTTATCCTCTTCATCGGAAGAGCTCTCAGAATCTGATGAATCTGATGAGGATGAGGATGAAGATGAAGATGATGAATCACTGTCACTGTCACTGTCATTGTCACTTTCTGAAGCTGAAGACGATTCATCGTCAGAGTCTTCTGAGGAACTTTCAGCCACCTTTGCTTGGGCCTTTGCCTGCTTCTTATTAATTTTATCGCTCTTGACCTTCTTGGAAGTCTTAATATTAGATTTGGCCATAGCTACTTGTGTAAATTGTACTTAAAATTAAATTCTTCACCTCTTCAAAATGCATTGAACTGCTCATCTCGAAAATTTTGAGAAATAGTCACGTGATTCGATGAGGTTCCTTATGGTCCTTTTATGTTAAGCATAGCTTGTAACAGAGATTGGACTGCCTATAGTTTTGTCAAGTCAATCTGTAGTCCTTAGTCTGGATTTGAGGTCTTGATTTCTCTGAAGTAAATGTTGTAGTTAATTTTTTTGGGAGGGTTTCTTTTTTGCAATCTTGAATAAGTTCTGATTTTTTGGAATTATCGTAAATAATTACATAAATGACGTTTATATACCTTAAGTGTCTACATTTTCTAGCTTCAATAACTTCCATTGGTTATCACAACAAGCTGAGCTCAGGGAGTATAAGAATGAACATTGCCATTCGTATTTAGTTATTGTAATATGAGATTGAATTCTTAGAGGGTCTTCCATATTGCAAAAAAAAAAAAAAGTGGGGCAAGATTATCGCACCGCTTCCGGCCACAGCTAAAATTTTTCACATCATGTAAATACAAACCTTTCAAGTAACGTAATATTTCTGAACAGAAAGATAACTTAAAAGATAGGCAACCTGAAAGTCTGATTGTAGGAAGATAATTTTAGATATGTTCAGGCAATCCAGAGTTCTTCTTCAAAAAGCAGCTTCTGCGGCGAAGCCACACAGAAGTATGCTTAAAAATCCAAGTACAAAGTATACTGCATTCGAAGGAGTCAAGCTATCAAATAGGACCTGGCCCGACAAGAAAATCACTAAAGCACCAAGATGGTTATCCACTGATCTTAGGGATGGCAACCAGTCGTTACCAGATCCAATGAGCATTGCACAAAAGAAAGAGTACTTTCATAAGTTATTACAAGTTGGATTCAAAGAAATTGAAGTATCTTTTCCATCCGCTTCTCAAACTGATTTTGACTTCACTCGTTATGCAGTGGAAAATGCCCCAAAAGATGTAGCCATCCAAGTCTTGACGCAGTCGAGAGCTCCTTTGATAAAGAGAACGGTAGAGTCAGTCAAAGGTGCAAAAAAAGCAGTTATTCATATTTATTTGGCTACATCAGATCTCTTTAGGGATGTTGTGTTTAACATGAGTAAGGAAGAAGCGATTTCAAAAGCAGTAGAGGCCACCAACTTGGTAAAATCTTTAACTAAGGACGATCCTGAGATGAGTGAGACTGAGTGGAGTCTTGAATTTTCACCAGAATGCTTTTCGGACACACCCACTGAATTTGCGGTAGAAATCTGCGAGGCAGTGAAGGCTGCGTGGGAACCCTCAAAGGAGTCTCCTTTGATCTTTAACCTTCCTGCCACGGTCGAGGTTGCCTCTCCGAACGTTTACGCCGACCAGATTGAATATTTTTGCACTCACATAACGGAAAGAGAAAAAGTTTGCGTCTCTGTGCATCCTCATAATGACAGGGGTTGCGGAGTTGCTGCTGCAGAGTTAGGATTGTTAGCTGGTGCAGATAGAGTAGAGGGCTGCTTATTTGGAAATGGCGAAAGAACTGGAAATGTGGACTTAGTCACGGTGGCATTGAATATGTACACCCAAGGAGTATCGCCAGAATTAGACTTTTCTGATATAAGCTCCATCATTGAGATTTCAGAAAGATGCAATAAGATCCCAGTTCACCCAAGGGCACCTTACAGTGGATCCTTAGTCGTCTGTGCATTCTCCGGCTCTCATCAAGATGCTATTAAAAAGGGTTTTGCAAGGGCAGAAAAGAGAGTGGCCGAAGGAAATACCAAGTGGGCAATACCATACTTGCCTTTGGATCCAAAGGACATCGGAAGATCATACGAGGCGGTTATTAGGGTTAACTCCCAGTCAGGAAAGGGTGGTGCCGCGTGGGTGATCTTGAGGGCTTTAGGTCTCGATTTACCCAGAGAATTGCAAGTTACATTCTCTAATATTGTCCAGGAGACTGCAGACTCTCTTGGAAGAGAGATGAAAGCGGAAGAGATCACAGACCTTTTTAAATCGGCGTATATACAAGAGAAAGCCCCCCATGTTACTTTGGAGTCCTTTGAAGTTCCCAAGTTTTCTAGTGCCAAAGGAGAAGACACAGTAAGGACAATCGAAGCAACATTAGTATTAGATGGGCAAGAAAGCCTTATCTCAGGCTCAGGAAATGGTCCTATATCCGCCTTCGTTGATGCTATCTCCAAAAAGTTCAATACCTCCTTCGAGGTCAATCATTTCTCTGAGCATAGTCTCAGCACTGGCAGTCAGAGTAAGGCTGCCACTTACATAAAATTAAGCTACACAGATAAAAATGGGAACAGTGTCACTAGGTGGGGCTGTGGTATTCATTCAGATGTATCCGAGGCTTCAATCAGAGCTATCATCTCGATTTTGAATGCGGCAATAGATGCTCAGGAAATCTAAGAATCCACCGCCAGCCAAAGGGTGAATAAAAAAATAAATGCACAAAGGCTACGCACATAGACATATATAGTATATATTGTAAATGACGAAAATAAAAATCCTAGACTTTTGGACATATAATCCTCAGAGCTATTCTATTTGAGAGGTTTAGCTCCCATCTTTATGGTACGACGCACCGCCATTAATTACTTGCTCTAGCTAAGAGAAAGCTCATAGTAAGTGATTTAAGCTTAGCCTTTCTAGATAAATCTTTGAAGAAGACGTAAATCAACAATGTGTTGCCAACTCGAAAACCAGAGATACTTTTGCAACCATAGTCTCACAAAGTTGGCGCACTGGGGCTCCAGCCCTACAGACCCATGCAGTCACGTTACTTTCCCAGCTGTGTTCACGTGATGTAAATGAGTCTTCCAAAATTTTTTATTTTGTGTTCGCGGGATGTCTCCTACGGTTCAGAAAAAAGAAGCGAAAGTTTTCAGAGGTGACTGAAAATTTAGTATACAACTTAAATTCATTAAAGATGTCTACTTTCCAACCAGTTATTGTTATTGACGGTAAGGGCCATTTATTAGGTCGTTTAGCATCTATCATTGCTAAACAATTATTGAATGGTCAAAAGATTGTCGTTGTCAGATGTGAGGCATTGAACATCTCCGGAGAGTTCTTCAGAAACAAGTTGAAGTTCCATGACTACTTGAGAAAGGCCACCAGATACAATAAGACTAAGGGTCCATTCCACTTCAGAGCACCATCTAGAATTTTATACAAGGCCATCAGAGGTATGATTCCTCACAAAACCGCCAGAGGTAAGGCTGCTTTGGAAAGACTCAAGGTTTTCGAGGGTGTACCACCACCATACGACAAGAAGAAGAGAGTCGTTGTGCCACAAGCTTTAAGAGTATTGAGATTGAAACAAGGTAGAAAGTACACCACCGTTGGTAAGTTGTCTGCTTCTGTTGGTTGGAAATACGAATCTGTCGTTGACAAGTTGGAAGAGAAGAGAAAGTTGCACAGTGCTGAATATTACGCTAAGAAGAAGGCTATTGCCAAGAAGGTTGCCGCTGCTAAGGCTTCCACCACCGAGACTGATGCTGCTAAGAAGTTAGCAGCTCTTGGTTATTAGATAACTAAGTAAATTTATCTGTTATATAAATTTGGAATCTTTTAATGTATCGCAGCTGTTCCAGCTGGTTGAGATCATCATACCAAGCTTTTTTCATAGTTTATTTACTGTAGGCTTTTCGCAACGTTTTTGCGGAGTGCTCAGACGTTGCACCAACAGCTTGGATTCTTCAGCTGAAATAACCATTACACGGTTATGAAGTTCATCCATTGTAGTGACATAAGCAAATGTATCAGACACGTTCTATCGACAATAGATGTGGAGAACTCAACAAGATCGAATATTGTTTACATCAATAGTTTCATGCCGCATCAATTGAATCAAGTGATAGAGGAATCCAATTTTGAGTTCAAAAACGATGATGACTTCATGAAAAGGTTTCAATACTATAAGATCAATTCTTTGGCAGACCTACACTCCTTGCTCAAGTCATTTGATAAATCGACAATTATTATCATAGAGTCCTTGGACCAGGTGACTAGTATTTCGAAAGGCGACTACAATGAAGCCAATTCTCTCTTGGTACGCATATTCATGACAGCGAAGGTATTTGAGAAATGCTACTTGCTAAGTAGGACTGGCGATCGTTACCTGGAATATTTCTGTGACGATATCATAGGGTTATAGAATGGTGATACGTCAGCAACAGATTCATAGGCGAGAGCTCTTGGAAGGACAGTGATGTACAATGAGAGCTTCCAGTTCGTCTACATAACACAGAAGAGTCACTTTTCGAGAATGATCAAAAATTCATGATACATTACTCCTCTTCAATAAAGAAGTGCTAAACTACTGAGAAAATTCGCTTCGAATGAGATCTAACAATGCAGAGCATTCTTGTCATGAAACCATCTCTACAAGTTTGAGAATTGATGAGATAGACCAAAAATTTAGCAACACCCATTGTTGTAAGCCGTAAGGGCTTTTCTAGGCCTCTGGTCTCTTTCAATAATTTATACTACTAAGATACGGCCACAATATATTGCACATGTAGATTTCTCGAAAGTTACACAAAGTCTCGGTGAACCATAAGCACAAGAGATCGGAAACTGCACTTTCTTATGAGTTTTGCTTCATGGCTTACGATCCGATTGGTGAATTGAATGAGATATTCCAAGATTCATCGTCAATAAATGATGTCTCTGATATACTCGCATATATCACTTCCTATAAGCTTGAGGTCGACAAGAATCTCAATGCTACCATATTGGAATACAAACAACCACCGAACATAGAGAAAGAGGCATTTGAATTGATGAACGAAGTCAAAGATGTCAAGAAAAGATCATTAGAGGTACACAGGGATGTAGCAAATATGACATCATCGATTCAGGAGTTTGATAACTGTAAGAAGAACCTAGTTTTGCTGATGACGGTGCTTAAGCGATTACAGATGTTGGTACATGCGAATGATAACTTAAAAGCTGTTCTCCGAGATCAGAATTATAAGGATATATTACAAATGTTGAGTGTCGTGAAGGAATTGCTCAACTTTTTCAAGCCCTACAAATCTATCGACGAAATCAACCATTTTAATATTATGATATCGAGAACTGAGAACAAGCTAGTGGATGACATTTTCATAGATTTTGAAGATAAAGTCGTCAATGACTCCTCGAAAGAAGGATTGGTTTATGGTTGTGAAATCTTATTAATGATTGATCCAAAGTATAAAAATAAACTCTTGAACTGGTTTTACAACGTCCAGCTTCGTGAAATCAAGGATATCTTTAACGTTTCGGACGAGGCAGGTTCTTTGGATAATCTCGAGAGGCGTTACATCTATTTCAATAATGTTTTGGCAAATGTGGATCAAAAGTATAAGCAGTTGTTTCCTGAAAATTGGAACGTTGATGTAGAATTGTCCAAGATTTTTTGCAGTATCACTAAGCAGGATCTATATTCGCAACTCAACTCCTCGATACCACCATCTAGCCTTCTTAATAGTCTTACAAAAACAATAGAATTTGAGAAAAACTTGAACACTATATTTGATACCACAGAATTCTATCTGCTAATTCTGAAAGTTTTCGAACCCTACTTTTCAATATGGGTAAAGGATCAAGAAAATGTCTTGAGTTCAAAATTGTCCGAAGCTTTTTCGGTAACTCAGGTGCCCGATGAGTACTACAAGGTCAAAACATACGATGAATTCTTGTCGGTTCTCAAGGTAAATAGTGTGCCAAATATAGCAAATTCTTCCATGGAGCTTTTCAAAAGCTTCCAAAAAATTATGAACTCTGCTCTTAAGATTAGCAGTGGAAAAATACTTCTTGATCTTTCTAGGTTGTTTGGCAAGTACATTGGAGAATACAGATATAGAGTGTTAAGTCCAATGATACCGGAATCAAAAGAGCATTTCACTGGGATTGAGCCTTTGAAGCATCTAACGATGGTGCTTAATACCGCTGACTTTGTTTTGAATAATACGAACGATCTAGAGGAACGATTAAAGAAGGTAATCGATAGTAGCTTGAAGGATCAAGTCAACTTTGATAAACCTAGAGATGAATACATAAGCTTAATCAGTAAAACAATTCAGGCACTTTTGCGCAAAATATCAGTTGAGCTTGAGTTTCCTTGGAGAGAGTTCGTGAATAACAACTGGAAAAAAATTGAACATACAGTGGATGCATCTACTTACATCATAGACTTTGAGCAAAGCATTGTACAGAACTGTGCGATCATTTTACCACTTATAATCAGAGAGGGTTATGCAAGAAACTTTTGTGATAAACTTGCTGTTGTAGTCGCAGAGTCGTTCTTGGACAACTTGAGACATATTGTACCTTTGAATATCATGAGTGTAGAGCAGATAATGAAGGATATAAATCATTTAAAGCAAGTTTTTTTGAAACTTCCTTACTATGCTGATCCTAATTTTGAGGGAACTTACACTTCGGAGACACTAAATCCTTCATATTTAAAACCATATAAAAAGCATGCTGAGAATCAGTTTGAGAAAGTTATAACGGTATTGAAGCTCCTTGAAGTTCCAGTCTTGCCCATCGATCATTTTATTCTCAAGTATTTCGACTTGATTGGTGACAAATCTGAAAAAAATTTCGAAAAGATATTACTATTGAAGCGTGCAGAGAAAACTCAAATTCCATCATATATTGAGGCATTCAAAAAGAAGGCTGCTTTTCAGAGTACATTGATTGAGTCTTCTGGAACGCTACTGGGCTTACAAGTAGAGACGTATCCAGCAACTTCTACTAATACTCCCACATCTCCTAAATCTCCCAATTTGGATCCCAGATCATCGCGACTTTGGAATACAAACTTTCAGGTGAATAATCTAGAGAAGAATTTGAAGGACCTTGCCTTATCAGGGGAGAATCAAGTGTATAAATTTAAAAACTTTGGAAAATTATTTAGGAAGGATAACCGCCAGGTTGATGAATAATTTGAAATCACGTGATGATATATGTCTAGAATTTCATGTAGCTATTATATTAGAAGTGTGTTCTTACACATGCTATCTGCCAAGATCTGTGGTTTAAGGACTGAGGATGCAGCTCAAAAGGCTGTAGATTCTGGTGCTGACTTGCTTGGGATCATATTAGTACCAGGACGTAAAAGAACGGTCGACTTTGAAGTAGCTAAGAGAATATCTGACATGGTGAAACTCAAAAGATTTGAAGCTAATAGGGAGTATAAAACTGTGCGGCAAATTTCGAGTCATCTTTCAACTTTAAAGTTCAATAGCATAGAGGATTACTTCATTGCATTTCAAAAATTGATTCTAGAGAATGGTCCATTTTTAGTTGGAGTATTCAGAAATCAAAGCATCGAGGATGTATTTAGTATAGCGCGAAATCTTGATTTGGATCTTATACAGCTACACGGCAGTGAAAACAAGGAAGATTATTTAAGTTACAATCAGAGAATAGAAGGTTTACGGTTCGCCATAATTCCGAGATATGTTCTTCCTAGAGATGAGGATACAGTATGTAAATTATTCCGAGCAGCTCTCTCAGAGGGACAAATTTCACTTCCTGGTTTGGCATTGCCTTTACTAGATACCGAGTTAGGCGGCGAGGGTAAGAAAATCGATTGGGACATGGTCAATCATCTAAAGGGGGGAAAATATATTCTAGCTGGAGGTTTGACCCCTAACAATATCTTAGAAGCGAAGTTGTTGAACAACGTTTTAGGTTTTGATGTGAGTGGAGGGGTGGAAGACGACAAAGGAGATAAGGATTTCGCTAAAATCGAGTTATTCGTATCACTCGTAAAGAAGACATAATAGTATACCATTTTATTAAGTAAATTAAATATCTATACCTCAGCCATATCATGATACATTTAATCATCCTGATCCCAGTTACCAGGACGGGGTTGTTGTGGAACACGAGGTCCGCCTGCTCTTTTCGCCATTATAATCTGGTCGATTGATAAAATTGTATTGGCAGTCTCTGTAGCTAGGTCAATAGCAGATTTTTTACTAGAGTATAGATCATAGATGGCATTCTCATCAACATTTAGTAAACCATCTGTCTCACATTCAACATCTACACCCACAGATAAATTTTCATTGTTCTCCACCGAATGAGCCGCATATAATTTACTCAAAATTTCCGATTCGTCTAATCCAGCCGTTTGGGCTAATATTCTAGGAACCAACTCGAATGCCTTAGCGTAATGCTTTATGGAAAGCTGTAACAATCCCGGAGTTTTTTCACCGTATTGAGTAATGAGCTTGACAAGTTCAATTTCCACTGCGCCAGCACCAGGCAAGAGCCTGTTGTCTTTCAACAATCCTCTAATTGCGTTCACTCCATCGTCTATTGCCCTTTCAATATCATCCAAAGAATTCTGAGTAGCACCTCTGAGCACTATAGTCGAAGTTCTTGAAATGGCTTCATTTTGTCTGAAGATGGTAACCCTGTCACCTCCTATTTCACGGGTTTCGATGACCTCAACCTCTCCCATCTCATCAGGCATAGGAGCTCCCAATCTAGGTAAAGGTGTAGCACCACATACCTGGCATATTCTCCTCAAATCAAACTTAGAAGGGACCCTTAACACCAAAATACCATATTTGTTGAAATAATGTAATGCCAATTCACCCACGTTAGATCCAGCAACGACAACTCTTACTCCCGAATCGGAAATCTCCTTGCAGACTTGATCCAACTGATCTTCTTCTCCTTTAGAAAAATCAAGCATTTCTTTCGCGTTATGCAATAGCACTGTACCCTTAGTTTCAGTTGTTGAGATATCAATAGGGCAGGTATAAGCAACAACTTTCGACTGTGATTTAATTTGTTTGACTGATCCTTCCGCTTCTCTTGGGAATACCATACCCTTGATTACTTCGGAGTTGGACAACGATGAGCCCATAATTTTCACCACCCTGATCGAATCAACATTGAAGTTTTGTGGCCTTTTAGGATTAAGAACTATCTGGACAGCACCACATACTAATTTAGAGATGGCATCTTCATTTCCGTATTGCTTTGCAGCAATCACAGGGGTAATGACCTTGAGCAATTCTTCCGAACTAGTGAAATCCTCTACCTTGTTAACGACCAATTTCTCTAAGTTTTCCATCACGAACTTATTAGCAAGTTTATATCCCAGGATGATTTCTGTGACGCTAACACCCAAGTTGAGCAATTTTTCTGCCACATTCAAAAACTCACTCGCCAAAACAATCACCAAACTGGAGTTATCACCCATGTCAAACTCTTGATGCTTAGAAGCCATGATAAGGATCTTCACAGCTGGGTGTACTACTTCTAACTCATTGAGCATCGTGGCTGCATCATTGGTAATGAATATTTTACCCATTTGATTCGTGATGATCTTATTCCTTCCACTGGGACCCATAGAAGTCAGTATAATACTTGATATTTCCCTGACCGCTTCGATATTACGAATAATCACACCATCTGCACTAGAATACGAATTGTATCCTTGCTTAAAAAGACCCGCATTAGGTGCCTGAGGAAGTTTGAGTGACATAGTATGAATGTAGTTTTGTCGTCTAGCGCCTACGTAAAAAAGCCTTCGAGTTTTCAATAATCATTCGCAATTTTGTGTAATTATTATACATGCAGTACCAAATAAAGAATAGAGATGCCAGTCCTATAAAAGCCAAGAATCAGACCATAAAATGCTATTCTCATCGAAGCAATTGTAATGGTTTTATTTCTTGGAGTTATACATTCAATCGTTAGTAGAGGAAGCGGAATCCTTTTGGTTAATTTCCGTCATGATCTGCTTAAATTCTCCGATAAAGGCATCCAACATTGGGGACTCCTTCTCGTTTATGCTTTTCTTAAGATTGTCCACAAGAGCATTACATCGTGTAAACCGTCCCTTAAGTTCCTTGAGCTCCTTCTCGTATTGAACGATAGTATCTTGGAGCTGTTGATGCGCCTTCTTTTTTCTCTGTCGACACTTGGAAGCAGCTATTCTGTTTCTTTCTAACAATCTTTCTTTCTTCCATGCCGCAGTTCCTGGCATGGGCCCATTGCTGGGATTGTATATTACCTCGTTATTATAAATGAGCTGCTGATTTGGAGCAGGCATTCCAGATATGGCAGTATCATCACTATGGACTGGGGTCTGCTGCTGCAGCCCAAATGGCGATCCTTGCACAGGAGCAGCACCGATAGCACCCCCTACTGGCGGCACTGGTACATTACTTTGAGTAGCCGGCGGTACTTGGGTTCCAGGGTAGAATACGTCGTCCATCAGATTATCACCATCCCATACTACCGCCTCATGACTTACAATTTGTCCTATCTGACCATTAGATATGGAAATTCGCCGACGTCGAGGAACTCCCTCACTCGTATAGGGCAACATCAAGGTAGAGTCGAATATTGGTGGATTTGTCATGGGATAGGAATTAACATCAAACGGGTTGTGGAACATAATACTCGCAAGTTTATCATCAGCATTATTCGTAGTTCCTCCATTGCCTTCTGCTGGCTGGCTCCCTAACTTTCCACTTAAACTGGCCCTGGGGTGAGCGAAAACCTGAACCCTCCCTGATACTGTCTCTGTTAAGGGTACCTGTGCATTCGTATCCGATGGGAAGTTATTCAGGGCTTCCCTATTGGCCCCTTCATTGTTACCCTGCGGAAATCCTACGACAGACTGCGCATGCTCTCCTGAGCTTACATCCAGTGTAAACCCACTGAACATCCCATCATCAAGTGCACTCATACCGACTCCTTCTATCATTTTGTGTGAATTTGTGGTTGAATATGCTTGCTGACTTTTGTATTTCTGGCCGGGCGATATTGCGCGATATTAGTATTAGGACGACATCCCTACATTAAGATCATTACAGGTGCTGGCATAACGAAACATTACCTCTTTAGTCATCTAATTCTGTAGCTTATAGCAGTAGAATGACGGATATAAACCGTCGATTTAAGAAGTTTCCCCAGTATGAGCAGGTAAACAGGTTATGCGAGGAATTGAACAATAATGATGCTATGTTGTCACAGAAGCAGAAGAGCTCAGACAAATACACCGAGTGTCGGTTTGAATTCATAATTGAGAACCAACGTGGTATCAAACTCTTCGGTATTCCCATTTATTCGGATAAATCGTTATTGCCAGTGATAGACCCGGCAAGCTATCAGCTGTTGAATGGAAATAATTTGCTTCTCAATGATAATAACATGCGCAATTATCCACTTCCAGATTTGGGATGGGAGTGGATATGGGACAGCTGGTACGTGTTGATGGCAGATGATGTTGACGACCAGGGGTGGATATACTCTGGAATAGGGTTCCACTGGGGTCATTGGAAAGGGAAGTACCGCCTTGGAGATTTTGTGAGGCGACGTATCTGGGTTCGCTTGATGGGAAAGAAGCGTCCAGCAACTGACTTTACTGTGACATAGAAAAAGCATATTGGCATGATTTGCCTCGGTCTCAAAAGAGGTCTTCTGTCTCCTGGAGTGGTAGAAATTCGAAAACAACATGGTTGCAAAAGTAAAAGGAACAAGCGTTTATAATGAAAGCAGACCAGAAAACTGGTTATCAGAACTTGTGTGTGTACTATACTTGGTCATATACATAGAAGATAAAAATGTACCGATGTTAGAACATAAGGTCAAATCATCTTTCGCTGGCAGAAAGAGGTTTTGCTGTGGCTGCAAAGCGGTAAAGTATAAATAGGGCATATCTTCCCATTTTCATAGATTTAAAAAGGAAAGCGCAGGATGGAACAATTAGACTTAGCCTTAGCTATATCTTTGATTCGGTACAAACGATTGCATAATATAGAAGAATCATTCGAAAGTATGTTCACGTTACTTCGAGTCTTTTAGTTTTCGGCATACTAATTAGAAGAAATGATGACCCGATTATGTAGCACCATCAATAAGAGAAAGTGCAGAAAATTTACGAAGGAAGAAAGACATATTGCGAAGAGAGTAAAGCGGTATGGGATTGAGTTGGCAGCAACAGATGATTTTGCATTTTCTGCCTCGTTGAAGAGATGTATTCAGACGAGACGGAATATGACAGCAAAGGATATAGATGGCCTAATTGAAGTATTGATACCCTTAATGGAGCTAAGAAAACTGAGGAGAGGGGTTTACGTGATGCGGTTGGTTTGCATGCTCCTTGCAAATGTACCTCAGTTGGTCATGAGTACAAAGAGACTTGAGACAACTGGATACGGTAAGCTTCAAGCAAAATGGGGCAAGATACTTCGAAACATGGAAATCTGCATGCTCACATCCTTCTGCCGGCATAATATACGGGACCGAGGACGACCTTTGAAGCTTAGATGTGCTTTGAGGTTGTATCTCAAGTACTTGAAGGAGCTTGAAAATGTTAAAAAAGGCATTAAAGATAAACGATGGTACAGGGGACCTCAGATTGACGAAATCATTAGTTCGTTATTATTTAATCTAGAATTGATTATATACCTTCGAGTCGGAGATGTTTATATGGGGCATTGCTCACCTACGGTTCAAAGCACAATGAAAAACATGCTACGGCGAGTTAGGGATGACTGGGAGAAAGCAAAAGTCCACGAAGAAGATAGAAGGGAAATCATCAAAGACATCGACAAAAAGCATTTGAGATACGTTTTCTCATTCTACTTGCGTATTTTTGCAAATTATCCTATTTTCGTCGAGCAACAACGCAAAGAACTACTTACACTTTTACTATTCATGAATAATAGCCACGCAATTCAAATCTATCAGAAAATTGAATGGAAAATTACTTGACCATCTTAACTGCCTTACTAGAGACAATGTATGATGCTCCGCTCAAAATTGTTGTGGATGCAACGACAATTTCAAATAAATGCAAACAAATGCCAAAGGCTTGACTATAGTTATCGTCAATCATAAATGAAAGCAAATA
The DNA here is from genome assembly GCA_031081805.1 of Schwanniomyces etchellsii. Classification (NCBI taxonomy): domain Eukaryota; kingdom Fungi; phylum Ascomycota; class Pichiomycetes; order Serinales; family Debaryomycetaceae; genus Schwanniomyces; species Schwanniomyces etchellsii. Next base: position 117,792 of record JARYSY010000004.1, on the reverse strand, counting down.
TGGCTTTACAACTAGCGTACCTATGTATACCATCTGTAGAGCCGTATTGACTTTAGACAACATATTGGGATGTACGCTAGCGGATGGTAAACTCAAGTCAAAATATCTCCGAAATGTTTTTGGAGAAGGCAATGTAATATACCTGTAGTAAAATGCCATCATGCTTAACATCACATCCCTTCCGATGATGAAACTACCGAGATAAGTTGGCATATCATGTGTATAAGTTAAGCATGCGGTGCAAACAGTCATTAGTAATTTATCAGCCATTGGATCAAGAATTGAGCCGATCACTGATTTCATATTATACTTCCGAGCAATATATCCATCAATAAAATCTGTAAGACAAGAATAAATAAATGCAGACATTGCTAAGTAAGGTTTCTGTGCTACTAGGAGATAGCCCACCACAGGTGCCGAAATAAGTCTTGTAACGGTCAATGCATTCGGTATGGTATATATATTTTCAAACTTCTTTGGGGTCCGTGACTTTGGAGATTCTTCCCTTAGTTTTTCTAGCTCTTTTGATAATAATGACCTCGTATGGAAACCATTTCTACTGATTTTAGTTAAAGTGCCTAACCGAGGTTGCGAGATTACTCGGTTTTTTATTATTGATGTGAAGTTAGGTCTTATTCCTAAAAGTAGGCGAAATGACATATCGCTATGATGTAGTACTCTAGCAGCCATTAGTCGATTGACAAAAATTCAAACTAAGCATGCAACGAAGGACTCAGCAATGGGTACCCTATACATGGAAATTTTTAGTGTCTACACTTTTCAATTAATCGCGCACATAAGGCATTAAATATTAGCTATAGAGCATCTAGCTTGAAAGAAATTTAGGAAGCCCCTTTTCATTTACTAATGATTCCTCTGTATTCTCGGGGCCAGGACCAACTTCTGTCAATATAATCCTTGACACTCCCTTTTGAAGTGAAGGATCAACTGTTATACCAGCCGGACAGTCAAGATTAGACACGTCAATCTTCTCCCATCCCGATACCTTATCGAAATTTTTGTATATATAGCCCAAGACTTTCTTTTCATTTTCACTTTCATAATAAATAACTGCATTGGGTCCAGCATCGAATGTATATGCGGCTATTATTTGACCTTCCGATGCATTTAATGCATGTATCAATTTAATAATTTTTTGTGATGTATCTTTGAGATAGAAAATTGGGGGAAATGAGTCCAAGCAAACTGCATGAAAGGAGTTCGAATCTCTCATAGTAAGCTCGCCAAACGTTTGGAAGTCTTTCTTGAGAATGGCTTCCTTCATTTGAGTAAATCTTTTGGGTACGACTTCAGAGATTCTATACTCGAACAACAGGGAGGTAGCAACTGTTGACTGCATTCCAGAGGTAGAAGGTACATCTTTCTTGTCATCATTCACAACCAAAATTGCAGCTTTGATATTAGGCCAGTGCTCCAAAGGTGCGACTTCGACTGCTTTGGAGTCCTCACCCGAAGTATCGGCTCCCATTTCCCACGCGACGAAACCCCCAAAAAGCGAACGGCACGCTGAACCGGAGCCCTTACGCGCTATCTTTGAGAGTTCAGACATATCCTGGGGCAACTCATAAAGCTTTGCAATCGCGACCACAAACGCTGCGAAGCCGGCGGCAGACGAAGCCAATCCTGCTGCGGTGGGAAAATTATTCTCAGAGACAATGTGTAAGCCAAACGTACTCAATTTAGGCAACTTTGAATTTTTCTGTTCAAGCGCTGCTCTTAGTCTTCTCAAGTCAGTCAAACAAGCTTTTGTTCTTTCAGAATCCAACGACTCTACCTTCTTATTGAGCCATAATTTATCTTGCTTAAATTCTTCACTGGCCGATACCGTGGTCAAAGTTCTCAAATCCTTCTGCGAGAGTGTGACTGAGATCGACGAGTTGGTCGGTAAGTTTAAACTTTTATCTCTTTTACCCCAATACTTTAAAGTCTATTTGATAATATTAGTCAATGCACTTTATCATCTCAAGTTGTGTTACTTACAGCAATATTCACTGGTGCAGTGACTGAAACGCTATAGATGGCCATATCAATTTGTTGTCAAAAATTCTTTTAGACCTCTAAGATCTGAGACCACATCAACAGTGGCTTTGTGTGACTTAAATAAAAACTATTTCATATATTATTACACTTTATATACTCAGTTCAAATATCACAGAATATATAGTCAAACTCGTGAAATTAAACTATAGGTAATTGTTTTACTTTGCAGACCTAAAATACATGATGTGAAATTCAATACGTCGAACAATCAGAGCAGCTTATACAGGGGAAGGGACGCCGTGGAAAATCATAACATCAGTTCTTCTTCCATTTCCAGAGTCTAGCCTTGCAATCACCACTTCCAGTTGCAAAAAGACCACTTGAGCCTGTAGAATTCAAGGAAACCGCGACAGAGATAACAGAGTTACGATGACCTTGTAACATTAATAATGGGTTGCCGGAAAGTTGGTCCCAGAAGATGACACCACGATCTCTTGACCCAGATAAGATATACTCGTTTTTTGGAGTAGTGCAAACAGATAAAACGAATCCACTATGGCCCACGTAAGTAACCTGACAAGAAGACTTCTTGCTTTCCCCAGAAGAACCTGAATCGGAATCTTGCTTTCCTTCTAAATTCCACAACTTCACCGTCCTATCTAACGAGCCTGAAGCAATTTGCTTTCCGTTACTCGAAAAGGCGACAGAGTAAACTGAATCTTCATGACCATTACCATTGTCATTTCCTGAATCGAGCCTCTCCACTAAGTATCCAGTAGTCGAATCCCATACCCTAACAGTTCTATCCAAAGATCCAGCAGCAATTAGTTGACCATCAGGAGAAACTGCCACTGTTGTTACACCATCTTCTATCGACAACGTCAAAGAACATTGAGAAAACCTCAAGTCCCAGATTCTGACTGTCCTATCACCAGAACCGGAAACCAATCTATTTCCATCAGGGAAAAAATCTAAGGAATAGATATCCTGTTCATGTCCTCGTAAGACTTTAACAATTTTCTTCGTAGTTAAATCCCAAATTCTTATCAATTTGTCCTCTGCCCCTGTTGCCAATAACTTACCGTCAGGGGAGAAACAAACTGATCTGATATACAAATCACCTTTAGTGTTAGCAGAAGAGGAGGACTCATTAGACTGGCCATCCCCGTTAGCATTTGCATCATCGTGGGCAGCATTTGAAGAGCTATCGTCAACTAACTTGGCAATCAATTCACCAGTTTTCACATTGAAGACTTGCGTGGTCTTGTTACAACCAGTTGCGACAAATTCATCATTCTTGGAAAACTTGACGCAACAGACAACAGACGAATGGTCAAGCGAGTACACTAACTCAACGTCCAAGTCACGCTTGAATGCGGGATTGTATAATACAAAATAGTCCGGGTTTTGCTTCCTGAAATCAGGATTTGCCTTATTGACATCCAAGTCGGCCAAGAAAGGAGGGATTTCTTTAACATGCAGAGCCCTCTCAGAAGGCTTGACTATATATTGTGACTTGTCGACAACAACCAAGCCACTCGAATTCTCCGGTGTCGTTGGGGCAGGAGCTGCTGAAGAAACCTCCTGTTTGGCCGCAGGCTCTTGCTTTACTTCCTTTATAGGCTCAGGCTTTGCGTTCTGGACTTTTGGAGACTGCTTTACTACAGGAGCAGGGAGGTTTTGGACGATAGGAGCAGGCTGCTGCGCAATAGGAGGCTTCTGCGCTTGCGCTACGGGTAACGCTTGCAGCTGTGGAGGATAAACACCATATGTAGGCGCAGGACCACGGCTGTCAATGCCATTCAACTTCTGTTGCTGCATCTGCTGTTGCCTGTCTCTGTTGTCTAACTCCGTTTTCAAACGCAATATTTCTTCTTCGTATGCTTCCTTGATTTTCCTGTGCGCCATTTCGAGCTCATAGACTGTTTGTCTAATTTGTTGCATCTCGGCAGTCTGCTGATTGTATTTCAAGTCATAGTCTTCTTTCACCTGCTTAAAACTGGTGGCTTCGTTCAACGCAAAATCAAATTCCTGCTTCACCGCTTCCAACAATTCCCCCAACCTCTGTTGGTGTTGTTGTCTCTGCTGCTGCTGTTGCTGCGCTGCTACAGCACTGTTTGCAGTATACACTGACATTTCTTATGCCCTTCGACTCAAAAAAAATTTTCTGTCTTTGTACTTATATCTATTCCACTATCCGCTGTGATATTTTCTTCCAACTCAAGAAAAACACGCGTACTTCTTTTCTCCTAAATTCTTTTGATTCTTCGTATATTAGGTTCTTATGAACGCCTTGTTTGATTGACTAATTTCTGATCGGATATCTCTTATTCTTCAATCAATTAGTTCCAGGCAGACTTTAGGCTTGTTTATCGTCTTTGCACAGTCGTATGAAAACGCTGAAATTTTAGGGGCACGAAAGCACGTGATATTATTATTGCCAGAAACTGAGATTTATGGGTTACAAGAGGTACTGCCGATCAAGCTTATTCTAAGGAAAAGGAAGACATCGAACGGTAACCTATTGTATTTACTTGCTGGCGTAGGTTTTAAACTGTAATTCTTTTAATTTTTTAATTTTTTAATTTTTTTTGGTTCAAGAAGCTGGACCGGAAGAATAAGAGGATTAAAGGCACGAACAGAAAGTAAAGCAGATTAAAAACATGGCTACATTCAGTAGTAATAGGTTTCGGGGTCGTAGGGAACAAGAAGCTTTCGAAAAGTCATTTGCGGGAAGATACCAGAAGCTTGTAAAAAAAAATCATTTTTTGTACTTTGGTCTTCCCTTCATGCTCTCTATTGTCGCGGGAGCCTTGTACTTACAAAAGTTTGTTGCTGTTAAATGGGAACGATATGACGAAAAATACAGACAAATGGGCGAAGATGAGATGCTTAAAATGGCTCAGAACAAGCGTAAAGTAAACAAAAAGGAGGATTTCTACCGTCTACAGGGTTTGCTTGATGAGCATCAGAACAGTGTGAGTGATGATTATGAAATTGTGCGGGTTAAGCGTAAGAAGGAGGATGAACCAGTCTGGTAGCTTTGACTGCTGAATAATGTCAGCATCAGAGACAGCATTTAGTTATCCCGTGAACAAGTGATGCTTTACAGTATGTTCTCGGAGAGGCAAGCTTGGGAAATTTGAAGTTGCGAAGAGCTTCGGAAAAAAAAAAAAAAAATTCATCAAGACATCTTATACTAGCATCATCGATTCAAGTATGGTATCGTTCAGTTGTGAGGCTTGTAATGACACTGTTATAAAGAAGAAACTAGAACAACATCGACAAAGATGCCCAGGAGCTTATTTCACATGTATTGATTGCTCTACAACATTCAATGGAACTGACTATCGTCAGCACACATCTTGCATCAGCGAGGCAGAGAAATATGAGAAAGGCATGTATAAAGGCAAGAAAACTAAAAAGGAACAAGATACGCGAAAGCAGGAACCGGCCAAGGGCAAAGGCAATGCAGCTTCGCAACTGAAGTCGTCTTTAGATGAGGGAGACAAAGTGTCAAACAAGAAAGCTAGAAGCACGAAAGAGAAAAGTCTGCAAAAATCAAAGCCCAAGAAACTCGCAGACGTTTTAAAAATAAATAAGAAACAGAATTTATATAAAGTCATTAAAAGTCTTCTGGAGGCTAGCGATGGTGACAAGAAGGATGTATTGAAGAGTTTGCAAGTAATCAAGCATGAAGACGGTTCTATTCGCATTTTATGATATTGTACAATGTATATAATGTGAAGTTGAATAAAGATACTAGATATTTCAATTTTTTCTCTTGGTCAATGAGCGATTCATTTTGGTGTAAAACTGAGAGAGTGTGTTGTAGGGAAAAGTCAATTTATCGCAAAAGTAATCAGGCAATATCTTGATCAAAAGTTCAGCATTCTCACGCGTTTTGAATTCATCCACTTCCATGCTATCTTCAGATTCATCTAGGGCATCCAAAAATGTGGGTACATAGTTGATTTCTGCTGAGTCTGAAAAATCCTTAGCTATGATAAGCTTGTACAGAATTGTGATTTCGTCACCTGTTCCTCGCGTAGAGGTTTGACGAATATCGAAGTGAAAGAGATTTTCATCTTCTTCGTAGTTCACGATACGTAAACCAGTCAAAAGCTCCAACATGTCCAACGTAATTCCTATGTTTTCGAGTTCTTTTGCAAGTTCGCCCTTGTTTATGCGGTTATCGACACCCAGCTTAGGGTCTGTCTTTCTTCGAATTGGAGACATATACCTTATGTCCTCCGTTTTGTCCCTGTAATCTTTTACTGGTGTTCCTGCTGTAGTTTTTGTAGCACTTTTCCTCTCGAGATCATCAATAATCTTCTGTCGTCTGTCTAATTCTTCATTCATCTCTTGCACAAGCTGCTCACTCTGTTTAAGCTGCTGTTCTGTCTTCTTCTTATAATCATTGAATAACTCATCTTGAGTACTATTTGTGAGTCTATTTATCAAATCAATTAGTTCCTCGTTATTCTGTATCTTGAGCACATCGCTCTCTTCGAGCAACAAATCAGGTTTCGACGTTTGCTGTGTCCTCGCCTTTTTGCCTGACTGGCTAACTGAACCTCTCTCTACTTCACCATTTCCCTCCTTGCCCTTATTAGCTGATGATTTACGTGTTCTACTCATGTTTTCCCCCGGAGAAGAATGCTATTTATGTTTGTTTCTCTTCTGGATCGCGTTTTTGTTGATGCCTTTTAGCCATCATGGATCATGCCAAATATGTCCTATCTTAAACCTTAGTTATGTGATTCTCTGGAAGATCATCGACTCCATACTATTCACGAGTATCTTTTTTTATAGCTTTCTATGAATAATTTAAGCTGCTTCTTGCTTGAATGAAGTCGTAGTTTTAATGAGCCATGGTAGACTGAAGAAATGAAAATGTATTGAAAGACAAAGAATGAAGGGCTCTTATTAGGGACTTCTACGCTACTAAATGAAGGTAGTCTCAAAAAGGGAGTAAAGACTACGTTCAATTAAAATTAGAGGCCCAAAGCTTGTACTAGAAGTTAAAAAAAGTGCGCCATCTCATTAGAAAAAAGAACACTTAGATTATTGATAGAAATTGATTCTCCATTAGGTAGCAATTGAAGAAAAAGATTGTGAAGATATGTCTTTTTCGGCTGATATACTTGATAAAAAATTAGGTGCATTGCAGGAAACTCAAGACTCTATTGTAAGCATATCGCAATGGGTATTATTTCATCATCGACATAGCAAGGAAACAGCTGGTTTATGGGCTAGATATATTTCAAGCTTACCTAGTTCTGCATCTACAAAAAAGCTTTCATTGCTTTATCTATGTAATGATGTTGTACAGCAGGCAAGACACAAGAGAAAAACCCAGTTCATCAGTGATTTCTCCGGAGTGCTCCCAGATGTGCTTCACAAAACATACAATACATTAGAAGCATCAATCAAGCCCAAAGTTGACCGTTTAATCAATGTATGGTCAGATAGGAATGTTTTTTCACAGGACGAGATTAAGATGATGAGAAGGGCTATAGAATTATCCAAGAGCGATAAACCGTTGGATAATGAGAGCGAGAAAGCGACCCCCGATTCGATTGCGGTGGACCTTAGGAATCTAAATGCTTTATATACGCATTTTAACCAGGTCCAGGATATTAGCCAGGGGAATCTAAATCAAGTTGGACTTCAATCTAAAACATATTTGCCCGAAGAGCCTTCAGAGTCGGACAACTTACCTTCGCCTCGAGTATATATATCGAAACTTAATATTTTGGAAAAGCTTTGTAACATAACTAAGAATAATATTGATGAATCGAAAAAAACCAGGATGGATATAATAAAGCAGTTAGATAATCTCAAATCTATCATGAGTGAGGGCCTCCAAACAGATGATAAGAAAAATCTGATAATTGACAGAAAATTAGAGAAATTGAATTCAACAAGAAATGAATTGCATAGCTTTTTGGAGGATGAAACTGCCCCCGTGAAACATAACCAACTGGATATAGGTCATCAAAGGAGATCAGAAGAAGCTAAACAAATTGTTAAACCTGAAAAAGAAGAAGAAGAAGAGGAGGAGGATACCAACATGGTTCCGACTTATGAGAGCTCGGATTCAGAATCCGAAGAACCTCCCGCAAAGAAATCGAAACGTTCGGAATCTTCTGATAGTAATCCCGTCAAGAAGACGGTAGCATTTTCAGATAATGTCGAAGTGAAAGAATATGACAAGGATGAAGATCAAGCTGATGCTATTCAAATTGTCAAAGATGAGTATGATTTTGAGAATGAAGATGAAGATGAAGAATATGATTTGGGAGGTCCTCCGGGGTTTATTTCACAAGGGAAGGACGACTTAGAGCTAAAACATGAACATGATAACTCTTCCTCCAATGGACACAATTCGAATAATGGAAATCAATCAGGCAATCCTAATTCTATGAATAATAATGTATTAAACTTATTAGCTAAATTGAGCTGATTAATGCTTTATACTATATACAAAATGTAGATATCATTATACGACGAGTAAAAATTCTAAAGCCGCTTGACGACATGAAAAATGGCTCTGTAACTCACAAAAAAGTGGCGTTTTAAACCAGCAACACATGCTGTATGCATTTGTCTGAGCAGAGCTGGTTGTCGATTCTTTAACTTAAAATAACCCTGATCTTCAAATGAAGCAAATAAATCTTTGCCTTTATGTATTCTTGCCTTCGAAGGGACGCTTTTGTCTAAATCTTGGGACAATCGAAGCAATAAAGACATCTTGCCATTAAAACTATTGAGAATGTCAGGTACTTTGTCCGTAAAAATCTCATTATCCTTACCAATACATCCCGAACTCGCATTTGCACGATAGTACAAGAAATTTTTAGCTCTTGTAGAAGCAACATATAACAATCTTGCGGTCTCATTCTCCTTTTTGAAACCTGAAGGGTCCCGATCAAATTCAACGACAGGAGATAAAACAAACACTACGGGAAATTCTAGGCCCTTAGCACTATGGATAGTTGAAAGATTTACCTTCTCAGAATCACTCAAAGAGACTTCATCCTTGTGATTTCGTATAAAGTAACTCAAAAACAGTTCCTCCTTCGTAGAAGGCGCCTCATCATAAGTAGAAAGGGCGGACTCTAGTGACCTGGTAAACTCACGTAAATGAGTTCTCAAGTTTTCTTCTTTTCTTATGCCAGTACTCGAATGAACCTTATATTTGGAAGCTGACCCCTCAGACGTAAGCGCACGAGATAAATCCAGATGTATAATAAATCTATGCAACACATTTAAGATCGATTGAGCAGTCATACAGTCTTTAGTGACTTGCAAAGACAACCTGGCCTCATCTAAGGCATCAAATAAATGTTTAAATTTTAAAAGGGTATTTTTATGCTTACTGAAAGAATAAATCGTCCAAAATTCACTTTTGGTGTTGAAAAGCGTAGAGAGGCCCTCTGGTGACTGCTTTTCTTTCGATATCTCATTAACTGAAGTGATTGTTTGCAATTGATCTCGCAAAAAATCCTCCAAGCTCTGCCTTACATTGAAGAGAGATCTGAGTCTATCTTTAGCACCTGGAGATTTATCTAAATACATGAGCAACCGAAGTAATGCAAAATCTGATCCAGGTCCTTTATTTAGAAGACTAATAATGACTAGAAACACATTCACTTTTGAGTTTATCCACTGCAGTGCCTGAGAAAGTCTATTGCATTCAATTCCATAGTTTTTGAAAAGAAAATCTCCAACTTCCTCCACCTCTTGATTGATTCTGCAAAGAATAACAAAGTCTGATGGTTTCAAAAGTCCACCCAGATGAAATATTAACCGAGCTATTTCTTCTGCAGCAAACTCTAAAAACTCTTGCTTCGAAGTAACAACTTTGGATATTGGAGGATAGAACGAACTTTTTATGGACCGTAGATCTGACACAGCCTTTGAAGGGTCAAGAAACGAATTGGATGACGCGAGAATTTCAGATGATAAACGAAATGACTCTTTCAAATTTATAATGTCAATTCCGACTCCTGGAAAAACTTTGTTCAAGTCATTAATAAGTTCAGGATCTGCTCCCAAAAATCTGTACATACCCTGATTGCAGTCCCCGGCTAGCACCAAATGTTTGCACATAGAAGAATCAAAGCCTGAGGTTGGATAACTTCTTAGCGCCTGTATAAGCCTCAATATTTGGGGATAGACATCTTGAAACTCGTCCACTATTATCACCTTGTAAGATGCCACTACATTCAAATTGCCATATTCACTATGATTTAGAAGCATCTTAGTTACATTTATTATCAAATCACTGTAACGGATCATTCCATTTTTATCCAAATAGTCAATAAAAGCAGTGACATAGTGTTCTGGAATATTGAACTTATTAGAAATTTCTTTTAGACTCTCAGTACCACTCCTAACATCAGATAGAATACGATCCAAAGTGAAGGAATTCATACCATATAAATGCTTATCGCGTACTTGATTTCGCATGTTTTCCACAAACATTATAGATAAGCAACGCCAACTAGTATCATCCAATAGAATCTTGTTTTGCATCGTAGGAAGCATCGTTGCTGCATACTTCTCTATTAAAAACCCACAAAATGAGTGGAACGTATAAAAATGGTACTGGTTGAGCCCTTCGCCAACTAGTTCACCCAAGTGACGTCTTAACGTGTCTACCGAACGGTTAGTCATAGAGAGGATCAATATCTCCTCCGGACGAGCAATTCCTGTCGACACCAAGCGTTCTACTTTTCTCATCAATGTTGTACTTTTTCCACTACCAGGACCCGCCTTTATAGCAAGAATACGTCCCATATCCATTGGGCTTTCAATAACTTTAAGTTGCAACTCACTCGGTATCATCTTTATGCTCATACTAGCTCAGTAGGTTCTTGCTGAATAAGATGATAATAAGTAGGTAGAGGCTAGTAAGAAAGAAAAAATGACCCAAAAAAAAGTCTAAGAAGAAGTGAAAAAAAAAAAACCCTTCCGAGAGCTTGAAATAAATCCGTCTATTTTAGACACTATCTTATCACTTGATTTCTTTCTCTTCAATACCCTGGCATATAGTGAAACCGAAGAAACGGTTTGATAGTAGAGTATGCTGAACCAAAACAAAAAAGCGAAATTACACAAAATGTAGAATCTAATACGATTCTTGGTTGAAAGTCGAAATCTATACGGGTAAGTTCCTGCTGGTATGAATTCTCTCGAGAACCTTAAAAGAGTTCTAGATGTATCACCCGATGAGGACCTAAGGGTTCGTAATTGTGAAAGCGTTGAATCCCTTGATGAGTTGAAGAAGTATATCGAAAGACATCTTGCGGAAAAACCTGGAGAAGCTCTTTTGCTAGAGGAGATCAAAACTAAAGTGTCTAATGAGTTTAGCGTGGACGAAATACTCCTCACAGATCTCTCAGAAAAGGACTTGGACTATCTCAAGGAAAGGTTTTCTCAGTATGAGAAGCACGTAATTGAGCATAAGGAGAAGATCATTCCCGTTCAAGAGATACTTGACGATTTCAATAAAGAAATTAGTCACTTGTCTTCATCACTTAGTTCCTTACAAGAGAGGTCAATAAAATTAAGCAATAACTCGGGCTTACAAGTGGGGTCCTCCGAAAAACTCAACTCGATGATTTTGGACCTTATGATTCAACCAGAGATCTTGAAATCCGTACTCAAAAAGCCGATCAACCCCGACTGGCTTGAGAATCTTAAATTCATAAACGAAAAACTTGCACTTATCAAGAGTGTTGAATCGGGCAAGATAGATTCGGAACTTGGGAACTTATATTTGGGGTCGAGATCCTTTGAACAATTGAAGCTCCGTATTGAACTCTTGCTATCAAAAGCTTTGGAGAGAATAAGGAATTATATTGTTTATCAAATAAAAAGGCTTCGTTCAAATGTTTCCTTATCATCCCAAACTGTCCAACTTGAGCTTTTGAAGGTTAAAGACATTCTACCCTTTTTACGACTCCATAATAGCGAGCTTGCGAAAGATTTAGAATTAGCTTATGCCTATACAATGAGATGGTATTACCGCTCAAGGTTCGCAAAATATTTGTATTCTTTGGAAAAGCTACATCTACGTGAAGTGGATCAAAGTGTTGTTATCGGAAATGAACATGAAATTGATGACAAAGCATATTTAATGAGCAACTTGAAAGGGTGGTTTTCAGGACTGAACTTAGGTTCAAGTAGTCAATCAGGGCATCTACTGATTCCTCAGAAGCAACAGTCAAATACTATTGTGAATACCACAGAGTACTTGATGTCAATTGATAAACGGCTTCTCATTCTTGACACTAAGCTACTGCAAACCCAATCACAGTCAGCAATGCCTTCTCAGATTGCTGAAACTACTCCTTTTGCATATTGGTTAGAATTCGTCTTCAATCAATGGAGACTAGCATTAATTGACAATATAATAGTCGAGTACTTTTTCATGATAGATTTCTTTTACGATGGGGAAGAAAAATTCGATAATCTCCTGCTTCCTCAAAAGGAAGATGATGATCCTAAAGATGAAAATAAAGTTAGTAAGGATAGGGAAAGCAGTCTGTGGCCAAATATTATGTTTCAACCTTTATTCAATCTCAGTTATCAATTTGTAGAATGGTTAATCTCCCATCAGACGTCTCAGATTCTCGGTTCAAGATCTGCTTACAACCCTCTTTCTTCTAGTGCCTCGAATCGTTTGAGTGCTGGTTCTATGCAGAACATTCAAGGAACATGCGATGGTTTTGCTATCCTACTTATGATAAGATTAACTCAAAGGTCGTACTCCCAGCTACATGACGAATATCATATTCCTGTCTTAGATGATCACCTTAATTCTTTGCAACTTTTGCTTTGGGCGCAATTCACGAAGGTAATTGATTTGAATTGTGAATCAATGAAGAGATATATCACTCATTCATCCATTTTGGGCCTGAAGATTAATCATTTAGCACCTATAGGGCTCACTCAGAATTTTGCTCAATACGTACTGGCACTTTTGAAGCTTACAAGTAAAAATGAAGGAGGTGTTATTTCTTCTCGTGGCGAGCCTCTAAACACCTCGGTCAATAGATTACGAAATGATTATGAAAGTGTCTTAACAAGGTTGTGCAATCAATGGTTTGGTAATAGCAAAAGTAAGACTGCGGAAAAGGAAATTTTCTTGTACAATAATTATTTTGTTGTGCTAAGTACTTTAAAGAATGAAACTGTTACTGAGGACAATGAGTTGGCAAATGACCAAATAAAGCATTTCGAAATGCTATGCGACGCTTATAGAAAAAAATAATATACTGAATTATCTAGGGAAGCTCACAAAGTTTTGCAAATAAACCGCATAATTGAAGATAAGTTGCTACTCCCTCAAGAATTCTCATGTGAGCAAAGCCAATCTCTTTAATCATATCAAGTCTTCGTTGCTCATTGATGCCAGGTAGAGTCTTTGCAACTCTAAAGCACAGTGTAATAATGTCGATTGTTGAGTACCCCTTTTTCCACAATGAATCAAATAATTCAATAGCTTTCTCGATATCTCTATCATTGACACATGCAGAAAGTATTTTTTTGATAATGAGAGGATGCGGTTGGTCTACAATCTTGAATACATTTGTATCATTAACAAAACCGAAACCTGCCACCGTACTTTGTAGATTATTTATTGCCTGACGCATATCTCCCTCTGCCGTAAAAATTAGGGCTTGTAAACCCTCCGTATTATACTTGACATTTTCCTTTTTTGCTATTTCCAAAAGTCTTTCCAATATTTGATCATCCGTCAATTTGGTGTATCTTAGAATTGCACATCTAGATTGCAATGGTTCAATGATTTTCAGTGACTGATTACAAGCAAAAGCAAATCTCGTTGTATTTGAATATATCTCCATAGTTCTCCTAAGAGCTTGCTGTGCACCTGGAGTCATAGAATCTGCTTCGTCTAGGATAACGATCTTATGTTTAGAAGGTGGAAGCGAAATTTTAGTTTGTGCAAATTGTTTGATTTTATTTCTTACCACATCAATTCCTCTATCATCAGAAGCATTTAACTCTAATGTGGCCTGATGGTAAAGCTCAGGTCCCAATAGCTCGTATGCAAGACAATGAATAGAAGTTGTTTTACCAATACCTGGCAAGCCAGATAGAATCATATGAGGCATGTTTCCATCTGCCGCTATCAATTTCAATCTCTCAACCGTTTCTTCATTTCCAACAATATCATCTAACTTCTTTGGTCGATATTTCTCAACCCACGGCAACTGAAGAGACAATGAATAGTTTTTTGCCATTTCTCCTGTGATATACTTATGATAGAGACAATTTTGAGAGATTCAAAAAAACGCGTGCGAAGAATTTGTTGAAGGTTATCCTTCAAGTGCTCGTATAAAGAAACGCTCAAATATTAATATAGACTACATAGATATCCTTGTACTAAGCATCATAAGTAGCTGTTCATTTATCGGCTTTCTGCTGCGCTTTGCCTTGTTCTTTTCTCTTTTTCTGATCATTCTTCTTGGGTAGAATTGGAGCAGAAGTACTCAAGAATTTTACTGTTGGACCTTGAAGATGCAGCTCATCTGGAACATCATTTCCATTCAAAATACATTCGAGCCAGGGTATTTTAACATCAGTCACATTCTTATCAATTAAATCAAAAAGAGGTTTGGCCCCCTCTGCTCCTTGTTTTAGGCCTATAATTCCTACGTTATCTATTTTCAAGACATCTGAGAGCTTTTTCATAAATCCTCTAGGTAGCTGAACAAGCTTAACTCTATCTTCTAAGGTTCTTGATGCAGTGAAGGAGAGTATTGGAAAAGGATCTGTGAGCAAAGGCTGATCAATATCGTACTTTGCCACAAGAACATATTTAATGTAACCCTCTGGCGAAACATTATTGTTCATTATGGCATGCTTGTGTTTTTTTAGAACATGCCTGATGTATCTACTTTGATCTTCTAGTGCTTTTACAGTTGGATTGAATCCAACTGTTATTTGATCAACCAATTTTGGAGGTTGAGGAACAGTTTCACGCTTAAGCCCCTTGTTAGAATTAGCATTTAGATCGTTATAGTTTCCAACCTTAGACAATAGAACACATAAAATGTCAATTATACTTTCGGCTAGTTGGGGATCTATGAATGGCCACAACTTAGACTGCGTGAATGGATTCTCCAAAATAGGTTTAAAGATTTGCTTTCTTCGTATTGTTTGATCCTTCAAAGACCCTGATATAGCTCTTCCACTCTTAGGATTTTTGTTTTTTGCTTTTTTATTACTATTACCCATACTTAATAAGAATAAAACAGGGCATCAAATATTTAAGAAGATCATCATCTCTTGGTAATTTTCTGTTCCTACTTTACATTCTAACTATATGAAACAATACACAGGAGCGAAGTATGAAGCTCAAGTTTGAATTATTTGTCCTTTTCATCTGATCTCTTTTGTTCACCATTAGAATTACTTGGAGAATACAGAGGAGAACTTGGAGAATAAGATGGTGATGTAGGTGAATACTGTGGTGATGTTGGTGAGTATGACGGGGACGTTGGTGAGTATGAAGGCGACGTTGGCGAATACTGGGGCGAAGTTGGTGAATATGATGGCGACGTTGGTGAATATGATGGCGATGTTGGCGAATAGGATGGTGATGTTGGTGAATAGGATGGCGACGTTGGTGAATAGGATGGTGACGTTGGTGAATAGGATGGTGACGTTGGTGAGTACGATGGCGACGTTGGTGAGTACGATGGCGACGTTGGTGAGTACGATGGCGACGTTGGCGAATAGGATGGCGACGTTGGCGAATAGGATGGCGACGTTGGCGAATAGGATGGCGACGTTGGTGAGTACGATGGTGATGTTGGTGAGTACGATGGCGACGTTGGCGAATAGGATGGTGATGTTGGTGAGTACGATGGCGACGTTGGCGAATAGGAGGGTGATGTTGGTGAGTACGATGGCGACGTTGGCGAATAGGATGGTGACGTTGGTGAATAGGATGGCGACGTTGGTGAGTACGATGGTGATGTAGGTGAGTATGTTGGCGATGTAGGCGAGTATGTTGGTGATGTAGGTGAGTAAGTAGGTGATGTGACACCACCATACCCAGGAGAAGAAACTCCATAAGGAGATGTCGTGCCGTAAGAGAAAGGAGAAGAAGGTGCTTGAGCAGGTTGACCACCGTAAGAAGTAAGAGCACCTGAACCATCAGAAACGGGTGCAGTATGAATTGGCGAGAACCCAGCTCCTTCTTCGAATTGAATTTTATCGTCCTCCATTTCGTATTCCCTATATGGCGTTGCACCTCCATTCTCATTCTCTTGAACTCCACTCATTGGTATAGACATATTGGAAGGTGCTGATTGCAACATTTTATCATCCACCATGAGATCAAAAGCACCAGTGCCCAATGGTGCCATTTGCCCTAACATAACATTCTCAGATATACCACGACAATCATCTAATTCTGCAGCAGCTCCAGCCTCTAATAAAATTTCCACGGTTTCTTCAAAAGAACAACGCATCAATGCTCCAGTATCAGCTCTATTGATACCATGACGCGTAATAGCCATTAAGTGACCACGCGAAGTCATAACATCTACCAACAATGCCATGTGACGATAGTTGACATAAGAACCATCGAAAGCAATCACATTGAGAATTTCCTTATACAACGCGGACCTTGTTGCTTCTATACCGAGTACAGATAAAATTTCAATGAAATTATTCGAATATGTCCGCTTAGCATCGACACCTGGAATTGCCATAACATCAGCCAAATTAGTTCCATCTGTTTCCAAAACCCATTCTTGGCCCTGTCTATATTCCCCAGTTTCATCCGGATAGCTCCTCTTGTGTTGCATCATAAACACTCTTGTTATACCAGGGATACCACGCAATGAAATAGAGTCCAACATGTGCGCTTCAATACGCTTTAAAATTTGATCCTCCTCTGCATCTACATCTTCGTAAACAGATTTGGGATCTCTCACTACACGACAACGGATGATTAACTTATCTGCCGTATCGTCGGACCAGATAACAAACAAGTCTTCTCCAAAGTTTTGAGATATTTTCTCAGCTACTTGAGCCATGGTCAATTGTTTGTCTAACATCTTCGCACGGTCAAGCTCGAGACGAAGTAACCATGGCGATTGTTTCTCAATAGATTCCTCAACTTTTTCGTCAGGAATAGCAAAGTATGCCTCCACTGTATCGTAGTCCTCCTCAATCACCGTACTACGGGGATCTGGATCATAATAAATCTCAGTTGCAGATGTAACATTCTTTAAAGTAGTATGCTCAATAGCAGATTGCACAACCTTAGCCTTTTCAATATCTGCGCCAACCTCTTTCTCAAGATAAACTGTAAGTGCAGGAGTCTTGATATTTTTGGCAACATTAAGAATTTCTTTAAGACGAGGCACACCCAAAGTCACATTCTTAGAAGAGACACCGGCATAATGGAATGTATTTAATGTCATTTGAGTTGCGGGCTCCCCGATAGACTGTGCTGCAATAACACCGACCATTTCACCCGGATGAACTATTGACCTTTGAAATTGGGTTTCAGCCTCACCCAATACCCATTCAAACGAAGCCCTGTTCAACTTATATTCTTCTATCACACGACGTGCGGCTAATCTGGAACGCAACAAGCATTGAAATAAAAGCGTTGCATTTTCTTGGGCTTCTTTGATGAGAGGAGTATCACCTCTAAGGACGAGTAGTTTCGTACAAAGTTCTTGAACTCCTCTAACGATCTCATCTAACCTCAAATCTGACGCTCTATTTAAGCCACTGTGAAATATCTGCTGGGCATTCTGAATTATACGACGTAAATTAACAGGCAAGGGCCAGCTGAAATCACCACTAGGGAAGCATACCTCTCTTAAATACTTACGGTCAGCCTTCAATTGATCGTACTCTTCGTCTAAAACCTTCTGAAGTTCCACGTCCCCTCTTATTTCTTTTCCACTTTCAAGCAACGAGTCCCTGATTGATAATTCGGGATTTAAGAGATCGATTCTATAACGCTTCTCAAAGCTTGCATCAGAGCCGGGGATAGTATCAACCGCCTGCTTTTCAACTTGAGTACCATCAATCCCATCCTCACCGTATACAAATTGAATGATATCGCCTAAGGAATTCCTAGTAGTACCATCGTAGTGAACCATTATATCCTCCAATGCCTTAACCAAACGACGTTGAATATAACCTGTTTCAGCCGTTTTAACAGCAGTATCAATAAGACCTTCTCTACCGGCCATAGCGTGAAAGAAAAATTCTTGCGGAGTTAATCCCCTCAAATAAGAATTCTCTACAAAACCTTTAGATTCTGGAGAATAATCATCTTTAGTGAAATGTGGAAGTGATCTATCAGAAAATCCAAATGGAATACGCTTTCCCTCCACGATCTGCTGACCAACGCACGCAGACATTTGTGAAATATTAATAAACGAACCTTTTGATCCTGAAACAACCATTTGCTTAACATTATTAAGATCCTTAAGACTCATCTCTGCAGAACGACCCGCAGTATCACGAGCCTGATTCAATACACGAGAGACGTTATGTTCAAACGACTCACGTAATGTCATACCAGGTTCTGGATCCAATTTATTCAGCTGTGCATCTAATATAATCTGTTGGACTTTGTCTTTAGCCTCTTGAATAGTTATTGTTATATCTTTCATAGTTTCAGGATCAGCAATTGTATCACCAATACCGATTGAGAAACCATTGTGTAACAACCAAAAGTTAACCACTTTCTGAATTGAACTGAAAAGTTGCGCACAGACCTGCGGACCTTTTTCCCTCATCACAGTATGAATAAGTCCACCTCCAGTAGCTCCAACTGTTTTTTTATCAACAACTCCAAACATTATCTCACCGTCGACTATTAACATCCCATTATCCTTAGGACTCAATAAATTGGTACCGTCGTCAAATCTCTGAAGGTGAATTCCTTTAGGAATAGCCATCGAAAGTATCTGTTTACCTGTCCAAAGAGGCTTGGGTCTAACAACGGCGGGAGGGGGTATTATTCCGTTCCAATTAGGAATCCAGTATAACATGTTCATGACCTGGTCATACTCAATGAAACTATCTCTTAAAGTCATCTTTCGAACACCGCATAGAGTGTCTTGAACAATACCCATAACTGGTTTATTTGATTGAGGTGATACAATCTGAAGAGGAACTGCGCATATTTCAGAAAGTTCGGCCCTTGTCTCGTGAGATTGAGGTACATGCAAATTCATTTCATCCCCATCAAAATCAGCATTATACGGTGATGTTACCGAGAGATTCAACCTAAATGTCGAGTATGGCATAACTTTGACTCTATGCGCCATCATCGACATTTTATGCAAGGAAGGTTGACGATTGAACAATACGGGGTCATTGTCCATTAAATGACGTTCCACTTTCCATCCATACTGTAATGCTATGTCACCTGCCCTTTTATTGTAACGTAAATCAATTCTGTCTCCGGTATCTCTGATGACATACTTAGCACCAGGATGTTCATTCGGACCGTTGCGAACAAATTCGGTTAATCTATGAATATTATAGGGAGTTACAATCTCAGGGTAGGTCAATGTCCTAGCAATAGATAAAGGAACACCAACTTGATCTAAATCAAGATTCGGATCTCCTGAAATTACTGTACGTGCGGAGAAATCTACCCTTTTACCCATAAGATTTCCTCTTAGTCTTCCTTCCTTACCTTTAAGTCGAGCTCTTATTGATTTTATAGGACGACCTGTTTTCTGTAAAGCCTGAGGTTGGCCTGCAATATCATTATCCATATATGTTGCGACATGAAATTGCAATAAAGCCTCAAATTCACTTATAACATGTTGAGGAGAGCCATCCATTTCGAGCCTCTGTACATTAATGTTTGCTTTCAAAACGTCGGCTAACTTGAAAGTTAAATCATCTTCACCCCTCGCAGTTTCATTAAATGCAATAGAAGGCCTCACCGGTGGTGGTGGGACAGGCAATACGGTAATTAACATCCATTCAGGTCTCGCATAATCTTCATTAAATCCTAATCTATAACAGTCTTCTGCGCTAATGTGTTTGAACACACTTAAAATCTCGGCAGGCGTTAAAAGCCTCCGTTCAGGCTGTTCATTTTCATCAAAATTTTTATTTTGTTTCCAAGTACCCCATAGTTTCAACCCGTCTCGGCGAACAGTGGGTTGGGTGTGACCACATCCACCTCTTCCTATAGATTCAGCCTGATAAGTAGGATCATCCTCAGTTGACACCGCATCAGCTTCGCAGATCATCTTTGACTTACAAAGCGACCAAACTGCATTGAAACGCTTCTTCGGATCTCGTATACGAATAGCTTGTGCCATGGCAACATTTGTCTCATCCAACAACAATTTACCACAGTGCATACATACTGACTCACATACTTTTTTGATCTTCGCAATGAAACCAATATGAAATACCGGTTTAGCTAACTCAATATGCCCAAAGTGTCCGGGACATTCTGCCATGTCCTCTCCACATGTCTGACATTTAAAATTACGATCAATAGATCCAAGTCTAGGATCATTCAATCCACCTTCTCTTGGCCTTTTAGTGGTCTGATCTATTGTTTCCGGATATTCGATCTTTGCCACTGAAATAGCTCTTATCTCTTCTGGAGACAACAAACCAAATTGAACCTCCTTTACTGAACGAAGTGGAGCACTCGAGTACGGAAATTGTCTACTCATTCTGCAGTAATACTAATTATTGTAATACTCTACCGGAAAGATCTTGATTCCCCTCTATTCAAAGAATTTTTTTTTTGGCTTTTTATTTGGGAATTCGTCAATAAGTTTTTTGAAAACTTCAGAAAACCCCGTTTTCTTAAACCCCTAAATGATTTAATAGAACAGAAAGCTAGCCTCTCGAGGTTATTTCTTCTATCACTGCTGTCCAAGCAAATGAGTGCACTATAAACAACTGCGTTTAATGCTACCCTGGTTATGCAAAAATTTTTCAGCCCTCGAAAATAACTCTAATCAACAATATTTCCAGAACAAATGCAATATACTAAATATTGTGAGTGATTTCAATTCGTAACCAGCTTATAGTGGAGGTAGATTGAGGTAGATTGATGTGATTACGTAGATACGAATAAGTAAGCAAGTGTTATGGCGTTTAATTTTCAGTGCGAACGAAGTGGCGACGAAAACACCGGGATACAATTTACACGTATTTTTTTAATACATACCGTATGAAGTAATTTATAGAATGAACGAGGTTCGATTTCTAGATGTGGTAACAATAATCATTAGGAAGTTCAAGAGAAAAACTTAGCCATTGCCTTCTTCTGTTTTTCACGGCGGTCTCTCACAGTGTTTTTGACATCTTGAAGGCCTTTTACAATTGCGGGATCATTAGGAGATAACTTTAAGGCTTCTTCTAAAGCACCCTTAGCCGATTCTTCATCCTTGCATAATAAATAACCCAAACCTTTACGGTAGTAGGCCTTCGCCTTAAACTGATCGTCAATATTATCTACTAGTAAAGCCTCGTTGGCTGCAGATACTGCATTCCTACCATTTTTGAGTTTGAGTGCAACAAGAGCAGCATTCGAATAGCAAGACGATTTCAACGAATACAAAGTATGTAATTTTTCCTCGCTCAAATCCTCAGGATAGTACTCATTCAAAAAGTTTGTCGCCTTGATGTATTTGGCGTAAGACTTCTCTAAGTCTCCTTTTTTGAGTAGTTTAGTTCCTATGTCTTTTAATGTGCGCACAGCTTCGAAAACAGAATCTACATCATCCGCATTTATTTTACTGTCATCTGCAATCAGTTCTTCATAGATATCTCCCGTACCATCATCAGTTGGTTGAGGCTCATAATCTGATGGAAGTTGACCACAGTCTGCAATTACCCAATTCTCAAGTGGTCTGTCGTTATCTCCTTTTTTGCATCTTTCGAGTTGGCGCACGATAGATTTACCTTGTATCACCTCACCAAAGACTACATGTTTTCCATTCAAGTGCGGAGTTGGTACCGTGGTGATGAAGAATTGTGAGCCGTTTGTATTAGGACCTGCATTGGCCATAGACAATAAGAAAGGCTTGTCATGAAGCTTCTCGAAATTTTCATCCTCGAACTTCTCTCCATAAATTGATTCACCACCAATTCCACTGCCATGAGTGAAGTCCCCACCCTGACACATAAAGTCTTTGATCACTCTATGAAACAAAGACCCTTTGTATGTCAAAGGCTTTCCTGAAGTCTCCGAAGTTCCCTTCTCACCCGTGCACAATGCTCTAAAGTTCTCTGCCGTCTTTGGAACGATATCGTCGTACAATTGAAAAACGATTCTTCCCTTCGGTTTTCCATTTTCCTCGATGTCAAAGTAAACAATAGAACGCTTAGATTCCTGACTCATTTTCAATTTTTTATCAATTCTTGATTTCAGGCGTTAGTGGTGGAAATTTGGATAATATATGCATCATCTAAGGTGCCTTCTAGAAAAATCGAAGGTTTCCTGCACTTAATTCTGAAGTTGACTATGGAGATATTATCGAATGAACATAGATAATAAGAGGTATAATGGATTAATACGGTAATCACAACACTTATTACCCCATCTTATATTATAATATTGATTATTAGTATTAACGCATAAGAACATAAAAGTGTGGAACACCGCTACTGCTCATTCCATAAAGATTCTCAAGTAAAAAAAATACTGTATACGTACGAATCTACATACATATTATCATTCCGAAGACCTTATTGAATCAAAATAGGGGTGATTCATCGCTTCTTTTGCAGTAAGTCTCTCTTGATGATCATATCTCAATAATTTGTCCACAAAATCAAGAAACTCATCAGAAACCAAGTGACGGTTATTTTCATTGATGAATCTTTTCCAAGGCCTCCTATTGTAATATCCCAAGTCCTCATATTCTTCTCCGAGTGTAAGTTTATACTTCTGTAAATATTTGTTTAAGTCATCCGAGCCCAATACTCTAACTATTTGAACGAGCTGGTCAGTATTTGACTTTCCATGAAAGAAGGGCTCTTTCTTGAACACCATCGAAGCCAACATACAACCGTAGGACCATAAGTCTAGCGAATAATCGTACAATCTAAAGTCAACCAATAATTCCGGTCCTTTGAAATAACGAGAGGCGACTCGAACGTTATACTCCATTCCGGGGTGGTAGTATTCAGCAAGGCCCCAATCTATGAGTCGTAGTTGCCTCTTGTCGTGGTCTATCATCACATTGTGAGGCTTCACGTCTCTATGCATTATCCCCATAGAATGGCAATAATCTAAAGCACGTAATAGTTCATACATATAGTATCGTATGTCATAGTCTGTAAAGGTAGGATATAGCGTTCTGAAGTCAATATTGTTGATGTGCTCAAAAATCAATGCTGGAGTTTTCAGCTGAGGTTCACGAACAATATCGAGTAGCTTGATTATATTAGGCCCTGCTTTGAGGTTCTGCAACATTGAAATCTCCCTCTTGATCTTCTTTCTCTTAACTGGCTTCAAGACTTTAATTACACATTTCTCTCCTCGCTTGATATCAATTCCTAAGAAAACCTCAGAATACTTACCTCGTCCTAATTTTTTAATCACCTCGTAATTCTCTTGTGAGTTCCATTTGATATTAATGTTCTCGTAATCCCAATACTCTTGCGGTTTTGAAGCCAAGACATCCGCATAAACCTTCGAGATAGATGTTGCAGCGCTGTATGCGGGCATATCCACTTCAAATTTATCCTCTCCGTTGAATACAGCACCAACTAAAAGGTAGCCTAGTAATAAAAAAAAACCTAGAATACAGAAAACTCTGAGCTTCAAACGTTTCAAATAAATATTTCCTTTATCTAAAGATAGGACTTAACATACAAATGCAATTCTTTAGAACTAAGATGTGAACGACAATAAAGTGTAGACAAAATCCTTTAATTTGAAGCACAATACAGTCACGTGATATCAAATTTCCAGCTCAACTAGATTGACTCACAAGATCTACCAGTTACTGTTTAGCAAAATGAAAAACTGTGGATTTAAAAGTCCTAGGTCTTCTCTGTACCAATCTTTACATAATACATAAAAAGAATAATATTGAAAGTTATGCTAGCCAAATGTGGATTACGTTCAGATTGACATCCCTCCGAGAGATGCACCCAAACCTCCAAGGGGATCATATTTTTCAGAGTCTTCCCTCTTCGTTCTCTCCTTCTTTCTACGAGCAGCTAATTTACTCAGTGATACTGAGTCTGCAGCTTCTTGGATTTTTTGTTTCTCGTCACTTTTTCTTACTAACTTTCTGCCACCACCTTCGAGTTCAAAATTCTCTAGGAAATCATCTAGCATCTCATTCAAATCGGTTCTTTCTTTGTCGATATTGAATACTTCGTAATTATCTTCCTCTTCCTTCTCAAATTTTTTTGTCATTTGCTCATATTTATCATCGAGAAGCGTGAGGCCCTCAGTTCGAAACAAAGCTGATGATGACATAGAGAATGAAGATGTATCCGTCATTGCTCCTTTTTTCTTTCTAGTCTTGGTATTGGATGCTTTCTTTTTGGATGATTTAATTCCAATATTAGGTAATTCAGGAACTGTATCCTCATCAAGTTCGCTTGGCAAGTCACTATCAGAATCAAAATCATTCGCTTTATCCCTTTGGTTCATCTTAAAAAGATTGAAGTCTTTCTCCCATGCATTATTGATAAGTATCTTTGCACCATCCTGAGGCAATAATTCCTCTGGCGCTTGGCCCTCATTGTAGGGTATTTCTTGTTCTTCATAATTATCAGAGTCATATTTTCTATCGTATTCATCTGCATAATTATCAAGATCCCATTCGTCATAATCCTCGCCATATTCTCCTATGTCGTCATTATCATAGAATTCTTCGCTGCCAATCTGCCCAGATTTTAAAATACTAGAAAAAATATCGTCTTGCTCCTCTTCATTTTGCAGTATTGCTTTGTTGCTATGTTCCTCTACCTCCGCTATATATGCTTCATCCTCTAATGCTTCTAAGATCTCTCTGAGCCTAGGGTCCATATCTGGCTTAAACCCTCTGAGCTCCTCAGGTATATCCTCCAATGCATGAGGTGCTTCAACCTTTTCTTTGGATGGTACTTGCCCTTCAAAAAGATCCTCAATATTCCGGTGCTCTTTTTCCTTGTTTGAGCCTTTTCTTTCGACAAAAATAGCATCATTATTCTGGCCAATGGGTTTTAAATGCTGCATGTAATCATACTTCGAGTCGTCAAAAAAAATGCCATACTGGGCTGCAAGGCCCTCATTTCCTCTGATTTTCCTGATCTCCTCGGAACCTAATTGCTTCTCCAAGTCTGATGTTTTATAAATCTTTTTCCTAGAGCTTGTTTTGGTCTCTTTTGAGGGTGCTGGAACAAGAACATGCTCAGATGCGTCATTGTCATAAAAGAGAGCATCATCATGAGCTCTATGAACAAGCTGAAAAGTCTTAGCCTCCTTCTTGTTAAATCTTCTTCTGGGAGGCATTTCAACGAGATACTTTTCTTGGTGTCACTTCTGTAATACTCTTAACTACAATAAAGTTACAATTCGTACTGACGTAGTGAAAAATACAAAAAAAAAAAAAAAAAAAAAAAAAAAAATCTAATCTGCGATGTCTTGCACCTAATCTCACCAGATGGATATGCCTTATACTCTATACTTGATTCTATCCTAATATATATTTAATTATCTTGTGCCTTAGTACATTCTCTCAAGATCTTCGACCAGTCACTTCTAATAATGCAGATGGCTTCTGATAACGCCAAAAAGAGCACTCCTGAGATTAGACCCCACCACAATCCAGCCAAACCAAAACCAAATTTGAACGCTAGAACGTAGCCAAGGGGCAAAGCTATCACATAATAAGATACCATATTCAAAAGTGACCCTATACGCTGCCTTCCTTGTCCTCTAAGTATACCAGCACCAAGAACATTAAAGGCATCAGGCAACTGATTTACAGATACCAAAATTAAGATGTGGTTACTGATTTTCAAAACCTCCGGAGATTTGGTAAAGATGCGACCTAAGATATCTCTACCAAAAAATATAATTGAGAAGTTAATCAATGAAATAGCTTCGGCGAACATGAAGGCAATACGTATTGTAGAGCTCGCAGCCTTGGTGTTATTCCTTCCTAGAAAATGACCAATTCTGGTAGACACAGCAACAGCGACAGCAAATGGAAGTTGAAATGCTAAGGAGCCTGCATTTGAGGCAATGGATTGAGCAGCCAAAGCCTCTGTACCAAACGATGCAGCAAGCACGGTTAAAACTTCGAATGCCAAATATTCTGCTTCTACCATAATGACTCCTGGAATAGCTAACCTAAGGGTTGGACCCCAATTCTTCATAGCTTTTCTCAATTGAAGACCCCCCCAGCATTGTTTACCATCAATAAAAATAACATAAAGAAGCATCATGAGAGAAATTGCCCAATAAATTATGGCAACCACTATGGGTGCCCCAATAAATCCTAAACCATATTTAGGATGCCAGACGAATATCCAATTCAATAGCAAGTTTAAGGGCGCAACTATCATTAAAATATACGTACTAGTATTGAACAAATGCTGTGCCTGCAAAAACCTCTTGCCTGTCTCAAAAAACAATAATCCTGGTGCACCTATTATGGTAATTCTCAAGTATTGTTGACACATCGTAATCAATGTCTGGTCAGAGACAAAGAGTCTAAGCACCATACCAGAGTTCCACCAAAAAATAGCCAAAGGAACAGATGTTGCCAACATTATTAAAGAACATCTCTGAAAAAGTAATCCAACGTTATGAGGTTTGCCTGAGCCATATGCTTGGGAACAAAGTGAATCCAAACTCGTTGCCATGCCTTGATAAATGGCCAATCCACTTATATTGAAAGTACAGACGGCTAAGGAAGCTGCAGCTAGTTCCTGGGGCCCAAGCTTTCCTGCAGCAAAAATGGAAGTTACTGCCAACAAGTACTGAAGAAAAAATGCTAATACTAGTGGGACCGAGGATTTCAATACAAATTTTACTTCTTGTTTATTTGTGTACTCTACTTTTCCTTCCTCGCACTCATTATCATTAATTGCTTCATAATGATCATAGCCGCCAGCTAAAAGCTCCTCCTCTGTATTCATCTTCTTGTAAATCTTAGAAATTCATACTTGGTGCTTCTTGATCTTTTTATCGATTTTAAATTGCGCGATGCTATCTTTCCCGATAAAGAAAGTAAATCCGCTTTTAACAAAATACAAATAGAGTATTGGTGGACCTTTCATAATAGCTCTGAACTTCACTTTCCTTCACGTCTATATTTTTGGGTAGCGGGATTACCAATTCGTCTTCAGAAATGCTTTTTTTGACATTAAAACAGAATTTAGGATCATTATTCGAAAGTATTAAATCATGAGACCTCAGATTATAAGATAACGCAAACCTCAGTGCGGAAATGTTCTGAGTGAAGCAAATCCTGACTAATAAATGATAACTTCTCTGCAACGGCTTGAATACGATATTGTAGGTTAAGCATTCACGTTCTTCTCTTGAAGTGCTGTTAGAATTCTTTTCTTCGAATTTAGGCTTACTTGAAACATTTTCACTGATATTCATATCGTTAATCTCCTGGATAAGAGGAGCCTTTGGGGTTGGCGTCTGTTTCTGCTCGCGTATGTTCATTAAATCTGGAAGAGCATTTTCACCATCTCCCACATCTACAATATCTTGCATTCCTCTTTGAGCATTTATCTCCTGTACTAAGCCAGCTGTTTCATTTTTTTTCAAGTCTTCCAATGTCTTCTGAAATCCAGACTCACCTATGTCATCCTTCAAGACAACGGTCTGAGAGAGGTCCCCTTTCGAAAGCATTTTAGGAATCGAATAATTTCTTTCTAAGACCAAGTCATACATTAGTTCAACTGCTTCGAGACACCACTCAATTAGTATTTGCCTCAAATCAGAATTAAGCTGACACCACTGGAAACAACTTGTATTGATGCAACAATCATATATGAACGATAGTTGGCCTTTCTTATCAGTTCCCTTCTTCTCTGTTGATAGAATGATTGGTATCTCCCATTGGTTGTCGATAATCAAAGGAAAAACTACTCCTGGTTCAAAATCTCGAGATGGCTTCGGAACATTGTCATCTCTACAGACGTTTATGAACACTTTCGTTGAATAGGCGTGGGTTGACAAATCCTTTGCGTCCACCACACGGCTTTTAACAACAAATCCGGGCTTGGGATCTAATTTTATCGCCTCTGCTGCTGTATCTACAAGTGACATTTTTTAGTGGCCATAAAACAAATTAATTCTTCATAATCTGTAAAAAGTGCGCATCCATCGCCAGCGACGATGAGGTATTGCACCCATGAACGCGTATCTTCCCCGTTACTATTGCCAGATAGATCTACATAGAAATATATAGAAATACATATATACTCATCTCATACAGAGAAGCGAAGGTGCATGTCCTCGTTTCTTAAAAGGGCTCTGAATGGTAGAATCGAGCCAAATCATAGATATCATTGAACATCTCCAAAAGGAACAAGACCATGAATCATAATGAAATGTGAAATTCAATACATTCTACATTCAGTCCTAAGAAACTTAAAAAATGATCCATAGCAGGGTCTGGCATTCTTCCAACTATAGACATCTTTCTCATTCCAAGTTGCGTTTGTTCGTTCCTGTATGTGAAGTTTTACATCTTTATCATTATTCTCGTGGAGAGACTTTTCAGTTAAAGTTGTATTACAAGCTGAGACATATACCTAAGTCTTTGTGGTCAATTTTATGAAAAATCCATTGTTTTACTTTTGTCAAAGGTTAAATCTGTAAGATGAATGTGCTAGTGTATTCAGGGGCCGGTACGACAACTGAAAGCGTAAAGCACTGCTTGGAGTCTCTCAAGTTGCATCTATCCCCGTACTATGCTGTAATCACCATAAATAAGAGAGCATTACTTGCTGATCCGTGGGTTAATAAAACTTCTTTGTTGGTGATCCCGGGAGGTGCTGATTTGCCCTATTGTGATGACTTGAATGGCGAGGGAAATGCTAAAATATCTCAGTTCGTTAGGAAGGGCGGTAAATTCATTGGTTTCTGTGCTGGAGGCTACTTTGCATCTGGAAGAATCGAATTTGAAGTAGGTAATCCTCAGATGGAAGTATCAGGAGGGAGGGAGTTGAAGTTCTTCCCTGGAGTTGCGGAAGGATGCGCATATAAGGGCTTTCATTATGATTCTCACGAAGGATCTAGAGCCACGAAATTGCGTATAAACCGAAAGTGTCTTCCTGACTGTGATGAAGAAGTTTACTGTTATTATAATGGTGGATGTGTTTTCAAAGATGCTTCAAAGTATGACAATGTGGATGTATTGGCAACGTACACTGAACAACTAGATGTTTCCGATGAAGAAGGTGCGGCTATTATAAGTTGCAAAGTGAACAAAGGGCGAGCGATCTTATGTGGCACGCATCCTGAATTTTCGCCATTGCTTATGCATCCTAACTTTAAGGAGACGCAGTACGCAGCGACAGTCGAAAAGCTAAAACAGACAGATGTGGGAAGAAGAACGTTGATGAAGCTGATCCTTCATTCGCTTGGTCTCAAGGTCAACGAGGATATTAATTTTTCGATTCCTAAAATTACGCCCATATATCTCTCTTCGCAATTGGATCCAGAAGCTTTATCTAAATTGATGCAAAAGTTGAAAAATGAGCCAGGTTTCGAGCATAATGTTTTTCGAGGAAATAATGATACGTTTTGCTTTCATGACGAAGCAGAGACTGATCACAACTACTTCGTTAATTCAGATCTAGATGAAATAGAAGATCCCCAAGCCGCGATCAAGCACATTAAGATATTGAAAAGCACGTTACCTAGTCCAAAAGAGACTCCTTATTTCAATATGTCTATGTACTTCAACCACTTGAAGGCTTTGAGCGGCTCTGAGGGGAATGTTCATGATTTTGGCAGAATCCTTGGTTATGCCGAAGTTGTAAGCTCTACAAATACGATGCTTGAAGCCAATCCCCAGCTATTACGTAGCCTACCTAATGGTTTTGCTCTCACAGCAACGACACAAGTAAGTGGAAAGGGACGGGGAGGAAATGTATGGATCAATCCTAAAGGAGTTATGGCACTTTCCTTTTTATTCAAGGTAGTACCCAATGAAAATCAACAATCCTCTTTAGTCACATTGCAGTATCTCTGCTCACTTGCCATGATTGAACTGATATTGGGTTACGACAGCTTACAAGCTGGTGATGGAGTTGGGTATGAGGATATGCCCGTGCGTATTAAATGGCCTAATGATCTATATTGCTTAAAGCCCGATTATTTCAATTCGTTAAGTGACAAGGATGATATTTCGAAGACAGTCGATGGCGATGAAGAAAAAGTTGTTAAAATCTCGGGCACCCTTATCAATTCTCAATACATAGAGAAACAATTTCATCTAGTATGTGGAATAGGTGTGAATGTCTCCAACTCAGCACCTACAACCTCACTCAATATAGTATTGGAAAAGCTCAATAAAATAAGAGAGAAAAATGGCCAACCACAGTTGGCACCCTACAGGCCAGAACGCTTGTTGGCCAAATTCATGCATACCATGAATCTTTTCTATGATCTTTTTCTGAAATCAGGAATTAAGCCGTTCTTGCCTTTATATTATAAAAGATGGTTCCATACCTCTCAAATTGTGGAAGTGACATCCGATGGACAAAAAAGGAAATGTGTTATTAATGGAATAACTCCTGATTATGGTCTTCTTTCAGTAAGAGATATTGCTACTAATAAACTGTTAGAGTTACAACCAGATGGAAACTCGTTCGATATTTTTAAGGGCTTAATATATAGAAAATCATAAGTGTATATCTATTAAATACATTTTTGCGCAACTTTATGCGCTTGTACTAATGTCATCATATTTCACACACTAAGAATAAATCCATCAATATTTTATCAATAGTTCTACATATTTACCGAATGAAGGTGAATGTTCTTGCATGGCATGGTATAGCCACATGGCACTGGGATATAGGTCAAGATCTAGGGAATGATGATGCACATCAATACATTGATGAACTATGTGGAATCTGTAGGGTCGCTTTTGACGGAACTTGCCCAAATTGTAAGTATCCTGGAGACGATTGTCCCTTAGTTTTGGGTGGCGGATGCACTCACAATTTTCATCTTCATTGTATCTTGAAATGGATTCAGCAAGACTCTTCAAGAGGCCTATGCCCGATGTGTAGGCGAACCTTCACACCTAAAGAAACTGAATCGGTGAAAAGTGAAGATCTTGCCAAACTTCACGCATTGATAGAGAGCCATAGAATCATGGCTGAGGGTTTGCATAATAGTGATCAAGAATTTCAGACATTTAGAAGCGAAGACGGAGAGGTTTGACCAACTCGTTAAGGGGACTTTTATGTCTATTATTCATTTTGCATATTATTTATCTTCACAGAACAAATTTTAAAAAAATAACTCTTCAATAAGTAGGCCAGATAGGGTTAGCTCATAGTCACAGTCGAATAAGATCTTGTCTGTCGAAGGTTAATGGGAATATTTATTCAGTTCAATTGTACATTGAATGTATCCATACAAAATTCGATCATCTAGTCCATACATAGATAATACATGAATGCGCCAGTTTAGCTATAAGTACTTTTATTCTACTTTTAAACTAATTATAGATGTCGATTATTGGTCGATAATTGGTATTCAATGTAGGCGATTTGCGATTCCAGGATAAGACGAATCGAAAAAAAAAAAAAAAATCATTCTGAGATCAACAGAGTTAAACTAGCGATACTGTATTAAGGATGATAAGGTTGTTAAGCCCCTTCCCACGATGTGGCATCTTACGCTTTAGGGAGACCTCAGCCACCTGTGGAAATCTCAATCGATTCTTTAGTATAAGTATGGGCTTCAAGAGTACTTTTAAAGAACAGCCAATAGCTCATAGTCCAAAAAAGCCAGACCTTACAAAGCTCAAAAAGGAACAGAAAAGTATCTTCAGCACAGAGGAATTAGAGGCTGCAAAACTTGCTCGGTTGGCGGCAATTGAACCATGGTTAGTAAAACTTCCTGAAAAATGGATACCATATGCTGAACTCATGAGGTTAGAAAAGCCCGTAGGGAGCTTATTATTACTTCTTCCATCTCTATGGGGTATTACCATGGCATCATATGCTATTCATGCCCCTATAAGCACGATGTTAAGTGTATCTATCCTTTTTTCAATAGGTGCGTTGGTCATGAGAGGTGCTGGCTGTACAATAAATGATTTGTTGGATAGAAACTTAGACAACAAAGTTGCAAGAACTATAGAGAGACCAATAGCTAGTGGCAGGGTCAATGAGAAACAAGCAGTAGCTTTTCTCGCTGCTCAATGTTTTGTTGGTCTTTTTGTTCTCCTTTCTCTACCCTTTGAATGCTTCTACTTGGGAGCTCTCTCTCTCCCTTTCGTTGCAACGTATCCCCTATTTAAAAGATTCACATATTACCCTCAAGTCTGGTTATCTATATGCTTTAGCTGGGGCTGTCTTTTAGGATTTCCCGCTGTAGGATGTCCACTTCTATACGAAGTAGCAGTCCCTTTGTTTCTTTCTAACTTGCTATTCTGCGTTGCTTATGACACAGTGTACGCACATCAAGATAAAGAATTCGATATCCACGCAGGTATCAAATCTACAGCTTTGGCTTGGGGCTCAAATACTAAACCCATCCTTTACGGTATAACGGCCACTCAAGCGCTATTTTTTTCGTTGGCTGGTTTTATGAATGGTATGGGACCAGGTTTCTATGCCTGTGGGATATGGGGTTTTACTCGCTTATTCCAGAGATTAAGATCCGTGAACTTGGATGATCCAAAAAGCTGTTGGGGATACTTCACAAGCAATATTGGAACTGCTGCTGTGTTTTGGTTAGGCATGATAATAGACTATGCTTTGCAATTTTTGGGCTATTTATAAATTAGGATTTACAAAACTCTAAAACTCTATTTCAGTTCGGAACAAGAAACAAGGCTTCTGCATATTTCAGATATCAGTTTAGCCTCAACCTTGGTCATAACCTTTTGCATTTGTGTATCCTTATGAGTAACATTTAGACGTATGATTAGTTCCTTCAAATAAATTTCAAGATAAACGATAGGAATGTCATGCGGAAGAGAGTTAAGTATTGTTTTCGCTTCGAATCTGGATCCATAGGTAGTCAAAAAATGCATCACGGAAAAGTTCCTACCATTAGTATCCTTAAACTTTAAATAGTGATTGAATACAGTGAACAATTTTTCTCTCACAGCATCAGTAGGACATTCTTCGACTTGAGCCAACTTGGATCTATATTGTTCACTGTAAAAGCAGTTGTCGAAAAAGATAATGGTTCCGTACAAGGAGTAATACTCACTATTCGTGAAATCAGAATACTCCAATAATACATCAAGAGTTATATCATTATCATAAATTGAGCGCAAGTACTTAAGCTCCTGTAGCTTTTCGATTTTCTCATCTATATTGGCTAATACATCATCGTATGGCTTTTGGAATATCTTTACTCTGAGTAAGAGTAGTTCTATCAGCTTCAAAATTAATTTGATGTAAAACTCACTGTCGCTATTTCGCATATTGATATTCAAGAACTTTGGCCATGTCATTTTGGGCCAATCTGCATGAATTAAGCTGTTTTGCTCTTGATAACGATGAAGTAAATTTGCTAGGTCAGTCTTGAACTGCGCATCTTTTTCACAAGCTGTAGTTAGTTTCCTTATGATCTCAAATAAAAGTTCCTCCAACAAGCTACCCTCGATGTCTCCCAATCCCTTGTCAAGGCTATCCTTAAATATCGTTTCCATGTACTCAATTTTCATATTCGAGAAGTCTATACTGTCTGATTCCTCATGTGATATTTCTTCCATTACTTGGCGATAAACTACGTCATTATTTGAGTTATGGTTACTTTTCATGTAATCCATACCCCGATGCATATCGCACTTTAGAATATCTAACAAGTATTTGCCATATTCTGTTGTCCTTTCAAATACATTGAGGTTATCCAAAACCGCACCAACTAAATCAATCTGTGTATCTCCAAGTATAATCTTCTGATTAGCATTCTCCAGGTCTGGGTCAGATACCTGACCCATCAAAATTCGGAAGGACAACTCACAAATCTTAATTCTTCTTTCTTTATCCTTATTATTGTCATCTGTGCTCGAATTCATATAAATATATAACAATGCGATATAGTTTTTCCTTTTTTGAAGAAGATTCATTAATTTTTCGTCAAATTCATTATAGTCTTTCCAAAAAAGAGAGTCGGCCTTCTCAATGAAATTGAGAACTGCACCGCTGGTCACATACTTGAAATAATAAATGACGTATCGTAAACTGCGCATATCAGTGTCATCCCCTCCATTCACTTTCAACTCTTTGTATATTCGTTCCACATAGTCAAATATCAAGTTCTCTGAAAGTGGCCAATCATATGCTTCATTATCCACAATTTCCTTTATTCCTCGAAAGAACTTGGTTGCAAAAAGAAAGTTGTTAATCATTTCATCGTCAAACTTTTTTTTTGTCAAGTAAAGCAAAAACCTAGGATCAATGTCCAACTTACTCAACTTCAGCACATTCTTAAAACTCTGGGCAAAAAGCAACTCCTTGTAATGTTCTCTATCATCATTTCGTATATATAGTAAGAAAAGCAAGTGCATAAAATACGATTTTTCATCGCCTATAGCTTGATTTGTCAGATCAGCCAAAGAATTTACGATATCTCTGTCATCATCGCGTTTCAATGCGTCCACCAAAGCTCGACTGAATAACACAACAGGACTCACTTCATATATGATTCTAACGATCTCTGAATCGAAGATGATTTTTGAGCTTTCAGATAAGTATGTTTTTTCCTCGAAATTTTCACTGTTGTTAACTGATACTCTAGCTAAAAGTCTTTGCTTCTGTGTATCAGGCTTCGAGATTGGAAAGCTCGTGTTTTGAAGAAAGCAAGAATTCAAGATCTGTTGTGAAACGTCTTCGGTTTTCGTGTATATATCTGTGTCATCTTTAGCGGATGACATCTGTGGCTCGTTTTTAGTGGTGCCATAGATTATCTCCTTCAAATCGAAGATCGAGCAGATCTCGAGTTCTTTCAAAGAACTGAACACTAATTTGAAACAGGTATGAGCTGAGCCTTCCTTTTCCGACTTACCTGAGCAAAGAGATATAACAAAAGGCCAATCCACCAATATTCCACTGGAAGGTCTACCTATTTTATGCCATAATAATGTTCCTCTCGTCACATCACCTACTGAATTTATAAACATAGCCATGCACGTTAGTTCATCTGACTGAACTGTCAACAAATACTCCTTGTTATTTGAATCCTTATCGACCAATGGCACAATGTGCGGATCGTTTAAATAGACTTTTCCCAGTGTGTTGTAATCGAATAAGTCAACCTTGTGAACTGTATCTAAATCTATCAAATCATAAGCCTTGTCATTAGATACTATCGCAATAGTTCCCAGATTTTCTCCAGCTTTTTTTGCTAGACAGCAGCGATGTGCATTAGAATAGTTTATATCTCTTATAAGTTTTATTTGATCTCTATTGATTTCAGTCACTCTTACCTTCGATTCTGAGGCCATCAATAGCCTCACAACTCTGCCTTCACTACTTTCTACCCCCTCTAGCACCAGTATATCTCTTATTCCTTTTATCCTGGAAATATTCGAAGGAGAGAGTTCGGGAATTGCGAATACATGCAAAGTCTCATCGCCCAAGATTAGAGCTCTTTCAATCTCACCTATAACCAAAATTTTTGTAATTGGGCCACCCTTACTAGTAACGTTTATCTCAGATATCAACATATACTCGTTTATGTCATCAAAGTGGTAATAATGCAAGACTCTACCCGATGTGGTTCCCAAGTAGATATTGGACTGAAAAGCTTCTACGCAGCTTATTTGCTCAGAACTTCCTTCCGCTTTTTCGAACTTCAATAGCTCTTCTATATTATATTCCCAATCTCTCCCATTTTCCTTAACAGATATGCTTTGAGACATTATTTATTTCTTATCTATCATTGTTACTCTCTCTCATGAAGTAGAGTTGGCTATCGATGATTCACAATATACAGGACTTACATTATATGTAATCTATCTACGTCCGTTGTCGAGTGTTATTTCCAAGAAATAAAGAAGTACATTTCAAGAAGATGATGAAGGAGTAGCCGGTAAACAAGGTGAAAATGCTAAGTTGTCTCTATGTGCAACGTATTCCGCATCAGCAAAACCTAAAGTGGACTCAATTTGATTACTCTTTAGCCCTTTTATCAAATTTATTTCAACAGAACTGTAATTAACTCTACAGTGACCAATTTCAACGCCTTCAGATAAGGGAGAGGTTTTTTCTGGTATAACTTTTATTGCAACACATTCACTTGCATGGAAATCTCCCTCTACTGCTATAATACCCACCGGAAGAAGACCTGCCCTATCCTTTCTTGTCAACGCTTTGAAGCATCCTTCATCGATATATAAAGTCCCCTTTGTCTTGATCCCATGCAAGAGCCAAAAACGTTTATCAGACTTTATTTTCGATTTATGCGAAAGTCCCAAAAACCTCGTATGCATGGGGATCTTTTCCCTTGCAACATCCATACCGACTCTTTTGTTTTGTTCCTCTACCGACATGTCATTATCACCCATTTCCTGAATATGAGACACTATTCTAAGAATATAATCGGGCTTGCTTGAAAGTGTAATAATGGTTGTTACACCAGCATTCGTTGCCAACTCGGCAGCAATTAATTTCGTAGTCATACCGCCAGTACCTACTTGTGAACCAGCATTTCCAGCATCTGAATCTGTCTTTACTTGTATATCGCTAGCATTTTCAACGACATAAATCGGCTTAGCCTCAGGATTGGTTCGAGGGTTATCGGTATATAAGCACTCAACATCTGTCAATAAGAATAAGAAATCAGCATGAATCATACCTGCCGTAATTGCAGACAAAGTATCATTATCGCCAAACTTAATTTCCGATACAGAAAGCGTATCATTCTCATTTACAATGGGTATTATACCTAAATCAAGCAACTCATTAAGTGTGTTTGTAGCGTTCTTATATTGCGTAAAATCCATAATATCATTCCTAGTTAATAAAACTTGAGATATACTCTGATCTAGTTGACCAAACAAATCATCAAATAGCGCAATCAAACTCCCTTGACCTATAGATGCTAATGCCTGTACGGTCGCTAGTTTTTTGGGCTTCTTTAATATCCCCATTCGTTTCATCCCAAAGGCTATAGCACCTGACGATACCACGACGATTTTGTTACCTTGACGTCTGAGCTTCACAAGCGTCTCCACTACTAACGACATATTTGCAATCCTAGGTTCCCTAGTCTCCTCATCCACAAGTGAGGAGCTGCCCAACTTTACCACGATAGTATTTCCTTTACTTTCCGTCATCTCGAAGGTGACGTCTTTATATTTACTATGGGATTTTTATGGTTTTTTTTTAGACAACTCCATTTCATTTGATTTTGAGCAAAGTTTCACAAAATAACCTTTCGAATTAAGACATTAAAACATGAGGAAGTCTTCACCTTTTACAATTTAAGAATACAAAATGAATTGCTATACTACTTAAAATGTGCATAAAAAATAGTTTAGTTGAATTTTAGCTTCAGAATGTTAGTTTCTAACAAATCTGATAAATTATTATTAAACCAGAATCCGATCATGACGACGGAATATATCAATATGAGAATAACTCCCTTAAAGTAGTTTGATTTTCCTTCAGCATATATGTATGTGAACAAATAGATGGATATTAATGTAGAAATTATATCCCACCGAGGAAACACTAAAGAAAAAATCTTGTCCACGTCATTGAAACCCTTATATATGGAATAGACCACAAGACTCGGAATTTGTATCAAGACAACTTGCAATGCATATGCACTTCCAATCTCCATGGATAATGCCACGTTTCCACTCACAGCAAAGGAAATAGCATTTACAAATTCAGTAGTATTAGGCACAAGAGCAAAGACCGTAAGTCCCAAGAACTTGGGATTAATGTGGAATGATGATAAAACCGAATCCACATTATCTACGAGGATCTCTGCAATTATTGCATAGAGAAAAGTCGCTCCGAGTAAAATTACCGCAGACTTGGTTCTTGACCAATTAGGAGCATCATGCCCACCGGTATCTTCATCAGCACCTTCTGCGTCCTTCTGCAGTGAAAGTGATTTCAGGACTTGAGACGGGTCTGTAGAAGGCACTTTTGATTGATTCTTATTAGAAGGCTGAGTCTTTGTATTCCGATTTCTAAGAGATACAGGACCTTGTGCAAGGTTTGCATTCTGTGTGGTCCCACTTGTTACCCTATCGTTCGAATAGGAGGCTAATGCATTGTTTTTGGCCGAAGCTTTTCCAGTTTTTAAGCTTGGAATATTATCCAAACTTATTATGCTCGGTGATCTAAACCAGTCTTCCTTTTTTCCCAGAGCGTTTTGTTCATGAGAAGCAGTTGCCCAAATCAATGATGCATGAGTTCTTAACGTAAACAAGAGACCGCATGTATATGCCAAAAACAAAGCTAGTGCGACAAGCAAAGAAAATGGCTTTATGACTTTATGATAAAGAGGACTGAGAGTAAAACTAGGCTGAATAAAGCGACATATTGCACACTCATTGAGAGATTGCTGGGTTATCTCTCCTTCTTTGCATTGTCTGCATTCAAGTTCGTAGGTACCATAGATCTCATAAAAGAAAGAAGGCGCAAACATTATAACCATGGCGTATAACAACATGGTTGATGATACGCCTGCTGAATGAGGATTATATCTTTGGGTTTTTCTTTTCAACGCTCCACCGCACATTGATAAGCCCGGTAATAGCAATACACCACCTAAAACGGATCCTATCATAGAGCCCTCGACCAACTTTCCTTTAGATTGATTTAAAGCAACGCAATACAAGAAGATTTCCACTATGGTTGAAAAAAATGCATTTATCACGGCACCCACTCCCATAGACGATTGGGCTGAGATCGAAGCGACAGCTTGTCCAATGAAGTATGCTAATGGTATGACGGAAAATAAACAGGCACAGAAAAGAAAAGAGGACTCTGTCAACCACAGTTCCCATTGAAGCCTTTCTTTGAGGAAGTAATAATCGAATATCACAAATATAACCGCAAACAAAAGGTTAATGAAAAAAATATTCGTTCCATCAATCGTGTATTTGTAATAATGCAAACCACAACTTCTGTAAGTACATAATATTACCATGTAATCATCATCCTGTTTTCTATTATTCTTTTTACGATACTCTTTCTCTAAAAGAAATCTCAAAGCCAAAGGATGACGCCTTATGTGATCACATAAGATTAAAGAGAGATTACTCATAGGGATCGTGAAAACCATCAAGTAACACAATGTTAAAATAACAATGTTTATAGGTTGCAAAACGGCATAGAAATAAAAGTAGAAAACAATTCTTCCCCAGGACCATCTTCCTCGGCCGAAGAACCTTTTCTTCATATCAGCATCGCCATGCTCAGCAGTTGTGTCTTCATTAATGGCGCTATTTGTTCCGTATTCACTCTCGTTTATCCCAGTATACACATCTCTGAGATTTCGTCCTTTATGATCTTTGATCAAAGGCCTTGATTCATGGGTGTTAGTATTTCTTCGAGGTGGGGCAAAAAAGAGTCTGCTCTCGTCTTCGGATCTCCATCTATAATACTCAGATAGAGTTCTTCCCTCCATTTCATCCTCTTCTAGATAATTCTCATCTTTGTTCAAGAGAATAAACTTGCCAAAAGGATTGAGCCAATACTTTCCCAATCTCATTAAAAATCTTACATAAGATCTCAGATGCTTGCTTATAGCAAATCCTGAAGAAAGAAAGACGAATGCAGCACCAGCCATGCATAGAATATAAAGCAAGAGCCCGAAAGAAAGGCACCACATTAAATTGAAGAAATGAACACCCAAGGATATAGTATAAGATGGACGATCAAAAT
This sequence comes from Schwanniomyces etchellsii, assembly GCA_031081805.1. Classification (NCBI taxonomy): domain Eukaryota; kingdom Fungi; phylum Ascomycota; class Pichiomycetes; order Serinales; family Debaryomycetaceae; genus Schwanniomyces; species Schwanniomyces etchellsii. Next base: position 77,703 of record JARYSY010000004.1, on the reverse strand, counting down.
CATGAATATCTTCTTCAGCCCTTGTGGCCACAGAACGCTTCTTCTTATATAATGAAGGCTTCCATATCTTTATACCAAAGGGATGTGTTGAGTTTATAGCATCCTGTCTTTCTCTAAGATTTAAGGACTCGATAGTTTGAGAAGATGATGTCGATGTCTGAGACTTTGCATCATCGGTATCAACGTCTACTTCGTCATTCTCTCTCACTTCAGTTGCTCGGTCGCCATGTTCTTCGTTTTCAATATCGTTTAACAATTTCAAGTTCTCCTCAGCAGAGGCTATATTGTTGGTTATTTCCTCTTCTATAACCTCTCTTTCGCCTTTCGACCCTTGATCTCCTTCGCCATCATTTTTATTCCCCACCTTTGGCTTCTTAGTATATATGTCTCTGAGAGTGTCGGTATACCATTCGAGGTACTCTCGGTCTCTTTTTAAAATCTCCTCATCATTCATTGCATCGCTCACATCATCATCGACTGAATAAATAAGTTTTGGGTGTGAAGCAGTACTAGATGCTAGCCGTTTGATATGAGGTCTTGACTTATGTTTCTTCATCTTAGCAGACTTAGCTGAAACACTAGGTGAACCTTTGACTATTTCTCCTCTTCTTTTATCATTGCTATCCACATTGACCTTCTTTTTTGAGGAATTAGTTTGGGCAGCATTCAAGCTTGCAGCTCCAGGCTCTCTGTCAGGCATCTAAGCATGAATTTTTGAAGAAAGATATTATATTGATAAGGAAGTAATTTTTCTGGGAATTCTATTATTTAAACGTGCGCGCTGTCTTGTACTGACTACTTAAATAGATTCTAATTACCCAACCTATAGCCTTTACCCACGAATGCCGACTTTGATCCAGATCCGAACCAAGAATAGCTCGTGGATTTACCTGTAGCTGATTTTGTCTCAGTTGATTGTGTACTTGCGTGTAATCCTTTATGTCTCGTGGTATCTATATCAAAACCGGTTGTTCTTTTCGAAGTACCTATGGGATAATCTAGCAATTTGTAGAGCCATGCTGGAGCTTTCAAATAACCCTTATCAAAAATTGAGTCATCTATCCAATCATTTTCAGAAGCGGAGCCAAGATTGTTCGTGCTAAAATGACTATTCTCGCTGGAGGTTCCTACCCTTCTTCCTGATTTGTCTGCATTAAAGGTCAAGAAAGAAGCGTAAGACCCTGGGAATAGATTATATATCGGAATAGTATCTGATTGCCAGCATTGGTATAAATAACCACTAAATATTCCTATGGCTGTATCCAAAAATGATGAGTAGCCATTCAACATCAACTTAAAAAAAAGATTGAATAGGGGTAGATAGTAGGCTTTAATAGGAACAAGGCCCAAAAAGTTAATAATTGTGTTCTTCAGGGACCTTGACCATATGTATGTGACACAAGAAAGCAACATTTGATGATAGACTGGAAAGTGATAAAAATCAATGAAAAATCCATAGACGAATGATAAAAGATGAATTAGCGTTGCAGTAATTATGGTGAACCAAAGGCAGTCAGGAAAGTTTCCCCTGAATTTTCCTGAACGAGACTCAATGTCGTTGGCGAATGTGTAAAAGAAGTATATATCCAAAAGTGCCTGAAATGGTTGGTCTGGGAGCCCCATTGGTAACAAAAAGCATGAAAAAAACCGGTATGACTGTAAAAATAGTTTTAACACGAGATAGGCCTTTATAATTGTTGACAGATGCTTGGCCTGATGTAAAGTCTCATGTAAGTAGCCGAGAAGTTGTGGCATATAACATGTAAGTTGACCGAGATTCGTTAGCTTTAGTGCGTGAGCAAAACATACTATAATAGTAAATATTGTGAAGAATCTTGTAACTGGTGGGATATTTCTGATGTTTTCTGCAAGACTGGCAGAAGAGTTACTCATCTTTCGGAGTAAAGCTAATAGACAACTGTAAAATGTTTAACAGTAAACCACCTTATTCCATAAAATTCCATGTTACACAAAACTGGAATACACAGAGCATCACGAATATATGATACCAGTTTCAAGCATTCTGTTCATATATTACAAGGTACAACATAATCATTTCAGGCTCTTTTGAAAAAAGGAAAGCATTTGACGCTGGTGTCTATATCTTTTTTCTATCAAAAAGAAAACAAAATAGTGAAAAATAGAAACATTACAGTCGACTATTCAATACTGGAAGTTGTAAGAAAAATAATTCAAATAGAGTTTCTTTGACGGAATAGAGAATACTTAGTTCAGAATTTGAGAATGAAGCTAGTGCGATTTCTAATGACATTACCCAATGCTACTAGTCAACCTGTCACAGTAGAATTGAAGAATGGAGATTCTGTGAATGGTCAGATATTGTCATGCACACCACTGATGAACTTATCGATGAAAAATATAAAGCTTGTCCAGCCTCATCGAGACCCTAAATTGTTGCAGTATATGAGTATTCGAGGTAATCAGATAAGGCAGGTAATTCTTCCAGATGAATTGGACTTGGATGGTGTTTTGGCAAGAAGTGTAGTAAAGATCAAAGGCAGCGGTGCGGGCCCGGGAAGCAAGGAGGTAAACGGTGCTTCAAAGACCAGGGGAGGAAATACTGGAACAAGAGGTGGAAGAGGCGGCGCAAGAGGGAGAGCAAGAGCCTTTTAGTCATCATCGACAATACATGTACGGCTGAATAGCATTATATAGGTTCATTATATACAAGTTTTGACATCGTATAAGCAAAGATAATGATAGTAAAACGAGGAGGCTACCACCATTTCTTTTCTTTCTCTTTTCTCTTTTCGAGCTGCTTCTTATACCTTGGCCTTGTGGCAGCGATAATATCATCCATTCTAGCAATTGCGTCATTTCTAGCTTTAAGCTTTTCCGGTAATTCTCTTTCCCATTTATGTTTCTTATGGGTTAGAACTCCTCTCATCCAGTTCTTGTTGTGATATTTATCTGCAAAAAATTGTCTGTGTGGGAGTGGAGGTAATAAATCTTGGAGCCCAAACTTCGAGGCTAGCTTAAACAACTCTGCGGATCTTCTTCCTGAATATTTGGCACCATACCATCTCCCTGTTTCCGCATTCTTGCTAGGAAGGAAAGGATTCATTTTGGGATCTTGAATAGCTAATGGCTTATCGGAATATTCCACAAATGGCCTTGGAGGATACTTAGAAAAAAAGTTATATAACCTCCTTGGAAGCTTTGAAAATGCCTCCTTAGCACTTAACCCGTTCATAATTATTCAACCTCCTCTCTTGAGTTCACTCAGATATTCGACCTTTTCTTTAAACTATTTCACGTTAAATTTTTCAGAGTCTCATATATTATATGCAGGTTGTAATTGACACTATATGATAACTTTACATGCCTATTAATAACTACTCAGGGCCATCTATAATACACTTAATACAACCATTTCCATCTTTAACGGTATTATATGCCTCAATAGCGTCCTTGAATTTGAATCTGTGTGTAATCAAACGTTCAAAATCAATGGAAGCATTCTCTTTACCGTTCCTATAGTTCTCATCCAAAATGGCCACAGATGTCTTGTAGTCATTGAATCCATACCTGAAAGAGCCGAATAACGTCAATTCCTTGGTAATGAAGTCGGTCATGGGGAAAGCGATGTCCTTGGAGCAATTGCCGATTTGAACGAAACGACTTCCAGGCTTCAAAATTTCAACTCCAGTTCTGATACAAGGCTCAGCTCCACTACATTCCATAACAAGTGTTGGTTGCTCACCCAATTCTGCAATAATAGCATTTGCATCACCTTTCTTGGAGTTGAACGTGTGAGTCGCTGCACCAATCTCCTTTGCAATCTCGAGCTTGGAATCAAAGATATCAACAACCATAACCTTTGTCGCTCCAAATTTGTTGGCAACTGAAGCAGCCAAAAGACCAACAGGACCAGCCCCAAAGACGACTACAACATCGCCTACTGTAGCTGAGCTCAACTTTGCTGCATGTACACCGACAGTTAATGGCTCCACCAAGGCCCCCAACTCCAAAGAAACATGATCGGGAAGTTTAACCAAGAAATCCTCAGGGCTCCTAAAGTACTTGCACAAGGTTCCAGGAGGATTGTCTCCTCCTTCAGAATTAGGAGTTGCGGCAAAACACATATGAGGGCATAAGTTGTAATGACCGCTCTTGTATGCATCGCTCAATCTAGAAGGAATACCAGGCTCAATGGCAACCTTATCTCCCACCTTCAAAGTGCTCACTTCCTTACCGACAGCGGCGACAACACCCGAAGATTCATGGCCTAAGACCATAGGCTTTCTCAAGATAAATGGTCCAATTCTTCCATGAGTATAGTAGTGAACATCTGACCCGCAAATACCGGTCTTCTTGACCTCTACAATAACATCATGGCCATCGACAATCTCAGGACTATCGTAGGTTTCGAAGCTTATATCATTGATCTTATTCAAGACTAAAGATGGATTGGGTGTCATACTTCAGAATGTATTTGAAATTTGTTGAATATTCTGCTGTAATCAGGAGATTGGCGTTAGGAATGCTCAAGCCTAGAGAATAAATTACAAGTTTATGGTTCGAAGATGAAATTGAAAGCTTAAGTATCTTTACTTAAGCCTATGGTGCTGAGGGACCCGAAAAAATGTGCTTCCAAATCAAGCGGGCGAGAACATATTTTACCGAGCTTTCTTGCGCACCTCTCAGTATAAGCAAACTTCAAGCAAGCAATTAGATAAGGCCATAAATATAGTAGAAGCTAGGAGAGGAGTGAGGTTGCGATCTAGAACTTTGTATATTGAACCTAGGACGTGATATATAGGATATCATACTTGAAAAAGGACCCATGAACATGGGAACTACAAGCTGATATATTCAGATAGCATCCGAGAAATAGAAATATGTAGATTTAATGATCATACTCTATGAGTCGATGAAATGATAGATAAAAAAGCCTATTTGGCGACGTCTTGCAAAGCCTCTAAGACTTCCAATTCGATGTTAGCCTCTGCAACCACAACCTCATCGGTAGAAGCAGCTCTCTTTTGGGCATCAGCAATCAAGGACTTAATTGCCTGTGGGTCAAATTGCTCAGGCTTGAATGCCTCGATGGCACTAATAGTCAAACTGCTGCCTGGTTGAACAGTAGCGATTCCACCGCTGACAAAGTATTGTTCGGTTTCTCCTCCCTTGGAGATGATTTCCAACAAGCCTGGTCTTAATTGTTCGACAATAGGAATGTGATTTGCTAAGATACCCAAATCACCATTGACTGAAGGCAAATTCACTTGTTGAACCTCACTTTCACTGTACAATGTTTGATGTGGTAATGCCAAAGATAACTTTAAAGCATCAGTGGTTGTAGATGCTTCCGTAGCATAAGTTCTTCTTACTGCTTTGGATGATTGTCTGGCAACTTGACGGATTGATTGTCTGAACATTTTTACTCTTTTATCAATTTAGGCCACGAAGTCCAACAGGCTTATATTCAAAGAGCTTTCTAAGATCCTATTCCGACTAGGAATTTTTCAATCCCCAAAGTTACGCGTTCTGATTGGTCATACGTAGATTACTTAATATGGAAATATGTTTAAATGAGACTACCCGCGAAAAAAAGGTAGATGATGCTATGTAGAAATGCTTGGACAAACAAGGTTAACCCCATTGTTGGTTCAAAAAGCTATCGACATCGAAGTCCTCTTCCTGAAGAGCATTATTATTCGATGGCTCTTCGAGTCCGTCGTTGAGAAATGGGATATTCAAGGAGTTGAGAATCAGCTCATCGGTACCCAATATATTATTCGAATAAGGCTCTTGATCTCTGGCATTAGACTTGTCACCTTCGTTAGTATCTTTACCCTTGTTGTCGTCAAGAGAGAGACCTAGAGAATCCAAGTTATCGATGGAGCCAGCACCATAATTGAGCGTAGAGAGAATGTCTGAGGGATTGGGTATGTCCGCATCCTTGCTAGTATCCATGGGCATATCGTTCAAGTCGAAGTCGAGACCTGATTCCATGTAGTTATCAAAGTTCACATTGTTGTGCTGTCCATCGTTATTGAATTTATCTTGACCATTAGAATTGACGGCAGCATCCAGGTTGTGACTTGACCCGCCATTAGTGCCTCTATCTGCATTGCTACTAGCATGGTTGTTGATATGATTGCCGCTGGCACTGGCTCTGGAGTTCATGTTAGTATTAGCGTTCGCCTTGGCTTCATTGATCGAGGCGGATGCTCTCTCTGCCTCTTCCTTTCTTCGAAGTTCTTCTTTCTGTTGCTCCTCTTCTTTCTGTTTCTTGATCCGCTGCTTCTCTTCTTCCTCTCGCTCACGCTTCTCCGCCTCTTCTGCCTCTTTACGCTTTCGTTCATCTTCTTCTCGCGCAAGTCGCTTCCTCGTTTCCTCCTCTTTGAGCTTCAACTCCTCTTGTTTCTGCCGGTCTACAATCTGTTCCACGCACCAGCGTGCATCATTGAACTTCGTCACAGTATCATCAAGTATGTCCTCGAATTTTGCAATACTACCTCCGAGCTGCGCTGTAATGTTTGGGGTGATCAACTGGTTCGTGCTGCCTACAATGATATTACTCTGCAGCTTCTTATTGTGTAGTATCTCAAAGATGTATCCTGTAGATTTAAGAATATCTCCGAAAGCATGATTTAACTTTTCTTCTAAACTCATCGACTTCGTACCATCACTCATTATCTAATGCCTCAATAAGGAGAAGCTTCTTACTATCACGAATGAAAAAGATAGAATATAACACAAAAACGCGAAAGAATTATCGCTACCGCGGCTTGTATTTTAGGACATAAATATGGATATAGACAATTATGGCCAAAAATTCTCATCGAGATTTATCAAGAAGGTAGCTATCCTTGAAGTTGTTGTGTGATAATATAGAAGTTAATGATGTATGAAGACCAAATATTATCGAAACAAGGACCATTGGCACACATATGGTTGGCTGCTAACTATGATAAGAAGCTCTCTAGGCAGCAGCTCATGGGAATGAACATAGTACAATCTTCGAAACTCATTTCCAAAGAACAAAATAAAGAGCTCAGTGAGGGAGTTGCTGGCAGCGAAACGAAAGGAGCTATCACATTACGTCTCTCTGGACAACTTTTGCTCGGAATTGTGAGAATATACTCGCGGAAAACAAAGTACCTTCTCGATGACGTGAATGAAATTTTATATCGTTTGAAGAGTTCATTCAGATACGCTGTGGGAGGTGGTGCTTTAGGCTCCGATAAGACATATAACGTGGTCAATGCCCCTTTGCAGCAGACTATGCTTGCTAATGTCACGAGTATCACGTTGGCGGACAATGTAACTGAGTATGATTTATTATACCAGGATGACCTAGACTTACATGACTCTCGGCACACGAACTTCGGAACACTCTTCAGCCAAGTTTCAAATGCTCATTCTTTGGAAGATTCAACCTTCGACAGGTCGATTGAGATTCCTCGAGGGACCGATGCCTTTGACGAATCGAACAGGGACGATGACTTAGAGCTTGACTTTGATCTAGGAATGGAGAATGATTCAGATATGTCCATAGAGGTTGGACGAAATGCCCCCCAGGTATCTCTGAATGCAGACATTACTGGCTTATCAGACTTAGGAGATGACAAGGGAATGGAGGCGCCAGCTTTTGATTTGGATTTAGACTTGCCACTAGAGACAATTGACGAGCCAGATATTCACAATAATAGCATGGAAAATGAGCCTCAACATGGTGAGGTAGAGCAACCTACAGAAAGACATCGTCCTAGGCATAAACTAGTAGGCATCGGAGAGGATGGGCGCATTAGAACTACGAAAAGAAAGCTTAAAATAGATACTCTTGAGGACATAGAAACCGGACTTCCTCTTCAAGAACTCAAGAACAACCAGCAAAGACAGCTTGAAATTCCAGCTTTCCAAACTTTTACGTTATCAGATACTGAGAAACTAAGCTTAATCTATGCTTTAAGCGAGCCATTCTCTTTTCCTTTCAAAAAAAGAAAGATGTGGTCAATTGATGATGCCTTGAAGCATAGATGTGAGGAGCTTGCTCAAGCGAATCAGGAAACAGGAAATTCTGATAATGCTTTCGACAATTCATTCCAGAATCTGGATTTTGATATTTCACTTCAGGGATTGGACTTTGATTTCAGTGCTGAAGAAGCAAATCATCAACTGTCGGAGGAGCAAAGTATTTACGAGGGTCGAACTGATCAAACTGTAAAATCATCTGCACAAGTTAAGGCACTTTTAAGACACGAATTTCTGGACAGAAAGAATGATCAGATAAGTTTAGACTATCTAATTGCGAAAGACTGCATGGCTGATCCTCTCAACGAAGAGAGGTTGCCTCTTGGAACTGTATCTACATCAAGAACAACCACCCAAGATCCAATCTCCGTAAACAAAAGAACCGAAGCCTCGCGCTGCTTTTTTGAATTGTTGGTGTTAGCTACGAATGATTATGTTGCATTATCGCAGGATAACAGTACAGATGGTGCTGCTATTAAGATCAGGGCAAAGGACAAGATATTCACTCAGATTTTTTAATTTGTACATTACGTATAATACATGTTGCATTCTATTTAGACATTGATTTGAAATTTGAAGATTTCCCTTTATTCTCTGACTCTATTAAAAGTTGATCAATCATCGGTGCATCCACTCTCAAGTTGATCAACATACCGTTATCAAGACCTAACAGTAAAGTACTACCGGATGTATCAAGTTTCGCCGCTGTAGCATTAAATGTAGGAGGTAGGTCTGGGCCGCAAAGATTCTTTACGTCTTCATGGTAAATTGGATCGAATAAGCTTTGAGTGAGGTCCCACACCTCGATCACTGGAGAGAGATATTCTTCACGAGACTGAGTAGATGTTCCTATGCTGATGAATTGGTTCATATAGCCTGGTCGGGCTACTATCTTTGAGGCAAGGTAGCAAGTGATGATATTTCCGATAAATCTCTTCTTACGTGATTCAAGCACTTTCAAACTCCAATCTAACCTTGAAGCAACAATCATGGAATTTTCGTCAGCACTATCTAATAAGCTCAAGGATGACACTGTGCAAGCCTTGTAGCTTTCATCTTTATCTTCAAAAAGTATCTCTTCAATAAACCCATCTTCAATTCTATTAGACAATTTTAATATGCTTCCGTCGCCGCAGCCAACAACTATGCGGTCAAGAAAATTATACTCGGGTTTATTAGTTGCAAGATCATCATCAAGAAGAAAGCTTTTTTCTATTTTACGTTGTTTCAAGATGATTGCTGTTACTATATGTAACGACTGTTCCATTGACGACGTTCCTTGTACCTTTTTCCTCAAAACAATTGAGCTGAGCTTAGGTTTAGCCAACATGCTAGATGACCATACATTAATGATACCATCATCAGATATTGAAACTATACATGCATTGTTATCAATAGGTAATTGGTCAATAAATATGATCCTCCCTTCATGGCTAATAAACTTATGACCTTGAGTGTGTGCTTCTCGTTCTATTGAAATATCAAACCAGGAGGGCGATTCCAACGTTGGTAAAATAGCAATATTGTTTGAGTTGTCCTTTATATCCCAAATAACTATCTTCCCGTTTTCAAGTCCTCCAATAATTCTAGATGGATTGTTTTTGTCAAATTTCACAATAGAAATTGATGATGATGCATGCAAAAAAAACTCCGGAAATGGCTTCGAGCATTTTATATTATAGAGAATTGCTAATCCTGACGATTGGTATAAACTTTGCTGAAATTCACTCTCGAGACTTACTGAACAGACTTTTGGCCCTTCTTTGTATGCTGCGACTAAAATGCCATCAAGATGACTCAGATAATCGATATCGACGATCATCCGCCCTTTTATAGGTGGAATTCCAGATACTTCTGAAAATGCATGCTTTTTGTGGAGAGAGATGTGATTCTCCGACCGATTAATATTTTCAAGTATCTTTGACATGTCTGCAAGAACGGCAGCGTTCATGCTTTCTTGGGCAACCACTCTATTTAAGAATCTGAATGAATCCTTCAATTCGGTATTGAGTACATCTTCGCTCACAGGTTCGTTATCAGCGCTGCTTTCTCTTGAAATTGAAGCGAACTCATCTGTACTTGGTGCATTTTCTACCTCTGTTTCTTCGAATTCGTCTTCACTTTGGGTCTGGATGGCTTTACTGAATCTTGTAGTTTTATCAGTTTCTTGTTGTTTTACATCAAGTGTTTCATGTTTCCATTGAATCGAGCTTACTTCCTTCTCTTCATTGTTCACTTGAATTCCTACATTGATCTGCTTTCTCTCGAACGTCAATCCATCCCCATCATGTTCCGTCTCACCCTTGGTCTCTTCCAATTCCCTCACAATACCATTGATCCTCTTCCTTCTAAGCTCCTGTAGCTTAAGTCTCTTCTCATGCAAGAGCTTTTGTCTGTCCATATCTTAGGAAAATTTCGTAAACACCAACATAATATTAATTGATAAAATAAGCGCGTTCGGTTTTACCTACTACTATGATTACCTGTGAGATATTAGATGACCAAAATGAATCAGGATATTAGTATTGATGATATTCTTAACGAATTCGAACGTAGGGGTGAGTCCTTTCATCCTTCAACTAATAAACACAAGGATGCATCGCTGGTAAAAGATGGAAACTTATATGATCAACTAGTTGTAACAATGTTAAACGAAAGAATGGCTCCAGAACTCTTACCCTATAGGCATGATCTTCTCAAAGAAGTCCTTGATCGTATATCGGTACAACAGCAATATTTGTTGGACTCGCATGAGTATGGTGATTCGAATGTGGACTCCGGTGTAATTAGTGCAGATTTCAAGCTTCAGCTTATGATCATAGAAACTGAAATAGAGAGATTAAATTATCTTGTTAGGTTGTATTTGAGAACTAGACTTTCCAAAATAGACCAGTTCTCTATTTTCTACATTAATGCTACATCACAGGGGGATCAAAATCGTTCTCTTCTCTCAAAGCCAGAAATACAGTATATGGAGCACCATTCTAAAATATTGACTCAACTATACAACGATTGCTTTTTGAAAAAGCTTCCTGAATTCTTGACTCTTCTAGATGATACCAGCGGGGGTCAGTCAATGATTTCAGAACCAGATTTGAATCGACTTGTATTCATAAAAGTCCTTACAAGCATGCCATTGAATATCAAACTTAGTGACGATGAAGATCTAGAACTCGTACAAAATGGTATTTACGTTGTAAAATACAGTTTGGTTAGAGATTACATTGAGATTGGAGATATAGTTCTTATATAAATTTTACAATATCTCCTCGCAGCAACCTCCAGGACAATCGGTATTTTGACCCTCCACAAACCATTCTTTGAGACACCCAAAATGACCTCTATGTCCACAGGCCAAACTTATGACGACATTTATACCCCTGCATGGTTCATTGCAATACACGCAATTCATTTGTGCTTTATTACACTTATCACAATACCAATAACCAATCTGACCTTCGACGCCTTTTTCAAGTTTACTATTCTCATTTGTTAATAACTTTTGGCACCAGCAGCAATAGAACCTTAATTTTACATCGCTGTTCGCTGCTACTTGGAGTTCAGACAATAACTCTGCTGGAACATTTTTCATAACTCTGCTAGAGTGAATAAAGAGCTGGTGTCGTCTAAGGACATCAGTGTATGTCCAAATCCAGTCTATGCACTTTTCTTTAGTTATTATAGCAGCAGCACTTCTAGCTTTAATAAATTCGTAAAAAAGAAGCACCAATGTAGCACATAGAAGAATGTTTCCTTGAAGGGAAGCATACTCTATTGCTTCAACTAAAAGAGGCTCTGTCCTCCATGCATTTAGCTCTTCAAGGTGTATCTTTTGCATTTTAGAGTCAGCTTGTATTCCTTTCGTGAGCTCAGATTGTGTTATTCTCGGCTTTCTAGTCGTTGCATCAGGTAGTTGGTAATATTCAGCCATTTCAGAGATATCATTCAATGAACTCTTTGCCCGCAATCTATCCTTAACCGAAGGGCTTCCTGCATTTTTAGATCCTGTAGATGTGCTGTACCCCTCAAAATCTGCTGCTGCGTTTTGATGTTTCTTTATATTCTGATTACCTATGTTCAGTTGACTTCGATGAGAGGAGCAGCTCGATCCATAAGAAAGTTGCTCTGCGGTTTGATTATTTGGATGATGCTGAGAAGAATTTCCGGGCGATAGAGCCAAATTACCAAACTTAAATCCTGCATTATTCATTAGCATCATATTTTCATTGTCCAAATCCTCAGATGGATGCCCTACAACGTTAAATCCTGTTGTTACTTTTTTGGGTACGGATGAAGAGCGCATAGTCAGGCGAAAGAAGGAGCGCGTACGTTCCACAGTTGAAGCTCTTCGTTCAGTGTTGAAGTCCATGGCACTTTCATTATTAAAAACTCCAGTATTCCTCGGAGGTGTTATACTCAAAGAAGTCAATTTTTTAATATCTGGATTTGAAGCGTCGGTGATACTCATGTTACTAATTTTTCTTTCTAAGTTATCAGAGCTCTTGTTCCTCTTTTTGGAGTCCGTATTTATAGAACTATTCGAGTAATCCAGTATCTCGCCATGTTCATTTTTTGAAATTTCGCTTCTGAGCTTTTTGTCTCTTTCTTGCTCACCAATTTCGGAATCATCTTCAATAGCGTTCTCATTTTCCTTGCTCATGTTGAGCGACTCTCTCCCGAAAGATGGCCTGTGAAAAACTCCACTGTTGGATCTGGACGCTGTTGGACTTATGCTTTCCCGCATACTAAGTTTGCGATTCTGATAAATCATATCCAATAAATTATTGGAAGAGACGCTTCTACCACCGACGATTGAAGATGAACCGCTCGATTCATTCTGATTGTTCCTTTCATTTTGGCTATCCTTCCCAGGGATTCCCAATGAATTATCCAAACTCTTTGGAACTGATGTTCCGTAATTCGTGGAATGTGTCGAATACGAATTGTATGAACCAACAACATTCCCCAATTCAGAGTTGATAGACTTTCCTTCCGCATTTCCAGTTTGCGTGGCTTCTTTATTCTCGAATAATGGGTTTGAAATATCCATGGAAACAGGATTATTCATGAGTTGCGAATCTCCAGGAGAGATTTCTTCTTCTTCATTCAAGCTTTCGCCTAAAATTCTCCAAACTTGGCAATCTCGTAATCTGTTCAAACTAGCAGCAACATTTGCATTATATAAACATGCATCGATTAAGTTAGATCCTTTAGGAACACCCTGAAGATAATTTTCTGATAATGCTTCGAATACTTGCTCCTCATTCAATGGAAGAGGAAGAGAAACCAGCATTATGTAAGGAGAGCTGAATCGAATAGGAATTATTTTCTTTTCCTTGACACCATGTGAAGATTGAATAAAGGAGCCACCAGATGTGCCGGAGTCATGAGTTGATTGAGAAAAATTCCGTACCAATGAGGGCTTGTTGAAAGATCTGGTCAAGCTTCCTTCAATTACAGACTCAATTCCAACTACAGAGCTTCTGTTAGTTTGCACATGAGAGTGTGACTTTGGAAATGATACACTATTCTTATTATAACCTTTATATTTATCTTGGGGTGAATTAAATGCTGAAGCATTTTGAAAATAGCTCGTTGCCAGAGACAAAGGCGTAGAAGGGTAGTCTTGTGCTACTGTAACAGAAGACTGAGTAAGCTTCCAAGGATCTGGCGTACTTATGTCGTTTTGGACGATTGAATAATGCCTTCGCAGTCGATCCTCAGAATTCTCATCCCCTACACTGCCCAAGCTTTCATTCAGTGCCATTGCAAGCTCCATGTCATACTCGGCAGTATCGTTATAAGAACCAGCTGAATCAATATCTTCCGCGGGTATATTCTCGAATTCATACTTATCCTGATTAACGAAGCATAAATTTCCATAATCAGTATTCCAGGATGTCGAAATGCTCGAAAAATTCTCTAATGGATGCGTGATATTTTGATCTTCGGGAAATAGATCCAAATCAAAACTCGAAAACTTACGACTCTTTGTAATCGCCCATAATCTTCTCAGTTTTTCAGGACTCTGAGCCCAAACAAAATTTTGGAATCCTTTGCGGTTATTGCACCATATTATTTCTCGCGGTATGTATTTTCTTTGCAAATTATAGATAGTGATTGTTGGGTCATCATTGAGAAACATACAAGCGATATCATGTCTCATCAAATCATTCTTCTGGCGCCCTGTATTATTTACGGATCCATAGTAGCTCTCTCTATCAGAATATGAGAACTTATCATCATATCTCTCGTTTAAGTCTGCCATATCGCTTCCCTCTCTGCTGCGAAGCCTTGGGTTTTCGCACCATCTGACCTTCAGAACTGGTCCATAAGTATTCAAAATATAGTCTGGTATCTTACTCGGGACATTAGTATAATCCGAATAATTAAAAATGCACAATCTCTGATCTCGCCCTCCTGTCACAACAAATTCTCTTTCAGGGTGAATATTCAATGATAAAGCAGGACCTGAATGAAAATTCCACTTACGTTCCGGAAGATTCACTAGGCTATGCATACTATTATTCGTAGCCCTCAAATCAAATTTGCATAATGATCCAGAGTCATATACAGCTAAGATTATCTGTTTATTGCGGGCCATGGAGTGAGGAGAGTATTCACAACATCGAACAGGATCTGAATGTGAACTGGGCGAAATAGTCACAACCGGTTTGGTCAGATTAGACCTTATGTCCCATAGTTTGATGGTTCCATCCTGAGAGCCTGATATTATTTGCAGTGGAGAATGCTTTTTAGCACCAAGAGATTGATTAACGAATGATAGAGAATTAATTGATCTCTTATGATCTGAAAGTCTATGAAGTAGATAACTCTTTCCGTTTTGCTGAATTTTAAATATCGAAAAAGAGCCTGTCGATGATTCGAAAGCAATGGTATCATTCTGTGCTGTGAGAGCGTTCACGTTGTTAAATTTTGTCATAGATACCCTGGACTTTTGGGATCCAACGTTATTCAGGTTCAAAACATCTATAGTCCCTAAAATATTGTTCTGATCCTGGTTTAGAGTATATAACTTCAAATGGTTCTTTCCTCCTATTAATAAATGAAAAAATGTCTCTTCTAGTCTATTCTTTCCTTGAATTCCATAATTCAATTGCTCCACGCATGAAATATCATGGTCAAAAGATTTTGTGAGTACACAAGGTACCTTCTCTGTATTAATTCTCCTTGTTTTCTGTCCAGTCGAATACGTATGGCCGGTTCTAGAAAAATTGGCCTTTGATTCTCTGGTCTCTGACGAGCTTTGATTGAAATTGCCGTAAATATTGTAGGCAATTTTTGACAATCCCAGAGGATTCAGGTTAGAATTTGATGAACCGGACATTTATAACCTACTTTCTCTATACATGGGGTCCTTTGAGCCTAATTCAGCGACAAAAGCGAATACAATGTTTTATCATTTAGAAAGAGAGAAAAAATAAACTCCACAAAATAGCGAAAATCAACTGATTGTTGATAGAAATTCAACCAACAAGTTAATATAGACACAGATGCTATCTATTCTGGCTACGTTTTTCTTCAAAGTTTTAAAGTTTTTGAAGGAAGCGGCAAAGATTGGGATTTCGCTAGGGATATTGATATTGATAGGTCTTTACTCCTATCAGTCAAGTTTGATATATCCAGCCTCATTGAATGATGGAAGAAAATATTGTTCAACACCAGACCAGTATGGGATGAATGACTATGAACTAGTAAGGCTTAAAACGGAGGATGGTGAAACCTTGCAATGCTTTCTGTTGAAACATGATCCTCACTCTCCGGACTATACGAACAAGACAATATTGATATTGTCACCCAATGCAGGTAACATAGGACATGGGTTACCAATTGTATCAATTTTTTACAATGAATTTCGCTATAACGTTTTCATTTACTCGTACAGAGGTTATGGTCAATCTACGGGAACACCTTCTGAAAAAGGGTTGAAAATAGATGGCCAAAGAGTGATGAAGTATTTGACCACTGAAGACGAGCAATTTCAACGAAGCTCCATCGTCCTCTACGGAAGATCACTAGGTGGGGCTGTGGCTATATACCTTGCATCTACGATGGGTCAATATACACAAGGTATTATTCTAGAGAATACTTTTTTATCTATTAGGAAAACTGTGCCGCATATATTTCCTTTTCTCAAGTACTTTACGAGTTTTGTACACCAAAAATGGGATCTGGAAAGACTTATTCCGTTGATATCTTCTGACATCCCAGTTTTACTTCTTAGTGCAACGAATGATGAAATAGTACCACCAGAACATATGGATATGATTTTTAAGTTATCTAAAAGTAAAGATAAGATTATGTATAAGTTCAATGGCTCTCTGCATAATGACACTGTGCTTCAGGCAGGTTACTGGGAAAAGATTCATGATTTCATAAAGAACAAAGTTAATCCTGTTGGATATTAACATGCTGTCATTGATGGATCCGGCTTGAATGCTTTCACATGAAACAAGAAAGAAAGAGCAAAGGATTGAGAGAGTATATTGGAAAAATTATTATCAGGTGAATGAAAAACACGAGTAAAAGCTCCTGTTTCAGGCATAACCTTCAATGGTGTCACAATGTCGCTTGCATTAGTCAATATGCGGCGAAATGAAATACAGGGATACTTTCTGTCCAAGTCTTTCGCTTGAACGCAATTAAGTGGTGTTCTTAGAATGTTTCAACTCTCAAGTTCTTAGATTTTTGCAATTATTAAATAGAGATCGATTATGTTGATTTTATTATCAAATATGCTTGATAGAAAGACCCTGATTTAAGTTAGAGGGATTTGAAGTAAGCTTAAAGTACATGATGTAGATGAAATAAACATGCCGCTTTCCTCAAGAGGTTTTCAAAATAAGATTACAAGATAGTCAGCTTATTGTATTATATATGTATACACAATTATTTGTGTAAGAAATAGAAGCTGCGCTCCCAAACGACTTATTTCATAGATAAAGATAATCCTTCAGGCTGGTAATGATTGTGTAAAATAACATAGCATCTATAAGGAGAGTAAAGGTTCTGCTCCCTTTTTACCGGAGTCCTCATGAGGCATAAAATCTAATTTTTGCTCGTCAGTCAATTTCAAGACTTTCTTTAATCTTTCACCAACCTTTCTTAATTTTTCCTTATCGCAATCCTTAGTCCAAAGACCGATTCTAATAACCTGTTTTCTTATATTCAAAACAATTCCATTAACTTCATCTTCGTCATCCTCAATAGTCTCTCCAATAACAGATAATAAGCCACGTAACCACAAATCGTTAATAAATGTTCCAACATCGCGTCTGTTATTAAAAGCGTATTGCCATTTACCGCCTTTGGAATTCTGTTCATCTTCCCATTCAGGCTTGATACCTTCCTTGAACAAATGATAATCTGATTTTAATGGTAATTGGTTAGCCTGAGGAATAGAATTATATATTCCCCAAAACTCTTCCACAGAAGAAAAGGTAATAACGGGCTTCAAAAGATCATGCCAGTTCTCATTCTTGTTCACCTGAGGTTTGGTGTACCATAAAGTCCATTTACTGTTTAAAGGATGCTTCGCATTGAATTCTTCTTTGTTCGACAAAACTGTTTCCTTGTTGTCCAAGGACAATTCTTCAGTCTTATTTGCTAACTCTTCAGACATCTGTTGACGGTTAGTGACTTGATACTACGAAAAATAATGAAAGCGGTTTTCAAAACTTGTAAATTACCAAGCGTAACATCATTCAAATGTGAGACTTGATACATTGTGGTCCTTCATGCTTCCTCTTTATTTTCTTAAATACATACCTTATTGCTTTATTTTCGATCCTTCTAGGAAATAGATTTTGTCAGAAACAAGCTATTCATTCAATCTGTAATCCACAAACGGATGTCGAATCGAAAAAAAAATGTGCGCGTAATTTTCAGTCCATGTTAGCAGTAAACTACGGAACTAGGTAATGGAATGGGGGATATTACCTAGGTTGTAAACGAAGATTAGTAGGAGTTCTCTTCGTGTTCGTGTAGTACGAAAGAAGAGATTGGTGTAAACAGAGAAGGTAAGAATATCCTCGAAGGGATTTAATTATAATATAGTATGATGAATGCATCATCACAGAAAAAAAAAAAGATTCTCAGCAAGAATGAGAATCCCACTGAATCTACATGAAATAATCCCTAATGAAACATAGCTATATATGTGAATGTAAACGTAGCAAATATTGAAGATTCATTCAATCTTGGTATATAAAGTAACGACTGTCTTGTGAGCTAAATAATATACGCTTCAAAGGATCGCTCCAACAAGTAAAAAGCTTATACCGGCTAAGCTGGCGTACAAACTAGCAGGAGTAAGATCCGCGTTACCCATATTCGCTTGGATAGTCGAACGCGAATATTCTCTAACATTTCCGACCTCACCACTCACAGAGCCCAAACCAATCTGTCCTGACTTAACATCGCTAGTTTGTGGTGTCGTGAACGTAGACATGAAGCTTTGTCTGTACAAGGTTTGATAAGTGGTTAACTTTCCACTGATCGTACCAGTAGCCCAGATAGTAGTGTGATCTGTGGATGACGATGACGACGAGGACGAGCTCGACGATGATGATGTTGTTGCTGCCCAAGTGGCACAAGTAAAAAATGACAAGACACCTAGCAAATAAACCAAAAACCTCATCTTCAGTTAGACTTCTTTTAAACAGTGATAATAATCTAGGTTAGCCTTTAAAGCGACTGTAGAACGTATTTTTATAATATGTTTCTCTTCTTTAATGACGAGTAGGCCTGACTTTTGAAGTTACTCTGAAATTCTTGTCCGTTAGCACAGCCCACCTATTTTCTTGATATTTCAAATTTTTGATTTAATCTTACTGTACACAATATTTGTGACCTTTGCTTATTATAAATATATCAACAACCTGGCAATAACTTATATTGGGAGTACACGGCTATTCCACTTTATGGATGTCTAAAAACAATTCAAACGCTTGAATGACAATATTAGTCCCCTAAGATGATTATATAAGCGTTTCGCAACATGCAGGTTCAGAATTTTTCAGTGATGAGATGAACTTGAATGTAAATGAACCTTCGATTAAAGTAGAATAAGATGGCGAAGAAAAGCTTATCTGAGCAACTTTCCGAGCTAACAAAGCCTGTGAAAGAATTTGATATAGAAGATTTGGAATTTAGAAAAGAATCAAGGGGTGAGTCTGAAGGAGATTCTGATTCTGAATCTTCTGAGAACGAAGAATTGAGAAATGAGCATTATGTACAAGTAAGAAGGTCTAGGCTTAGGCAAAACGCAGATCAAATAGATTTAGGTGATGACTATCAGGGAGAAGTAGCCAGTAGAAAGGACATATACGACACAGGAGACGAAGATGGAAATAGTCTGGTTAACGAGTTGTCGGAGGATGATTCAGAGTTGTCCACAGGAGCCATTTCGAATGAGGACCGTAATGAAAATGCAAGTGATGGCATAGATGGTGATACGGGGGAAGAAGAGGCTGATTCGGAAGATCTAGAAAGTAATGGAAGTACCGAGGAGCACTCCGAAGAAAGTGAGAATGAAAGCGAGGATGAGACCTTGGAACATAAAAGAAATAAAATGAAAGAGATTATGAAGAATGAACGCCAGCATGTTGTCAACAGATTATCTCTTGCTGTCAGCAACGATGCTTTAAAGGGATATGCTGTAAAACAACAACTCAATTTTTTCGATAATATCGTTGATAGCCGAATGAAGGTACAGAAGGCCATATCGAATGCGAATCTACTTCCTAGGGACTCTGGTTCGATCGAAGATTTGGGCCTTGGTTCTGATAAGACTCTGAATTATATAGCGAAGGCCCTGGGAGCATGTTTTGATTTGTTGGACACCATTTTCGAACTAAGAAGAAAAGTATTGAAGAATGATAACATCGTCAACGAAGATGAACTCTCTGATATAAAGCGCCCGAAGAAAAGATCACTTAAAGCTTATTCCACATACACAGAAGAACTTGATCGTAGGGTAAATACATTCCGTTCCTCTGTGCTTAATAAGTGGTCTGCTAAAATACAGAATTCCTCTGGTGCATCTGCGTTGAGTTCAAATAAGTTCCGTGCTATAAATCAATCAGCCGAGCAGCAGGTGCTCAACAATTTGGCGAATATGGATAGGTTGCACAAGAGAGTGAAGATTAATAGACGTCGTGTTGAGCCTTTAGATTACGAAGGCCTCAAACATGAACTGGACCGTACATCACACGAGGGTCCACAAGATGCTGCTTCTGAATCGGATGAGGATGTTCCAAATACTGTAGCTAATGAGGTTAATGATCCCTTAGCTGAGTTGGATCAGATTTTTGACGACGAGGATTTCTATAGAGTATTATTGAGAGATTTGGTCGATAAAAAAATCCACTCTTCTAACCCGGCAAATGGGCTCACGATCACCTTAAAGAATGCACAGAAAGCGCAAAAACTCAAGAAGAATGTTGATACCAAGGCTTCGAAGGGAAGAAAGCTAAAGTATGACGTTCAGGACCCTATAGCGAATTTCGAGGTCCCAAAAAAGCAATGGAAGTGGGACGATGATCAAATTGACGAATTTTTTGCGTCATTGCTTGGTCAAAAAATAAATATGAATGAGATTGAAGATGATCATACGGAGGAGGCAGATGATAGTGAACAAGAGGTCGCCAGAGATTCTATCAGAATTTTCGGTTAATGTTGCATTAATAGTTAATTCTATAATCTTTATAGAAGTAACAAATTTTTAGGAGAATATTTAGTATTCACAATAGTATTAGATCTTGCTAAGCTTTCTACAATTTTTGGCCAATTTTCAATTTTTACTAATCTTCGCATCATACATCTAAAAGTACGGCCTTGCATGTACGGATGAACAAGGCATCTAATAAATATACTTAACTAACACACTTTCACAAGCAAAAATCATTAAGCTAGATTACCCATTTCTTTTTTCACAAGCTGCTCTTCTCGAAGTATAATAATGATATACTTGTTTGTCTACTCGTGGTGGGATTTGTGTCGATATATTTGCGACAACTTTCTTCATAGGGAAAAAAGTTATTGATTCGGACATACTGCGTAAAGAAGTTAAAAGTTGAGACAATTATATTACAAGCAACGCTTATACTTACAAGTATTCAGATGGTGACTTACCAGCTAATCTTGACTTATTTGAGCTAGCGCCCGACGACCTCTGAAATGGATTCTTCTCCATTGGAGATATCATACGCTTTTCCAAACGTTTTGGAATTTGGCAAAGCTTCTAAAATAAACCTTGCAACATCCTGTCTGTGAATTTTACCAGGTTGATCACCGTATTGGACGAGTCTAATTTTCCCACTTCCGTCACCATCAAGCAATTCAGTAGGTCTTACTATTGTATAGTCTAGCAGCAGGGAGAATTCATCTTGCAATATTCTATCTGCATAGTGCTTCGCAATATAGTAATTTCTGAGGGGAGATTCTTCAATAAAATCTCTTATATTTGCATATAGAGCACTAACAATTATGTATCTCCGAACTCGGCTAGCTCTGCTAGCTTCAAAGGTCTTTACAGCACCATCAAGATCAACTTGTAACAAGTTCTTACCGCGTGAGCCCACAGTGAAAACTACCGCATCATGTCCCTGTATGACATTTTGAATGTCTTTCACTGAGGCGCTCTCAAGATCTAAAAAGGCAAAGCCTATAGCTGATCGTTCAAGAGAAAGACTTGAAATGAGCTCCTCTTTCTGCTCCGTATTCCTAACAATTGCCGTGGCTTTCAATTGAGTAGTTCCCTGAGCTATAAGCTTCAAGAGTTGTTGCCCAATTTTACCATGTGCTCCAAGTATCGCGATATTACTCATTTTCGTCTGAAGATACCCACTGCGTAACCAGAACGATAGTCATCTTTATAAGAGAGTAATTTTGTATCTTGTGCTTACTATAGAATTATACAGGAATAAAGAACTTGCCTTGCTAGCTAAATCAGCACACCTTATTGTTATTGCTATCGCACGATAATTCCCGAACATCTAGAATACCATGGTCAATTCGATTAACACTTGATCCGCAAGGATGCCATGATGATCATAGAGCAAGTGATTGATAGATGAGCCAAATTGATATATTAGGATATTTATGACTACTTACGATGACTACAAGAATCCGAAAACTGCCTTGCTTAATATGCTAATTGACAAGCAATTGAAAAATTCCCCGACAGGCACCGCAGCTGATTAATCATCCCTTATACTAGATTCTGCAAAAGCGATGTTGGCTTTATTTTTAAGAGTGAACCCTACATTTACTTTTTTGGTGTCAAGAGAATCTTTGTAGAGGTTTCTTTACTCCTTATCAACTCAAGTATTCCATTGTTGACACCATCCTCCAAAGGAACGATCTTTGTAATTAACGTTTTAACCTCCTTGGGGTCAATAAGCCCTTTTTTGTATGCTGCAATAATTTCTTCGAAGTCACGCCTCGTGTAACACATCGAACCAGTGATAATCTTTTCTTGGTAAGTTAAATCCATAGGATAGAGCTCTACTGTTCTATGAGGCCAAATGGCCACATTTGTGGCCGTACCAAAGGTTCTGAGTGCACTATGAGCTAACTGGAAGGTTACAGGGATTCCTGAGCAGTCATATGAATAATGGAATCCGTAGCCATCCTCACTTTTACCTTTAATAAAGTCGGCGTATTCATCATCCTTGTAATCGAAAGGAGAGTATACTTCAGCTCCAAGATTCTCAGCCTGCTTTCTCCTGAAATTAGAAGGTTCACTTACGACGATTTTGTTTGCCTTATGGCCCTTCAACGCAAGTATTGTCGACAAACCAATGGGGCCAGCTCCAATCACCAAAGCATCTTCTCCCTCTTGTAACCCAGATCTTCTCACAGCGTGCCAGGCGACCGACAAAGGCTCCGTCAAAGCAGCGACGTCGTCTGGAATGATTTCTGTGGGGTACTTGATCACATGTTTCTCACCCAACACACAGTATTCGGCAAAGCCACCATCGGTGAATCCCAAGCCAGCAAAGGCAATGTAGTCACAAGCATTGCTGTGCCCATCCTTGCAACCACAGCAGGCCCTCTCATTGCATTTGGGGCTATCTGGAAATCTGTGCCTATCCAAGCATGTTCCCGTAGCCTCAACCACAACCTTATCCCCAACTTTGACATCTTTAACGTCGCTTCCAACTTCTACAATCTGTCCACACATCTCGTGTCCCATCACCTGAGGCTTCTTCTTATAGCCGGAGATTTCATTGTACTCGCCCTTAAAGAAAATAGGGCCATCAAGGTATTCGTGCAAGTCAGATCCACATATTCCGCAATAGTCAACTTTGATCTTAACTTCCCCAGGGTACCTTATCTGGGGCTCGCGAAAATTGGGCTCATACCTAATGTCTTTATTACCGTAATATACGATGCCTCTCATATCTTATATCAACTTGAAAACTATTCATTGACAGAATTTGTACGTTATTTTCGTCTTATAAGTATCCAATCTTTTAGGGCGAATGTGGTCTGGGCCCAGTATAGTACGATTTTAAGCAAGAGGTGCATAGAGATAATGCGACTCGCATTCTTTCAAAATTGCTCAAGAGGAGAGATCCACGATCACATAGCAGCCTCCTTCTCGAAAGCCATTTTGGAGCATTTGCCTTTCAAAAGAGGAATTAAGCGAAAAGCGTTGCGTATGGAGAGCAACAATCGGAATATTTCGGCATAAAAAGCTGCTAAATTATGCTATCATGTTCCGCATAAATATATCGCATGATACATGATGTGGAGTTTTCACAATACTTTACAAGAGCCCTCTGGCGGGCTCATGCATTTTCAAGATAATAAAGAATACTGCAATACAGCACAACACAATTAGCACGTTCCTGTCGCTGCAGCAGTTTGGGTCGGGGGATATTTTGAGAAAGGTGTTCCATGGTTCGGTAGAAAGGGTCTCGGACTTAAGTTTTATTTCTAGCATATATGTATAAATATTCGGTATTAGTAATTAGTTCTCAAATGAATTCATGATCAAATCAAACATTGTGACGCGTGTACTTCGAGTACAGTCTAATCTTCGGCCCTAAGAACCAGAAAAGGAATGGGACAAGGCATATTATGAGGCTGATGAACCCTAGCAACGAGCAAGCCCAATGAACTTTCAAATTATTATACATGGGATCGGCGACGTGGACCATACCCGCAGATACGTTGTATCGCACTAATGTCAAAGTGCTCAAGGCACTAGCCGAGTTCACGCCGTAGGCATCTATGATATACGAGTAGGTTGTTAGGAAGACTTGCATCATCCCTATGCCAAAAAAATATGTGGACACTATTGCGGACCATGGTGATATTGACTCGAAAGTAGTCCATCCCATCCAGAATAAGGAAATCGGGATGAACCAGCAGCAGAACATTAAAGGCACTAATCTGATCTCCGGATGAATGCGATCGAATGAGCCCTCTCTCCTGTATTCCTTCATGAAGAAATGATAAGCTATCGGTGTTACAACGAGAAGAGTAGTTAAAAGTCCAATAGTTACTGCGATGAATGGTAAAGTGCTTTTCCTGGTACTGAACCCCCAAGTACCGAATATTATTGGAAAAGCCTCGAAATCCGTGAAGAGGACAATGTAAGTGATAGTGATAATGAGCGTGAAACAGGTCACTATTGGCTCTGTTACTGCAAACATAAACGGACGCAAGAAGACATCCCAGGAGAAACGCGACCTTCCCTCCCGTTGTATTTCATGAAGTGACCTATATCTCTTCTCACCTGTACTCTTTCTGATCGATGCTGCCTTGAGGTCCATTATTATGGGCCTGTAGGTTTCTGGCATAAAAAGAAAGCAAACAAGCGAAAAGAAGAAGCCGATGATCGCAACTAAATAGTTCGACCATCTCCAGCCTATTTTCGAAACTGACAAGTAACTACCGATCACAGGTCCTATTGTAGGACCAATGAAGCCAGAAACTCCAAAAAAAGGGAACATTATAGTCCTCATATCGGTTTCCCATATGTCTGCAATACTTCCTCCGGCGTTTGAAAGCGGAGTCGTACCGAAAAAACCTGCGAAGAATCTACAAATTACCAAAGAGTAAACATTCTGAGAGGTGGCCGCTCCAATTTGAAAACACGAGAAAAATAACATGCTGACAACGTAGATGGGAAGTCTTCCAAATTCCTCACACAAAGGAGCTAAAATAGGAGCTCCCATCGCAAACCCCACAAGGAATAACGAACTTGTCATCTCGGAAACCTCCCTAGATACTTTGAAATCCTCCATGATAGCATCATATGTACCAGAACCTACGGTAGAGGCCATAGTTACCAAAAAACTAATAAAGGAAAGGATTACCGTGCAACTGAATCTTTCGCGAAAACTCCAGTTGAAAGGATCTCGCTCTGCATCTTCATCATCCCAATCCACAATATAGTCACTTTCTTTCAGTGGCACACTGTAATCAGTCTTGTAAAGTCTATAGCTATCCATAATTTTTTTTCAAGAAGCATCGAGGATTACTTTATAATAAAATCGAGTGGTCCCGGAAAATTGTCGGCCCGTTAAACCTGTATATAAACCAATCATGACGTACGTCAAAATCGATAAGTCACTATTGTCAAAAATAGTTGATACTGCCGTCTTACTAATCCAAATAATAGAAACTTGCCACGACCGATGAGTAGCAAACCAATTTTATGTAAATATAACTGAAGAATAATACTTGTATTATAGCTATAGACGTTCCAAGCTAGTTATGCGAATTCGGTACGACAAATGCTATAGAAAAACTTACTAAGCCTTATTTACTTAATGTGTCACCTTTCCAGTACTTATGACTCAAGCCGTATCCCCATGGATCACAAATATATCTTCGAGGGTTCTTTTCTCCTAACTCGTAAAGCTCGTGTAATTCTTCCTTTGACAATTGAGGCAAGCGTACATTCGTCCTGATTCTCTCTGGATTAGTAGATCTGGGTATAACTACTCTGCCCTGAAGAATGTGGTAAGCATTTATAATTTCGTTTGAAGTAACGCCATGCTTCTCGCCCATTTTGATAATAAAAGGATCCTTCGCAACAGGAGCACCCGTACTCCCCACTGGACTGAACGCCTCTATAAGTATCTTGTGCTCAGCACAAAAATCAAACAAGTCTTGAATAGGCAAGTGAGGATGGGCTTCAACTTGGTTTACAACTGGCACATACTTTTTCACTTTTGGTAAAAGAGCTTTCAATTTAGGAATTGAATAATTAGATACACCAACAGATCTCACTTTAGACGTAGTGATCTTGATGTCCTCTATCTTATTATATACTTCAATGAACTTGGTGCCAGTAACAGGATCATCATCATAGTCTGGCATGTTCCAAAAAGTCATGGGACGTACAGGCCTTCCATTTTCATCTCCATGGGTGCAAATGGGCCAATGCTGAAGAAATAGGTCAACATAATCGAGTCCCAATGCTTCCAAAGATTGGTCCAAGGATTTCTCCGGGTTGTGCCAGAAAGAGTGCCAGACCTTCGTCGTGATAAAAAGATCCTCTCTTTTAACGACACCTTCTGCGAATAATTCCTTCAAAGCCTCACCGACGTATTTTTCCGTCGTGTAATACCATGCCGTATCAATATGACGATAGCCAGCCTTTACTGCTTCAATGATTTGTTGTTTGACCAAAGAAGGATCATCTGGCGGAACTGTCCCCATTCCAAGAGCGGGAATGCGGTGTCCATCATTTAATTCAAAATATACTGAGGTTGCGAGCTTTTGAGTAGTCATTTCCGTTTGTTAATCGACTATACTACTTAATTGTGATAGGATTGTCAATTATATATAGAGTTTCTCCAGGAGGTGCGCTTCCATAAGCTGAAGTTTGCTGTTGTGATTTCCTCCAGCATCCTCGATTGTAGCGAGTTCCGGTCAAGGGATTTTTCTTGCTGAGAAATGTCGTTGACCGATGACTTAAAGTCGAATTTCAGATACGAGCTCCGAATCTTCGACTGCACATTGAACGCCAAATTATTCACCGAATTATTCACCGAATTACACTCTCAAAAAGGGAAAAATGTCTCTCATATATGCCCCAGGACCACCAGATTGGAAGTCTTAATCCTAAGGAACAACGACGAAGATTCCATTAAAAATTGCTAAGGCAACTTTCTTCGAAAGTACCCGTTGCTTATAGCCTCGCTAGAACTAGCATTTTTTCGCCTCCAGATTTAGTCAATTATACGACCTTGCGATGCATTACTAATCTTGAAAGTTTAACAATTACCCTCATCGCAAGCGCTTCTTCGCGTCGATTCGGTGTTGCTAATTCATTGATATGACATCAGTACAATTTAATCGCAACCACCCATATCGAGAGGAGTACTAGCGCCACTCGGAACACCGTTATTCTTTTTTAATGTTTTAGCTCAAGCAGTATACATCGTTTATCAGTATGCAATTTGAATCTGGTGCATTGCATTAAACTTTTAACACAAGATTTAAAACTTTCATACATAAAAGCAATTTAATGCATGACTGCGATGATGTTTTGTTAATGTTGCAGAAATTTTTACTGTTTTTATGCACAGATGTAGAGCTTCCAGTATATGATAATCCTTTTCAACGTTAATCGAACGTTCGGAAAAAATTCTAAGGTCCACGTCGCTATGCTAGGAAACTTGATTTGCTTCAGATAAGATGATTGATTAGTGCGAAGTGTGTAAATAGTCGTAATGACGTAATTTGCTACGGGCTAATTCAGTGCAAGCCTAGTCTCCGGAAATATCTAATTCGGAACTACGTAAGCTTCACTGAATAATTTGACCTTGTCCGCGATCCACAACAGTATAAAATTGACGTCCTTCGCACCGATCTGCTCAAAAACATCAAATAATCATGGTTTACCCCGAAACATTCGAAGGATTCGCCACAACTGATTTGCAAAATTGGACAACGGTCAAAAAAATTGAGTTCGAGCCCAAGAAGTTCGATTCGCATGATATTGACGTGAGAATAAAGGCATGTGGTATTTGTGGAAGTGATATTCATACCCTTAGTGGAGGGTGGCAAAAGCCAGAGCTACCACTAATTGGTGGACACGAGATTGTTGGTGAAGTTGTTAGAGTAGGGGATGGTGTTACTACACTTAAAGTTGGTGATCGTTGTGGAGTCGGCGCTCAAATATGGGCTTGCTTGAAATGCGACACGTGCAAAGAAAATAACGAAGTATACTGTCCCCATCTAGTTGATACGTACGGTGCCAGATATCCTGATGGTACAAGGACTCAAGGAGGATATGCTTCGCATATCAGATGTCATGAGTATTTTGCCTTCCCTATTCCCAATGAGTTGTCCACCGAGATGGTTGCACCAATGCTTTGTGCTGGCATAACAACATATTCTCCTTTGAAAAGGAACGGTGCTGGTCCTGGCAAGAAGGTAGGAATAGTTGGTATCGGTGGGTTAGGTCATTTTGCCATCATGTGGGCTCATGCGATGGGTTGTGAAGTTTATGTTTTTTCTCGTAGTGATGCTAAAAAGGCAGACGCCCAAAAATTAGGTTCTAATCATTTTATCGCTACTGATGCTGAAGATTGGGACGCCGGTCTCCTACAAAAGCTCGATTTAATAGTCTGTTGTGCTGATTCATCCCAAGGGTTTGAATTAGACAGATATTTGAAAACATTAAGAGTGGGAGGCAAATTTGTCTCTGTGGGGTTGCCAGAGAAGCCATTCAACGTATCCAGCTTTTCATTCATAAGTAATGGTTGCTGTATGGGATCATCTCATTTGGGAAATAGACAGGAAATGCTAGAAATGCTTGACTTAGCTGTGAAGAAAAATATTAGAACTTGGTTCGAACCAATAAATATCACTGCCGAAGGTGTTAAAGAAGGTTTAGAAAGAAGTGCCGAAGGAAAATGTAAATATAGAATTGTCTTGACAGACTTTGATAAGCAGTTTAAGTAGCTGCTTTAACGTAATGCTCAGTGTTGTATATGCAACGCATGAGAAGGCTCAATACTGTTGTGCTGAAAACGTCTTAGTTAATAGATTTTTTAAACTATCTTTCTAATACATTGTATTTATCATTCCTTTTTTTTTTTTTTTTTCGATCTTTTTTATGATCATTAGATCAGTACAGGTATACTAGAGAATTTTATGACTATGTGCCTAGTTACTAGTAGGAGGATTTGAAGAGAAGAAGTTTGCTTATTGTATAATCACATTTTCAATGCTCAATAGAGTATCATTAGGAAAAAAATTTGCGCTAAGGATGTGAAGTGCGCCTCGGATTATGTGAAGCATTTAGTCCTCCGTTCAACTTATTTATGATGCCTACGTTGAGGTATCTCCTATGGCTTTCCCCTCGTTCCATAATTGTGCGTGTTCGAATTCCGTCTTTGTCACTGTATGAGCATGCTATTGTTGCGAATAATGCAACGTCCAATACTTTTGCGAATGCGCGACTGGCCACTTTATTTTGTCAATAGACGAACCACGGGCCGCTAAGTTTAACTAAGATCGAATCATCATTTTCATCCGAATAATAGGAGGTTTTTCTCTCAACAATTCTAGCGACCAATAGCTTCATGCATGTCCCTATTCGAGGAGTGCTCATCCTTTGAGGAGAGAGGATTATATGCCCATGAAAAATCTTTATTCGAGCGGATTAACATTACTCCAATTTTTAATGCACAATTGGAGCACCAAGCTCCAAAAGCTCACATGAAGCCCATTATCTATGTTTTCTAAAGAGAAACCATATGCGCAAATGCATTACCCCACTATTTTGTTTACTACTAATTATGCAATAAATCCGAGAATATGAGCAAAGTTCTTTGATATAAGAACGAATCAAGGTCTACCAAATTTTCGGAATAATAGCTACTTATAGCAGAGTACGTCAGATGGTTTACTTAATCCCGGAAAAAGAAAACGCGAGCATTATCTGTTATAAGCAAGAAGCATAATGCAACAGCGAGCGGCATGCTGCGTTTTTTTTTTTTGTGGGGGGGAATTTACCTGGCTTATTGCACAATCAACTTGTCGACATAAACTGTAAGTAACGGGACGGAGGTTCGCAGAAATACTTTATGAATCCGTATTATATAAGAGGTGGTTTTCTGATACTTAATGCGTATATTTATTCTACTAATAAACCAAAATGAAAAGTTTCTTATTCGGCAGTGTTTGTTTTTTCGCAACAGTAGTCTCCTCACAGCCCATAGCTGATCAAAGTCAAGGTACGGACAGCAAAGTACACAATAACACTTCGGGATTTACTTATTACCCTAATGGCAGTCCTTCGTATGCAAAATCAAATACAAGGGGCCCAGTCACGACAACATATGGACCAAAATATTCGGATGTATCTCACTTACTAGGAGAGCTTTCCACAACGACCTGGGGCAGTTGGGACCCCTCCGCAACTGCCACTGCGACAGATACAGATGATCCCTATGGTCAATATGCCTGGTCAAAACTATGGGAGAATGCAGATATCGAAAACTTCACATTTACACAGTTATATTCAAGCACTGTCGAGCCCACACCTATCCCGACAGAATCATTGGTATTACCACCCAAAGATCCTTTCTATTTTGAAAATAATTTAACCTTTCCTGAGGACTTCATTTTTGGTGTTGCGGGATCTGCAGCACAAATAGAAGGAGCCATTTGTGATGAGGGTAGATCGCCATCAGTACAGGAAAAGCTATTACCTCCTAACAAGCCCCAAGACTTTGTGACGAACGAGAATTACTACTTGTACAAACAAGATATTGCACGTTTAGCTGCGATAGGTGTGAAAGTGTACTCTTTTACCATACCTTGGTCTAGAATTCTTCCTTTTGCCCTTCCAGGAACTCCTGTCAATAAACAAGCGATCGATCATTATGAGGACTTAATCAATACCTGCTTAGAGTATGGGTTGACTCCCATGGTGACTCTTACTCACTTTGATACACCTTTGATATTCAATGGAGGGAAGAATGTATCTGGCGATTATGTGTTGAACAATTACGCAGGTTACGCAAACGAGACATTTGTAGAGGCGTTTGTTAATTATGGAAAAATAGTTCTTGCCCACTATGCTGAGAAAGTACCCCTTTGGGTAGGCTTCAATGAACCTTTTCTTTATTCTGGATATCCTGTCAGTATTAAACATGTTGTACAAGCAACTGCTAAATTGCATGAATTTTACCATGAAGAATTGAAAGGAAGTGGAAAATTTGGAATCAAATTCAACGACAATTTTGGTGTACCTAGGAACACTTCCAATCCAAGTGATGTTAAAGCAGCTCAGAGGTTTCAGGAGTTTCAATTAGGTAGCTTCTCAAACCCCCTTTTCTTGGGTAAGGATTACCCAGAGTCATGGAAAAATACTTTTGCTAACGACTCTGACATTCTATTTACAGCAGATGAGTTGAAGAAGGTAGCAAATCACTCTGACTTCTTTGGTATAGATCCTTATACTTATACGATAGTCACTGAGCCTGAAGGAGGCATCGAGGCATGCCAAGCCAATGTTTCTCATGAACTTTGGCCAATATGTGTCAATGAGTCGCAGACAAGATTAGATGGATGGAAGATTGGATACAGATCTCAGTCATATGTGTACATTACACCAGAACATCTTAGGGAATTCCTCAATTATATCTGGCTTACATTTAAGACTCCTGTATTTGTTACTGAGTTCGGTTTCCCTGAGTGGAGAGAAGGGGAAAAGGAGCTTGGAGACCAGTTATATGATATCGATAGATCTATATATTATAGATCCTTCATGGATGCCATTTTAAAAGCCATCCATTATGATTCTGTCGAAGTTTTAGGCGCATTAGCCTGGTCTTTCGCAGATAATTGGGAGTTCGGTGATTATGGACAGCAATTTGGTTTGCAAGTTGTTAACAGGACGACGCAAGAGAGATACTATAAGAAAAGTTTCTTCGACTTGATTGAGTATGTAGAGAACAGAAGAAATTCTTGATTCTGTGTTCTTTGGTGAGACAACTAGAACTACGTGATTTTCGACTTTCGAATGTACCATGCTTATTCTAAGCCTATTATATTTGCGAAGTTGTCTTTGACATTCCTTTTTCTTTTTTTTTTTTTTTATTTTTCTTCTTTCAAGTATATCGGTCAATCAAAAATCGATTATTCATATAGACTTTGTTACATAATTCTTTGGTCTCGGAAGTTTCAAATGCTGTTGGCGAACTCCATTTGAACACCCGGCCCATATGCCTCTCCTGTCTCAAAAAGGCAATATGCAGCAGCAAAGAATCCACGTGAGTATAACACATCTTTCTTTTTATTCTGCTTATCGTCCTTTAATACTGAGCGAAATGTCTGTGATACGCATAAAAAGTAGCCTGTAATGGTCACAATATCTACTTTATGCTTCAAGAAATTCTTTATTTACTTCTTCTTCTAAAATGCAGAGTTTACTTTCTCAGGCTTATCCAGAAAATAAAAGCTTCTGTAGCCTCAGTGAATACATCAAGTTCGGATCTAGGAACTTGATGACAACCCCTTAGGCTATGACGTAACTTAAAATGTGAATAATAAAAATAACTAGAGGGTTTATACCCTAGGTGTTGCAAGGGTTTCACGACAACTCCCTTGAATAATTAGGCTCACTTCTCTTGAAGTCTCTGCAGACTCTGGGAATGTGGCTCAGAGCTATCCTTTTCTAAGATAATTTTATACCTTTCTACAGCAAGGTAAAAAATTATTAGTGAGCCTCACTCGGCATATAGAATTGAACTACAAAGTAAGAGATAGGAGTGAGATTAATCTCAGAAATAACAACTCCCTTACATTGCAGAAAGAAACTCACACATTCGCTTGTTGAACATCAAAAACAAAATTGGCAACCTTTCATGTTTTCACTCAAAATCTTCCTTCATGCCCAATTCACTCTAGAGAGTATAGGATTAAATCTTCATACGACGGAGATTACACTCATTTTCCAGTAAGACAATAGAAGCTTCACATTCATGGAAGTGAGATCTCTAGCGTACACCATTCAAGAAAGAACATTAAAATAATTATGATCTATATAGAGGGAATCATGTATGTACTTTTGGGTTTGAATAGGAATCTGAAAATGCGGCATGAGTATATTTCCCTTCAAGAATACCCATTAAGATATTTTTCGCTCTTTTCGCGGTAAAATCTTATATAAGAATTGCCTATTATTCTATTAATTAAACTTTATCTTTACTTTTTTGTACATTGCTAGACTTGACTTCATGCGCTCGAAACTTCTTAGTGAACCATGATTCTATCAATCTAAACTTTAGAGTTCTGCACCGGAAAGAAAACGTATACATTTTTTATGTAAAAGAGCATTTATATAACATTAAAGAAGCTAAAAATTACTTTTAATTAGTCGATGGCTACTGTGGCTCCTTAGCTTGCTCTCCTGTGGCCAAGAAATAATCCCCACATTTATTGAGGGTAAAAGATACGAAGAAGCGTTGATGATAAAAGGCATCAGTTATAACATTTCGCCATTCAATTTCATTATGCGAAATGAGTGCTGCTCTTCAATTTGAGAAAGATAATCTCGAGTATGTGAAAAATTTTAATAAGGGTGACTTAGGGCTTCCACCAAGCCGCCAAGTTGCAGTTTTGGTTTGCATGGATGCAAGAATCGACCCAGCAAAGGCTTTAAACTTGAAGGAAGGTGACGCTCACGTTATAAGAAATGCTGGTGGAAGGGCGTCAGATGCATTACGTAGTATAGTTATTTCGCAAAGATTGTTAGGAACAAGAGAAATTGTGGTAATACACCATACTGATTGTGGTATGCTTACATTCACAGATAGCGATTTAAGGAATAAAATTAAAGAAGAGTCACATGTAAATGCAGACCACATTGCTTTCCTTCCTTTTGATAATCTCAAGCGAAGTGTGATAGATGATATTAAACTTTTAAAGGGTAATCCACTTTTACTCAATGTACCTGTTACGGGATACATTTATGATGTCAAAACAGGCAGAATAAATAGGGTAGAGGTATGAGTATATTTTGATTTGATTGAAAGAGATCTATTGCGTTATTACTGATCCTTATCTACCTACAGTACCATTTTTTGCGTTCTCATGTGTATTATTCAAAATATGGATGAGCTAAATTCTAATGAGTAAAGATTCAAGACTACCATGATTTGATGGAGATTTCGAGTTGCAAGGAAATTTCTCACTTTCTGATGACAGGGTGTGAGTATTTGAAGTCTTGTATCTTTGTAATTTGTTATTTATTTATTATTATCAAAACTTTTATTGTCCAGTTTTTATTGCAAGTAGGATTAAATATGCTTAATTTCCTAACACCCAATTTTTTTTTTTTTTTTTTTTTTTTGATTGAGGTATTCTACAGTAATTTGAGGTTAAACCGTTTAGATCAACCTTTATAATAATACCACTATTCAAAAATGCTCTATAAACTTAAACGAAATAGAAGAAATAGAATGAAATAGAACGAAATAGAACGAAGATTAAGATTTAAATAAATTTGGATAAGACGTGTTCTCTAGGTAATGCAAGCTTTTCTTCTACATATCGTGCATCTGAATCCAAGTCAATCTCATCAAGTTTTATCCATTTGGATTTTTGGATGAATTTCAAAAACAAAAATAAGACCAAAGAGAAGGGCAACAACACATAAGCATCGACAAAATTTGGGGCATCAAAAGGCTTGAAGGTGGACCATCCTTGAATCAAACCAAGAAAAATGTTCAAAACTAAGCCAAGTAAGGCCAACCATGGAAACCACAACGCCTTAAAGGGCAATTCTTCAATTGATTTACCTTGTACCTTAAGAGCTCTTCTGAAACGAAGATGTAAAAAACAGACGCAGCCCCACACGATAAACACGGCGACCCCAGATATGTTGACAATATAGTTATATGCTTTCGCAGCACCCGTACTGACGTTCATGAGGGAGAGGAGACCAAATAAATTCATCAACGTGACTGAAGCATATGGGACTCCATGCTTGTTAACTCTCCTTAAGAACTTAGGCGCGGCTCCTTCAATTGCCAAGTTAACAATCGTCCTAGATCCAATGTATATTGAGCTATTGATGGCTGATACGCAGGTCACGAGAATAAAAGCATTTATTAGATGAACTCCTTGCAGCCAACCTGCTCTTTGTATGGCTATGCTCATCGGTGATTGTAATGCTTTCGTATTAAGGCCCAAATTTTCATCATTATATGGAACCGTCAATCCGTAACTTAAGGCAACTCCCACATAAATGATCAAGATTCTCCAAAAAGTTTGCCTGATAGCCTTTGGTAATGCCCTCGTTGGTTCTCTACTCTCACTAGCTGCAAGTGCGACGGACTCGGTACCTGAATAGAAGGTTGAAGCATATACAAATGTGCTTGCAAGACCTTTAAATCCATGATTAAATGCTCCTGGATTGTTCCAGTACTGAAATCCAAAAGCCTTTTGGTTCTTAATCCCTCCAGATACATATACAATCGAAAAAATGTAGAATGCAACAAGCCCAACGATTTTGAAAAGAGCAAGCCAAAATTCGGCCTCCCCAAAAATTCCGACTCCTAAAAACTGAAAACCTAAGAAGAAAACCCAAAATATCAAGACATAACCGTAAAGAGGCACTTGGGGACCCCAAAATTGTAAAACTGCGGCCACGGTGTTGTATTCATTTGCCAACACTGCTACCCATATGATAACATAATTCCATCCCATTGTACCTCCAAAAGCGCTATCGCAAAGTCGGTTTCCTAAAGAAGAGAAAGGACTTCGGGTAGGATATCTCGTAGATAATTCCCCTAATGATTGCATCAATGCAAACGCCACAAGTCCAATTAAACAGAAACTTATAAGCATACTTGCTGGGCCATTTGCTAACGCTTGCGAAGCCCCAATCAAAATACCTGGTCCAATAATACCCGCGAGAGCTAACAAAGAAATATGCCTATCCTTGAGTTGTCTCTGCAATTTAGTGGACTCATCTCCAAGTTGCTGCCCTGAAGAGGCCTCTGTTCTCTCTGAAACTATAAAGGGAGAATCTTTTAGACTTATGCTGTCACCTGAATGATTGCCCATTGATTATTTCTATAGTTACTAAGATGGATGAGAAGTATGGTATTTTACTTAAATATTGATGATGGTTTCAACTTCGCACGTGAGCACAGCAGCCACAGGTTCAAGATATTCTTGGAGCATCCAGAAACATTTTTATCCAAGAAAATAAACTGAGAAAGATGTCTAAAATGAGCGTACACGTGACAATACAAAAGATCGTAAACCAATAACGACATAATAATTAGAATAGGGTGGGCCTTTGAGAAAATGTAATAGCTGGGGTAGCCTTGATGTCGTTTGCGCCGTGCTAAGCAAATATCTGGGGCGCGCAGAAAAAGACTCGCCATTCAAGATCGTCTCGCGCTCTTCCGCTTCGTTTCTCAAGTAGGACGTCCTGAACAGAGCAGGAGCATTTGACTTCCCTCTATAAACCTGTAAAGCTAATACAACTGATTTCTTCATCTTTGTTCTAGCAAAGAATATATTCTGTATTCTTGCAAATGTACATCCTCTTTCTCCTGTATTTCAGAAAAACTGATTTGATTGACAAATGCGGAACGCTCACACAAGACGCTAGTGCCTGCGCTTGTTCAATTGCTCCCTAATCCCCGTATTAAATCAACTATCAAACTAAATTTTCCATATTATCTTTCAACTGATGACAAATCGGGAAATCTGAACTAAAAGTAAAAAGTTCTAGGAATCAAAGCCCCAAGATTGAAATTTGTTTTCGTGCTCATTAGCTCCTTTCATGATGGTTTCAAGCACCATGAAGTTGCAGCGATGAATACTGGCTTCGAGAAGCAAACGAATACTTACGACGTCTATCTTAAGTGGCTGTGGTATTCAATGTCAATACTGAAGCCTTATGTACTTTTTATTAATTCTCTTCTGTTTTGAATGTGCTCCTGAGAGTGTCAAAGATGGATAGCGCAGTGTCTCCTTGCTTTCAAATCTATTCAATCCGTCAAAGCTTTTATTATAGCTCATAGAATAATAAAGGATTACAAAATACTTGATCTGAATCTTCCTTTAAGATGAAATTATTGATGAAGAGCCTTAATGCATTCTCAAGGCCCTTAACTTAGAAGGAAAAATTCTCCTGAATTTTGAGCATGTATACTTGCTCGAGTATAAGTAAATCAATCGCTCCTCAGAAAGCATGGAGAGAATGCACGATAAGTGGGGAGGTATTCATCATCTTCATCACATTTTTCCTTTAAACCAATTTCAGGTGAGTGCGTACTCTCAAAAAAGGCGACAAAAGTCAAGAACAAAGGATGTTCTGAGTATTATGTAACCGTTCTCGTGTTCAAATCGAGATTAGCTGTGATATGTCTCGGTTGAGCTCTCACAAGTTACCCTTTTGATTTATACGTACAGTGCTATGTAGCATTCATTGATGCCTCTCCTCTGTACAAAGGACATAATTTGGCTTGCCTGCAATTCTAGTAAAAAAAGTATTATCAAAGAAAGTAAATGCAATTGTGATTTAAACATTGTACAAAAGACTCCCGTTATATTAACTTCTTTTCGATCAGCTTTTTTTTTATTACACTTAGTATAAGCCAGCTTCAGGTGAGCACCAGATGAAATAGGCACTCACGTAGTTCAAGTATCGCTCTAGCAATCAATCCTTTTCGTGACTTAAATTAACAATCCATAATAAATATTCCCATATTAAACATTTAAGGCTGCTAAAAGATTATGTTTGAATAGGGCTACTTATTTTATGGCAACGAAAGTAAGATTAGCCAGAAGCATGATTCCATTAACTCTGGTATATCATTTTGATAATAAGGGTACAATAGAACCTGGGAAATCTATGGTAGACTGTTAAACGGAAATTGAGGAACGGATGCAACTTTTCAATTTGATCCGGCTTTTCCAGACGACAAGACTTCTTCTTGAGACAGGAAGATCTAAGAAAAAAAAAAAACTGCATATTACATGACACTGAATTCAGAATTCAACTGGGGCCCAGTTGGACAAGAAATTAACATAAAAGTAGCGACATTCTTTGTGGTCAAGTGTTACTGTCTGCAAAATAGAATGCTCTTGTTGCGATGCTGACATTATTATCATTCAGCATGCGACATCACCAATCGGTAGTTCGTCTTTCTGATGTCAATGCGGAATGCTTCTACAGTAAAAGGTAGGTCGCGGCACAATGTAGTGTCGGAAGAAAGTCTTTAAGAACCTTCTTTAAAGAGTTCGCAGTTGTGTTGCTTCATTCTATTGTTAACGTAACATTTGACAATTAGGAGCTGCGCATCTTCTTGAAACGGAAAGCCAGGATGTCACAAGTTACAGAGCGTTCTTGTTTCCGCATCTTAAAATGTCACTGTTATAGAACTTGCATAATTTTTTTGCAGATACGTTCAAAGACTTCTGCAGAATCTAATAGATCTCCTTTCTTAATATAATTAATATACCCTCCCCGTCTAAGTATCATGCTTAGGTCCTTTGTACTGAAGAATAGACTTGAGGGAAAGGTTTGATTATATAGCAATGATCGAACATTTATAAATATGTGATAAGTTATTATAATATTTTATCTCTCTACTTTGCTTTCCCTAATTACTTATGGAAGTGCCATGACTTGACCTCATTTCTCTCCTGTTATTAGTTTTGCTCTTTCCAATATGTCCTATGAAACATCGGTGAGATATCTGTGGCGAAGCACCTTAGTGGAGCTCTCCTCGTGAGTGATATTAAATCGTACCGTCAAATACGGAGAGAGTGTTTTCTCTATGGTATTATCGTACCTTCTTGAAAATTACGGGCCAAGAAGTTTTTTATTTCGACGAACTTAGCACGATGCAATGGGGTGAGCAGGATGTATGCTTCGTATTGCAAATGATTTTTTGATGTGCTCCCAGTTATTTACTTAGGATGAAGAATCTAGATTAATGTAAAGACGTAGGCATACATTTAAGTAATTGACCAATGTTAGTCCTCTGGGTGTCATTTCCTGCCCGCCTCTAGTTCCTAATAGCACTATTTTAAGCATATGAGTAGTATGATCCTATCTCAGTTTACCTGGCAGTGTAGTTTACTAGATGGGGTCCAACTCTAATATATGAGTGATAGATAGCAAAGGAGCACCTTAGTATCATTCTTATTGACCCATCTAAGCTGTTATCTGTGTTTCCTGAGACCACTTCTCATTGGCCTTCACATGCACTACAGATATGCCAAAATAAACGAGGGACAGAAATACTGATACTTCTTAACGCTCCTTGGGGTGTTCTCGCTCTCCTGTAGCAGCGATTTGTATATCTTTAATCAGTAACCCCCGACGTCAGTTATAGCTTTTGCCCTCTGTCTTGACACGTTGCAAAGAAGAAAGAGGAAGACTTATTTGCCTCTCTGATCTCTATAGCGGCTAGCGCAAACTCTCCGAGAACTCAAAGTACAATGCTGTGCCTGCCATTAAATTAATGCCACATCAGAAGGGTTCAGAAACTAGACAAGTAGCACGGTTAAAAGAGGATAAAGGTTAGAGCAGACTAGTTTAGTATAAATCATATTAGAAAGTCTTCGATATTTTGTTGTTCTGAACTCTGCTTCAATTTCATTACTTAGGTTGCAATCTCAAATAATATAAAGGCTGGAGTTTCTTCTTTTTTGGCGCTTGCGTTAAAAAAGATTCTTCCTAAATGAACGGGGTGCACTCCTTTGGTTTTTTTCTTCATAATACCGCTTTCTTGCTTTTTCAATGATGCTTCTGTCTCTTTAAAATTACCTAAGGTATACCGATCATATCCCTACAAACATATTCCCGATACTGGATTTCGACGAAAGTCACACTATATTGAGAATAATTACTGTGTAGGCTTTACAGAGCTTTCACGTTGTATACTCAAAGCACTTATGTACAAGAACTAATGATTCGAGCAAAAAAGTGAGTATGAAGTTACGGTATGAAACCTGGCTGTCATATGGCCGACTATCAGTTGACTGCAATAAGAAGAGGGGGGTGAATCCCGATCTTGCAGTTTTTAGTACGCATTATCCTACTACGACGTTAAGTACTAGGTTAGGCTACAATAGTTCGGGATTAAAGTATGTCCAGGAAAGGCTTTTCCGGCAGATAGTACATATGCTTTGGAGTTTATTCAATACTAGACGTTGCTGCTGCCTCAGAAAATTTAGGCGCATATTGATGTATCTGATATGTCAATTAGCCTCAAAAAGCGATTTCGCATAAGATGCATGCGTGGTTTATTTCAGTTTTTCTGGTCTTTTTGCGGTCCTCGTTTTTTCTTCTTTTTCTTTTTTTTTTAGCTCACTTATGATTTAAGCAGGACATTCTGATATAAAATGCATGAAATCCTTCTGTTCAAGTGTATGCTTCATGGCTTATTCTTTTCTTCGCATTATAGTTAGAATAAAGAGCTAAAGAGCGTCGTTTATAAACATGAGTGAAACTGAGACTAAAACTGTCACTGACTCGAAAGCCGCAATAAACGAGGATTATAGTGGTACAGAGGATGCCAAGTTAGAACAGAAGCTGTCAGGACTGTTAGATCCATTAAGAAAAAGTCCGCATGATTTCAAGCTGTTGGGTGTGGTAAAGATGGAACTTTTGAATAGTCAGGCCGATGCATTGTGGTTCAAAGCAATTATGCTTTTTACCACATTTCTCGTGGGGTTTGCTTATATGTTAGATGCGCAAATAAGATATACTTTCACGTCATATGCTACTGGAGCGTTTAACAACCATACTTTATTGTCAACGATTAATGTTGTCACCACCGTCATTGCAGCGGGAGGACAAACCACGTATGCGAGATTGGTGGATACTTTTGGGCGTATTGAAATGTACATATTCTCCATGTTATTATATGTTATTGGCACAATTATACAGTGTCGTGCGACAAATGTTCCAAGGTTCGCTTGTGGTGCTGTCTTCTATCAATTGGGATTCGTTGGAATTGTTTTAATATTGGTTGTCATGTTATCAGATCTCTCGTCCATGAGATGGAGATTGTTTTTCATTCTTGCGCCAACCTATTCTTTTATAATCATAACGTGGATTGCGGGGAATGTGTCTTCTTCTGTAGGTCCCGTAGAACACTGGAGTTGGGGAATAGGAATGTGGGCTTTCATTTTCCCATTAGCTAATATTCCCTTCTTGTCATGTCTTGGTTACATGTGGTTTAAGGCGAGGCAGTTGGATGAATGGAAAGGGCTTGCTGGTTTCAAAAGGCGTATATTGAAGGAACAGGGCGTTGGAAAGTTCCTTGTTGACTTATTTTGGGACTTGGATATTGTTGGTGCCATCTTAATGGTAGTCTGCTTGGGATGTATACTTGTTCCATTGACTCTAGCGGGTGGTGTTCATAGTAAATGGCAAAATTATCAAATCTACGTTCCGATAATCATTGGAGGTGTATTGATACCTGTATTTATTCTTTGGGAAAAGTACTTTAGTAAGAATCCAATAGCTCCAATGTTATTCTTCACCAATAGAGGCATCTGGTGCCCATTGGCGATAAGCTTTTTATTCATGTTCATTGATATGACGGTACAAGAATACTTATATACTGTTCTAGTAGTCGCAGTGAATCAGTCGGTGACGTCGGCGACAAGGATCACCTCACTTCCATCATTTGTTGGAGAAATTGTTGGCCTTCTTTATGGGTTGTTCACGGTAGAGATCAGGAGACTCAAGCCATTTTTAGTATTTGGTACTCTGATGTGGATGCTTTCTCTTGGTTTGATGTACTATTATAGAGGAGGCTCATCATCTAAAGCTGGTATTATAGCTGCACAATGTGTAATGGGTTTTGGAACAGGATTCTTCAGTTATCCTATTACAGTGGTGATGCAAAGTAACGTGA
The DNA here is from genome assembly GCA_031081805.1 of Schwanniomyces etchellsii. Taxonomy (NCBI): domain Eukaryota; kingdom Fungi; phylum Ascomycota; class Pichiomycetes; order Serinales; family Debaryomycetaceae; genus Schwanniomyces; species Schwanniomyces etchellsii. The sequence goes on along the minus strand of JARYSY010000004.1, from coordinate 35,794 downwards.
AGCATGAACATTTGGCTGTCGTTACTGGATTAGGCTACGCATTATATAGAATCGGCGGTGCTGTGGGCTCTTCTGTTGGGGGCGCGATTTGGTCACAATTATTATACAAGGAATTGTTGAAGAGATTAGGTGATTCTACTGAGGCTGCTCTGTGTTTTAATGATCCATTCACATACATTCTTGACCAGCCTTGGGGAACTGCGGTTCGAAATGAGATAGTGATGGCTTATAGACATGTACAAAGGATCTTAATCCTAGTTGGGCTCGTATTTTGTGCTCCTTTGATATTACTTGCCATTTTAACGAAAGACCGCAAATTGTCGAAAGAGGTGTCTCTCGAACATGAGAATGGAGAAGAAGAACCTTTCAGTGTCATTCAATGGATTAAAGGTAAGTATGCCGATAGAAAAGAAGCGAAGTCTGAATTATCATGAATTGTCTTATATGTTCATTTAGTTAGCCTAAAACTTTTGTGCTATCGTGGTGTCAACCTTCGGGCACCTTTCATTATGTTCTTGTTTGGCTTATAGCGCAGAAACTTTCTGGTGAAATTAAAAACTACTATAAAGGAAATGGATTCACTCACTGCTTCAGGATATATAGCGCGTTCATCGATTGAACGCATTTAAAAGGTTTCGTGCCGTTTCTTTGGATGTGGTAATAAGTATTATTTACGAGACACTATTTTGCCTTCTTCAGGATGCGCTTCACTCTAAATAATATTATTAATGATACGACTGGAATCCATACTATGTATTAAAGATTAGTTTAGTAAAGTTGTTTATCTAAAACTTCGCTTTCCATCCAAATTAAATTCTCTACGAACAAGCCTTTGAAGTCCACATAAAAGCCTTTGTACTTGAAACTTCATAGCTCAATGAATTTAAATACTGACAGCGTTAAACTGAATTTGATATCAGAGAGATAGCTTTTATGAGGTCCAAGTTGTAGATAAACTGACCAAACAACTTTAGACAAAGGCGTAGAGTATTACACCATAATAGCAATTGACTTCTTAAGATGAACCAATAAGTTCTTAGTTTCTATGTTTATTGTGATGGCCAAGAATTAGAATCGCTCCTCTTAAACTCAATTACGAAAATTGATTTGTACTTAGAGTCTTCGATCGAACTTCTATCGCACCCATAAAGAACTACAACTGACGCATTAATCGCATGATAGAAGTTTCGCAGTTGCTTTGCAGAGCAAGTTGAGTTCAAAGAAAAAGATCCAGTTTGATCTCTGATAAGAGTCTGTAACATAAGATATCGAGCTATTTAAACTATGCAAATACACAACTGACCATAAGCTCAAACTGTACTCAAGATCTAATCTCTGACTGAAATATCGGATCTCCTTAGGGTTCACATCATATTGAATGTTTCACAGAAAAGAAAAAAGACATTTGGTTAGTTTATCTATTTTTTTTAATGACCAATTTGGTATAGTGTAACTCACTATAGCGTCTATTTTTCTGAGATGATCCTTTTAAGAGATTATATTATTTACGATAGATCTAGCTTACGGGGTAATTTTGAGATATGCGAGATGTTCGCTCTTAAATCTTAAAGTATATAGTGGAGTTCGCTGCTGAAGCAATCGTTCGACTCGAAAATTTATATAGCTCTTTTTATTATTTCACTCAACACTTTACTGTCAGCATTATGCCTCTAACTGACGAGTATGTGTTTGCTGAAAATTTTGGGATTCATGAGTAGCTATTAGTGCGACTTAAGAAATGAGGAAAACTGCAAGGTTTCAAATGTTTCAACTATTCAGTAATTACCTACGCTCTCAGAAGTTAATTATGCTGTGACATGCAAGATATATAACAATTATTATATCTAAGAAAATGCACTGAATAGAGTGCTGCTTTAGTGAAGCTCTCATATTGGAAGACTCACGATCATGAGGAATAGCTTGGCTTTACGTAAGATTTTCTTCATTGAATAACAAAATACTAATTGATGTAATAATAACAACATAAAATTTCCATTTTCTACATGAGAATGAGCTATAGATGAAATGAGATATACTTCTCAAGAATTTTTCTATTTACATAACTCAATGAAGGGCCAAAATGTATCGAGGTTTTATCTTTAAAGTGGGCATTTGAGAAGCGCTTTCACACTATACACCGCTCCCAATGTTGCTTAATCCGTTCGAAGTGAGAGTCTTCGATACAGAATATATGTTAGTATGAAGTCCTTCTGGCCTCATTTACCATGGTGAAGACTATCAGGGCCGCTGTGAATTTGCGAAGAGCATACCAAGGTCTTTTGTATGCCGAGAAAACTTAACCTACCTTAACACCTTATTACTCCTAGAGCAGTAATTCTTATAGTTGACACCTAACTTTTCAACTTAAATTTCGTAAGAATGAGAACGTAGTTTCCAAAGAATTGCATCAGGGCATTTCCCAACCTTGCGTCCAAGAGCGTTGATAATTTTTTTGGCTTGCGTTAAGTCGACTGCATATGGAATAGTTCGATATCAATTGATTATCAATGCGACTCTCAAAAAAAAGTAGTCGTCGCATACGCCGCCTAAGGCACAAAATTCCTCACTTTTTGCTCTTTCATTGCTCTCTACAGATCTATAATGGCACTTCGACGAGTGTCTAAACTGAATTTGTGGTAAGAGAAGGCTACCGCTTTTTGAACTTTTCACCTTCTTTCTTTTTTTCAGTTTTGTTTATGAAATTTCAAATTGTTAAAAAAGAAGCTGATTTTCTGAGGTAATGTGTCGAGTTTTTTGAGTTAGAAGGTAAAAACATTTCAAGCTCAGCGTTAGCTTAAAGGGTATTACCTTGGAATGCATCTTGCGAAAGTAAGTTGCAGAACAATAATAGCAAGGAAATGATGAAAGACAAAATACTAGATATAGAAAACAATTTAATAATAGTTTTCGTATGACGAAAATATAAGGCAGGTCGCAACCAAGACATGTACTGATACCGGATATGTCTTGTGGGGTACACATTGGGTCGACTTTTGAACTGCGGATTGCGACACTGTTGAGTTTAGTAGCTTCCTTAGATATCTACAAAATGTGGCAGGGTCTAGTAATATTTAACTATATGGCGATAACGTAATTGAAAGTGTGGAAGAAAGGCCATTGATTGGAAAGACAAGCTAGTTAATTTTTATCACCAATTTATTGGTAGAAACTAAATAATGCTTTTGATTGCTAACACGATCAAGCATAAAATTTCCAGCGTTATTCACAGCATATAGAAACTCTATGCGGATCATTTTTTAGGGTCAGAAAATGAATCTTGCAACCATCCTCACATAAAGAACGATGCTAGACATAATCATGTAACCCACTTGAAAGAATAATATACAGGAAATAAGTAGGAAACATCTTCCGTCCGAAGTTTCACTCCTTAGGAGAAGTGTCTTGGACCACTATTTTGAAACAAATTGAGCAAATTTATTTGAATGTTGAAATTCATCGGGCTTCTGGTAGGCACAGCTTTGGCAGGATATGGTGGCCTTAGTTACTATCTCAACGTCAAGTTTCCATTAGTCATGGATCAAACTTATCTTGCGGATATGCAAGCCTTTGCACACTCGCAAGATACGCACACTTATGTACCTTATATGGATATGTTCAAAGTCTCTGTAGAAGGTGAGTCAGTTGAGTCCGTAGTAAGCAGGTTTTTTGAATGTCCCCCCATAAAGTATGCATTTTCTTCTGCCCTGTTTAGAACTGAGATCATTTCAAAAAGCGTGAAGCCTTCATCTGAAACTGTTACCTTCCAGTGGTCATGGAGGCATCCCAACTTGGTTAGATTTTTCGAGAAACTCTCAGACTTTGGCTACCCCTTTCGATTGATGAATGGTGGTATTCAGCAGTTACAAGTGAGACCAATCAAGGGATCGAACACGTATGAAGTCTTATATTCTAATGGTCATATCTACAATGATTTAAGAGATGGGAAAATAGTACCCAAATGGACCCTTCATTTACATAGGACATACGCTCGTATCATACTACTTCTTGCTTACTTATAACCAAAAACTTATTCATGTTTGGTTTACAGGCATACTCAGGATACACATAGAAGGGCTTTAGATTAAGGAGTTGAATCCTATGAATCATATCATCCGATGTCTAGACCTATCGGATGATTCTATCTTTTCATTATTGGGTAACTGATAAACATACTTAATAAAACTTAATTATATTATGCATATGATCTCAGTATGGCAATGATGAAGACTTCTTTATTATGGTGGTAGTATATAATTTTTCGCAATTACTCTGCCTTGTGCGCCCTACTACAGTGGGATACACCTCAATGTAACCTTATGTACAATCAATATGACATAACGTCCAAACTCTTCTACCCTAGTTCGCTGGAATCTGTTAAAATACACGTGAGCTCTTTAAGTAAAGTTTCCAAATCACCTATTGTATATGCGGAGTTGTGGCTGCTCTCTTGAGATCACTAATCCCTTTTTAAGCTTCCCTTATTTAATTGACACTTTTTATTGGTTGATTTCAAGAGAAATATGCGATTGTTCTAAAATTTTTAACGAAGATCTGCGTATCAACTAAATGACAGAATTGACTTATCAAGGAAATAGGACGGAGATAAATGCGCCATAAAAACTCCTAGACACGATATCAAAAATAGTAGTTCCCTTAAACGAAGCTATGACTACTTGATATTCTATCATCGGGAATGAAAGTTGAAGCTATAGATGAAGAAACCAAGATAGAACAAGACTATATTGGACCGCGCTTACAGAGAAGACTTTTCTCCTTCCTTCTTTCCAAAAAGGTACCACCGGTGCCATCGAAGGAAGAAAGAAAGGTATATCCTGAATTTCAAGCAAATATAATTTCAAGGATTTTCTTTTTATGGTTGAATCCAATAATGAAAGTCGGCTATAAAAGAGCCTTAGAGGAGAACGACTTGTTTGTGTTATCGGATAACTTGAAGGTCAAAAATATGACCGATGAATTCCAATGCAGATATAAAGCCAATTTTGAGAAAAAATTGAACAGAACGATAAAAAAAACTGCTATTAAAGAAAAGCATGTATTGGAGGACAAGACACTTAAAAACTTATGCGTAATCACTTTATTTCAAGTTTTCTGGGTCCAGATTTCTACCTCAATCATCTTTATGGCATTATCATATAGTTGTGTTTCTTTCAATTCCCTTATTTCGAGGAAGTTGATTCAATTTGTTGAAGGTAAAATGGGAAATTCTAGAATAGGTGACGGCGTTGGATATGCAGTGGGTACCTCCCTCATGGCGTGCATCGGGGGTTACCTCCAAAATCACAGTGTTCAAAGAGGAATGATGGCCGGTGCACGGTCAAAAGCAGTCTTGACCAAGGCTATTATTGAAAAGTCATTCAGACTTAGTATGCGATCTCAGAGACGCTATCCGAGTGGTAAAATAATGTCAATGTTAGGAGCAGATTTATCGCGGGTAGATAAAGCTCTAGCATTTTTGCCCCTTCTACTATCATTTCCCGTACCCTTGATTATTGCACTTGTTATTTTGCTAGTAAATATAGGGGTATCCTCACTCGTCGCAATTGCATTGCTCTTTATCTTCTTGCTTACAATGGCTTTTGCTACTTCGAAAATGATAGTTTTGAGAAGACATGTTAACAAATTTACAGATAAGAGAATTAAGTACACTCAAGAAATTCTTAACAACTTGCGGATGATCAAATTATACTCCTGGGAAATTCCATATTTCGACCGAGTGTTCAACACCAGAAAGAAAGAAATGTCTTTTTTGAGAAAAATTCAAACAATCCTTAATTTTGTGATGGCAATCTCAATGTCATTCACTACGATAATATCAATGGTTGCATTTCTTGTCCTCTATGGAGTAAAAAAGAATAACAGGAATGCTGCAGATATATTTTCTTCGCTTTCTTTGTTCAACATGTTATCGCAAGTGGTGTATATTCTACCTCAGGCATTAAATTCATGTGGCGATGCCTATGTTGGTCTTTCTAGGCTTGACGTTTTTCTACAAAGTGAAGAGATGGATGATGGGCACCGCTTTCTCAATGACCACTCGACATTTCCCAAATCGAATATTGCAGTTAAAGCAGAAAAGTGCTGTTTCACGTATGATATCGAGGATATGCCGGATGCGACTTCAAATTCTTCATTGTCATCTACAAAGCCAAACATGGGAACATTTTTCATAGACGACTTAGAAATTTTGAAAGGAGAATTCATTATTGTGAGTGGTCCAACGGGGAGCGGTAAGACATCGATACTAAATGCTATAAGTGGCTTCATGGTCCAAAAGACTGGAGATTTGTTTGTTAACGGCACCATGGTCTACTGTGGACAACCTTGGATTCAGAATGCCACTATTAGAGAGAATATAACATTCGGTAAACCCTTCAATGCTACAAGATACGACAGAGTGGTTCATTCCTGCGCTTTAGAGAAAGATCTATCTGAAGCCAGAAATGATGATTTGACAGAAATAGGAGAAAGAGGCATTACGCTATCTGGTGGCCAAAAAGCTAGGATCAGTTTGGCTCGAGCAGTATATGCGGATACAGATATAATGTTATTAGATGATGTTTTAAGTGCCGTTGATGCTAAAGTAGGAGAATTGATTATGAAGGAATGCATTATGGGTGTGGCGAAGAACAAAACACGAATTTTTGCAACAAACCATACAGGCTTCTTCAAGTATGCTGACAGAATTATCTTTATGAAAGATGATGGCACGATTGATTTCGGTAAATTAGAAGACTTGCAATTGGAAGAGCCGCATTTCCGTAACCATATGTCTCATGGCCCCCCACAAGCTACAATTGAAGAGGAAAACTATGAAAAAGAAAATATCTCCAAACCAGTTTCAAAGTCACTTACATCTGCAATCCGAAGGCAATCATTTAAAAAATTAATTCAACCAGAGAAGAGAGAGTTAAATGGCGTTTCCTTTTCTGTGTATAGAAATTATATCAAGTTCGGATCGGGAATTTTTACTAGCGTTGGTTGGTGTTTTGGTTATATCACATTTACATCTTTGGCAACCTTCTCACAATTATTCGTTAACGTTTGGCTTTCTTTTTGGATTACTAATAAATTTATGGGCCGAAATGCTGGGTTCTATATTGGAATATATGTGATGCTAACGATGACCTCAGTTACTTTCCTCGTAGGAGAATTATTGTCACTAGTGTACTTGTCAAATACTGCTTCCTTGGTCTTGAATGTGAAGAGTCTCAAGAATATATTATTCACCTCGATGTCGTTTATGGATACTACTCCAATTGGAAGAGTCCTTAATCGTTTTTCGAGAGACACAGAAGTGCTTGATAATGAAATTGGAAATTTTCTTAGGCTATCAAGCTTTACATTTTCGATGATTATCGGTATTGTTATTATGTGTATTATCTACTTGCCATGGTTCGCTATATCTATCCCACCTATGTGCTTGATATTTATTGTCGTGGTTAGCTTTTACCAAGCCTCTTCAAGAGAAGTTAAGCGATTAGAATCGCTAAAAAGATCATTCGTGTATTCTAAATTTGGAGAGATATTGGATGGAATGAATACTCTAAAAATATATAATAAGCAGCATGAGTTTCTCTCGCAACTCGATGATCTGATAGATTCTATGAACGAGGCATACTATATTACAATATCCAACCAGAGATGGATTGGAGTTCATCTCACTAACGTCGCAATTGTTTTTGTTTTAATTATATCCCTTTTGTGTGTGAATTCTGTATTCAACGTAAATGCAGCATCAGTCGGATTACTTCTCTCATATGTTCTCCAAATGGTTAATATGCTAGTGCAACTAGTCCGTTCATCTACCCAATTGGTTGTTCAAATGAACTCTGTGGAGCGTCTCAATGAATATGCGACAGAAATAGCTCAAGAGGCACCATATATAATTACTGAAACTAGTCCAGCCATTGACTGGCCTCAACATGGATCTATAAATTTTGAGAATGTCTCTATGAAATATCGTGCAGAACTCCCGTTTGTTTTACGAAATTTCTATTTGCGGGTTAATCCTGGCGAAAAGGTAGGCATTTGCGGCCGAACAGGGGCTGGTAAGTCATCAATTTTAACTGCATTATTTAGATTAGTGGAGTTATTTGAAGGCAAGATTGAGATTGATGGTTTGGATATATCTAAGTTGGGATTGAACCAACTTCGTTCGAGGATGTCTATCATACCACAGGATCCCGTTCTTTTTGAAGGAACAATAAGAAGTAATTTAGATCCTTTTGGAAAGTGCAGCGACGATTGTATAATAGATGCCCTTTCGAAAGTAGGCTTAGGTATTTCGAAAAGTTTAGAAACAGAGAAACATAGGCAGAGCCTTTATGTTGAGTCAAAGTTCAACCTCGATAGTGATGTCACCGAAAATGGAGCAAACTTCTCTTTAGGAGAAAAGCAATTGTTATCGTTTGCCAGGGCATTGCTTAGGAATAGTAGAATCTTAGTTCTTGATGAGGCAACATCGTCTGTCGACTTTGAGTTTGATAGAAGAATACAAGAAAGTATTTTACGAGATTTCGCGGACTGTACTATTTTATGCATTGCCCATAGATTAAGAACTATAATACACTATGACAAAGTATTGGTTCTCGAGAGAGGTAGTGTTAAGGAATTTGACACACCATTAGCATTATTTAGAAAAGGGGGCGATTTTCGAGAAATGTGCGAGAAATCTAACATTTGTGAAAGTGATTTTGCTTAGGCATTTAGCATGCTGTGTGTTGTTGCATGCTCGAAGCTTTGGATAGACACCATAGGAACAACCATCAAGCTTTATGTTTTGTTTCTTTCCTTTTAATTTGTAATTTTTTTATATCATTTGCGATAATATGCAAATACCCATAGATCAGATTAATTATATTCACTAAATCGGGCATAGTTCGCGTTTTTCTCTCTTTTCCTAGTTGAGCCTATAACGAAAGTATGGCGATTAAAGCAAAAAACATGTAAAAAAGGACTGCTACAGACGAATTGCGCATCGTGGCTCAGAACTTTTACCTCTCTTGGCCCATCTTATTAGAAAAAACAAACGAGAAACAAAGAAATAGAATGTTTTTCGGGTATCGGTTAAGGGTATGCCGCGAAACTACAAATACGCTTCATTTTTTTGATGATCTCCGCATTCTCATATTATCAGGTAAGACGTTTGTCTAAAAATATTTGTTGATAGCTCTAAGTACAATCTTGAATTTATCATGTTGATTTCTGGCTAAGACAGCTATGGATGCTGATTCCAAAGTAAGCTGCAAATAAACACCTCGAAACGATTTTTCACTGAATATTATTGCGTGAAACTCAGCCGCGTTTCGCAGCAATACCTAAGCCTGACGGCCTGAAAAATTGCGGACGACTCCTATTTCTAGAGTATTACACAGAGTGCCAGATAAGGGAGAACCAATCAACAACGAAAACATATCGAATGGGGTTTTCATTTTTCCTCCAGGCCCTTACCAAAGTTAGTTATGCTCAATGAGATATCTTGTTTGAGTTGCTCTTGAAACTTGATGGGGGATGCCTCTAATGACGGTGTGGTTTACACTAAAGGGTCTAAGAAAGTGCTTCAAAACTTCTGCAATCATGTAAAATTATAGCACTGTCATATAAGTGGATTCTAATGGCATTCCAGTGCATTAGAATCAATACTTGAAGTAAGCATCTTAGCAAAGCTCATCCGTGCAACCACTACCACCATCCATGATACACTTTCATATGAACCCATAATACTATAAGAAAACTTATAATCGCCAGAACTGTTGGTTATCCATTGCCTAATGTACATGTGTTCATGCTCTAATACTACTTGAAATACCCTTCCCCTTTCAGTTAGAGTTGTTGCAGTATAGAGATTGCATTCTAAGGGTCGAATATGATTAAATGCTCTTTAAGTAAAAGTTTCTAACTTCAGCGCATCTGAAAAAATACGGTATCCCTTTGTCTTGGTTACGACACCGATGAAAAGTTGGTTACATCTAATTACATCTCATTAGAATAACTGCTATTGTATCCTTCTTGAACTCTAGGGTTTAACCTTACGAGCTGGACGATATTTCATCATCCTTGACAAAGAGTACCTACATTCGCTCATCTTTTAAGACGCGCTCATTGGAGAGTCCTTTTGAAATCAAAATATCCTTGAATTCATACTTGCTAAAAACATAAAATTTTCAGGCTATTTAAGTTTGAACTTGGTGTAAAAATTCAATATTCACTGCCATATCTTCCTGAAGTACCAGACTTCCCAGAGCTACCAAATCCACTTCTCCCAGAACTAAAGTGAGATCCTCCTTGAGACCTGCCGGATTGGTTGCTAGATTCGAAATCCTGATCACCATGCATACCACCTGTGCGACCATATTGCCCTGACCCGTAAGCATTCGAGGTATCTTCAGATGTCATATCTTGATATTTACCAGAACCACTTTTCATAGAATCCTCCATGGTATCATCAGCTCTTCCACTCTGTCTCCTAGAGCGATCTTGACCACCTAGGGTTCCAGTGTTCCCATATCCATATTGTGAATCATCCTGTGTTCTGTCATTACCACTGTTAGGGTTTTCAGAATAAAACCCTCCTCTTGTATTTCTGCTGCTATAATTTTGTGATCCGTGAGACATGTTTGAAACTATTTAATATCTTACTGACTACATTACTGAATAGGACTTATGTGCTTTTATAGGGCACATGAACTCGTTCGCTGCGCCCGTTCGCCCTAAGGTTGCGTACTGGCTTATTATGTAATAAGAGTTGTGTGATGTTAATTACCTTGATGTCATAATATGTATGATTCCATCATTCTACTCCTCAATAGTTTCAAAGCATTATATTGTTGCGCTCTCCTTTGATTTCTTGTATTTACCGAAGGCTTAACGATATCGTTTTCCCCAATTTTTATGCATTCCAGAGCATTCCAAAGCATTTCACGCGATTTGTAACGATGCTTCTTTTATTTTTGGACATAGCTCACAACGTTGCGCATGAATTATTCCTTGGGTTGCTATGTTCCTGCGTCAGTGAGAAATTTCTTTGCAGGAAACGTCAAAAAGAAAAAGGAGAAGCGGGTGCCTGAGCTGCAGTCATGGAATTCGTGGGACCCATCGCAACCTTGCTGAAGAAAAACGAGTAAGTCTCATAGATTAGTTCACACCCTTCTAGATAATTGCGAATGCACGTGTCGAATGGCAAAAAGGCAATGGGAAAGACTCAACTTTGAACGGCAAACCTTGCTTTTCAGCAAATAATCTACTTCGATCATCAAAACTTATAATATAGAACATGGTTTCAGGCCAGTTAATATAATGAGTACTTTATTTTAGACTAACTTTAGCAGGATAAAAAGATAGTAGTACATTTATTATATAGACAACTTTAATCAGGTTTTTACTTAAGATGTGGATCATGTATTTTCCATGAGAGCTAAGTATCTATCAGAATCAGCAGTACATGCTCCATCATGTAATCATCGTACATGAATGAACTATCTACTTTCTTGTGCGCTGTTTCATTCGATATCTACGTCAATTTCGGAATGAAACTAAATATGTATGATCCTTCTATGATTCGGCTTTGCAAATGTAAGCCCATTTTGAATGAAATGAGCTAGGTGCGTAAAATTTCTTTGCGCTGGTGTGTTCATACTGAATCAAAATCATTCGCGAAGAGATGATTCTATCTAGCTTCACTCACGTATCCTAGTGAACCTAAAATTTTTCCGGAAAGCAATATCCTTCCACTTATCGGCACTTACCATCAGGGCTCAGAGTTTTGCGCTTCATACTCTCAAACCTACGAGTGTCCTCCACTTTGTTCATCGACATAAAAGGGCATGCTTTTCAGGCTTGCTGCATCATAGCTGGATCTATGGCAATAATATGCGCTTGAGGTTTGGTCATAATTCTTTGATGCTAAAACTAATTAAATTTTTGGTGATAGAGTTAATCATTTTCTAATCTTCGAGAACCTTTTGATTCAGACCTAACAGGAGGGCAAAGGTTATTGAATGTTTTCAAATGTTCTCAGTAGAGACGAGTAGATCCTGCGTTGCTCATACTCAGAAAGAATTCTCTTACTCCCACCTATTACTTAGTGCTCTTACGCCGATCGCTTTGACATTATTGAGCGATTTCATCAATGCTCGAGTATTGACGGAAAGACTCTTTCTCCAAAACGGCCGGGTACTACAATAGGCCTCTTCCGCTAGAGCGTTGAGTAGAAATTTAAAATTATAAAATTATAAAATTCAATAGTTTTTCCCCATATATATTCGTAGAAATCATGACAGTAATCATCTTATCGATGTTATTAATACTCATATATATGTATATATCATACTGAGACCCTGATCTATGATATTGACCCGCGCAGCTCTTCGCTCATATAATGTATACTCATCGTATTATGTCATGAGACTAGATTCAAGCCAATATACACCAGGCAAAACCAAACTTATGTACTCAAGTTACACTGTTAAATTTTTATCATCTTACTTGATGTTTTTGATACTATAAAAAGTCACTTAGTCTATGCATTCATATTGCCTTGAGTATTGGCCCTTATGCCCAATTTATAGCTTGCCACATTCAATAGACTTTCACGGATGAAGAATTCCTTTTTCATGAACTTTAAGTAACTGCTTCGTGCTTACTGGTACTTTTAGAAACGTAAATCTCCATAGATCCTCTGACTTTGTTATAATTATGATAATAGCTGTTGTGTCTTAGATGGTCTATTGAATCCTGATAAGAGAAAGAAATAAAATAAAAAGCACAGTAATAGAGAAAAAAGCGAGGCGATTCCATCCTCAAAATCAGAGCATATACTGAAGGCAGGTAGAACTGAGCGTGTGTATAGGGATTGCATAGGTTCAAAATGCGAGTTTTGTTGCGAATAATGCTAAAATATGCCACGTCAACAAGCGAGAAATAAGTAGTCAACTCCATCACTAGAGATAACGACAAAATCCTAAAAAGCCTTAGATAGAGAATCATAAACTTCCATAGATATAACCACCAACTCTTCGCTAAATAAAAAAGGGCTCCCAATCACTAGATCCTTTCTCAGCATTCCAATCGTTAAAAGCAAATTCATTGAGCAAGTCAAGGGGAAATTGAACATTATTCATTTCATTTTGCCAATTATCTAGACCGCTTGACAGCCTCGATCTATTATGTACTTCTTTGATATAATCAAAGTCTGCATTTAGCGTCATTTCCTGTAAGTTCTGACATTTCGGAAAGTCCTGCAATAAAGATTCTGCTGGCTTCAATTTATTATAGAGTAATTGTCCACTCAAAGTACCACTGGAGAGGAGTTTTAGAATATCGAGACCGATTCTCAAAAAATATTTGTTGAAATTGCTTTTATCTATCTCAAAATAGGCTATAATCACGAATAAGGCAATGGTGCAGAAATTCAAGTCTGATATTGAGCATATAGCCACCTTATTATTCTTAGTGAGGACATCAAGCGTTTCCATTATGCGATATGAAGAATCAATGCAAATTGAGACCAAATAGTCAACTAGAATGGTTTCATGTTCATTAAAAGTATTTCCTTTTCGAAGCAGATCGAGCTTATACAAAAAAAACGGTTTGCAAACATAAATTTTTGCTAAATGGTAGCACATATATAAATGTGAGTTTGCTCGATACAGTCCATGTGAATAATGCGTCGTCTCGAAGCAGCAAACGTCAGGTAGCTTTGATTTCCATTCTTCCAAGTCTTTCAATAAACCTCTGATCACCACAAAATTAATATTCTCATCATTTGAAGATCCAAATCTCACCGCTCTCTTGAACATTGTTGATGAAATTTTACAAAAAATGAAAATAAGCTCCACAAAAGCTCGTTGGTTGAGGTGACTAGTCATGCATCTAGGCTTACACAAGCTAGTTACTTCCTCCGGTAACTCAGTTGTTATTTGGCCAATCGTTATTAATTCAGGCTTACCCATACTGATTCCTATGCGCCTTTCTGTGGTATAGCATGTCCACCACAATCTCTTGTAGAACTCATAGCTCTCCTCATCTTCATGCTGCATAATCTCCCGTTTATGAAAATTATTTATAATAGCAATTTCTGTAGCAATATAAACGTAAATATAGCCTGAATCAGTCATTGTGTTGTTCCCATGATTATATGTCAACAGAAAGAGACCCAATAGTAATAGACATTGGATACTTTGGTAAGCTTTTTCATTAACCATGGGCCCAATAAATGGTAAGCATGCCTCGAAATATCTATAGCCAGGCTCGATCATTAGATTTTTGTAGTTTTCTAAGGGTACGCCTTGATTTAAATATTCATATCCTGAACATAATGCCATGACAGCCAATAAAAGAATAAGGGTCCTCCAGTGCGTTATTAAAGCATCTACGTCATTTCTTTTTCTTAGCTCCAAAAGCGTATTTATTTCGACTCGAAAATTTCGTTCTTGGATGTAGAAATTATTCGTTTCAATAATGTTAAAGAATACGTCAACGTAGTTAAGTACATAACAGTCATACGGCAAAATCCTTAATGTATCTAGAACCAATGATTTTGATATAGGATCTTTATGATTCTCGGTCATTAAAATCCGGCTCTTTTTATTCAAAGGCATTTTCTCAGACCCTGCTATTATGCCTTGCCTATTCAAATATTCGAAGAAACTTTGATCCGAAGTGGAACTAATAAATTCATTTGCAAGGCCATCCGTATTTGGTCCGGGGCTTTCATCGCGTCCGTTTGCATGTTCTTTAATAGATATTCCCCGTTTATCTTCCGCAAGGACAATTTTCCTCTCTATTGAATCCACATTCTCCCTCAAATCACGGACACTAATCTCGGGGTAGTGTGATTGTAGCATTCTTTCCAATTTGGCCGTGTAATCTACCAAGACTTTGTATTTCTCTCTAAATTCATGATTAGTATTGTATATGCATGCGCTTTGAGATATCTCAACTTACATGTAATCACCCTCTTCACCAAAAGGTAGCTTCTTTGGAGATATTTCGCATGGTTCATTAACTTTTGTACATTTATTGCAAGGTATGCCCCCTATGCATTTGATTTTTTTTTCATGACACCTATTACATCTAAAAAATGTTAGACCTTGATAAGGAGATTAGACAAACTTTTGAGAACTTACGCCCTTGGAACCCTTTTTCTTTCTTCAAGTGGTTTTATTTTTTTGAACCTCCAAACCTTCCTCTTAGGCATTGCTGGCTAACCTCGAAATTCGGAAAAAAATACACATGAACACTGAGTTAGAATTGTCTGGCACTATTTAATGATTTTTCTTACGGGGTAGTGTATAAAAGCAAAGTTTCTTTCTATCTAAATTTCGTGCTATGCTCTAAAACCTAAATATCCATAATAGTGTGCGGTACGCTTGGTAGATTACACTTGTATATCCTCCCTTCTTTCATGACTACACTCAAATACTTTTCAGGCTCATCCAAGATGGATACATTATCTAGCGGATTCAGATCAAGTAAAATCATGTCAGCTAAATACCCTTCCTTTATTTGACCTAGGTCCTGTCCAAGACCAAACATTTCAGCTGGAGTTGTTGTTGCAGAAACTAAAATCTCATGAGATGAAAGAACCTTTTGACGAATAAAAAACTCTTGCGTTTGGTAGCCAACGAGTGGACCAAGTAAGTCTGACCCATAGCACATCTTTACTTTATTGTTCTTTGCAATTTTTAATGACTCAAGCCCCTTGGATAACACTTCAATATTTTTTTGAGCCTGATCTCTTCCCAAGAATGATTTAAATTGATCGCATGCCATTATCTTGTATGTTACCAAGGTTGGAGTTAAATAGCAGTTATTGGCTGCCATTTGTTTTGCAGTTTCATCGTCAATAAGATTTCCATGCTCGATACCTTTTATACCATTCTTGATGCAATGTTGAATTGCGGCAGGTGTATACGCGTGTGCAGTCACATAAGTACCGTAGGAATTTGCAACTTCAACGATGGCCCTAATTTCCTCACCAGTGTACTGTACATTAGTGATCTTATCAGTAGGCGATGCGACACCACCGCCGCACATAACTTTGATGAAGTCTGCGCCTTGTCTTAGTTCTTCCCTCGATGCCCTCAAGCATTCATCGGTGCCATCAGCAATGCGTCCCACTTCTAAAATATGGCACAGACAACTATCAAAAGCCGTTCCAGGTAGGTTACTTGGTACTTGATGGCCATGTCCCCCAGTTTGAGAAAGTGCGTGCCCTGCTATGAAAAGTCTAGGACCTACTATTGACCCTTCCTGAATTCCCTGTTTAATATACAGCTCTGCACCTCCGCAATCACGTACTGTTGTAAATCCTCTTTCCAACATTCCTCGCAAATTGTGTCCAACACGGAGATCAGTTTTGCCTTTTGACATAAGGAAATACCCCATTAAGGACTCCTCGCCTGGGACTACTTGAATATGTACATGCGCATCAATCAAGCCAGGACATAAAAACCTCAGACCACAATCTATATTTGTGTAATTACCCTGTATCTCATTCTCTGATGAAATTTTCTTTATTCTTCCGTTGCTTGTGAAGACTTTCAAACCTTCGAGTATTTTGCCAGAATTAACATCGACGATTTTTGCATTCACAAAACAGTAATCCTTTATGGGGGGTAATTCCCATGGTACGACTAATTTTCTATAGTCTTTGTTAACCCTTTCATTAACATCAAGTGCAATAGAAGACATGTTTGGTTACTCAAGAGTGAAGTTTGGTTCAATGTCGCCTTATATTGATACTTTCGGCAGTGGTTAGCCGAAGTTGTGGCCTTTTATTTTTTTTTTTTTTTTGGATTTTTGTAGATCTACAATAAACGAAATATTCGGCGGATCACAACCGAGACCTTCGTGACCCAGTCTTCTCGTAGAGAAAGTCGAACATCTTTTAACCCCCCTTGATAACAAAAGAAAGATTTAGTTATTCTTATTGACCAATCCTCTTTTCCCATTCTCCGTATTAAAAAATTAAGCTCGCTTGTTTTTTCACCTATCAATCTTCTTCCCTACAAGGACCTTTCCACATTTACGTATATAAGTCGAAACTTTCCGTGGTCTTATGAAGACAAGAAAGAAAAATTGACCAAATGATCGAAAGAACAGTCGGAGATTTGGGTAATACATCAGAAAAAACCACTGATGCCATAATACTAATGCTAGAAGATGACAAAGAGGTAGTTGATGTCGAGGACTTTGAAACTTTTGAATACACTCCTGAAGAGGAGAAAAAACTTGTCAGAAAACTTGATTTATGCGTATTGCCTTTGTTATGCTGTGTCTTTTTTACTCAATATTTGGATAAGACTGTGATATCCTATACGGTGGTGTTTGGGTTAGAAAGCGACTTAAACTTGAAAGGTAGTCAATACTCGTGGCTTACATCCTCTTTTTCGATTGCGCAGCTTGTGTCGCAACTTTGGAACATATTTGCCTTAAGTAAGTTCCCAATAAAAACCGTTGTTGGTATAAGCATATTACTATGGGGATCTATGTGCATGATTCAGGCTGCCGCCAATGATTTTACAGGTCTCTTGGTAGTTCGTCTTTTTTTGGCTTTTTTTGAAGGTGCAGTCTCACCTGCGTTTGTCATAATAACCTCACTTTATTATAAAAAGTCAGAGCATTCTTTGAGAACGGGTGCATGGATATCTTGCAATGCACTAGCACAGTTACTAGGAGCTTATTTAGTGTACGGAATTGCAAAGAATGGTAGCCTATCTTTGCCGGTGTGGAAAGTAACATTTATCATTTGTGGTGCAGTCACTTTATTCTTTGGCATCGTTTTCCAAATTCTTATCCCTTTATCGCCTATAAACGCATGGTTTTTAAACGATAGAGAGAGAAAAATAGCAGTAGCTCGCTTATTAGAAGAAAGGGATGGAGGTGAGAGCTCATCCTTTAGTATTAAGCAGTTAATTGAGGCATTTAAATTTGACTGGATCACAATATGCTCCTTCTTGTTTGGCTTTTTGATAACTGTCACATCAGGGCCTATAATATTTTCTACTTTATATTTAGCGCAAATGGGATACGCTAATTTTAAAGTAATCGAGTATGGGTCACCCTCGAGCGCGATACAACTAGGGGTCATTTGGCTAGGTATCTTGCTAACGAAGCTATTTCCTAAGCAGAGATGTTTCTGTATAATAGCACTAGTGGCCATTCCATTAACAGGGAACATTTTATTGTTAGCATTGCCAGAGACGAGTAATTGGGGAAATATCATCGGGTCATGGTTAGGAAGCTGCATTACTGGAATAATGAACGTCTTATTATCTCTCAATGCTTCAAATCTTAGAGGAAATACCAGGAAAGCGATTGTGAACAACCTCTTTTTTCTTGGCTATTGCTTAGCAGCTATAGTTTATCCACAATGGTGGAACTACTCTACCGATCCTAGATTCCGGAAGGGAGTTATTTCTGATATTGTTTTATGGGGAGTTTTTTGTGCGGTCATTTTGTTTTATAGATATGCCTGCATTTACGAAAACAGGAAGCGCGATAAAGGAGGTTTTAACGAGGGTCAACTTATGGATTGCAAAGATAAATCGGACAAAGAGGATTTGAATCATCGATATAGCTACTGAGGCATTTGAATATATTTTAACTAAAGTTTGTTTATATTTTTATGTAGTCAACTCACGACTGGAATTGACACCAAGGAGATGTGGCTCTCGATCGCAGCATTCTATGGTACTCATTTTGATAGTATCTCTATGGGAATGCTTGTCCTCTCTTGATAGATAATTGTAGCTTATGTCTATTATTTAGGTGGTTCCATCGCTGTCATGGGCTTAAAGTTGGTGTTTGTAAGATAAAGCTTGGCCTTTCGTATTGTTTGAACGGTGGCGACGTAGAATGAATTATGACGAGCTAGCTGTAACCTGCCCTTATAGGCGAGACTAATTTTTTTTTTTAGAAGCTTGTTTTGAGTGACTTCAGCCACTTGTCATGCCGCTTGCTGATTGAACCGTAAAGTAGAATTTAAGCAGCCAGCCAAAATTCTTATGCGGCTTTGGATAGAGAGGCCTTTGTTTTCACTGGTTTCTTTTATCTTCTACGTATTTCAAAAAATATGACACGGTTTATCCTATAATTCGAATAACCTATTCACTGTCCTTGAGAAATCCTATATAATTTCAACAATGAAGTATCGAATAACACCATCTTCGTTGCAAAAGGTGCAAGGTGTATTATTTTGGATAAAAGAAAGTAGATATATCGTGGAATCTTGCGTTGTAAGCGCGCATCTCGCCTGTGTGCTAGAAATCTCATGCCTTTTGCTCAATGTCGCCTTTGATTTCGAGTGAATCTTACGTGTTTCTAAATGCACTTTTAAATCGCAAATTTTCAAAAGTTTGCCTTAGTATGTAGTTAGAGGCATTGCCTTGTTCCCTAGAAGTTTTCTATCACTTCCTTCATAACATTTGACAATCTAGCAGTAACCAACATTTAACTTCTTCTTTGAATAATCTCAACACCTGTCAATATGCAAGAGGTTTTTCCTTTTTTTTTTTTTTTTGTTTTATTTTCTTTTTTTCTTTCGCTTAGTAAGGTGACTCGAAGACCCTGAACCCGAAATCCTAAGTACTATCAATAGATTTCATACTCTTGAACGTCAGCAGCCTTCCAAAATCTTGATATTTACAGCTTATCATATCGAGGAAGCATAGAGATGTCGCAACTAAATGCGTTTGTAGGATAATAGCGTATGCTAAGTCAACTTCATATCTTCAGGATTTTCCGATGCTGCATGAAGTTTCATAGATACAGCCGAGCTCAAGGCTTGCACGGTAGATGGCTCCATTGAAGGTGAAGCTTCCCCCCAGATATGAGAATGAGGCTTATTGATAAAAGAGCTGTGGTACTAAATTGGAAACTAGCAGTGAATACAAAGGCAAAGGTTGATCAGAAATTGCAGAATTTTATTGACACAAAAGTTTCACTCGAGACACCACAGATGCACGAGAACTAAGTTCATGCATATTAAGAATATACGTCTTTGTTAATACTATGCCCTACATTAATGACACACGGCGATTGAGCGTTATCACCTAATCGTGGCTGCCGACGTCAAATATATTCTGATATGGATTATAAATGCAACAAGTTGTATTATGAGATAGAATTTTTTACTAAAGTATTCTGAGAAACTTTAGTTATTCTAGGTCGTTAGAAAGCTTTAAAGATAATAAAGCCCAACGGTAATATGAGCCACGGTCAAAAAACTATCACCGAAGATACAAGGGATGTGGATTTAGAGCCTATCGGAGAAGGAGCAAGCAGACATGACCCGGGCCACGGTCCGAATAAAGATAATGTATCATTCCATGAAGTCCTGTCGGTTAAAAACTGTATAGAAGAAGAAAAGCGGGAGGCTCAACATTGGTATGATGCATTTGTTAGACTCATTTTGTGGTATCCATCAAACTTGAAAAAAGATGAGAAAAGCCTTTTGGTAAAGCTAGATGTTTGCATTCTTACGTATGTATGCTGCTCTTATTTTACGAAGTCCTTGGATAAGTCTAATATTACAAACTCATACGTTTCTGGCATGGAGCAGGATATCAGTTTTACTGGGGATGACTTGAGCTACGCAAAATCTTTGTATTCAGCTGGTTATATTATATCGATGGTTTTTGGTATGTTATTTGTAACCAGGCTGTGGGCTCGTCACATGTTACCTCTCTTGGAGGTTATATGGGGCGTATTGACATTCTGCGGTGCGGCTGTTAAAACCCCAAGCCAAATGTTTGCTTTAAGGTTTTTAATTGGATTAGCCGAGGGCCCCATCTTCTGCACAGTTTTGCATATATTAGGATCTTGGTATAAGAGAGACGAGATTTATCGAAGAGTGATGGTATTCTCAGTGTCGTCGAGTTTGGGTGGAATGTTTTCTGGATACCTCCAGGCTGCGGCTTATACAAATCTAAACGGAACTGCTGGCCTAGCTGGATGGAAATGGGGCTTTATAATTGATGGTATCATCACGGTGCCTATTGCTCTTATTGGTTTTTTTGTATTTCCAGGGGCACCTTACCAGGTCAAAAATTTATGGTGGCTTTCAAAAGAGGATTTAGCTATTGCTAAGCATAGAAGTAAATCATCCGGGATAGCTGTGCCATCAGAATTGAACTTGAAGTTGATAAATAGAGTATTTGGAAACTGGCATGTGCACTTTTTTACAGCATTTTGGGTCTTATTGAATGTCATAGCACTACCTGATGGTACTGCTTTTCCATTGTGGTTACTGGCAAACTCTCCAGAACGTTTTTCTGTTGCTCAGGTCAATAACTACCCAACAATTCAGTCAGCAGTTGGAATAGTTGCACAATTTTTACTTGCTGGCCTTTCGGATACTTTTTCCATATATCCCTTCTTGACGTTGACCCAATCTTTATTTATAATATCGTATTCATCACTTGCTGTGTGGAATATTCCTGATGGATGGCGTTGGGTATGTTTCTTGATTATCGGTTTTGATGGTGTTGATCAGTCAATTATTTCAGGATGGATTAATAGGACTTGCAGACATGACAACGAGGAGAGAGCCTTTGTTCTAGGGTTTTCAGATGCTGTTTCCCAAGCGATGAATATTTGGACAAATATCGTATTTTACCCGACCAGTCATGCTCCTGAATTTCATTTGGGTTTCATCATATCTCTTGTTGGGGCTATAATAATGTTGTTTTTACCGATTTTAGGTTATCTTGGAGAAAGATATGACAATCGGAAACTCCTTACGTATGAAGATTCTGATTCGAGCAACTCTAGCTTTCTTGAAGTTGATGAAGTGAAGTGATCATGAGGTTTCGGGAGAAAGATTTTCTTTAAGTAGTTTAATTCCTATCTGGCAGAGAATGTTATAATTCAAGCATACATTCACTTGCATTCTTGACCATGTTTCAAATTTATATCTCAGTTTTAAAGAGGCAAATTAATAGGTACTACGAACAAAAAAATATCTTAGTCGTACTTGAATCTCAAGTCTTTTAATTTAGCGTGTTCTTTTGCCGTATTCTGGAACTGAGTGGAATGAGACACATGAGAATCTTATGATCTTTAGTGACTTTGCTAGTTTATCATGAGTGAACAAGATGAATAGCTACATTCATATGGCTCCAATTTGAATTAGAAGCTTAGATTTAGAACTTTTTAGAGCTCTTCCTTCTGTCAATACAATGGAACGAGATGAAAATGAGGTGAATGTGTATGTAACATTTTTAAGTTGAGCACAGCGAAAAGAATAATCCGAGTCATGTTTCGATTAAAAATATATGTAGGAACTTCAGAATTTTGGGTTTTATAATCTCCCTAAGAGGCCATCAGTAAGTAACTCCCAAGTTTCTCAACATAAGTTTGAAGGACACTGCGACGAATGATCGAGGATAAGTAAAATCATGCAAAAATTCTACCTCTTTAAGTAAGCAAACAAAAAATATGTATTCATAGCCTTTTGATTGTCTGGGTTTTCTAAATTTAATACTTATACCATATTATGAAGTCATTCCGGATACACTCCAGCAATTTTAGGGCCAAACAATGAAGGCATGCACGAGGACAAACAATAATGTATACCAAAAAGTCTGGTACTATCAGATAGTCATACAAATTGGGGTATGTTTTGTTTAATAGAAGTTTGCGATGAAGGATGATATACCAGTTTCTACTTCGCCTATGTTCCCAAGTGAAGGCAATAATAGTATTGATAATGCAGTTGAAATCATGAATTAAATCATTGATTGAAAAGCAAATCCTTGTGACGGTATAGGCTAGCTTGAAGCAAATAAAGTTACTTAAACGCAAATATCAAGTACACAGGAATACGGATAATTATGTCGAAAATACTCGATGTCAGTTAACAATCTAAACACTCAACCGATAGTATTAAAGGTTCCTTCAATTCTAATTAATGCTATCCTAAGCTTCCGATACGAGTTATTCATAATGATATTCAGTAAATGTTTTACTACTCTCCCCCTGATCTCATGAATGGAGATAGTAAGCAATGCGGTTCTTGTTACTCATCCCGTATTCGAATTAAAATACAATATTCCAATTCATTTCGTAAGCATGAGAAAAAGCAGAGGGTTATCGATGCCTAATATAATTGGAGCTTCTTGTACTCAATTGATAAATTGGCCATTGGTATGCTTTTTTAAAGCTTTTTAATTTTTATCATTCATATCATCTTTCTTCTGATCTAAGGGAGTGTTACGGTGGATTCGGCGCGCCGATGAGCACCAGTGTTGCATTTTGCCTTATTGAGACTTCCGTTACCCAACGACGTCGAACAACTTCATGCGACTCTGATTTTCTTTTAAGACTTCGCTAACTGATATTTAAACAATACATTAAGTGAAAACTGTAATTCTAGCCTAGAGCATCCTTTTCGCTCTTCTCTTATTTTTGAGAGAACACTGTACTTAATTTTCTCAACTAAAAGCCACGACAGTTTCGTTAATGCAAAGCAATTTGTATTGAACTTTACTCTCGTATTCGGAAATTTAAACATACTAAATAACACTCGTTGTAGTTTGCTTTTTTTTATTGGGGGAGGGGGAAGAAGCTGAACTTGCTTTTTGGCAATTTTCGGACTTCGCTACTCTTCGCGAATTTCGTAAGATATAAATTCATGTAAGTCGCTGCTCGGCTGCTACGAAAATTTAGATTACACTATAATTATCCCAATTAAGGTATTATGGGAGATATTTTCCCGAAGCTGTTTCGCGGATTTCAGAACGAATTTCAATAAAGTCAAATAAGAAGCTCATCAGTCATTTTCATATTTTCCAACGTCCATTTACTGTATGTATGAGCAAATGTGAAATTTATAAGTCCAAAAATCAAACAAATAACGGACTCCTCTACCAACGCCAAAAAAGTATAGTAAGCATATTCCCCGTATAAAAGTAAATAATTATTGTAAGATTGTATACCACCCGTGCAAGCGCTAAGAAGACTATAAATTGCTCTCACAATTAATAATAAAGAAACTGCAACAAGCTGAGCAACTAAATTCTCCAACGGAATTGTTCTCTGAATTAAAATGTAGACCAAAAGAAAAGCCATGATGCACACAGAGACAAAATAAAGTGATGCACTTGCCTTCACAAGAGTTTTATAATTCAGAAGATTTTCTGGATTTGTGCTTCCAATCATGCTGGAGGAAATGATTGAAGTGATGATCCCCGCAGTAACTATGGCGGTTAGGAACGAAAAAATGCCACTATCTGAGCGAAAAGCTTTACGTATAATGGGTATTTTAGTAATCATTTTATCGATTGTAATAATAGCTTTCTTTGCTGAAGATGATTTCGCTTTCTGTTGGTCTTGAATCAATCCTTCTATAAAAACATACTCTACGAACGGATAACAACATTTGATCAATAAACCCAAACCTATATTGTCACAAATAAAAACGGCAATTATTATTCCGATAGAAGGAGTTTTTTTTTGTTTGAGTGCGATGCAAGAAAGTATGCCTCCTGCTATCTTCATGCAGTTGAAAATTCCGAAGAAGATGCTAAAATTGAAGATCTTTTTTCTATGTGCTTTGTCCTCTATTTTAACAAAAAGAAACAGAACAACTGTGGATATGAGCGATACGACGAATATTATTATCTGATATATCGATACCTCGAGCCAGGCATCCTTATTCCTAAATCCAGATCCAAAGGTTAGTGTCATCTTCGTATTTTCGCAGTCTGTTAATTCCTTTCAACAAGATCAATGTCTTTTTAAATGGTTAATTTCTTGGTATAGTGCAAGCTTCTAAATTCTTGATGCTTCCAATATTGCAAAAAGAGCCCAAGCAGTTTTTTTATATCCACTGACGTTCGTGTAACGAGGTCTAATGAATCACGTACATATATATGTATAAAAGAAAGCATATCCTGAGGCTTGCACAGCCCATAAAATTACGTCTATAACATGTAGGACTATGTAAAAGTACTAGCTTTATAGATCTACGATTAAGTAAGCTCTTCGAAGAGGATTTTATACTCATCATTATTATTTTATCCATGACTTCATCGTAACGGCCGTAAGTACTGCGAACATCGCACCTGGGGGGCTTGTGTGCATATAACAAAGCAGATTATCCGCTTATGTAAGCGGCAAGGGTCCATATTACGAAAGAATTATGTGGCACATATATTATTATTTATTAACTGGTTGAGAGTATTAGTTCGGCTCTATTTTTAATCTTCTTGACTATTGATATACAAGTTATTGCCGTTACGAATAAAATAATTGATTTATTCGATGGAAAGTGCTGCTAGTATTAGTCCAAGAATTATAACTCACAGTAATGAAATTTCAACAGAATAGAGTTAAAAAATCCATAAAACGGTCCCGAAATGGATGCCTAAGGTGTAGAAAGCTTCGCATAAAAGTAAGTTAAAACTTGTGTATTAAATTTAATAAGATCTAAGTACTAATTAAGACTAGTGCAGTGAGGATCGACCTGCTTGTGAATACTGTGCATATATGGGACGTGAATGCATCTATCAGTCAGATATTAAGCAATCAGAATACAACTCCGCAGGGGAGGACTTACTAATTTCACTTTCCTCTGTAGCAAGGCTGTTAAATTCGCCAACCACAGTTCTTCGAATTACGTTACTAGAATTGAAATTGTTGCATTTCTTTGATTTTCATGTGCTTCCTATATTTGTTTTGAGTCAAGATAAATATTCTTTCCTGAGTTTTAAGATTTCAATTCCGCAACTTTTCGCAAACTACGAATCGGTGCGTTACTCGATGTTCATGATTAGTTCACTTTTCCTTTGGCATATTGAGAAACACCTCACCGATGTTGACACTGTTATATTGAATACTTCCGATACACCTTCCGTATCAACTCAAATTGTGCCTTCAGATTATCATCTGAGGCTAAAGTCCTTGCTTTAAACTTATCATCATCTGGTTCCCAATATTCACTCATTACTTGTAAGTACTTTGATCATTCTTTATGCTCCTACTATAAAGTGATGGATAAACTAAATGAAGAAATCATGAACTCTGCGGATATTAGCGCAGTTGGGTTTATAAATATGCTATTTTTTACTTTCTGGGCTATGCATTTCGATAGACGGATACCTTTACTTGACGTGACAAATGATGAAACGCCACTTGACTTCATATCTGTGAGTAGAGGCATGAGAGCTGCTAATAAAAATCTAGGCGATCAAGTTCTCGATAGCATGAAGCCAATGTTTCCTTTGTTTTATTTGAAACTGCTCGAACCTGGATCTATCATGCCTTTGATTAAATCGTTAAAAAATGAATATCTTAAGATGAATTTTCAATCAAACTTCTCGTCAGAGACAACCGATGAATTAATTATTCAATTGGATGCCATTATTATTTTCGAGACTCTTTTTACAAACGCAGTACAGCTGAATTTTAGTAATATTTTTGTGACTTTTCCTTTGAAAGTTTCACTAGAATTCATATCATTATTGAGAGCGAAAAATCTGTTCTCATTATTTCTTTTGTTTGTTTTTTCTGCCGTATGTTTGGTGAATGGCTTTTATTTACACCCAAAGAAAAACATTTGGTATGAATATATTGTTTGGTATAAAAATTATAACACTTTGCTCAATGGATTGCCATTCAATAGTGCATTTGCGACAAATTTGTATGATATGGCAATTACTAAGAGGGTGCATATTGATAGGGATGAGATGTTTAAATGGTGGGATTTCGATCCTGAAAACGGAACTTTTCAATGAAAATGCAAGATATTTTATAATTTGGCTTCATTTCTTCATTTAATTTCTTTTGTAAGCATGTATTTTTGGAATGAACTTTTCGAACTTTTTAAGCGTCTTCTGTATTATTACGAAATGCTAATCACGGTTGGTACGAATAACTCAAGTAAAGTCATTCGTGAGTATTTTCATACAATCCTTTTATCGGCCACAAGGCTTTCATGATACTTGTTCTATTTGCAAATAAGTATCAAGGTAAGCGATAAGGAATCCGCTTATTCTTCATCCCTATCTTAGTCTTCGAGCATGTTTATAGTACTCCTATTGATAACTGTACTCCGCCTACCTGGGATAGAATAAAAGCTTAACAATAAATGTGCATAATATTCTACTAATTTGTATATAAGAGATTTATGTCAGACTGTGATACACATTTGGCCTATGCTCTTCAATTTCTGTGAATGAATGAATTATGCCAGCTATTAATCAATGTTTATTCGTTATCGGATTATACTGCTGCTAGAAATCCTGTTGTGCAGCTTTCCGTAAACTTTACTGAGATGCTAGTATATAATAATAGATCAATCAAGGAGGCAATAAAAATAGTAATTATGAATTGGCCTAATATTTAATGAAAATTTTTATTAATTAGTGGTCCTATTTTTAGAATTCTCTAATCTTGCAGCAGTATCAAGTTAGTCCTAGCTGCAGATCTGGATGTACTTCACTCACTTCCTCCTTTGTAAGCTCACAGTACCGAGTATATCCGACCAATAAGGCAGGGCAAAGTCATTTACTCTTGATCGTTATCTGACGAAGATGGAAGTCACGATCACGAAGTCAAAGACTGCCGTTTGCCATGACGTGCAATTAGTAATTAGTGGTTTATATCTATGGAAGTACGAAGCGAAACGATGTAGATACCAAGCTATCAATTACGCTGACCGAATCAGCGCAACTATTATCTGCATTATCAACTGATGGATATTGGTATTTCTCAAGTTTTGAGTCTTAATTTGTGCATGACTCCATTTCTCACAAAGGAACATAATAAATTATTATGCAGGTGATTAGAAGATCGCTGTGTGTCCGTATTGTCTTGGGAAATTCATAACGAACTAAGTCCTCCTTCCAGTTAATAGTTGACCTTTTGAAACGTTGATTTAGCAACATTCCACTATTCTGAAGTCATCGTCATAACTGCGGGGCTTTCGATCATTTTCTATCTACTCTAATAATTTATCTTATGGTGCGTCAATATTATTTCAATCTTTTGAAATAAACTACGTGAAATGAATCCCTCGACTTACGAAACACCTCCAAACTACACTAAGATTGTTCCTCAAAGTCATGTATCGTTCAACGAAGGTGAGCCTCCACTGATAGAGGTTTCAAGCACAGAGAGTAATGCTGGCAGGATCGATTCTTCAAGAAATGCCACATTAACTTCAGAAACGATTCCCAATCACTGGAAAGAGGTCTACAGTGATATTAATATGAAATTCGAAGAGCTGAATCCTTGTTTAAACATAGAATACCAGATTTATGGTAAGTTTAGCAATGATCAAACTGTTTGGAGAAAAGATGACAAGTTCAGTTTGAATATGAGACGTAACATTCTTCCGACGTATAAAATTACAGGCTACCGCCGTCCCGGACAGGAAGAATTTTTCTGTAAAGTGAAAGGGTACAATAATAGCACCTATTATACTTATAAGTGTGACTTTGAATATAATAAGATAAAGTTCAGAGTTTACTTATTTCGTCATCATCGGACACCTATTACCGATTCCACGCCCCTTCCAAACGGGAAATCATACAGGTGGGTTCATTCATATAATCCTGGCAGCACTAACCCATATTCTCATGATATTTATACAATAAAATCTGAAATGGGTTCTGATGTCAATCCAGGTACTACGATTCGATCATTTAACAGGTTCAGCTCATTATTTAAATCCGAAAAAAAGACTATGAGGCAAAATAGTATACACTGTACTCCACCTGAGTTGAAAGTAGGTGAATTAAAAAGCACTTGTTATGAATATTCGAGGGGCACGCCATACGCAAGAATTATTCTCAACGAGAACTTAGTTCCAAACAAGTCGGATAATAGTGATTTTACTAGTGTTCAGTTACACTATATCTTGCTATCAATGGTATCAGTTTTGAAATATGAGGACGACTTTCGATCAGGGAATGGAAAGATAAAGGAATTTCCTTCGTACGAATGCTCTGGAAGCTCTGGATAGGAAAATAGAATCAAACTAAATATTAGAATCTAATTTGTATTTCGTAAGAATCTTGTAATAAGCGTTTGTGGAAATGTATTTTTTTCCGGAAAGGGCTTGCCAGCTTGCTGGCATCCAATTCTTTTGCCTCGCTACGTAGATACAATCATAGAAAATCTTTTAATAACATTGCATGGCCCTAGGTGTTCATTCCGCGGGTAAGCAATTTTGTTTAAAAGACTCTTTTCCATTAGAACAGCCTAAAGTTAATGCCCCAACATGATATGATTGCTCACAACTCAAAAATATATAACTCTCTCGCTGGCCTAAACTTCAGCAATTTTGAACAAGAACCAATCCTTATATGCCGAAAAGATCATAATTCGGGCTACAGGGACACTCACAAAAGAATAGGAAAGTCAAAAGGTTTGACCACCGCAGAATTTTATCCCAACAAGAGTCTTGCTTTCTACGAAAAGATGTG
Source organism: Schwanniomyces etchellsii (assembly GCA_031081805.1). Classification (NCBI taxonomy): domain Eukaryota; kingdom Fungi; phylum Ascomycota; class Pichiomycetes; order Serinales; family Debaryomycetaceae; genus Schwanniomyces; species Schwanniomyces etchellsii. The sequence goes on along the minus strand of JARYSY010000004.1, from coordinate 6,341 downwards.
GTTGATAAAAATCACTCGTCAGACACTTAGGAATAGGCACGCACTGACCCCTAATTACTAACATTGCGAATGTGAGCCTTTTCCAAAGAATGTAGCGCCAGTTTGGGAATTAATACTTGGTCCAAACTAGTTTAATACCCTACTAAAGGTAGTATCATATACTGCTATTATTAACTTGAGGTACTATGGTTCATAGGTTCCTACGATACAAGTCACTGCTTGGCCACCTACTACAATACATGGCTTACCATTATTGTTGTTTTCAATAGAGACATGAAGTTTCGCATCTCTGCCAAGATTAGACCCTTGTTTGATATCAACTGACTTTGTATCTTTGGCAGATATCAGAGATAAGTAGGCACCAATTGCCCCGGCACCACTTCCGCACGCTGGATCCTCATTAACTCCTATGACAGGAGCAAAACTTCTTGATTCGTACGTTCCATCCTTATGCCTGCCGAACACTTCAAGTCCAGTCCAGCCATGAACTTTGGATAATACCGCAATTTCGGAATAGTCAGGTTCTAAGTTGACGACATCCATCCCCTCTAATAATTGAATTGTAAGCCATTTCGGACCAACTTCGAGAAGAACTGGCGATGCGATTCTCGAAGTAGAGCCTGAAGGAATTTTCAATGCTTTCTCAAGTTTTAATTGAACTGACTTGTCAATTGGTGTTGTGTGATAATATGGCAATCTAAAGGAAAGAATAAGATCTTTTAGGGTGGTTATATCACCATCAACCATGATTTCAATAAGTCCTGCATCACATTCCTGAATCAACTTTCCACTTTTAGGCTGAACAAGACCGCTTTCAAGTAATGCAAAACAAGAACCAATGGTAGGATGTCCAGCAAATGGAAGTTCGTTTCCAGGCGTGAAAATACGAAGCTTGTAGTCAGCATTTTTATTTGTAGGTTTCGATACGAATGTGGTCTCTGATAAATTTGTCCATCTTGCAATCGCCTGCATTTCCTCCAGCTTCAAGCCATCAGCATCAAAAAATACAGCAACAGGATTACCCCTGAATTTTCTATTCGTGAACACGTCCACTTGTTTAAAATTTCTTGCAACCATGGACTATTTTCTAAGTGATTACGTACTATGATGCGTTATCTTGACTAGTCAACTTATTTATACATTGAAATTACATGAGTCATACTGTATATTATTACTCCTGCATATTGGATATATAATCACGACTTGTTTTCGCTACCACTGGAAAGAAGAATGCTGAATACCGTAATAGTGCACGGACCGATTCTACTTTATTTTCTTCTCTTGAATGTAAATGAAAAAGACAAGAAATTTTATTTTGAGCCCTTTCACGATAGCCCAACTCAAGATTCAATGGGCCGCCGAAGGGCCATGTCATCTTTGATAGAATTTTTTTGATAACTAAAAGTGATGGACCCCCCCTTCAAGTATATTAACCCTAATAATGCGAGCTCTCCATGACCGATACAAGCAAGGTAACTACTGAAGATTTTATACTATGTCAATTAGCGAACTGGTTGAGAAGAATAGAGAGATAAATAATATTGCTCCTGTGAGTTCACTTTTTAACGAAAAGAATATCAACCAAAATGAACTTATTGCCACTATTACTTCTGCTGAAGGAAAACAAGTAAATGTAACAGGAGATGTTGATGAAGCTATGAAATTGGCATTTGATACAGAAGGTAAAGTGTTCGAAGAAGCTGACTTTAAGTGAGTACTCCGAAAAACGGACCTTTACTTAATGCCTCTTTTTTGCTTCCTTTATGCTTGCCAATTTATGGATAAAAATAGTACTTCATACGCATCTGTAATGGGATTGAGAACTGACTTGAACATGGTCGGCGATCAATACTCCTGGTGCGGTACTGCATTCTATTTAGGGTATTTGGTCTTTGAGTTTCCTGTATCAACACTTCTTCAAAGGTTTCCCGTCTCTAAGACGGTTTCATTTTTTATTGTCCTTTGGGGTATTCTATTGTGTTTGCATGCAGCGCCTAATTATGCAGGTCTAATCGCATTGAGAACTTTACTTGGTGCCTGTGAATCCGCAATCACTCCAGCCATGGTTATTTTTACTAGTCAGTGGTATAAAGCGGAGGAGCAGTTTTTGAGAACAGCGTTTTGGTTTTGTTGTAATGGTTTCGGTACTATAATGGGTGGAGCTATTGCATATGGAATCTCAGTACACGCAGAAACTTACGCTCTCCATGGATGGAAAATTCTATTCATAGTGGTTGGATTAATGACCGTTGTAGTGGGTGTGGGCTTTTATTTCCATATACCAGATACTCCTGCCCAAGCTTGGTTTTTGTCTGATGAAGAGAAGCTTATTGTTATAGAGAGAATCAGGAGTAACCAACAAGGGTTTGGAAATAAGCATTTCAAAAAAAAGCAGTTGATCGAAGCTTTATTGGATGTCAATACTTGGCTCTATTTCTTTTTTGCTATGGCTTCCAATATTCCAAATGGAGCCTTGACAAATTTTGGTAATATTTTATTGAAAGATGATTTTGAATACACGGCACAAGAATCACTTTACATGAACATGCCAACGGGTGCTGTCCAAATTGTTGGGTGCCTATTATTTGCCTATTCTTATAAGTATATACCCCATAGGATGGCAATTTCAATATTCGCTTTGGTTATATCGCTAGCATGTTCGTGCATGCTTGCATTCGCGAACAACTCTGCACATGCACGTCTAGCAGGTTACTATTTACTTTTCGTTTATCCTGTCGCTACAATTTGTGCACTTTCGTGTTTCTCGTCGAATACTGCTGGTCATACTAAGAAGGTATGTACTAATGCTATATTTTTGATTGGATATTGTGTTGGCAACTTGATTGGACCCCAAACCTTCATAGAGGCGCAAGCTCCTAGCTATTCAGGTGGGAAAGTTAGTATAGTGGTCTGTTATTGCGCCGGAATTGTCTTTCTCGGTTTAATCTACTTTAATTATATGTCATCTAATAAAAGGAGAGATAGACAGAAGGTTGAATTAGGTGAAGATTTTGATCCAAAGATTGATAATGTTGAATTTGCTGATTTAACAGATAAAGAGAACCCAAATTTTAGATACCGCTTGTAAACTGGAGTTTTCATCTTTTATCAAATTATGAATTAGTTTGGAATTGTATTATACTTTAATTAAATAAGTTTACCATGTTTATCCGATATGGCACTTTCAATTATGTGAATAATTAAAGTTTGGGCGCCTGATTAATTCACGAAAGTACTAAATTGGTAAATAACCAGAGTAAAACTGTTCCCTTTGTTTTCATTTCAAAGTAAGACCTCTAAGTATTACAGCAATTGTATACATCCATCCTCTCACAATCTCGTTCTGAAGATGCGCATTCGCAAAGATTTGTGTTTCTTCGAATTTCCCCAAGTGAGTCGAAGTATAAGACAATTAGATCATGCGCAGAATGTTCCTGAGACACCAATTGAGGTTTCCTGTACATTTCTCCGGTATTTCAATCGATATCCTCAGATAGTTTTGCCAAATTCAATTGAATCGATAATTTTCTGATCGAAACTTATTCCAGTATTTATAGTATTGTGCTAATAATGATTAGGAAATCTACGAGTGATTTTATGCTAGCAAGGATGTCAAGAACCAACAAGCATATTCGACAAGCGTCGCTTAAGCAGAATTAAGAAGTACCTGTCGGGGGGTTTTTTTTTTGCTTTTACCAGCGCATGATAACATTTTAGGCAATGTTATCTTGCTTGGTTATTCTTGTATCGAATGACTCTATGCTGTTCTCATCAAAAACTTCTTCATAGGAGGATTATCTATCACTTTCGTATTAACCATACTTGTCAGCTTCATTACGAATCATACTTCATATTTCTTGACTATTATTGTCACTAGAACTATGTATCCCCAATATGTGGTCAAGGTTCTCAAAATTATTCTTTCACATTCATCATTAATTGAGGAGCCCAATAACCCCAAATCAATCAAAGAAATTTTATGTGACTCAGAAGCATGAATGTTTTCGAGTCCAACATTATTGTGTGAAGTACTTAACAGATGAAGCTCCTCGAGCCTTGGCTTGATCTTTGCATGCCCCTTTTTTTTTATTCCATTTTTCATTCGAGATTTATCTTCCTAAGTATTCAAATATATGCATCAGATGAATAGAAAATTCGTTTCCGTAGCCCGAAGCAAGGAGCTTTGTGAAATTAAAAGCAAGCTGAAAGCTAGGAATTTTTTTGTTGATTACAAATACATTGAAAAGCACCCCATAATATTCCTTTTTCCTGATATATGGAAACACATCAAATCATTCCCTTTATATAATTTGACTAGAACGATAGTAAGCTTTGAAAAAAAAAAACAGCAGATGGAAATTTCAGATCAGGATAAAATTTAGCAGAATTGTATACAACGCGATATTATGTGTTATCATCAATGTCACCAAAGTTATCAATATCGTCATTTTCTTTTGCAGGGTCTAACTTGATTGAAACTTCACAGTCTGAAAATTTCCCTGAATGATCAATAAGGAATTTTAGGCAAAACGTTCAGGATCCAGTTCTTCATTTTTTCCTTGCTTTCTTGCGGGTTTTTGTCTCACCTCTGGATCGTAGCCCAAATGCTGCGAAATTCCCTTTTGGTATTTTACAGTGTACTTCATATTGAAACCTTGATGTAGCGCCTGCGATCTTATCAGTATGCGCAACGAAGGACAAGTGCGCGGCATCTTTACATTACGAGTTACTCGGACCATGGTTCAGAAGCCCTGAAGTTCTAAGAGGAGAGGTATTATTTCCTGGAGACGAAAGAGAGCAATTTCAAAGCACCGCTGCAAGAAGTTAAAGATGTTAACCGAAATTGTTCAGATCCCTTGTATGTCACCGTTCTGTGTATTCATTGTCAAAATCCAACTACGATTGTCAGGCAAATGTGACAAAGAATTTGAAAAAGGATACCATCCGAGAATATGAGGATTGGAATACGTATGTTTCGTTTTTATTGTAAAGAGTGATTATCCTAGTATGGATGTGAAAAATGTCAAAGAATTAGAAGAAAAAAAATATAAAACAGTCAAGTCTGGGTGTTCTTCTAGCATTTGAATTGAAAGAATCAAAAAATATAACCATGTCCTCCTCGTAATCTAAAAGATTCAAGTTTTTCTTGAATTTGAAATCCCTCAGAGGGACAATATTACCAGAAGAAAAGGACAAAGAATCTCGATACCACGAAGTGTTTGTAGTGGAAAATACGGGTATAGAACATTTTAATTACTTTTCTATAGTGCCTCTTTTGAATATGTCTAACTTTATACTGGCAGATATCAAACAAGCCCATATAGAAACGAACTTGCACCGAATGATATTAATATTTCATTTCGTCTAAAAATTATCTTATAGAAAGTAAAGCATATTCAAAGCTTCAGATATAATTCATCTTGCTCATAAATTAGTTAAAAGGGTCAGAATAGGCGGAGGATTTTTCAATCTCGAGGCATATAAATACACCACTTCAGCTGGTATTTATTCCTAGAGTGATTCTAGCCTTTCTTGAGATTGAACACAGCTAGTCAGTCATCACTTAAGACTCTATTAGGTTGAATTAAATGTAGACATGCAGCATATATGGTCTTTCTTCTCGGCTTTCTTTTTATTTCCAAGAAAACTGTTGCAATCGATATTGCTAAAAAGAAAAAAGAAAATTTATCCAACAATTGAAGGATTTTACACTTAGTCATACAATATAAGGAGTTAGACGATTCTCATAGTAAAGCGTTCACGGGGCATTTTAGTAATTTTGAAGCGCACTACTCAATGGATGAACATGTCTTACGATACTTAAAAAGTATTCACAGTGATTTTTTCTCTGGACCTAACTAAAAAAAAAAGGCAGAAGTGCCCGTACTGTCTTCTTCTGGAAAATAAGATCAATTACCTTTTCTAAAAAATCAAGAACCTCTTATTGAAGTCTGCCGATGCCCTATTATTCTGATAAGAGTGTTGAGCACCTCCGATTTTTGTGCGAACTACTTCAAATTGATCGAGAGTGGACATGCTATGAGTTTTTAGGAATAATTGTTCAAGGATCTTAGAAAAAAGGTAGCCTAATAAAAGTATACATGCTCGTGTGTTTTCATGTCCGCTATATGCCTAGTGTGGGCACCAACCTGCAGGTGGCTGCAAGCCACTTTTTTTTCTCTGGATGCATGTGTTGCCTTTTGTTCTCTCTTGTATTTTGTGATCACACGCTGAAAGGCGGCAAATACCGAAAACTTTTACTCTTACAGTGTTTTCAGGATGAATAGCGCACCTTTGTCATTAGGATGTCGTAGTACTCTTTTTTAAATGTCGTTCTGATA